>CM045767.1:69895782-71095782 GCA_025200525.1 Camellia lanceoleosa | reverse complement strand
CCTTTTGCCACCTTTCCACACAGTCTCTCTCTCTTTCTCTGTCTCTCTCTCTCTCTCTCCCACTCAAACATGGCCAAGTCACAGAATTCCAAGTTCAAGTGTTTCTCCGGCATCCTTCGCTGCCTCCTCTGCATCGGCAGCCTCCCAACTGTCACGACCCCATTCCGCCCCTAGTAGAATGGTGCCATGATGGCCAGTAATTCGAGATTACCCAAGGCCACTTGCAAGAAAACACACACAAATCAGAGTAAACATATGGGGCTTACTAATGCGGAAGCAATAAACAAAATAAGGTAGTCCATAAGAGCAGTGCTTGAGTTAAATGAAATGACAAACATCTTATAGTAGCTTTAATACAAAATAATGAAGTACAAAAATTACATCTTGATCAAAAGGCTTCTCAGCCATCAAATACAAAATACAATGAAATAACCAAGAAGCATGATCTTCAAGATGCTGCAAAGCATGGATCCAAAACACATCGGCAAAATGCTACAGCAAAACACGTCGGCTAAGCACAATTAGGCGTCACCGCCGACCTGCTCATCACCTACATATATATAGAGAGGGTGAGCTTGGATACTCAGTGAATGGCATAAATAATAAAGGGTTTTCATGAATGACATCCGAGGTCTTTTAACAAAATAGTACATGGAACAAATCAGGTGCATCTATCAAATCTTTCAAAGCTTCAAGGGATGTTTACTAACATCAATATAATACAAGAGATGACATCTTGGACAACAAGGCCCACGCGGTAAAACCGTCAGTGGCAAGGCAAGACAAGACGAAACAAGAGAGATCTCAAATCAATGGTGTCGTTGCATTATAGTCCCCGAACACTAAGGACTTGTGCCACAAATGCTTAAAGTCCCCTGGCACGTACGGACTGGTGCCACAAATGCTTAAAGTCCCCTGGCACGTACGGACTTCCCGAGGATGTCATCAAAACAAGATATAATACTTACTGCAAATAGGGATAATCATTCATGCTTACAAATACATTCCAAACAAGGCAAAACAAGGTTTCATCAAAGCTTTATAACATATCTTTATTAAAATACCACTCACATAGTTCTTCGGACGTCGGCGTCAAGGTGAATCCAAGTCCTACAAACACACGGCAAGTCCATTGAATGCACTTTTAAACAAGCTTCTCATGCATACAAATGATCTCGGCATTCTTCTAAACTAAGTCAAGTCAAAACAAACATTGTTTCCCACCTCGGAGAAACATGCTGGGCACCAATCAAGTCTTGGCCGAGGTCCCACACTCCTCGCCGAGGTGTGGTCCCGAGGGCCACTTACAAGGAGATGAAGCCGAGGAAAATCTGGGTTTCCCCTCTGCTCAAGAACATGAAGAACATGAACATGAAGACCATGAAGGAGATGAATGCAAGGATCACAACTTATGATTATAAGACTTCAGATTTCATGCTATGAGTTTAAAAACATGGACCTGGGTACCCATTCAAGAAGACAATGCAAGAACAAACACAAAAACATGATTCTTCTTCCAAACTTACGGATCAAAACGAGGTTTTCCTTTAAGAACACATGAACACCATTTTTCTCTTTCTAAAACCAACTTTAAATCAATGCATGACATGCAAGACAGATTCGATCAAGCAATGCAGCTAGGTTATTGGTAAGAACAATCGAGTAGGGCAAGAATCTAACCTCAAAGCTTAAATCCAACGGTTTGATCTTCAAGGGTTAAGCTTGAAACTCCACTTCTCTCTCTAGAACTCTTCCTAGAGCTTCTCTCTCTAAAACAAGGATTTGAGACCAAAATGATTTGGTTCTAAGTCTATCGGCCGTTTTAACCTTCTGTTCGGACACGTGGCATTACCAGGTTGGTGTAACTCAAAAAGTGACTGATGGATAAGACAAGTCTCTGACAAAGTGTGTTCAACAAGCTAGGCAGTAAAGGACTCCGGCGAGTAACGACATCGGCGAATAACAAGACTTCGGCGAACAAAAGACAATGACTTCGGCAAGTCAAGGAATGATGATCTCGGCTAGGAAGGTCAACACTCGACTAAGCTGTGCCACACCTCGGCCTAGATGTGCCACACCTCGGCCTATGTCACACCATTCCAGGACAAGATCACTTCGGTTCAAGGATAGCATCTCGGCCCAGATAATACACACCTCGGCCTCGGCGATACACACCTCGGCCCAGATGATAATCATCTCGGCCAGTATGCCAGGTCAAAGGTGGAGGTCGGCTAAGGTTCCAAAACCGTTCTAAACGCAAAGGCTCAAAGGTAAACTATGCTAAGCTGACCTCGGCTATACTCTAGGCAAGGTGCGAATTCAAGCATGCATCAAAGAACATAACATTCAAGTAATACTTATGCAAGACAAGTCAAGATTTGAAATGCAAGCTTAATCAGAGCAAGATCATATAAAATGCATATGAGTACGGTTAAGGTAGTGTGAGGGTCATTACATCCTACCCCCTTAAAGAAGTTTGGTCCCCAAACTTGAGTTACCTTGATCTGAAAACAACTCAGGATATTGAACTTTCATCTCTTCTTCCATTTCCCATGTGATATCCTTGCCGTAATGTTCTTTCCATTCAACTTTCACCATCGGTATAGATTTGTTCCTCAACTGTTTCACTTGTCTGTCAAGAATTCTCATCGGCTTCTCCTCGTAGCCCAAATCTTTGTTTATCACAATTCCAAAATGATTGATCACATGTAGGGGATCCCGAATATACTTCCTTAACATCGAGATATGGAACACATTGTGCGCTTGACTTAGTTCTGGTGGTAAAGCAAGTCTGTAGGCTGTCGTGTTGATCTTCTCAAGAATCTCAAATGGCCCGATGTAACGAGGTGCTAACTTACCTTTCTTCCCAAATCTGGAAACTCCTTTTGTTGGCGAAACTTTCAAGAATACGTGATCCCCAACTTCAAATTCCAATTCTCTTCTTCTCTGGTCGGCATAGCTCTTTTGCCGACTCTGGGCAGTTTTGATCCTTTGTCGAATAAGTTTAATCTTCTCGGTTGTTACTTGAATCAGTTCGGGGCCGATCAAAACTTTATCTCCTACTTCAGTCCAACATATCGGCGATCTGCACTTCCTTCCATACAAAGCTTCGTACGGTGCCATGCCGATGCTAGCTTGATAACTGTTGTTGTAAGAAAATTCCACTAATGGTAAATGTGCTTCCCAACTTCCCTGGAGATCTAGTACACATAGCCTGAGCATATCTTCAAGTGTCTGAATTGTTCTCTCTGTTTGCCCATCGGTTTGGGGGTGAAAAGCTGTGCTGAACTTCAACTCGGTCCCCAAGGCTCTTTGTAAACTCTGCCAAAACCTACAAACAAACTTCGAATCTCGGTCTGAAACAATGGACATCGGCACTCCATGGAGTCTCACAATTTCATTCATATACAATACAGCTAGTCGGTCAGCATTGAAGGTAGTCTGAACAGGCAAGAAGTGTGCTGACTTAGTTAATCTGTCAATTATGACCCAAATCGAATCCATTCCCTTCTGCGTCCTCGGCAAACCAATCACAAAGTCCATGGAGATGTGTTCCCATTTCCATTCAGGAATCGGCAAAGGTTGAAGAAGTCCTGCTGGCCTTTGATGTTCTGCTTTCACTTGTTGGCATTGCAAGCATTGAGATACGAACTCGGCTATCTCTCTCTTCATGTTCGGCCACCAAAAGGTCTGCTTTACATCGTGATACATCTTAGTGTTTCCTGGATGAACAGCAATTCTGGAACCATGAGTCTCTCGTAGAATCTTTCCTTTTAATTCGGGGACGTCGGCCACTCACAATCTTCCCTGAAACTTAAGTATTCCATTCTCAAATGTGTAACCTGACCTCGGCCTGGTGATAATCTCGTCGGCTACCTTCTTCAGAAATTTATCTTCCATTTGCCTTGTTTTCACTTCTTCAATAATGGTCGGCTCCGCTGAGATTATAGCTAAACACGTCAAACTTCCCAATGACTTCCTGCTTAGTGCGTCGGCCACTGAGTTGGCCTTACTGAGTGGTCTTGAATCGCATGTCATAGTCCTTCAATAATTCCAGCCATCTTCTCTGCCTCAAATTTAGTTCTTTCTGAGTAAATAGGTACTTCAAGCTCTTATGATCCGTGAAAACTTGACAAGAAGCTCCATACAAGTAATGACGCCAAATCTTCAAGGCAAACACCACGGCTGCTAGCTCTAAATCATGGGTAGGATAATTCTTCTCGTGAGGTTTTAACTGACGAGATGCGTACGCTATGACCTTACCCCCTTGCATTAATACACAGCCCAAACCCTTATGTGAAGCATCACTATAAATCTGAAATTCTTCATTACCCGATGGAAGTACAAGAACTGGCGCTGTAACTAACCTCGTCTTCAACTCCTGGAAGGCTGATTCTCTATCTTTGGTCCATTCATATGTTACTCCCTTCTGAGTTAATTGTGTCAATGGTACTGCAATCCTTGAGAAGTCCTTCACAAACTTTCTGTAATAACCTGCTAAACCCAGAAAACTACGAACCTCGGACACATTGGTCGGCGTCGGCCAATTTACAACGGCTTCAATCTTGCTGGGATCAACAGAGATACCCTCTTCATTAATTACATGCCCCAAAAATGAAATGCTGGAGAGCCAAAACTCACACTTACTCAATTTAGCATATAACTTCCTGTCCCTCAAGGTCTTTAGGGCAAGCCTCAAATGACTCTCATGCTCGACTGTACTCTTGGAGTAGATCAATATATCATCAATAAAAACAACTACGAACTCATCTAAGTACGGCTTGAAGACTCTGTTCATTAAGTCCATGAATGCTGCCGGCGCGTTAGTCACTCCAAATGGCATTACCAGAAATTCGTAGTGACCATACCTAGTCCGAAAAGCAGTCCTCTCAATATCCTCGGCTTTAACCTTCAGCTGGTGATAGCCCGACCTAAGGTCAATCTTGGAAAAGACTCGTGCTCCTTGTAATTGATCTAACAAATCATCAATCCTAGGCAACGGATACTTGTTCTTAATGGTTACCTTGTTGAGTTCTCGGTAGTCAATGCAAAGGCGAAGTGTACCATCCTTTTTCGTAACAAACAAGACTGGTGCTCCCCACGGTGAAGTGCTCGGCCTAACAAAACCCTTATCCAACAACTCTTGTAGTTGCACTTTCAATTCCTTAAGTTCGGCTGGGGCCATCCTATAGGGTGTCTTGGAGATCGGCTGTGTTCCTGACACAATGTCCACAGTAAACTCTATTTCTCTATCAACTAAGTGGCCAGGCAATTCATTTGGAAAGACGTCGGGGAATTCATTAACAACTGGGATGTCGGCTATATCAACATTTCCATTCTGATCATTCAGTATACTACACAAGTAGCCATGGCACCCTTTTTGGATTAGTTTATAGGCCTTAATGGACGAAATCAAGTAAGGAGGGGGCACTACCCCTTTACCTCGGAAAATAACCTCGGCTCGGTCTGGGGGTCTCAATGTGACACTCTTCAAAACACAATCTATAGATGCATGATTCATCACTAACCAATCCATTCCTAATATGACATCAAAGTGAGTCATGTTTAACGGCATCAAATCAACTAATAGTTCTACACCCTCAATCACAATAGCACACGCCCTATAGATAGATGCAACAATCATAGTTCTCCCAGATGGAGCAGATACATATAACACAAAATCAAGGGGTTCTTGTTCTCTATTTAACTTCTCGGCAAACCTAACGGATACAAATGAATGTGTCGAACCTGAATCAATCAATATGTATGCATCTTGAGAGCAGATTGGGAGTATACGACACTCTTGTCTCAAAGATTCTGGGTGTCTCCTGGCACTAGCGCAAAAACTCTGCCCTGCCTCGTCTGTGTCTTTCCGACGTTGCTTCCCTGTGCAGAGCCCGAGGTGCTCCCACTTCTCTTACCATCATCAATCTTTGACTTCGGACAATCTTTCACACGGTGACCCATTTCTCCACATTCAAAACAAGCGCCTGACGCCCAACGGCAAACTCCGAAATGCGGCCTCCCACAACTGGCACACATCGGCCTAGTATTACCTTCCTGGTTCGAGTTGCCCGAGCTGCCCACATTCGCTTTCTTCTTGGTGTTAAACGGAACTCGGCGATTATCATAATTCTGTCTCTTTCTCTGATTCTCCCCTGCATTCTGATATCGGTTCAGATTAGCTTCGGCAAGAATAGCCTTGTCCAAAACTCCTGCATAAGTCGGCATGTTGTGCATGTTGACTCTATCTCAGACGGTCCACGAATCCGCTTTCAAACTTCCCGGCTTTCCTATACTCATCATCGATCATATGAGGCGTACGCCAGACTCGCCAATTCGGTGAAAGCTCGATCAGATTCGCCATCTGCTTTGTTCCCTTGTATCAAAGTCCGAACTCCGTGGTCTTGCGATCTCGTACACTAATGGGAAAGTGCTTGTTATAAAATAGCTCCAAATATGTGGCCCAAGTTAAATCAGGATTTTCTCCTCGTCAAGATCCACCATCTTCGGCGTCATCGTCCAATGTGAATCGGCCAATGCCACCTTCTCATACATCTCAGGGAAAGATCTCAAATAGCTTCTCCATTCCTAGAACCCATGCTTCGGCTTTCATCGGCTCGATGCCCCCTTGGAATCTCGGCGGGTTCATCTTCTTGAACTCCTTAATCAAAGTCAGGGTTCCCTCCCCATACAAGGCTGGTTGTGGAGGTACTTGAGGTACTGGAGGTGGTGGAGGCGGTACTGTATGTCGGCCATTAGTCTGTTCGGCCTGGGTAGTTGTAGCACTGACATTTTGCTGTCTCACTTGTCTTAACTCCCGAGTTAACCCTTCCACTAGTCTTTCTAATCGGTCCAGTCTGTCCTCTGATCGATCTCGGCCAACTGGTGGTCTTCCTCTCCTCATAGTGCTATGAGTATGCAAAATGTGACTTTAAAACAAAATGCACAACAAAGTATGTATGCTAGCAACAAGTAATCATGCCGGGATGATGCACACATTTGTCAAGTAGCAAGCAACATGATGCAATCCTAACATCTTTCTAAGGGAAATCCTATGCTCTTTAGGACCCAAAGTGTGTGAATAACGTACTACGAGGAACTCGTGCTCTGATACCAATCTGTCACGACCCCATTCCGCCCTTAGTAGAATGGTGCCATGATGGCGATAATTAGATTACCCAAGGCCACTTGCAAGAAAACACACACAAATCGAGTAAACATATGGGGCTTACTAATGCGGAAGCAATAAACAAAATAAGGTAGTCCATAAGAGCAAAGGCTTGAGTTAAATGAAATGACAAACATCTTATAGTAGCTTTAATACAAAATAATGAAGTACAAAATTACATCTTGATCAAAAGGCTTCTCACCATCAAATACAAAAATACAATGCAATAACCAAGAAGCATGATCTTCAAGATCGCAAAGCATGGATCCAAAACACATCGGCAAAATGCTACAGCAAAACACGTCGGCTAAGCACAATTAGGCGTCACCGCCGACCTGCTCATCACCTACATATATATAGAGAGGGTGAGCTTGGATACTCAGTGAATGGCATAAATAATAAAGGGTTTTCATGAATGACATCCGAGGTCTTTTAACAAAATAGTACATGGAACAAATCAGGTGCATCTATCAAATCTTTCAAAGCTTCAAGGGATGTTTACTAACATCAATATAATACAAGAGATGACATCTCGGACAACAAGGCCCACGCGGTAAAACCGTCAGCGGCAAGGCAAGACAAGACGAAACAAGAGAGATCTCAAATCAATGGTGTCGTTGCATTATAGTCCCCGAACACTAAGGACTTGTGCCACAAATGCTTAAAGTCCCCTGGCACGTACGGACTGGTGCCACAAATGCTTAAAGTCCCCTGGCACGTACGGACTGGTGCCACAAATGCTTAAAGTCCCCTGGCACGTACGGACTTCCCGAGGATGTCATCAAAACAAGATATAATACTTACTGCAAATAGGGATAATCATTCATGCTTACAAATACATTCCAAACAAGGCAAAACAAGGTTTCATCAAAGCTTTATAACATATCTTTATTAAAATACCACTCACATAGTTCTTCGGACGTCGGCGTCAAGGTGAATCCAAGTCCTACAAACACACGGCAAGTCCATTGAATGCACTTTTAAACAAGCTTCTCATGCATACAAATGATCTCGGCATTCTTCTAAACTAAGTCAAGTCAAAACAAACATTGTTTCCCACCTCGGAGAAACATGCTGGGCACCAATCAAGTCTTGGCCGAGGTCCCGCACTCGCCGAGGTGTGGTCCCGAGGCCACTTACAAGGAGATGAAGCCGGGGAAAATCTGGGTTTCCCCTCTGCTCAAGAACATGAAGAACATGAACATGAAGACCATGAAGGAGATGAATGCAAGGATCACAACTTATGATTATAAGACTTCAGATTTCATGCTATGAGTTTAAAAACATGGACCTGGGTACCCATTCAAGAAGACAATGCAAGAACAAACACAAAAACATGATTCTTCTTCCAAACTTACGGATCAAAACGAGGTTTTCCTTTAAGAACACATGAACACCATTTTTCTCTTTCTAAAACCAACTTTAAATCAATGCATGACATGCAAGACAGATTCGATCAAGCAATGCAGCTAGGTTATTGGTAAGAACAATCGGAGTAGGGCAAGAATCTAACCTCAAAGCTTAAATCCAACGGTTTGATCTTCAAGGGTTAAGCTTGAAACTCCACTTCTCTCTCTAGAACTCTTCCTAGAGCTTCTCTCTCTAAAACAAGGATTTGAGACCAAAATGATTTGGTTCTAAGTCTATCGGCCGTTTTAACCTTCTGTTCGGACACGTGGCATTACCGGGTTGGTGTAACTCAAAAAGTGACTGATGGATAAGACAAGTCTCTGACAAAGTGTGTTCAACAAGCTAGGCAGTAAAGGACTCCGGCGAGTAACGACATCGGCGAATAACAAGACTTCGGCGAACAAAAGACAATGACTTCGGCAAGTCAAGGAATGATGATCTCGGCTAGGAAGGTCAACACTCGACTAAGCTGTGCCACACCTCGGCCTAGATGTGCCACACCTCGGCCTATGTCACACCATTCCAGGACAAGATCACTTCGGTTCAAGGATAGCATCTCGGCCCAGATAATACACACCTCGGCCTCGGCGATACACACCTCGGCCCAGATGATAATCATCTCGGCCAGTATGCCAAGTCAAAGGTGGAGGTCGGCTAAGGTTCCAAAACCGTTCTAAACGCAAAGGCTCAAAGGTAAACTATGCTAAGCTGACCTCGGCTATACTCTAGGCAAGGTGCGAATTCAAGCATGCATCAAAGAACATAACATTCAAGTAATACTTATGCAAGACAAGTCAAGATTTGAAATGCAAGCTTAATCAGAGCAAGATCATATAAAATGCATATGAGTACGGTTAAGGTAGTGTGAGGGTCATTACACCAACCCAACCATCCGACCCCACCACCGACATCCCTACCACCACCACCACCTTTGAAAACCCAAAAAAGAACTTCAAAACCAAAGTTAGAACCCCAGGAGTAGTCGCAAGACTCATGGGTCTAGACTCACTCCCAGACCCCAGGAAGATTTTCAGGAGAAAGGAAGATCAGAAGGAAAAAACTGGAGTTTCTGTGTTTTAATTTGTTTCTGTGTTTCTGTGTTTACATATCTAAGTGTATGTTTGTAACAGTGCACGTTGATGGATGGCCACTGAACGTTATTGCCAAATTGATGGGTCTTGATGGGCTGCCTCCTCAGCAGCCTTTTCATAGACAACATAAAGGGTTCTCTGAAACTTATCGACAATGGATTGCATCAGTATCATCACAAAGGGGGGGAAAACCTATGAACACCGATCAAATAGGAAAGACTCAATGGCTCAGCAAGAATGTAAGGATGAGTATGAAGTTTTGGAAACATCAAAGGTTGAGAGGAGTAGTTACGTAGCAAAAAGAACTATAAACTCAAAGCTGTCTGAGGCAGAGATGGCGTTCATTCAACAGAAGTCCATGGCTAACAATGGTTGGCTTCTTGCTCAACTAATTTTTTTAGTTGTATGATATTTGGACTGCCCAGTTCTGTTGACTTATGAGCAGTTTTCATGGATTAAATTGGCAGTCTGATTTTTGTTTTTTGTGTTTTTTTTTTTTTTTTTTTTTTTTGTTGAAAAAGGTGGTTTTTCTTTGAAAACGATGCTACAGGTTTATCCCAACTGAGTTCGGGTCCAATGCAAACTGGCTGGTCCAATCTGCTTTTAAAAGATTCGAAAAGACACATCATGTAATTAAGAAGTGGTTTCCAAAATGCTCTCAAACATTTTTTCTAAAAGTTGTGAAAATTTTAAGGACTCATGTTTGTTTTTTTGGGTGTGTGTGTTCATAATACTATTCCTAACTGGAAACTACAAAATAGAGAACAGAAAATAGTGTTATGGTTTTTCCTAGAAAATGGTTCTCTAACTCATTTATAAAAACAGTTTTTCAAAATAACAAACTAATTGATCTTCGGTTTAGATATGTCCTATTATTTGTGGATCCATGTTCTCAGTTTTTTTCTTTGATTTGTAATCTGTTCACCAATAACATAGTTTATTTACTTGTACTTGCAAACAGGAGTCTGAGTAAAATGAGTGAAGGTTAGTTTTTCCTTCAGCTTCTTTCATTCTCCCTTTATTTGTTCCTTTCCTTCTTGTTTTTATTTATTATTTATTTTTGTTATTAATATGAGTCTTTTAGACATTGGTATTAATATGAAACACTCACTTTTTGGCTTCCATAAACTTTCAAATTGACATTCCATAATCCCATCATTGTTAATTCATTTGATGAATTAAATCCATAGGGTAATATAATTGCAGGGACTTTTGGGCAAGTCTTGGAATGTTTAGACAATGAGAACTTGGAACATCTAGCTATGATGGAGAGGTTGTTAGGGCCACTGCCACAACATATAATTATTAGTGCATAGTAAGATCTGCTGTTTTTGTTTGTTTATTTCATACTATTTATCTGCTTCATCCCATGTATAAAGCTCTTATTTATATTTTTTCAGCCTTCATGCTGAGAAATATTTCAAGAGGAGTGCACGCTTGGATTGGCTAGAGGGTGCAAGCTCCAAAGAAAGTATGATGGCAGTTTGGAAATTACCCCGCCTACAGGTAATTGGTAGATTTGTTTATTCGGAACTGTTAATAGAATCGTATGTAACGGTCACTAATTTAACATCATTTCCTTTGTTCTCACTAGCCATTTTTCTAAGTGTTTTGTTTCAAATATTCCTTTATTATAACATATAGTATAGATAAATTAAAATTGTTGTATTAACAATTAATAATTAAAATTATGTTTTGTTAGAAAAAAAAATGACATAGTTATAATATTTCGCTATTTTAGAATAAAAATATATGAATTTTAAAAATTTGTCATATTGATTTTTGAAAGGGAAATAATTAAATAAATTTTAAAAACTTAATGAGTAAGAAATAATCATTGTAAAAAATGAAATTTCTAAATGCTCTACCATATAATAATAAAATTGGTTGAATTATTTACTGAAATATACTGCTGGCATCAATAATGGCTGTGACTAAATGATTTATTGGTAAAATGACCATTTATTATGATGTAAAAAACCTTCAGGGACGTGATATAATTTTTAAAATCACATGAAATAATTCATATTTTAAATAAATTTCGGATGTGTATTTATAATTTATCCATTTATTTTACTATATAGAAAAAAAAAAAAAAAACTCAAGATGTTTTGTCTGTAACTTTTTCTTTTTTTTGGGTGTACATATAATTAAAACATAAGCCTTGTCATGGTAAAGGATTTGGCTTTTTTTTTTTTTTTTTTTACGTTGTTATTTAATTTGAGAGAGCGTTTGGATTTAGTAGGTCTATTTTAGAATCGATTCCGATGATTTGAACTGTTCATTTTTTAAAACTCTTTAATTAAAATATTCATATAAAAAATTAAGACAATTCAATATCAGTAGCTATATATTTAAAGCATATTTGTTTCAAAAAAATAAACGACAAATGTAATTTTAAAAATAATTCTCTATTTTTTATAATATAAATTTAATTTAAATATATAACAATTAATATCTAATCATCTTAATTTTTTTAAAAAATATTTTACCTAATAAGTCTTAAAATAATAACGGAAATTATATTCAAATTATGGAAATTAGATTCAAATTGGTAAAATGACTCCACGGATCACTCCTCCCTCTATATTGTAGCAAACCAAGTCTTTATAGTTTTGTTGCCTTTTGCCGCCTTTCCACACAATCTCTCTTTCTCTCTCTCTCTCCCTCCCTCTCAAACTTGGCCAAGTCACAGAATTCGAAGTTCAACGGTTTCTCCGGCATCCTTCGCTGCCTCCTCTGCATCGGCAGCCTCCCGACCCAACCATCAAACCCCACCACCGACATCCCTACCACCACCACCACCTTCGAAAACCGAAAAAAGAATTTTATAACCGAATGCAGGACCCCAGGAGTAGTCGCAAGACTCATGGGTCTAGACTCACTCCCAGACCCTAGGAAGATTTTCAGGAGAAAGGAAGATCAGAAGGAAAAAACTGGAGTTTCTGTGTTTCTGTGTTTACATATCTAAGTGTAGTTTCTGTGTTTACATAGCTATGTGTATGTTTGTAACAGTGCACGTTGATGGACGGCCACCGAACGTTATTGTCAAATTGATGGGTCTTGATGGGCTGCCTCCTCAGCAGCCTCTTCATAGACAACATAAAGGGTTCTCGGAAACTTATCAACAATGGATTGCATCATTATCATCGCAAAGGGATGGAAAACCTATGAACACCGATCAAATAGGAAAGACTCAATGGCGCAACAAGAATGTAAGGATGAGTATGAAGTTTTGGAAACATCAAAGGTTGAGAGGAGTAGTTACGTAGCAAAAAGAACTATAAACTCAAAGCTGTCTGAGGTAGAGACGGCATTCATTCAACAGAAGTTCATGGCAGACCATGGTTGGCTTCGTGCTCAACTAATTTTTTTAGTTGTATGATATTTGGACTGCCCAGTTCTGTTGACTTATGAGCAGTTTTCATGGATTAAATTGGCTGTCTGATTTTTGGTTTTTGTGTTTTTTTCTATTGAAAAAGATGGTTTTTCTTTCAAAACGATTCTACAGGTTTATCCCAACTGTGTTCGAGCCCAATGTAAACTGGCTGGTCCAGTCTGCTTTTAAAAGATTCAAAAAGACACATCATGTAATTAAGAAGTGGTTTCCAAAATGCTCTCAAACATTTTTTTCTAAAAGTTATGCAAATTTTGAGGACTCATGTTTGTTTTTTTGGGTGTGTGTGTTCATAATACTATTCCTAACTAGAAACCACAAAACAGAGAACAGAAAATAGTGTTATGGTGCTTCCTAGAAAATGATTCTCTAACTCATTTATAAAAACAGTTTTTGAAAATAACAAACTAATTGATCTTCGGTTTAGATATGTCCTATTATTTGTGGATCCATGTTCTCGCTTTTTTCTTTAATTTGTAATCGCTCACCAATAACATAGTTTATTTACTTGTCCTCGCAATCAGGAGCCTAAGTAAAATGGGTGAAGGTTAGTTTTTCCTTCAGCTTCTTTCATTCTCCCTTTATCTGTTCCTTTCCTTCTTTTTTATTTATTTATTATTTATTTTTGTTATTAATATGAGTCTTCTAGACATTGGTATTAATATGAAACACTCACTTTTTGGGTTCCATAAACTTTCAAATTGACATTCCATAATCCCATCATTGTTAATTCATTCGATGAATTAAATCCATAGGGTAATATAATTGCAGGGACTTTTGGGCAAGTCTTGGAATGTTTAGACAATGAGAACTTGGAACATCTCGCTATGATGGAGAGGTTGTTAGGGCCACTGCCACAACATGTGATTATTAGTACAGAGTAAGATCTGTTGTTTTTGTTTTCACGATTGGATTGGCTGGAGGGTGCAAGCTCCAAAGAAAGTATGGGGGCAGTTTGGAAATTACCCTGCTACAGGTAATTGGTAGATTTGTTTATTTTGAATTGTTAATAGAATCGTATGTAGCGGGTACAAATTTAACATCATTTCCTTTGTTCTCACTAGCCTTTTTTCTAAGTGTTTTGCTTCAAATATTCCTTTATTATAACATATAGTATAGATAAATTAAAATTGTTGTATTAACAATTAATAATTAAAATTATTCGTTGTTATAAAAAAAAATGACATAGTTATAATATTTCACTATTTTAGAATAAAAATATATGAATTTTAAAAATTTGTCATATTGATTTTTGAAAGGGAAATAACTAAATAAATTTTAAAAACTTAATGAGTAAGAAATAATCATTGTAAAAAATAAAATTTCTAAATGCTCTACCATATAATAATAAAACTGGTTGAATTGTTTATTGAAATATATTGTTGACATCAATAATAGCTGTGACTAAACGTGTTATTGGTAAAATGACCATTTATTATGAAGTAAAAAACCTCAAGGGACATTATAGCGATCCCGGTTTCTCTTCCTTTGATTGTTGTATTCCGGACTTAGGTTCTGTGGAGTTGGTGGTTGTATATCCTGTTGTTATCCTTTTATTATGTGTGTTTGAGTTTTAGGATGTACTGGGCGTGTTTCGAACAGGTTGGCTGAGCTTTAGTCCCATTCCTTGTTGCCCAAAATTTTGGTGGTACGCTCGAGCGGGTCCCTTTGCGCTCGAGCGGAGTTTGATTTTTGGTTGTCCGCTCGAGCGGGTATTCTTGCGCTCGAGCGGGATTTACACACTCCCAACATTTCGTGCCTCTGCAAAACTTCTGCAGGTGTGTTTTTCACGCTCGAGAGGATTTCCTTACGCTTGAGCGGGTCGCGCTCGACCGGGTATCTTGGCGCTCGAGCGGGTAGTTCATTGTCTGTAAAAGTTTTGGGAGGGGAAAATCTATGCTCGAGTGGCTTTCTCTTTGCGCTCGAGCGGGTACCCTTCACGCTTGAGCGGGTCCAGTTTTTGTGCTTGACGCTTGAGCGTCCTATTCTCCACTCGAGCGAACCTGTCTGTATATCACTTTGGGATCTCAACTTTTTGGATCACTTTTCACTTTTCTTTCTCTCTCTCACTTTTTCAAAACTCCATTGGAGAGCTCCTCACTCTAAAAACACAACTTCTCTCTAGGGATTGATCTAGTAGGAGTGATCCTTTACCCTTTGGCCTTTGTAAAAAGTGTGGGGATAGTTGAGGGCTACATTTTGATCCGAGAATCTTGAAGTTTGGGGCAATTTCGTTTTTATTCATCTTCTTCCTTGGGTTCATCTCTTGAGGTAGGGATTACTACTCATCTTTATGAGCTTTAACATAGATTTTGAGCATTTTGTATAAATGGTTTGATTTTGGGTGTTAGGGTTTCGAAATGTGTAAATGGGGGTTTTAAACCTTTGGTCCATAAATGTGTGTTTTGGGTTTCAAAATAAGGTATTTGGTGTTTGTTGAGGATATTTAGACCCTTGGGTCAATATTGGGAAGAGGCAGAAGAAACCCTAATTGGTTGTATAAATTAATTGATATAATTAATTTGGAAAAAATTATGGTTATATGAAATTGAGTTGAATATAATGAAATTGGCTCATTATGAGATGGAATAGTGGAGTTGGATTTATTAATCGCTTACTTTGGAAAATGTTGATAAATTATCTGATGATGCATTTATTATCTGTTTAGAAATAATTGTTTTGGGCTATCGGTGGAGGATAGTCTTGATTGTTGTAGATAATGCATGATGATTAGGCAAACTAAAACTAATCAAATGAGTATGCCATCGAATATGGCGGTTGTTATAATACATGAATTTTATGTATTTATTTGATTATGTATATGATATGTGTTTATATATATTGTGTTGTGTGGGAGGAAATAGGGGATGTACTCCACGGTTTAGGGGAAGATAGGGGATGGACCTCTAAACCGGATGTTGTGTGGGAGGAGATAGGGGATGGACTCCATTGATACAGCACTGAAATGTGTATCACTTGTAAAGTATGTAAGTGTTTTGTTTGAGATTGATACAGCACTAAAATGTGTATCATTTGTGAAGTATGGAAGTGTTGTCATGTGTTATTGATACATCACCTAAATGTGTATTGGATATGAAGTGTGAAATGTTTAATATGAGTTATTATCTCATGTGAAATAGAAATGCTGTTAATATAAGATGTGATCTCAATCAAATTGTTTGGCCAGGTTCTGAGCCATAGTTATGAATTGATGCATATGAGTTAAACATTTATCAATGGCCAATGTTTTAGTTATTGCTTATATCATGTTTAGAATATCTCTACTGGGCGTTGGCTCACCCTATATGGGACATCATTTTCAGGTACATGTAGCATGCCACCTCCAAGGACGTAGCTTGGGAGGCTTGAGGCTGTTGGACTTTTGTTGTCTCCCTTTGTATTATATGTATATCAAGCCGAGGGCTTATTTTGTATCTTGAGTTAGTACTCTTGTTTTGTAACCAAGTGTTGACTTGGAAAGTTGTAAGCCTGTAGGGCACTTACTTTTGTTGTCAATATGTAATACATTTTGTAATGAATACTCTAATGATATGTAATTATGTTTTATTCTTTTATGTCTAAGCATGTGAAGAATGTATGGTTTATGGGTTTATTTTGAGGGCGTTGCAACTTGCTATCAGAGCGTACCGGGTTTGAATACTTTGGTACGTGGGAAGTGATTAGTATCATAATGGGTTTGTCTCGCTTGTTAGAGACTTATGTGTAATGTTATGTGCTTATGTGATAACATGTTTATGTGACCATATGGGTATGGGATTTGGTTTCTAGGATGTTGATTGGATCCTTGGGTTTCTATGAGTCTTGTTGGAAAAGCACTTGATCAATGCTGTTTTTAACCGGAACTCTAGGGATGCCTCGGAACTATCATTATCCGGAAGTGAAATTCGTAGGTGCTTATGTGATTATGTGCTTACGTGGAGTGAATTACAGTCGTCCATGCATTAGGACGTGAGCATTGTAGCTTCGGCACATTTGTGAATGTGCTCATGTTCTTCGTTACCTTTATTAGGATGTCAGGACGAGGATGTGGTGGTAGGCGTGGTAGGCCTAGGAGGCAGGAGATGCCTATACCGGATGACATTCCGGCGCAGCAGGAGGGAGTTGGTCAGGCCAATGTGGCCGAGCCAGCAGGTCAGCAGGCTATGGGCACTTTAGCCCGTGGGATAGCTGATGCTTTGAGGGAATCCATGGGCATTCTCAGAGCTGAGAATCTGGTTCAGGCCCAGGTTGTTGATGCAGGTCCTTCCTTTCTGAAGAGGGAGTTCTTCTGGTCTAATCTGGATGAGTTTGTTGGGAATCCGAAGGAGCCACTTAAGGCGGATGAGTGGTTGGAACAGATGACGAAGACGTTTGAGATGCTAGGCATCGAAAACGGGGCTTTGAAGGTGACCTTGGCATCTTTCCAGCTTAAGGGAGATACGGGTCAGTGGTGGAAGTTCATCAGAGGTTGTATTGGTGGCACATGGGAGGCTTTTGTGGATGCTTTCCAGGAGAAGTCCTTGTCTCCATCTACCAGAGAGAAGCTGAGGGACGCTTTAAGTACCGAGTTTGTCTGCAGGCGAGTTTGAGGCCGCTTACTAGTCCGTCTGTGTTCAAGAATCGAAATGTGGCGTCTGAGGAACGCCGTTGTTTGGAGTTTGGGAAGAAGTTGAGTCGTGGCCTCAAGATGAGAGTTAGGGGGTCTATGACTCGAGACTATGGGCGTCTAGTTGATGCTGCAGCCCATATGGAGATTATGATGCAGGAGGAGGAGGAGTGGCAGAAAGGCTCCAAGAGGAGTCAGGATGGCCAGGGTGATGGCAGGAGACAGAGGGGTTCTAACCCTTAGCAGTCTTAGGGAGGTTTTGCTAGATGAACCTTTCCAGTGCCGAGTGCAGGCTCTGGGAGAGGCAGTCAGGGAGACGTGACTTGTTACAAATGTGGTCAGCTGGGCCACAAGTCTCCAGCTTGCCCGCAGAAGGGAGGAGGGCAGAGAGCAGCTTCATCATCGGCTCGACCTTAGAGCCAGAGTCAGGGCAGAGGGCAGCCACTGTCTTGTTACCAGTGTGGTCAAGCGGGGCACCTGAAGAGGTTTTGCCCGCAGTTGAGTGGCACTTCTGGTGCATCAGGGCAGAGACAGAGTTTTCAGCCCGCACAGTCAGTTCAGGCCTCGAGGGCCAACCAGGGAGCTTCGTCGTCCCAGTCTGTGCAGCAGTCTTTTGCTCCTAGAGGTGAGCAGGTAGATTAGGGACCTACAGGGTGTGTGTATGTTGTTACCGCGCAGGATCTAGTACCGGCTCCATCTGTCGTGAGAGGTACCTATTTGTTTTGCAACTCGGTTGCTAATGTGTTGATTGATACGGGTGCATTCCATTCTTTTATATCTGCTGCATTTGCATCTATTTTGGGTTTGGAGTTGGCACAGTTAGCATCTCCTATATGTGTTGTATCGCTTGTTGGGGGCAAATTGATTTTGAAACAAGGATGTAGAGGTTGTGATATAGAGGTAGCAGATCGCCGACTTCCATTTCCCTTTATAATTATGCCTATGTCGGGTTTCGATGTTATTTTGGGTATAGACTGGCTATCGTCATACCGGGCTGTTATCAATTGTTACTGCCAGAGGGTCACAGTATGTACCTTGAGCGGGGATTGTTTCCATTTCTTGGGGGATCAGGTTGGTAGTGTGTTGCCATCGGTGTATGATCCGCGAGGGCAGAGTGAGCTTAGTGGTCTTCTCGCTAGCCTTATGAGTAGTGAGTGTGATGAGACCGGGGTTGAGTTGCCGAGAGTGGTTTGCGAGTATTCGGATGTTTTTCCCGAGGACCTTGTTAGTTTTCCACCTCACCGAGAGATAGAGTTCTCTATTGATTTAGTGCCCGGCACAACACTGATTTCTATGGCACCCTATCGTTTTGCCCCAGCCGAGTTGAGTGAGTTGAAGATTCAGCTCCAAGAGTTGCTGGATAAGGGCTTCATTCGCTCTAGTGTTTCGCCGTGGGGAGCACCGGCCCTCTTTGCTAAAAAGAAAGATGGTGCCTTGAGACTTTGTATCGACTACCGGAAGTTGAATTGGGCTACGGTCAAGAATAAGTACCATATGCCCCGTATAGATGATTTGTTTGACCAGTTGAAGGGTTCTTGTTGTTTCTCTAAGATAGACTTGAGATCGGGTTACCATCAGTTGAGGGTCAAGGAGGAGGATATTCCTAAGATGGCATTCCATACATGGTATGGCCATTATGAGTTCTTGGTGATGCCATTTGGGCTCACCAATGCACCAGCAGTCTTTATGGACTTGATGAATCGGATATTCCGGGAATTCTTGGATCATTTTGTGGTCGTTTTTGTGGACGACATTCTGATTTATTCACCTTCTGAGGAGGAGCACGAGGAACACTTGAGAATGGTGCTTGAGTTGCTTAGGACAATAGGCTGCATGCCAAATTTGGGAAATTTGAGTTCTGGCTGGGGGAAGTCAAGTTCTTAGGCCATGTGGTATCCGGGAAAGGGGTGTCCGTTGACACATCTAAGATTGAGGCAGTGCAGGATTGGGCACAGCCTAAGAGTGTTTTTGAGATCCGCAGTTTTCTAGGATTAGCTGGATATTACCGCCGGTTTGTGAAGGATTTCTCCAGGCTAGCTTCACCGTTGACTAGATTGAAGCGGAAAGGGGTCAAATTGGTATGGAGTGAGACTTGTGAAAAGTCATTCCAGGAGTTGAAAGTTAGACTTACCACTGCTCCCGTGTTGATTATTCCGGAGAGGGGTTTGGGTTATGTGGTTTGTTGTGATGCCTCACGAGAGGGTTTGGGTTGTGTGTTGATGCAAGAAGGGAAAGTGATAGCCTATGGCTCACGTCAGTTGAAAATACACGAGAGGAATTACCCTACCCATGACTTAGAGTTAGCCGCTGTCATTTTTGCCTTGAAGATTTGGAGGCACTACCTTTATGGTGAGCAATTCGAGGTATTATCGGATCATAAGAGTCTGAAGTATCTGGTTACACAGAGGGACTTGAATTTGAGGCAGAGAAGGTGGATGGAGTTCATTGAGGATTACGACTTCGAGTTGCACTATCACCCGGGTAACGCCAATGTTGTGGCCGATGCCCTTAGTAGGAAATCCATTAGTGATGTAACTTGTATAGCCATCTGGGAATGGGAGATGTTGGGTGCACTTACCGAATTTGATTTGCTTCTGGGCGAATCCGTTGAGGCTACGGCCTTGTTTTCTGTCGTTGTGCAGCCTACTCTTGTGACTTAAGTGTTAGAGGCACAGAGAGGTGACCTTGAGGTAGAGTCCCTTCGAGAGAAGATCTCTAGCGGAAAGGTTGAGAATGGTTTGTCTGAGTATCCCGACCAGAGTGTGAGATACCGAGACCGATTGTTTGTGCCGGAGTCCTGCCGAAAGGAGGTACTCCGAGAGTTTCACCATTCACGCCTTGCAGTGCATCTGGGAGGCACCAAGATGTATCGTGATCTGGGTCGCCAGTTTTGGTGGTGGGGTATGAAGAAGGATGTGGCAGTTTTCGTGTCTAAGTGCCTTACTTGTCAGCAAGTGAAGGTCGAGCATCAGAGGCCAGCGGGTTTGTTGCAACCTTTGCCTATTGCCGAGTGGAAGTGGGAGCATGTCACTATGGACTTCGTTGTAGGTCTTCCGAGGACTCAGCGGGGTAGTGATGCTATTTGGGTGGTTGTAGACCGGTTGACTAAGTCAGCACACTTTATCCCTATATGCATAAAAGATTCGGTAGATCATCTTGCCGACTTGTATATTCGGGACATAGTGAGGTTGCACGGGGTCCCAGTGTCGATCGTCTCAGATAGAGATCCTCGTTTTACTGCTAGGCTGTGGCAGAGTTTGCAGAGTGCCTTGGGTACTAAGTTGACCTTTAGCACGGCTTATCATCCTCAGACTAACGGGCAGTCCGAGCGTACTATTCAAATCCTTGAGGATATGCTTCGAGGTTGTGTCCTTGACTTTAGTGGGACGTGGGAGAGGCACTTGCCCTTGGTGGAGTTTGCCTACAACAACAGTTTTCAGTCTAGTATCGGTATGGCACCGTTTGAGGCCTTATATGGCCGACCGTGTAGGTCTCCAGTTTGTTGGGCCGAGGTGGGTGATGCACCTTTGTTGGGCCCGGAGTTGGTGAGGGAAACGATGGAGAAAGTTGAGCTTATCTGTAGGAGGCTTGTTACAGCCCAGAGTCGCCAAAAGAGTTATGCCGACCATAGGAGGAGGCCTTTGGCATTCGAGATGGGTGATCATGTTTTTCTGAAAATATCACCTAGACGGGGTTTGATGAGGTTTGGGAAGAGTGGGAAGTTGTCCCTTCGGTTTATCGGTCCCTTTGAGATCCTTGAGAGGATTGGGGAAGTTGCTTATCGTTTGGCCTTGCCGCCGCAGTTATCCAAAGTACATGACGTGTTTCATGTTAGTATGCTTCGGAAGTACGAGCCAGTTCCATCGCACAT
Source organism: Camellia lanceoleosa (assembly GCA_025200525.1). NCBI lineage: Eukaryota > Viridiplantae > Streptophyta > Magnoliopsida > Ericales > Theaceae > Camellia > Camellia lanceoleosa. Next base: position 71,074,236 of record CM045767.1, on the reverse strand, counting down.
GTTGGATTTGACCGACTTAGAGGTAGATGAGGATGCCTCGTATGAGGAGAGACCGGTTCGGGTCTTGGATAGGCGGGAGCAAGTCTTGTGAGGCAAGACCATTCCCTTGGTAAAGGTTTTGTGGAAACATCAAGGAGTGGAGGAAGCCACTTGGGAACGTGAGTTGGAAGTCCGTGAGAAATATCCGGACATATTTGTTCATGTGTAATCATGTTTTGAAAATTTTGTAATATTGATAAACTTTAAGAGCATTGATTGTGTCTTAAGTTGTAAAACATGGTGTATGTTTTGAGTTTATGGAAATATAGTTTGGAACTTGCCTTATAATGAAAGTTGATTCTTAACATTGTATGTGTTGATGATGTTTCAAAAATGCAAATGTATTGTTGGCATTGAATATATTTTCAGATACATGTTGATAATGCATGTTAGAGATTATATGGGAGTTTGCCTCTTGAATAGAGATGGAATGGCCGGTAATGGGTCAAGTTGTTGAATTTTGTGCTGTAGTAATGTTGGTAATTGAGAAAAACTTGTTTTTGAAAAACTTGTACTTAATTTCGGGGACGAAATTCCTTAAGGGGGGAAGGTTATAGCGATCCCGGTTTCTCATCCTTTGATTGTTGTATTTCGGACTTAGGTTCTGTGGAGTTGGTGGCTGTATATCTTGTTGTTATCCTTTAATTTCGTGTGTTTGAGTTTTAGGATGTACTGGGCGTGTTTCGAACAGGTTGGTTGAGCTTTTGTCCCATTCCTTGTTGCCCAAAATTTTGGTGGTATGCTCGAGCGGGTCCCTTTGCGCTCGAGCGGAGTTTGATTTTTGGTTGTCCGCTAGAGCGGGTATTCTTGCGCTCGAACGGGATTTACACACTCCCAGCATTTTGTGCCTCTACAAAACTTCTGCAAGTGTGTTTTTCACACTCGAGCGGATTTCCTTACGCTCGAGCAGGTCGCGCTCAACCGGGTATCTTGGCACTCGACCGGGTAGTTCATTGTCTGTAAAAGTTCTGGGAGAGGGAAATCTACGCTCGAGCGGCTTTCTCTTTGTGCTCGAGCGGGAGTGTTTTGCAGTTGTGTCTTGGCGCTCGAGCGGTTACCCTTCACGCTCGAGCGGGTCCAGTTTTTGTGCTTGACGCTCGAGCGTCCTGTTCTTCGCTCGAGCAGAACTGTTTGTATATCACTTCGGGATCTCAACTTTTTGGATCACTTTTCACTTTTCTTTCTCTCTCTTACTTTTTCAAAACTCCATTGGAGAGCTCCTCACTCTAAAAACACAACTTCTCTCTAGGGATTGATCTAGTAAGAGTGATCCTTTACCCTTTGGCCTTTGTAAAAAGTGTGGGAATCGTTGAGGGCTACATTTTGATCCGAGAATCTTGAAGTTTGGGGCAATTTCGTTTTTCTTCATCTTCTTCCTTGGGTTCATCTCTTGAGGTAGGGATTACTACTCATCTTTATGAGCTTTAACATAGATTTTGAGCATTTTGTATAAATGGTTTGATTTTGGGTGTTAGGGTTTCGAAATGTGTAAATGGGGGTTTTAAACCATTGGCCCATAAATGTGTGTTTTGGGTTTCAAAATGAGGTATTTGGTGTTTGTTGAGGATATTTAGACCCTTGGGTCAATATTGGGAAGAGGGAGAGGAAACCCTAATTGGTTGTATAAATTAATTGATATAATTAATTTGGAAAAAATTATGGTTATATGAAATTGAGTTGAATATAATGAAATTGGCTTATTATGAGATGGAATAGTGGAGTTGGATTTATTAATCGCTCACTTTGGAAAATGTTGATAAATTATCTGATGATGCATTTATTATCTGTTTAGAAATAATTGTTTTGGGCTATCGGTGGAGGATAGTCCTGATTGTTGTAGACAATGCATGATGATTAGGCAAACTAAAACTAATCAAATGAGTATGCCATCGAATATGGCGGTTGTTATAATACATGAATTTTATGTATTGATTTGATTATGTATATGATATGTGTTTATATACATTGTGTTGTGTGGGAAGAGATAGGGGATGTCCTCTACGGTTTACGGGAAGATAGGGGATGGACCTCTAAACCGGATGTTATGTAGGAGGAGATAGGGGATGGACTCCATTGATACAACACTGAAATGTGTATCACTTGTAAAGTATGGAAGTGTTTTGTTTGACATTGATACAACACTAAAATGTGTATCAGTTGTGAAGTATTGAAGTGTTGTCATGTGTTATTGATACAGCACCCAAATGTGTATCGGATATGAAGTGTGAAATGTTTAATATGAGTTATTATCTCATGTGAAATAGAAATGTTGTTGATATGACATGTGATCTCAATCAAATTGTTTGGCCTGGTTCTGAGCCATAGTTATGAATTGATGCATATGAGTTAAACAATTATCAATGGCCAATGTTTTAGTTATTGCTTATATCATGTTTAGAATATCTCTACTGGGCGTTGGCTCACCCTATATGGGACATCATTTTCAAGTACATGTAGCATGCCACCTCCAAGGACGTAGCTTGGGAGGCTTGAGGCTGTTGGACTTTGTTGTCTCCCTTTGTATTACATGTATATCAAGCCAAGGGCTTATTTTGTATCTTGAGTTAGTACTCTTGTTTTATAACCAAGTATTGACTTGGAAAGTTGTAAGCCTATAGGGCACTTACTTTTGTTGTCAGCATTTAATACATTTTGTAATGAATACTCTGATGATATGTAATTATGCTTTATTCTTTTATGTCTAAGCATGTCAAGAATGTATGGTTTATGGGTTTATTTTGAGAACGTTACAGACATGATATAATTTTTAAAATCACATGAAATAATCCATATTTTAAACAAATTTCGGATGTGTATTTATAATTTATCCATTTATTTAACTACCTAAAAAAAATAACTCAACATGTTTTATCTATAACTTTTTTTTTTTTGGTGTACATATAATTAATACATAAGCCATGTCATGGTATCAGAAAGCAATTGGCTTTTTTTCTTTTAAGTTGTTATTTAATTTGAGAGAGCGTTTGCATTTAGTAGGTCTATTTTAGAATCGATTTCGATGATTTGAACTGTTCATTTTTTAAACTCTTTAATTAAAATATTCATATAAAAAATTAAGATAATTGAATATCAGCAACTATATATTTAAAGCATATTTGTTTCAAAAAAATAGGCGACAAATATAATTTTAAAAATAATTATCTATTTTTTATAATATAAATTTAATTTAAATATATAACAATTAATATCTAATCATCTTAATTTTTTATACAAATATTTTACCTAATAAATCTTAAAATAAGAACGGAAATTAGATTCAAATTATGGAAATTAGCTTCAAATTGGTAAAATGACTCCACGGATCACTCCTCCCTCTATATTGTACCAAGCCAAGCCTTTATAGTTTCGTTGCCTTTTGCCGCCTTTCCACACTGTCTCTCTGTCTCTCTCTCTCCCTCTCAAACATGGCCAAGTCACAGAATTCTAAGTTCAAGTGTTTCTCCGTCATCCTTTGCTGCCTCCTCTACATCGGCAGCATCCCAACCCAACCATCCGACCCCACCACCGACATCCCTACCACCACCACCACCTTCGAAAACCCAAAAAAGAATTTCAAAACCCAAGTCAGGACCCCAGGAGCAGTCGCAAGACTCATGGGTCTAGACTCACTCCCAGACCCTAGGAAGATTCTCAGGAGAAAGGAAGATCAGAAGGAAAAAAGTGGAGTTTTTGTGTTTCTGTGTTTCAATTTGTTTATGTATTTCTGTGTTTACATAGCTAAATGTATGTTTGTAACAGTGCATGTTGATGGATGGCCACCGAACGTTATTGCCAAATTGATGGGTCTTGATGGGCTGCCTCCTCAGCAGCCTCTTCATAGACAACATAAAGGGTTTTCGGAAACTTATCGACAATGGACTGCATCAGTATCATCGCAATGGGATGGAAAACCATATGAACACCAATCAAATAGGAAAGACTCAATGGCGCATCAAGAATGCAAGGATTAGTATGAAGTTTTGGGAACATCAAAGGTTTAGAGGAGAAGTTACCCAGCAAAAAGAACTATAAACTCAAAGCTGTCTAAGGCAGAGATGGCGTTCATTCAACAGAAGTTCATGGCTGACAATGGTTGGCTTCTTGCTCAACTAATTTTTTTAGTTGTATGATATTTGGACTGCCCAATTCTGTTGACTTATGAGTAGTTTTTATGGATTAAATTGGCTGTCTGATTTTTGTTTTTTGTGTTTTTTCCTGTTGAAAAATGTGGTTTTTCTTTGAAAACGATGCTACAGGTTTATCCCAACTGTGTTTGGGCCCAATGCAAACTGGCTGGTCTAGTCTGCTTTAAAAGATTCAAAAGGACACATCATGTAATTAAGAAGTGGTTTCCAAAACGCTCTAAAACATTTTTTCTAAAAGTTGTGAAAATTTTGGGGACTCATGTTTGTTTTTTTGGGTGTTTGTGTTCATAATACTATTCCTAACTGGAAACCACAAAACAGAGAACAAAAAATACTGTTATGGTGCTTTCTAGAAAATGGTTCTCTAACTCATTTATAAAAACAGTTTTTGAAAATAACAAGCTAATTGATCTTCGATTTAGATATGTCCTATTATTTGTGGATCCATGTTCTCAGTTTTTTCTTTGATTTGTAATCTATTCACCAATAACATAGTTTATTTATTTGTACTTGCAAAAAGGAGTCTGAGTAAAATGGGTGAAGGTTAGTTTTTCCTTCAGCTTCTTTCATTCTCCCTTTATTTGTTCATTTCCTTCTTTTTTTATTATTATTTATTTTTGTTATTAATATGAGTCTTCTAGACATTGGTATTAATATGAAACACTCACTTTTTAGGTTCCATAAACTTTCAAATTGACATTCCATAATCCCATCATTGTTAATTCATTCTACGAATTAAATCCATAGGGTAATATAATTGCAGGGACTTTTGGGCAAGTCTTGGAATGTTTAGACAATGAGAACTTGGAACATCTAGCTATGACGGAGAGGTTGTTAGGGCCACTGCCACAATATATGATTATTAGTGCAGAGTAAGATCTGTTGTTTTTGTTTGTTTATTTCATACTATTTATCTGCTTCATCCCATGTATAAAGCTCTTATTTGTATTTTTTCAGCCTTCGTGCTGAGAAATATTTCAAGAGGAGTGCACGCTTGGATTGTAACGCCCTCAAAATAAACCCATAAATCATACATTCTTGACATGCTTAGACCAAAGAGAATAAGGCATAATTACATTTCATTAGAGTATCCTTTACAAAATGTATTACATGTTGACTACAAAAGTAAATGCCCTATAGGCTTACAACTTTCCAAGTCAACACTTGGTTACAAAAGGAGAGTACTAACTCTACACAAAATAAGCCTTTGGCATGATATACATGTAATACAACAAAATAAACAAAAGGAGTCCTCAACTCCCATTGCCATCCAAGCTAAGATCTCGGAGGCGGCATAATACATGTACCTGAAAATGATGTCCCATATAGGGTGAGCCAACGCCCAGTAGGGATATGCTAAACATAACATGAGCAATAACTAAAACATTAGCATTTGATAAATGTCTAACTCACCTAAGTAAATTCATAACGCATTTCGATTACATGACAAATGTGTCCATGCTTAATTCCATTTCTCATTTCTTATCCAATTCTCAATTCATAACCCTGGCTCAGAACCTGGCCATATACTTTAAATGAGATTATATCTCATATCAATAATACTTCCATTTTAGTTGAGATAACAACTCAAATTAACATTTTATACTTCACATTGGATACACATAATTGCTGTGTCAGCCTCAAACAAAAAACTTCCGTACTTCATATATGATACACAGATTTGCTGTATCGATGGAGTCCATCCCCTATATCCTCCCAAACAATATTTGGTTTAGGAGCCCATCCCCTATCTTCCCCAAAACCGTGGAGTACATCCCCTATCTTCTCCCACACAACACAACGTATATAAACACATATCATATACGTAATCAATCAATACATAAATTCGATGTATTATTCCAACCGTCATATTCGATGACATATTCAATTGATTAGTTTTAGTTTGCCTGATCATCATGCATTGTCTACAACAATCAAGACTATCCTCCACCGATAGCCCAAAGCAATTATTTCTAAACAGATAATAAATGCATCAACAGATATATTATCAATATTCTCAGAGGTGAATGATTAATGATTCCAACTCCACCATTCCATCTCATAATGAGCTAATTTCATTATTTCCAACTCAATTTCATATTTCCATAATAATTGTCATTAATTACACCAATGACCCAAATATACCCAAACATGGCATTTTTCCCTTTTTCTCAATATTGACCCAAAGGCCCAAAACAACTTCAATAACATCAATAACCTCCCATTTTTAGACCCAAAACACATATGTCTGAATCAGAGAACAAAACCCCTCTTTCCAATATAACAAATTACAAACCCTAACTTCCCAAATCAAACCATTTATACAACAAGCTCAACATTTAGGTTAAAGCTCATAAAGATGAGTAGGAATACCTACCTTAAATTCGGAGCTCAAGGAGGAAGATGATGAAAACTCGAAGTGCTCCAAATCTCAAGATTTTCGGATTGATAGGAAGCTCACACCAAGCTCTACACTTTTTGTAAAGGCTCAAAGGTAGGAGATCACTCTAACTAGATCAAACCCTAGAGAGAATGTGAGGTTTTAAAGAGAGAGGCTCTCCAATGGAGGTTTTGAAAAAGTAAGAGAGAAAGAAGATCAAAAAGTGATCCAAAATGTCAAAACTCAGACTGATATAAAAGTTGCCTCGCTCGAGCGTGGAAACCCTCGCTCGAGCGTCAGACACAGACTTACGCTCGAGCGTGACAAGCGCCGCTCGAGCGTCGATTGCACACCTGCAGAAGTTTTGCAAACGTGGTCCCCGCTCGAGCGTCAAACTCCCCGCTCGAGTGGAGGAACAAAATCAAAGGGTCACGCTCGAGCGTCAAAACTCCCGCTCGAGCATATGAAGACCTGTAGACAAAAAATACCGAGAGTTGTAAATTCACGCTTGAGCGTCCAAACGCCCACTCGAGCGGAGAAGCAAAAACAAAGGGCCCGCTCGAGCGTCAAAAGCCCCGCTGGAGCGTGGAGGCCAAATTCTGGGCATCAACTTTTGGTTCCAAACCACAACCAACCTATTTCAAACCTGCCCAACACAATCCAAGACTCAAATACAAAAAGTAAGGGAAGGAAATGAGAATGAGACAACAACACAACCACGGAACCAAGTTCGGAATACAATATACAAAGGAAAGGAGAACCGGGATCGCTATATAGATTGGCTAGAGGGTGCAAGCTCCAAAGAAAGTACGAGGGCAGTTTGGAAATTACCCCGCCTACAGGTAATTGGTAGATTTGTTTATTCTGAACTGTTAATAGAATCGTATGCAGCGGGTACTAATTTAACATCATTTCCTTTGTTCTCACTAGCCATTTTTCTAAGTGTTTTGTTTCAAATATTCCTTTATTATAACATATAGTATAGATAAATTAAAATTGTTGTATTAACAATTAATAATTAAAATTATGGTTTGTTATAAAAAAAAATGACATAGTTATAATATTTCACTATTTTAGAATAAAAATATATGAATTTTAAAAATTTGTCGTATTGATTTTTGAAAGGGAAATAATTAAATAAATTTTAAAAACTTAATGAGTAAGAAATAATCACCGTAAAAAATAAAAATTCTAAATGCTCTACCATATAATAATAAAATTGGTTGAATTATTTATTGAAATATACTGTTGACATCACTAATAGATGTGACTAAATGACTTATTGGTAAAATGACCATTTATTATGAAGTAAAAAACTTCAAGGGACATGATATAATTTTTAAAATCACATGAAATAATTCATATTTTAAATAAATTTCGGATGTGTATTTACAATTTATCCATTTATTTTACTATTTAAAAAAAATAACTCAACATGTTTTATCTGTAACCTTTTTTTTTTTTTTTTTTTTTTTTTTTTTTTTTTTTTTTGGGTGTACATATAATTAAAACATAAGCCTTGGCATGGTATCAGAAAGGATTTGGCTTTTTTTTTTTTTTTTTTTTTAATTTGAGAGAGCATTTGGATTTAGTAGGTCTATTTTAGAATCGATTCCGATGATTTGAACTGTTCATTTTTTAAAACTCTTTAATTAAAATATTCATATAAAAAATTAAGATAATTGAATATAAGTAGCTATATATTTAAAGCATATTTGTTTCAAAAAAATAGACGACAAATGTAATTTTAAAAATAATTATCTATTTTTTATCATATAAATTTAATTTAAATATATAACAATTAATATCTAATCATCTTAATTTTTTTAAAAAATATTATACCTAATAAGCCTTAAAATAAGAACGGAAATTAGATTCAAATTGGTAAAATGACTCCACGGATCACTCCTCCCTCTATATTGTACCAAACCAAGTCTTTATAGTTTTGTTGCCTTTTGCCGCCTTTCCACACAGTCTCTCTCTCTCTCTCTCCCCCCCTCAAACATGACCAAGTCACAGAATTCCAAGTTCAAGTGTTTCTCCGGTATCCTTCGCTGCCTCCTCTACATCGGCAGCCTCCCAACCCAACCATCCGACCCCACCACCGACATCCCGACCACCACCACCACCTTCGAAAACGCAAAAAAGAATTTCAAAACCCAAGTCAGGACCCCAGGTGTAGTCGCAAGACTCATGGGTCTAGACTCACTCCCAGACCCCAGGAAGATATTCCGGAGAAAAGAAGATCAGAAGGAAAAAAGTGGAGTTTCTGTGTTTCTGTGTTTACATATCTAAGTGTAGTTTCTGTGTTTACATAGCTAAGTGTATGTTTGTAACAGTGCACGTTGATGGACGGCCACTGAACGTTATTGCCAAATTGATGGGTTTTGATGGGCTGCCATCTCAGCAGCCTCTTCATAGACAACATAAAGGGTTCTTAGAAACTTATCGACAATGGACTGCATCAGTATCATCGCAAAGGGATGGAAAACCATATGAACACCGATCAAATATGAAAGACTCAATGGCGCATCAAGAATGTAAGGATTAGTATGAAGATTTGGGAACATCAAAGGTTGAGAGGAGAAGTTACCCAGTAAAAAGGACTATAAACTCAAAGTTGTCTGAGGCAGAGATGGCATTCATTCAACAGATGTTCATGGCTGACCAAGGTTGGCTTCTTGCTCAACTAATTTTTTTAGTTGTATGATATTTGGACTGCCAAGTTCTGTTGGCAATTTTCATGGATTAAATTGGCTGTCTGATTTTTGTTTTTTGTGTTTTTTTCTATTGAAAAAGATGGTTTTTCTTTCAAAACGATTCTACAGGTTTATCCCAACTGTGTTCGGGCCCAATGTAAACTGGCTGGTCCAGTCTGCTTTTAAAAGATTCAAAAAGACACATCATGTAATTAAGAAGTGGTTTCCAAAATGCTCTCAAACATTTTTTTTCTAAAAGTTATGCAAATTTTGAGGACTCATGTTTGTTTTTTTGGGTGTGTGTGTTCATAATACTATTCCTAACTAGAAACCACAAAACAGAGAACAGAAAATAGTGTTATGGTGCTTCCTAGAAAATGATTCTCTAACTCATTTATAAAAACAGTTTTTGAAAATAACAAACTAATTGATCTTCGGTTTAGATATGTCCTATTATTTGTGGATCCATGTTCTCAGTTTTTTCTTTAATTTGTAATCTGCTCACCAATAACATAGTTTATTTACTTGTACTCGCAAACAGGAGTCTAAGTAAAATGGGTGAAGGTTAGTTTTTCCTTCAGCTTCTTTCATTCTCCCTTTATCTGTTCCTTTCCTTCTTTTTTATTTATTTATTATTTATTTTTGTTATTAATATGAGTCTTCTAGACATTGGTATTAATATGAAACACTCACTTTTTGGGTTCCATAAACTTTCAAATTGACATTCCATAATCCCATCATTGTTAATTCATTCGATGAATTAAATCCATAGGGTAATATAATTGCAGGGACTTTTGGGCAAGTCTTGGAATGTTTAGACAATGAGAACTTGGAACATCTAGCTATGATGGAGAGGTTGTTAGGGCCACTGCCACAACATATGATTATTAGTGCAGAGTAAGATCTGTTGTTTTTGTTTGTTTATTTCATACTATTTATTTGCTTCATTCCATGTATAAAGCTCTTTTTGTATTTTTTCAGCCTTCGTGCTGAGAAATATTTTAAGAGGAGTGCACGCTTGGATTGGCTAGAGGGTGCAAGCTCCAAAGAAAGTATGAGGGCAGTTTGGAAATTACCCCACCTACAGGTAATTGCTAGATTTGTTTATTCTGAACTGTTAATAGAATCGTATGCAGCGAGTACTAATTTAACATCATTTCCCGTGTTCTCACTAGTGTAGACGCGCCCCGAACGTCCCGGGGAAGATCTCGTTTTGTTCATTAGGCTCACTACAGTTCGGACTCAATGTCACGGTTCTGAATCTAATCTCACAAAGTGCAATGCAAAATCGATAAATCACCAAAGAGTCCAAATTCGGCAAATCGTTTTGAAAAATTGATTTTTAGAAAGAAGTGCCAAACATGGATTGGTTTGCCAAATATAGAGTCGCCACCTAAATGTTTTATTTTTGGGGAAATTTAGGAAACCCTGACTCATTGCCTAAGGCCACGTGTCCGTCATCACCAAAGTTGCCTCGGCTCGGGAACTTGGGTACGATTGGGAAAGGTCATCTATGAGCACCCCCGTTCGCCCAATCAAAGATCGGCCACTACTAAACATGATATTTTGTTTTTGAAAACACATGTGCTCTTATTCCTGTTATTAACCAAGAAATACTATGTGATGCGCACAATATACAAGTATAGACTGGATTGCCTAAGTTGGAACAAAGCATCGCATATCTGTTTGTTTTGAAAATGGATTGAAGTTTGCTACTCGCAAGTGGGCTAAAACAAGGGTTTCGACGAATTATTGCAATTCAAGCAACCCAACCTTCATCCACAGGCATTCAGGCAATTATATCACATAAGCACATAGCCTCATGGTAAGCATGCTATCATGGCAGTCACTCACACGCATGCAAGGATGCTAAAGCATAAACACTTACCGAGTACTCCGAGCCAAAGAAAGAAGCTAATTAGAAAACATGCATGAATCCTAACTATGCTGAGATGCCTAATGCAACACATGCAAGAATGAAACTAAGATAGGCTTGACTATTCTAAGATGGCATATGAGATGCTACAGGTAACATGTATTCAACTTGGAATTGAAATACGATGCAGTTAGTATGATGTGCCGAGCCCGGTGCATGCAAAACAGGTGAATGGATGCAAACATACGAGCATAAGGATGCTAATTGAAACATGCCCTAAAACTAACCATCATAAGCTGGTAAATAAAAGGGAGAAAGACGTGGGGTTGGAAGACATACATTACACACACACACACACTTACTACAACATTGCCCTCTCTCGGAGGGTTCGAATAAATAATACAGAATTGAATTAACTAATTATTACACAACATTAGCTAATTAACAAATTAACTAAACTAGCATGCAAACTATGTAAAATGGGCTGCCTCAGCTCTGCTTTGAATGATAAAGGATGCATGCATGCTCGAGTCGCGTTGTCAAGAAATCCATCGCGATGCCCCGGCTCGCCTTTGTTTGCGATTGATTTCAGAAACTTGCACAAAGCTCCAAGGAGATGAAACTCTACCCTGGGAATCTAGGGGGAGGCTGCCGACCAGCTATAGGCATTGGAGACCACCTACCGACCACCCTTGGTGGTGAAAACCAGAAAAGGTGGTTGGCCTGCCAGAAAACCTGGTCGGCCGACTAGTTTCTTCTCCTGGTTTCTACATTTTCTGTAACAAAGGCAAGAGAGAGAGAAAGCAAGGTATTTGCAACACATGTGTGCACGACCATTCTCCCTATCATTGCATAAGCTCTAGGGAGTGTAGTCCTCGATCCTCGGGCCACCAATCATGCATCTCGATGCATGATGGCCGAGGAGTCGAATTGCACGGCTCAATGGGACATGAATGCACATATAAGCACCTAAAGCCAACAACTCCATTATGGGTAGTCAAGAATGTCGACAACCGGGAATTGAGGCACGTTTCCTCACTTTGAGTACAAAACGTTCCTCGTTTCCCGTGTTTGGACTAACTCCTATTCCAAACACAATGCAACAAACAATGCATGTACAAATACAACTCTAGCATGCAATCCTAAATGCAATGCAACTTAGTCATGCAAACGTGCAACTAGCATACACGATGCTATGAGTTAACAATGGCATACTCAATGCACATGATACTATAAGGTATACATAATGCACATGTGAAATTAACATACACAATGAGATGAACAAAACACACACAATGCAATGATCAATCATGCAGCAACATGAACTAGATGGCATATACAATGCAAGAAGGACTTAAACCAAAGTGGATGGGCCTCGGCCACACCCAAATTAGTGGCCAATATGACAAAAATGAGGCAACAGGGTACATGCAAACATGCACAAATGCAAGGGACCAAACCTAAGGAACAAAGTGCAACTCTACTAAAGCATGACAAGGATGAAATATGGCATACAATGACACATGTTCCAGCTCTGAAATGACATACAAGATGGTCCCGAATCATGCAAACAACTCACTCGATGCATGTTAGATGGCACAATACCGAAACTAGTGAAGTGCATTATACTAGAGGTATGCAAAGCGATGCCCAAATGACCAAACCAACCCCAAATAGTCCCTATGCAGACCCAAAACTGTGGCAAAATGGACTAAAATGGTGGCTTGAAATGCAAAAAAAATGAAGCTCATGTAATGGCCCATAAATGAGGTATACAAGCACAACTCTCAAACGCATTTAAAGAGTGGAAAACATGGGAACATGGCACAAGTATAGCTTTGAAATAACATGTTCAATGATGCCAAAACATGAAAACAACTCAAATTAAGCATGCAAGAGGCTTCAAAACTCGAAGCTAGGCAGAGGTATTATACTACAAGCATGCATGGCAAGCATCATTCAACCATGGGATCTCAAAACAGAGCTAAGGAAGCCTAAATCATGAATAAAATCAATTTAGAACATGGCCAAAATATGCTAGAATCAAGGGCCAAAACAACATGCATTGTGAGCTAGTGAACATGGATTACACTACAAGCATATGAAGCATTCAAGAGGCCACTAAACCAGCAAAAGTCAGAGACATGACATGCCAAATAAAGCCCAAAATCCCACTGAAACATGATCAATGCATGCAAGAATGTCATGCTTCTTTGATAGGCTATAAGAGAGGTTATTCTACACATGCAAGAGACACACCCAAGGTGACAAAACCAATCTGGATAGAGCCTAGGTAGGCCCTAAAAGTCACTGAGAAGGGCCTAAAACAAGGCTTGGAGGTGTGTAAATGAAGGCTCCTTTATAAGGCCAAAATGCAAGCAAACAAGATCAAAAAGAGAGAGGGTCACCCCTCTCTGATTTAGGACCTCAAAACCACATGCCAACCACTTAAAATCTGCTGGATTTCAGTAGCTAAAATGCCAAGCAAGGACTAGCTCAAAGGCCCTATGGCATGGCACAAAACAAGGCAAAATGAAGCATGCAAGGGTGTAGATGACCCCCAACAACAAAATGACCTTAAACAAACATCAAAAGGACCTCAAAACAAGACTTTTTTTGGTTGACAACAAAGCTCAAATATGCAAGAAAATAAGGCTAAGAGATGGATCAAAATAAAGCTTAAAAGAGGGAAAAAGTGTGTTACCCTTGAAGCTCAGCAAGACAGCAACTTCTGGACCCAAAACCCAACTCCTTAACCTCTTAAAATGGCCTACAAGAAGCACCAAGCAATGGTGGAAGGGTTAGGCTATGAGGTGGTGTGCAAGGTTGCAAGAACAACACACTTTTTAAGCCAAAATAGAGAGATATAGAGGGAGGTGTATTGTATGCCTTTAACAAACTTCTGAACCCCCATAAAGGAGGGGGAGGCCCTCCTTTATAGCCAAAAGGGACCAAAGCTTCTCAAAGAAACTAAAAACCAAGGTTGAAGATCCTCCATCTAGTCTGTGCCTTCCAGCTGGCACAGCTGGCAACAATTACAGAGACAAAACTGGGGGAGGCAGGCCGACCAGTTTAGGTGGTCGGCCGACCACTTCCCCTGGTCGGCCAACCAGTTCAAAAGGTTCAACTCAAAGAAAGGTGGTCGACAGTCCCATTTGATGGTCTCCACATTGAATGCAAGCTAGTGGTGGTATGGGAGACCAGTAAATGTGGCTCAAAGACCAATGAGACCAGTTTCCTGACAAGAAAACCGGCTGGCGGGAGAAAAGTGGTCTCCAAGGAGAAAAGGTGGTCTCCCACCCCTGTACCACCTCTCAAATAATGAAAACAAGGTCCATGCCAAAAATGAACCAAGACGGATGCAAAACGAGGGTTCGGGGGTCAAAACGTGCAGTCGGGTGCCCCGAAAACAGGCTGCTAAGCAACAAAAGTGGCGTGCGACCACAAAGGTGGTCTCCCGGGCCACAGTGTCCCTCTAGAGAGAGGAAGCAAGGTGTGTGCCAAAAATCGTGCCAAACGGAGAAAGTTAAGTAGTCCCGAACCGAGGCGCACGGCCAACAGCTCTGAAAACCAGAAACTAGTCTCCAAACGAGAAAAGTGGCCTACGACCACGAAAAGTAGCCTACGGCCACTGAGAGATGGTCTACGAGACCTCTTCCTTCCTTCGGGAAGAGAAAACAAGACCTGGTTCACAAACCGAGGCAAAGCACAAAAGAGTCCCGAGGTCCGGAGGCAAGGCTCTCAGCCGAGACTCCATAACCTCAGAACGAGCACAACATGCGCAATCACCGAGCGTTCAATCGATGACGTCTAAGTCTTAAGGTCGGTCAAAAATGGGTGTCTACAGTTGTCCCTTTTTGACAAAACTCGAAAGTCATAAGTCACGGGAGTGAATGTCAAAGCCCAGAGACGACCCATTTTTGACAAGGCCGAAGACTTAGACAAACAGGCAAGATAATCAAAGAGAAGTGCCTGCAGGTAGGGGCAAAATGCAAAGGGTATGCACAAAGCTAAGTATAACTTATGATCATGCAAAGGAAGCTGCAATGAAGCAAATCTACACAATAAATGCAACAATTTTAAGCAAGAATGCAAATTAAACTACATTTCATGCAGTAAGAATCATGCAAAAAAAGCTGTAATGAAGCAAATATTTATAATAAATGCGACAGGTTTAAGCAAGAAGGCAAATCAAACTACATTTCATGCAGTTATGATGTAAGAGAATTATACAACTCTCGTTACATCTCATACGGAGAATACAATACCATCCGGTTCGTCTGGTCACACCAGCTTCAAATGAATTGTGCATACAATATTGCGCCTGCAAAAGAGAGAAACTTAACAGGCACAACATAGTTAGCAACATATGTTCAATGCTATATCGAACGCGGACAGTCATGATGCCGATGGAAAAGTGCATCGCAATGCAAGAGAAACGTGCGTGATGATGCGAGTTAAGTATGGATGTATGACAATGCCAATGAAATGTGCACAACAATGCAAGTGATGTGCATAACAATGCAGGATAAGTGCAACTTCAACAGCAGGTTTGAAACAAAACGCTGAGTAAAGAAATGCAAGCTTTGAAGAGAGCATCACAAATGCGACCTCTGATTTACCTCTCGGAGGAGTCGCAACGTACTCAAAAAGGATACACCTTGCTCTTGGTGAGTAACGACGAGCCATGCATCGAAGACTTGATTTGAAGTTCCCGCGGAGGCATTTCGCCACGGAAAGTGCACTTTCCTTGTACTTTCTCAAAAGCCGGGGACTCCAATCACCACCAAAATTTGTAGGGAGAACAAAGAGACCTTGGAGACCACCCAAGAGGGCCATCGACCACCCAGAGAGGCCATCGACCAGTGTTTGTTCAAGGAGTGGTCGGCCAGCCAAAAAATCTGGTCGGCCGACCACTTTGCTAAATCCGGGGCAATTTTATCTTTTCATGCTTGGATCTTTAAGTACACACATCCCAAACACTGTTGCTCATAACTCCAAGTCTAAAATCAGTCCCTCTTCCTTCCTAGACCATTTTCTTCCTCAAATTTGCGCTTTATACGCGTTTTCCAATGCCACACGCAAAGTTGTTTCGCAAAAACTTTCAGCTCCCTTCACTTTGAACTGGTTAAAATTTGATTTTGGAGCTTCTTTCTCCATTTTCACCGCTTGAGGTAAGGTTGTCTCGAAATTTGGAACATTTTCTCGGGAGTTGACTTTTGCTGACTTTTTCATTTCCGAGAGTTGACTTTTGTTGACTTTTTCCAATTTTGGCTCATTTTGCTCATTTTTGCTCATTTTTGCAGATTTCTTCAAATGGCGGGTCATTTTCATCATGGTGGAGGTCCTCCAGGTACCGGGGATAAGCCAGACATCATGTCCTTACCTCTGACAGTTCGGCCTTTCGATCCGGAGAGATACGACCCTCAGGAGCACATCCTACCTCCTGCCATCTTTTATCATTTCACCGACTTCGAGCGGCGAGCACCCCCAGATTTGCTGCTTCGGAAGCCTGAGTCCCATTTATCTCACCAGGCACGAGAGGTATGTACTTCCCTTTTACATTCTCTGCATTGCATTTTGCATTTACCGCGCATTTCATGCTTTTGCTATGTATTTTTTATCTGCTCGTTCTGAACACATTCACGCACCATCCGGTCCATCTGGCACACAGCCCATGTATAACCAGACTTTGCTCATTTTAGCACGCAGTTCGCAACATAGTATTATGTTAAGTTGGCACACAGCTTGTTCTGAACACACGGTTCATTTTGATCACACAATTTGTCTCGAGCACACATCTCGTTTTCGGGCACACAGCTCGTTCTTCAGGCGCATAGCCCGTTCCTCGGGCACACAACTCGTTTCTCAGGCACACAGCTCGTAACACTTTTGCATTTTGAACACACAGCTCAAGCACTTGAATTTTTGAACACATAGCTCAAACTTTTGGTCGTGAACACGCAGCCCACACTTTTTGAAATCCGAACACGCAGCTCAAACTTTTCATCTCTAAACACACAGTTCACTTACTTCATCTGCATGCAACTCATACTAAACATATAGTCCATACATGTTTGTTTGCACGCAGCCCATACTGAACACACAGTTCCTTTACTACATTTGTACGCAACTCATACATTTCAATTCTGAAACTGAATACATCGGTTCATTTTGAATGCAGGTATCTTCCCGTTCCACACAGGGTTATGGATCGATCGTTGCCAGGGAGTGGTATGCGGAGCTCCCCGATACCATTCGCCATATCGTCGATGAGGCAGGGTTCGGACTTTTCTGCGCGGGGTTATCTCGTTACCCGGCAAGTAGGACCCTGATGGGGGCACTAGTAGAGAGATGGTGGGACACCACCAACTCGTTCCACTTCTCAGCTACTGGGGATATGACAATGACCCTATTTGACTTTGCCATGGTGACTGGCCTGGACGTGGTCGGCCGACCGGTCTCCTACGACGCAGACATGGGTGAGTGAGAGGCGGCTTGGGTTTATCTATTGGGAGTCCGCCCACCGATCAACAGATCATCCGGTAGAGTCAGGTACACCTGGTTCCCCGTGCAGTATAGAGGGACTTCGCCCGAGACTATCGAGGAGATAGAGCAGTATGCCCGAGGGTTTTTGATGTTCCTCCTTGGGACCACTTTGTTCTCTGACAGGGGGAACACTATTGGGCTTTATCTTCTTAGTGCATTGGTAGACCTATCACAAGTCAGCCAGTATGATTGGGGTGGTGCTGCCCTTGCTACCCTTTATTGCTACATGAGCGTGACCTCCTGCGGGCGAGGGAATGTTGTAGGCGGCTACTAGAGAGCCTGGGAGGTACTTTCTGCCCTCTTGATTTACATTTCTGCTTTTCATTATCTGTACACTGCACACGGCACACTTTCGCATTACTCAGATTCGTATTCTATACTCTAACAACCACTATCTCGCCTTTCACAGCTATGGGTTTATGCATACTTTCCGACGCTGGCCCCAGAGCTCGAGGTAAAGGTACCTCTCGAGATCCCTTACTCTCGCAGATTCGAGGGTCGGTGCCGGCCTCGGCCTCGGGAGACTTTGCCATAGCTCCGGCAGTATTTTGACACCATTTGGGCGACGGAGGTAATCCAGAACTCTCAGTCTTTTATGCTTTCAGCTTTGATTTTCCTTGCATATTTATGCCATCTAATCAGTTTATGTACTTGTCATCCGCAGATTACTTGACAGCCATAGGCACCTTTGCCAGGAGATACTCGGTTCTAGTTCCCCTGTGATGGTCCGCTCGACTGAGACTTTATTTGAGGGCCGATTATGTGGCCTGGTTTCTAGGGGATCACTTTTTGCGTCAGACGATGGGCCACCCTGATCAGGATATCCCCTCAGCACCTCTAGAGGACATGCAGTCCACTGAGAGTCTTACTTCTCGGGAGGTCGAGGTCGCTATGTTGGGCAATGATGTTATGCTGTTCCTAGAGGAGGGAGAGTATGCAACCTACCGCCATACGTATTTGATGCCTCCACTGATGGGTGTCCGTACTCCCATGGGAAGGACTGCTGGGGCATCATCATCGAGTCGAGTCCGGGCTGCGGATATCCCTTTGACTAGCAGGGCCGGTACATCGAGAGGTGGGGCTGGACAGATTCCCCCGACTTACCAGCATGCTGGGTGGCCAGATATAGCGATTCCGATTTTCCCTTTCTGTAATTGTTGTATTCCGGACTTTGGCTCCGTGGATTTGGTGGTTGTTTATCTTGTTGTCATCCTTTAATTCCCTATGCTTGAGTTTTAGGATGTGTTGGGCGTGTTTCGAATAGGTAGGTTGAGCTTTGGTCTCAAGTGTAGTTGCCCAGGTTTTTGGTGTTACGCTCGAGCGGGTCATTCTACGCTCGAGCAGAGTTTGGTCTTTGGTTGTCTGCTCGAGTGGGTCTTCTTGCGCTCGAGCGGGGTTTACACACTCCCAGTATTTCGTGCTTCTGCAAAACTTCTGCAGGTGTGCTTTTCACGCTCGAGCGGGTCGCGCTCGAGCGGGTATGTTGGCGCTCGAGTGGGTAGTACTTTGTCTGTGAAAGTTCTGAGAGGGGAAAATCCACGCTCGAGCGGACTGGTTTTCGCGCTCGAGCGGATGTACTTTATTCTTGTGTCTTGGCGCTCAAGCGGGCCTTCTTACGATCGAGCGTGTCCAGATTTTTGTGCTTGATGCTCGAGCGTTCTATTCTCCGCTCGAACGGGAGTGTTGTATATCAGTTGGCAGCTGGGCATTTTTGAATCACTTTTTACGTTCACACTCTCTTTTACTTTCTAAAAACACTTTTTGAGAGCTTCTCTCTCTAGGATCTCCCTTCTCTCTAGGGTTTGATCTGGCTAGAGTGTTCCACTCCCTTGGTGCCTTTGTAAAAAGTGTGTTAATCGTCGAGAGCTACGTTTTGATCCGAGAAATTGTTGATTTGGAGCACTTTGAATTTCTTCATCTTCTCCATTTGAGCTCTAACTTCGAGGTAGGGACATCCTACTCCATCTTATGAGCTTTGTCTTTAAATTTTGGTATTTCGATATGTTGGGGGTTGTTGGGTAGTTTCGAGAAAGTTTGGGGTCATTGTGCAATTTTCAAAAGAGAGGTTTTTAAAGTTTAAAACCTTTATGTATGTAATACATTGAAAAATGGACTTAGTGTTGGATTATTGATGAAAATGGAACCTTGATAAATTAATTTGTATAATTAATTTTGGGAAATGAGAAATTGAATAGGAAATATATTCAAATTGGAAAGGTATGGGATTAAAGGGTGTAGCTAGATTCATTTATCGCTCACCTAGGCATAATGTTGATATTTTATCCATTTGGTGCATTTATTTCCTGTTTAGAAATAACTGCTTTGGGCTATCGGTGGAGGATAGTCTTGATTGTTGTAGACAATGCATGATGATTAGGCAAACTAAAACTAATCCATTGGATGTGTCATCGAATATAACGGTTGAAAAATACATTAACCTTATGTATTGATTGATTATGTATATGATCTGTGTTTATATACATTGTGTTATGTGAGAGGAGATAGGGGATGTACTCCACGATTTAGGGGAAGATAGGGGATGGACCTCTAAACTGGAAATTGTTGATATTGATACAGCACTACAATGTGTATCAATTGTGAAATATGGAAGTGTTTTGTTACATTGATGCAACACTAAAATGCGTATCATTTGTGAAGTGTGGAAGTGTTTTGTTATATTGATACAGCACCAAAATGTGTATCATTGGTGAAGTATGAAGGTGGTTTTATGCGTTATTGATACAACACCAAAATGTGTATCTGTCATGAATTTTGAAAGTAATTGAGTGATGAGTTATAATCTCATTAAGTTATTTGGGCCAGGTTCTGAGCCTTGTTTTCAAACTGAAATGTAACATGGGCAGGATTGCCATGAAACTGTAATATGATATGAGTTGGAATATAAGTGTGGACCATCTATCGAATGCTATTATTTTAGTCATTGTTTATAGTTGGTTTAGTATATTTCTACTGGGCTGTGGCTCACCCTTTATGGGACATCATTTTCAGGTATAGGTAGCATGCCACCTCCAAGGACATAGCTTGGGAGGCTAGAGGCAGCCAGACTGCTTTTATTGTTTTGTTTTCTTTTGATGTATTACGTGTATATCAAGCCAAGGGCTTTTCTTGTATAGAGTTAGCACTCTCCTTTTTGTAACCAAGTGTTGACTTGGAAAGTTGTAAGCCCATAGGGCATTTACTTTTGTTGTCAACATGTAATACATTTTATAATGATTACTCTGATGGAATATATTTATGCTTTATTCTCTTTTGTCTAAGCATCCTATTGTTGGTTAATTTATGGGTTTATTTTGAGGGCATTACAACTTAGTATCAGAGTGTACCGGATTTGAATACTTTGGGTACGTGGGAAGTGATTAGTGTCATAATGGGTTTGTCTCGCTTGTTAGAGACTTATGTGTAATGCTATGTGCTTATGTGATAACATGTTTATGTGACTACTTGGGTATGGGATTTAGTTTCTAAGATGTTGATTGGACCCTTGGGTTTCTGTGAGTCTTGTTGGAAAAGCACTTGATCAATGCCGTTTCTAACCGGAACTCTAGTAACGCCTTGGGACTATCATTATTCGAAAATGAAATTCGTAGGTGCTTATGTGTTTATGTGCTTATGCGGAGTGAATTACAGTTGTCCATGCCTTAGGACGCGAGTGTTATAGCTTCGGCACATTTGTGAATGTGTAAACGTTCTTCGTTACCTTTATTAGGATGTCAGGATGAGGACGAGGAGGTAGACGTGGTAGGCAGGAGATGCCTTTACCGGATGATATTCCAGCACAGCAGGAGGGGGTTGGCCAGGCCAATGTGGTCGAGCCAGCAGGCTATGGGCGCCTTAGCCCGAGGAATGGCCGATGCTTTGAGGGAGTCTATGGGAATTCTCAGAACCAAGAATCCAATTCAGGCTCCAGTTCAGGCCCAGGTTGTTGATGCAGGGCCTTCCTTCTTGAAGTGGGAATTCTTCCGGTATAATCCGGACGAGTTTGTTGGGGATCCGAAGGAGCCACTTAAGGCTAATGAGTGGTTGGAACGGATGAGTAAGACGCTCGAGATGCTTGGCATCAAGGACGGTGCATTGAAGGTAACCTTGGCATCCTTCCAGCTTAAGGGGGATGCGGGTCAGTGGTGGAAGTACACGAAGGGTCGTATTGGTGGCATGTGGGAGGCCTTTTTAGATGCTTTCCAGGAGAAGGTCTTGTGTCTAGCTGTCAGGGAGAAACTGAGAGACTAGTTTTGCCAGCTCAAGCAGCTGAGTTTGTCAGTGGCCGAGTTTGAGGTTGCTTTTACCAGTCTGTCCAGGTTTGCACCTGAACTTGTGGCATTTGAGGAATGCCGTTGCATCGAGTTTGAGAAGAAGTTGAGGCGCGGCCTCAAGATGAGAGTTGGGGGTTCTATGACCCGAGATTATAGGTGCCTAGTGGATGCAGCAGCCTATATGGAGATCATGATACAGAAGGAGGAGGAGGGGCAGAGAGGCTCCAAGAGGAGCCAAGATGGTCAAGGTGATGGCAGGAGATAGAGGGGTTCTAACCCTCAGCAGTCTCAGGGTGGTGTTGCTAGATTGACCTTTCCAGTGCCGAGTGCAGGCTCGGGGAGAGGCAATCAGGGAGTTATCACCTGTTTCAAGTGTGGTCAGCTGGGCCACAAGTCTTCGGTTTGCCCGCAGAAGGGAGGAGGTCAGCGAGCTGCTTCTTCTTCGGCTCGACCTCAGAGCCAGAGTCAGGGCAGAGACTAGTCTTTGTCCTGTTATCAGTGTGGTCAGCCCGGGCACCTGAAGAGGTTTTGCCCGCAGTTGAGTGCCACTTCGGGAGCGTCTGGTTCTAGGCAAACGCAGAGTTTTCAGCCAGCTCAGTCTGTGCAGGCCTCGAGGGCCAATCCGGGAGCTTCGTCATTCCAGTCTATGCAGCAGTCTTATGCTTCTAGGGGTGAGCAGGTGGATCAGGGGCCTATAGGACGCGTGTAAGTTATTACCGCGCAGGACCTAGCACCGGCTCCATCACTTGTGAGAGGTACCTTTCTGTTTTGCAACTCGGTTGCTAGTGTGTTGATTGATATGGGTGCATCTCATTCCTTTGTATTTGCTGCATTTGCATCTGTTTTGGAGTTGGAGTTGGCACAATTGGCATCTCCTATATGTGTTGTATCACCTGTTGGGGGTGAATTGATTTTGAAACACGGATGTAGAGGTTGTGAAATAGAGGTCGTCGATCGTCGGCTTCCGTTTCCTTTTGTAGTTATGCCCATAACGGGTTTCGATGTTATTTTGGATATGGATTGGCTATCGTCATACTAAGCAGTTATTGATTGTTACTGCCAGAGGGTCACAGTATGTACCTTGAGCGGGGATTGTTTCCATTTCTTGGGGGATCGGGTTGGTAGTGTGTTGCCACCGATGTATGATCCGCGAGGGCAGAGTGAGCTTAGTGGTCTTCTCGCTAGCCTTTTGAGTAGTGAGTGTGATGAGACCCAGATTGTATTACCGATAGTGGTTTGTGAGTATTCGAATGTTTTTCCCGAGGATCTTGTTAGTTTGCCACCTCACCGAGAGATCGAGTTCTCTATTGATTTAGTGCCCGGCACAGCGCCGATTTCTATGGCACCTTATCGTTTTGCCCCAGCCGAGTTGAGTGAGTTGAAGATTCAGCTCCAGGAGTTGCTAGATAAGGGCTTCATCCGCCCTAGTGTTTCGTCGTGGGGAGCACCGGTCCTCTTTGCTAAAAAGAAAGATGGTGCCTTGAGGCTTTGTATTGACTACTGGAAGTTGAATCAAGCTACGGTCAAGAATAAGTACCCTATGCCCTGTATAGATGATTTGTTTAACCAGTTGAAGGGTTCCCGTTGTTTCTCTAAGATAGACTTGAGATCGGGTTACCACCAGTTGAGGGTCAGGGAGGAGGATATTCCGAAGACGACATTTCGTACGCGGTATGGCCATTATGAGTTTCTGGTGATGCCATTTGGGCTCACCAATGCAACGGCAGTGTTTATGAATTTGATGAACCGGATCTTCAGAGAATTCTTAGATCACTTTGTGGTCGTTTTTGTGGATGACATTCTGATTTATTCACCTTCTGAAGAGGAGCACGAGGAACACTTGAGAGTGGTGCTTGAATTGCTTAGAGCCCATAGGCTGTATGCCAAGTTTGGGAAGTGTGAGTTCTGGCTAGAAGAGGTCAAATTCTTAGGCCATGTGGTATCCGGGGAAGGGGTGCCTGTTGATACGTCCAAGATAGAGGCAGTGCAAGATTGGGCACAGCCTAAGGTATTACCACCGGTTTGTGAAAGATTTCTCCACGCTAGCTTCGCCGTTGACTAGATTGAAGCGGAAAGGGGTCAAGTTTGTATGGAGTGAGGCTTGTGAAAAGTCGTTCCAAGAGTTGAAAGTTAGATTGACCACTGCTCCAGTTTTGATTATTCCGGAGAGAGGTTTGGGTTATGCGGTTTATTGTGATGCCTCACGAGAGGGTTTGGATTGTGTGTTGATGCAAGAGGGGAAAGTGGTTGCCTATGGCTCACGTCAGTTGAAAATTCACGAGAAGAATTACCCTACACATGACCTTGAGTTAGCAGCTGTGATTTTTGCCTTAAAGATTTGCAGGCATTACCTTTATGGTGAGAGATTCGAGGTATTCTTGGATCATAAGAGTTTGAAGTATCTGTTCACACAGAGAGACTTGAATTTGAGGCAGAGAAGGTGGATGGAGTTCATTGAGGACTACGATTTTGAGTTGCACTATCACCCGGGAAGGGCCAATGTAGTGGCCGATGCCCTTAGCAGAAAATCCATTAGTGATGTGGCTTGTATAGCCATCCGGGAGTGGGAGATGTTGGGGGCACTTGGCGAGTTTGATTTGCTTCTGGGCAAATCCGTTGAGGCTGCGGCCTTGTTTTCAGTTGTTGCACAGCCTACACTAGTGAGTCGAGTGTTAGAGGCACAGGGAGGTGACCTTGAGGTAGAATCCCTCTGGGAGAAGATCTTCGGTGAGAAGGTTGAGAAGGGTCTGTTTGTGTATCCCGACCAGAGTATGAGACACCGAGACCGTTTGTTTGTGCCGAAGTCTTGCCGAGAAGAGGTACTCCGAGTGTTTCACCATTCGCGCCTTGCGGTGCATCCGGGAGGCACAAAGATGTATCAAGATTTGGGTCGCCAGTTTTGGTGGCGGGGTATGAAGAAGGATGTGGCGGTTTTCGTGTCTAAGTGCCTTACTTGTCAACAAGTGAAGGCCGAACATCAGAGGCCAGCGGGTTTGTTACAACCCTTGCCTATTGCCGAGTGGAAGTGGGAGCATGTCACTATGGACTTCGTTGTAGGTCTTCCGAGGACTCAGCGGGGTAGTGATTCTATTTGGGTGGTTGTAGACCGGTTGACTAAGTCGGCGCACTTTATCCCTATGTGCGTGAGAGATTCGGTAGATCATCTGGCCGACTTGTATATTCGGGACATAGTGAGGTTGCACGGGGTCCTAGTGACGATCGTCTCAGATAGAGACCCTCATTTTACTGCTAAGTTGTGGCAGAGTTTGCAAAGTGCCTTGGGTACTAAGTTGACCTCTAGTACGGCTTATCATCCTCAGACTAACGGGCAGTCCAAGCGTACTATTCAGATCCTTGAGGATATGTTTTGAGGTTGTGTCCTTGATTTTAGTGGGACGTGGGAGAGGCACTTGCCCTTGGTAGAGTTGCCTACAACAACAGCTTTCAGTCTAGTATTGGTATGGCACCGTTTGAGGCCTTGTATGGCCGACCGTGTAAGTCTCCGGTTTGTTGGGCCGAGGTGGGTGATGCACCTTTGTTGGGCCCGGAGTTGGTAAGGGAAACGACGGAGAAAGTTGTACTTATCCGTAGGAGGCTTGTTACAGCCCAGAGTCGCCAAAAGAGTTATGCCGACCGTAGGAGGAGGCCTTTGGCATTTAAGATGGGTGATCATGTTTTCTTGAAAATATCACCGAGGCGAGGTTTGTTAAGGTTTGGGAAGAGTGGGAAGTTATCTCCTCGGTTTATTGGTCCCTTTGAGATCCTTGAGAGGATTGGGGAGGTTGCTTATCGTTTGGCTTTGCTACCGCAGTTGTCCGGGGTACATGACGTATTTCATGTTAGTATGCTTCGGAAGTACGAGCCGGATCCATCGCACGTGTTGGATTGCACCGACTTAGAGGTAGATGAGGATGCCTCGTATGAGGAGAGACCGGTTCGGGTCTTGCATAGGCGAGATCAAGTCTTGCGAGGCAAGACCATACCCTTGGTGAAAGTTTTGTGGAAGCATCACGGAGTGAAAGAAGCCACTTGGGAACGTGAGTTAGAGGTCTGTGAGAAATATCCGGATATGTTTGTTGATATATAATCATGTATTGAGATTTTCTAATATTGTTGAACTTTAAGAGCATTATATATGCCTTAAGTTGTAAAACATGGTATATGTTTTGGTTAATGGAAGTATTTTGAAACTTGCCTTGAAATGGAAGTTTAACGTAACATTGCATATGTTGAATGTATTATAGAAATGAAAACATATCATGAATATTGAATATGATATAGAATTGTGCAATGTGGTATTGAAATTTGTGGAATTTCAGGGAATGCATATCTATAATGCATGTTGTGAGAAATGTTGTAATTTGCCTCTTGAAAAGAGATAAGATGATCGGTAATGGGTCAAGTTGGGAATTGAGAAAATCTTGTTTTTGAAAAACTTGTATTTAATTTTGGGGAAGAAATTCTTTAAGAGGGGAAGGTTATAGCGATCCCGATTTTCCCTTTCTGTAATTGTTGTATTCCGGAATTTGGCTCCGTGGATTTGGTAGTTGTTTATCTTGTTGTCATCCTTTAATTCCCTATGTTTGAGTTTTAGGATGTGTTGGGCGTTTTTCGTACAGGTAGGTTGAGCTTTGGTCTCAAGTGTAGTTGCCCAGGTTTTTGGTGTTATGCTCGAGCAGGTCATTCTACGCTCGAGCGGAGTTTGGTCTTTGGTTGTCCGCTCGAGCGGGTCTTCTTGCGCTCGAGCGGGCTTTACACACTCCCAGTATTTCGTGCCTCTGTAAAACTTCTGCAGGTGTGTTTTTCACACTCGAGCGGGTCGCGCTCGAGTGGGTAGTACTTTGTCTGTGAAAGTTCTGGGAGGGGGAAATCTATGCTCGAGCGGACAGGTTTTCGCGCTCGAGCGGATGCACTTTATTCTTATGTCGTGGCGCTCGAGCGGGCCTTATTACGCTCGAGTGTGTCCAGATTTTTGTGCTTGACGCCCGAGTGTTCTATTCTCCGTTCGAGCGGGAGTGTCGTATATCAGTTGACAGCTAGGCATTTTTGAATCATTTTTTACATTTACACACTCTCTCTTACTTCTCTAGGATCTCTCTTCTCTCTAGGGTTTGATCTAGCTAGAGTGTTCCACTCCCTTGGTGCCTTTGTAAAAAGTGTGTTGATCGTCGAGAGCTACGTTTTGATCCGAGAAATTGTTGATTTGGAGCACTTTGAATTTCTTCATCTTCTCCATTTGACCTCTAACTTCGAGGTAGGGAGATCCTACTCCATCTTATGAGCTTTGTTTTTAAATTTTGGTATTTCGATATGTTGGGGGTTGTTGGGTAGTTTCGAGAAAGTTTGGGGTCATTGTGCACTTTTCAAAAGAGGGGTTTTTAAAGTTTAAAACCTTTATGTATGTAATACATTGAAAAATGGCTTGGTGTTGGATTATTGATGAAAATGGAACCTTGATAAATTAATTTGTATAATTAATTTTGGGAAATGAGAAATTGAATAGGAAATATATTCAAATTGGAAAGGTATGGGATTAAAGGGTGTAGTTAGATTCATTTATTGCTCACCTAGGCATAATGTTGATATTTTATCCATTTGGTGCATTTATTTCCTGTTTAGAAATAACTGCTTTGAGCTATCGGTGGAGGATAGTCTTGATTGTTGTAGACAATGCATGATGATTAGGCAAACTAAAACTAATCCATTGGATGTGTCATCGAATATAACGGTTGAAAAATACATTAACCTTATGTATTGATTGATTATGTATATGATCTGTGTTTATATACATTATGTTGTGTGGGAGGAGATAAGGGATATACTCCACGGTTTAGGGGAAGATAGGGGATGGACCTCTAAACTGGAAATTGTTGATATTGATACAGCACTACAATGTGTATCAATTGTGAAATATGGAAGTGTTTTGCTACATTTATGAAACACTAAAATGTGTATCATTTGTGAAGTATGGAAGCGTTTTGTTATATTGATACAACACCAAAATGTGTATCATTGGTGAAATATGAAAGTGGTTTTATGCGTTATTGATACAACACCAAAATGTGTATCTGTCATGAATTTTGAAAGTAATTGAGTGATGAGTTATAATCTCATTAAGTTATTTGGCCCAGGTTCTGAGCCTTGTTTTCAAACTGAAATGTAACATGGGCAGGATTGCCATGAAACTGTAATATGATATGAGTTGGAATATAAGTGTGGACCATCTATCGAATGCTATTATTTTAGTCATAGTTTATAGTTATTTTAGTATATTTCTACTGGGCTGTGGCTCACCCTTTATGGGACATCATTTTCAGGTACAGGTAGCATGCCACCTCCAAGGACATAGCTTGGGAGGCCAGAGGCAGCCAGACTGCTTCTGTTGTTTTGTTTTCTTTTGATGTATTACATGTATATCAAGCCAAGGGCTTTTCTTGTATAGAGTTAGCACTCTCCTTTTTGTAACCAAGTGTTGACTTGGAAAGTTGTAAGCCTATAGGGCATTTACTTTTGTTGTCAACATGTAATACATTTTGTAATGATTACTCTGATAGAATATATTTATGCTTTATTCTCTTTTGTCCAAGCATGGTATTGTTGGTTGATTTATAGGTTTATTTTGAGGGGGTTACACCAGATCTCCCGACCAAGCTGACAGGCTGGGAGTATGGGACACCATACCAGATCTCGCTAGAGCCTCCGCGGCCAGATCACCGATACGTCAGAGACCCTGACTCACCACCGGTATGCTTTACAATTTTGATTCATTACTTAGATATTTAGACATTCATTCATTTACTGATGACTTGCACTTACATCTGCAGCCTCCCATTGAGTATATGGATGGATTGCTCGGAGTGGTGGCCTCGCTCAAGGGCATGGTCCTACGGAGGGAGACGCTACTGTTTGTCACCGGCGTTCAGGTACTTCTCAATTTCCTTGCATTCATCATACTCCTGATGACATACTGAAATTGGACGTTTCATTTCATCGGTTGACTGCATGTGTAGAGCACATCTGACACACCACATTCCCATACTATATATGCATGCACTCATTCTGTGTATCATTCTTGCATCTGCATCTGATATACACGTTGGCTAATGCACTCAAACTGTCCTTTTCAGGTCCCACCACTACAGGCTGGGCCATCCAGGCCTTCTCGAGGGACTAGGAGAGGGAGTTCGACTCGTGGCCGAGGCAGACGTAGAGCACCGATTAGAGATAATGAGGAGTCAACGAGGAGGAGGAGTCTGCGCATCCTCAGTCGGAGACATCCACAGGTAGAGAGGAGGACTCTGGCTCCGGTTCTGGGAGTGGAGGTGATGCTAGGGAGGATCCCGAGGATGGCAGCTCTGATTCGGATGATGGTGCTGGTAGGGGTGGTGCAGAGGCTGTTCAGTCGAAGAGGATGAAAAGAGCCTCTCGATCTTGAGCTTGATGGCACCAATACAGATGTTCCTGCTTTATTTTCCTTTTTACTAGTAGTTGTAGCACATCAGCTTAGACAGTCTTTTATTTCTCTTTCAAAACTTGTACCCTGTTGTAAAATGTTGTAAAAAAGAAGCTATGATGGAATGAAACAACTTTTTGTTCAAAAAGTGTTGTATTTTGTATTCTTATCATCGCATCGCATCGTTTTGCACAAAAATGAGATTGAATGAAAATTGAGCATTGTATATCACCAAGTCAGGTAGTGAACTGACGCAACAAACTAAACAACTTAACTCGCTAAGAAACAACAAAACCTTAGCAAGTTTACAACTCGATAAGCAAAACACGACAATGTTGATAAACAGAGAGTAACAACTCGATAAATAAAGAACAACAACTCGATAATGTAGACACCCCATTTTTGACCGTCCTCAAGACTTGGACGTCATCGTTTGAACACTTGATGATCATCCATGTTCGCGTTCGTCTTGAGTTCTCGGAGGTTTCGGCCGCGCGCCTTGCCTCAAGACCTCTCGACTTGTTTGTTTTGTGTTTGGTTTTGCACCAAACACTTGTTGTTTTGCTTCTGAGGGTGGGAAATAGCTTGTTGGCCATCCCCACACCTCACCGGCCATGGTTTGAGGCCACCGGCCTTGTTTTGTTGCTACCGGCCAAAGGTGTTGGCCGGTCAGCATTGTGTTTGGTCGGCCAGCCACTGATTTTGGTCAATCGGCCACTTTTTCTGGCCGAGACCTTTTCTTGGGGAGGTTTGAACCTTTTGAACCTTGGTTTTAGCTTCTTGAGGAAGCTTGAACCTTTTGAACTTTTGTTCTAGCTTCTCCAAGAAGCTTGAACCCTTTGCCTAGCTTCTCCAAGAAGCTTGGCCCCTTTGCTCCAAGCTTCTAAGAGAAGCTTGACCCTTTCTTGGCTTCTTGAGGAAGCTTGGCCCCTTTGCTCCAAGCTTCTAAGAGAAGCTTGGCCCCTTTGCTCAAGCTTCTAAGAGAAGCTTGCACCTTTGTTCCTCTATAAAAGAAGAGCTCCTCTTCCATTGCAAGGGTTCCAAAAATTTTGCTAAGGCAAAAACCGTACATATCTCACTACTTGGAGCTCCAAAGTCCATAGTTCTTGGCCCCTTTGCACACCGACTGTTAGCCTAACACCTCCATCATCAACTTAAGGATCTTGGAAGCCATTTTCAGAGGCTAAGGGACTGGTTTTCTGGACCAAGAAGCTGCTGTCCCCTTTTGGCTACAAAGGTAACACACTTTACCCTCTTTTGGTCTTTATTTTGCTTCATATTTTATCCTTACTTGTAAGCATTTTCGAGCTTTGTCATAAACTAAAAAAAGTCTTATTTTGAGCTCCTTTTTAAGTTTGTTTAAGATCACTTTTGTGTTTGGGGTTGTTTACCCCCTCTTAGGCCTTGTTTGGCCTCATTTTTGTGTCTTTTTTGTGAGCTTCGGGACCACCTTTTATTGGCCTTCTCACCACTGAAATCCAGAGGGATTTCAGTGGTGGATATAGTGTTTTGAGGTCCTAAGAAGGAAAGGGGTGACCCTCTCCCTTGTTGTCTTGTTTTCTAGCATTTTTGGCCTTCCAAAGGGGCTCCTATTTGCATGTTTCAAAGCCATATTTCAGGCATTTTTTGGTGAGTTTTAAGGTCTGCATAGGCTCTTTCCAGAGCCCATTTTTCCATATAAAGTGTCTATTATGCATGTGTAGAGTAATCCTCCTCAAGGCCTTTCAAAGGG
Organism: Camellia lanceoleosa; assembly: GCA_025200525.1. Classification (NCBI taxonomy): domain Eukaryota; kingdom Viridiplantae; phylum Streptophyta; class Magnoliopsida; order Ericales; family Theaceae; genus Camellia; species Camellia lanceoleosa. The sequence continues at coordinate 71,043,092 of CM045767.1, read as the reverse complement.
GCCTTTGCTTGTATGCTTCCTTGGCTCATTCCAGGCCCTTTTCAATGAGTTTTAGGGCTATCATAACCTCTTTCTAGAGGTGATTTTTGCCATTTTGTATGTCTATCATGTATGTGTAGAACAACCCTTTGCATGGCCTTCCAAAGGAGCACTTCATTCTAACATGTATTGACTGAGTTTCAGTGGTTATGTGGGCATATTTTGGCATGGCATACTTCTGTTTTTGGCTGGTTTGGTGACCTCTCATATGCTTCATATAGTTGTAGTGCAAATCATGGTTCACTAGCTTACGTTGCATGCTTTGGTGACCCTTGATTCTAGCACTTTTTGACCGTACCATAAACCGGTTTTGTGCGTATTTTGGACTGCCCTGGCTCTGTTTTGGGGCCTCATGGTCGAATGTTTCTTGCTATGCATGGTTGTAGTTCAATACCCTTGCCTAGCTTCGAGTTTTGGAGCCTATTGCATGCCTATGTTGAGGTGTTTCTATGTTTTGGCATCATTGTGCATCATATTTCAGAGCTTATATGTATGCCATATTCCCATGTTTTCCACTCTTTAAATGCATTTGAGAGTTATGCATGAATACCTCATTTTTGGACCATTACATGAGCTTCATTTTGGTGCATGTCAAGCCATCATTTTAGTACATTTGGCCACTGATTTTAGACATGGCTGAGGCTTGTCCATATTAGTTTAAGTCCACCTTTTGCATGTTGCTCAAATGTTGTTACATTGCTTCATGTTTGCATGCTTTGGTTGCATGATGTTTTGCATGCTCATTACTTGCATTGTTGACACATGCTTAGCCATATTGCATTTTGTTGCATTGCTTGAGCTATATGACATGTTGTTGCATGCTTAGGTTGTAATGCATTTCGCATGTATTCTCACTTTTAGCCACTTAACATGTTGTTACATGTTTGTGTGTTGTCAATGTTGCATGTTTGCATTGCTTGCCCTCATATTCATGGTGCATACTTAGCTTGCATGCCTAGATTGCATTGCATTTTGCATGCATGCCTTGCCTCTTGAAATCACCATGATTGAGGTTGGGCCTTATGTGTTTGCTTGGTGTGCATTACATTTGACATCAAAATGCACAACTCAGCTCTTTTGGCCATCATGCATTGAAATGCGTGATTGGTGGCACGAGGGTCGAGAACCATACTCCCTTGAGTTCATGACACGATAGGGAGGGTGGTTGTGCATACATTGCTTTGAAAATGCATTGCCATGCTCTGTTTGCCCTCTACTGCTGTCAAACAGGATTCTGCAGGAAGAGATGGCCGGTCGACCATCTTCAGTGCCGACCGGCTATCCATTTTTGGCCGAGAGCACAATTTTTGGTCGATAACCTGTTTCACTTGGCCGGTGGTCCCATCTCATGGTCGATGGCCTCTCAGCATGTCTCCAAGATGTTTCCAAGGTGTCACGAGGGTTGGCAGCTTTTCAAAGAAGAGCAGTGTAAACAGAGGCAACTGTGGCATGGCGATGGATTTCCGAGCAAAGCCGACCGAGCATGCGTGCATCCCTCTTCCCGAGGCTATTTTACTGCTTTGGTAGACTAATTGATTTGTTAATTAGTTAAGTGGTTTTATAATTAATTAATTAGCTCGTGAGTTAGTTAATTAGGTGATTTGTATTATTTTTTTGGACCCTCCGCGAGAGGGCAATGTTGTAATAAGTGTGCGTGTGTGTGATGCATGTCTTCCAACCCCGCATCTTTCTCCCTTTTCTTTACCAGCTTGTGATGGTTAGTTTTAGGGCATGTTTCAATTAGCATACTTATGCTCGCATGTTTGCATTCATTCATCTGTCTTGCATGTACCGGCTCGGCGCATCATGCTAACTGCATTGTATTTCAATTCCAAATTGAATACATGTTATATGTTGCATCTCATATTCCATCTTAGAGTAGCCGAGCCTATTCTAGTTGCATTATTGCATGTGTTGCAATAGTCTTCTTAACATGAACTAGCATCATACATTGATTACTAACTAGTTTCTATTTTGGCTCGGAATACTCGGTAAGTGTTTATGTTTTAGCATCCTTGTATATGTGTGAGTGACTGCCATGATAGCATGCTTACCATGAGGCTAACTACTTATGTGATATAACTGCCTGAATGCCTGTGGGTGAAGGTTGGCTTGCTTGAATTGGAACAATTCATCGAAACTCGTGTTTTAGCCTACTTGCGAGTAGCAAACCTCAAAACATTTTCCAAACAAACGGATATGCGATGCTTTGTTCCAAATTAGGCGATCTAGTCTATACTTGTTTTGCTGTGCGCATCACGTAGTAAAGATTAGCTAATTAATCGGAATAAGAACACATGTGTTTTCAAAAACAAGATTTCATGTTTAGTAGTGGCCGATCTTTGATCGGGCGAGCGGGGGTGCTTATAGCTGACCTTCCCCAATCGTACCCAAGTTCCCGAGCCGAGGCAACTTTGGTGATGACGGACACGTGGCCTTAGGCAACGAGTTAGGGTTTCCTAAATTCCCCCAAAATAAATATTTAGGTGGCAACTCTGTATCTGGCAAAGCAGTCCATGTTTGGCACTTCTTTCTAAAAATCTGTTTTTCAAAACGATTTGTCAAATTTGGACTCTTTGATGATTCATCGGTCTTGCATTGCACTCTGCGATATTAGATACAGGACCGTGACATTTGAGTCGTGAACTGTAGTGAACCCCAAAAAGAACAAAATGGGATTTTCCTCCCGAGACGTTCAGGGACGTCTACAGATAAGCAAATGCACTTCGGACAAATTGGGCGACGGAACGCACCCGAAACAGAGGTAGACTCAGACCTTCAACACTCCCAACACATGGAAATGCTAGGAGCTCCCTTCTAGAGACTAGGAAAAGACCAAAGACCAACTTTCCTCCACGGCCAACCACCAGAGAAGGCTGGCCGACCAGCTTTCTGCCTTGGAGACCAATAGGGTGGTCGGCCGACCAGAAAAACTGGCTGGCCGACCAGAAAAAGTGGTTGGCCGACCACTCGGCCCGGCGACCTCCAGATTTTTGACACATGTCTTCCAAACAGTGCCTTATCCTCTATAAAAGTTCCAGCTTCATGGTTCTTTCATTCCATCTTAGTTTTGCATCAAAATGGAGGCATTTCTCATCCAAAATCTCACAGCTCGGATTGCTACCTTAGACGGCTCGGAAAAATTGAACTTCCGGGGCTTCGGCATAAATGCACTATTCACGTTGAGTTGCACTCCGCTACATCTTCCGTTCCTCCATGCCGCGGCAAAGTTATGGAATCCGGTAACACATGTCTTTAGCTTTGGCGGGCAAGAGGTGTGTCCTACCTTCGAAGATTTCCAAGCTTTGATGGAATCCGAGCGCAACGAAGAAATCTTGCCCCAACTTCGCTTCGGCCACGCCTAAGGCTTAGGGCGAATGTGTGGGCTCACTATGCACGATGCTCGATTTTGATTTGTGACGGAATGCTGGATATTCCGAGTTTGATTTGTCAGTTTTTCGATGCTGGTGACCGCAGTGACCATCATTGGCAAGGCTTTCGGTGACATGCCCTTTGTTTGTGCATGTTATCCCATTTCTTGCTTGCCTCAGGCTCCGGAGGATCTAGTGTCCGGTTGATCGAGGTTGCCCAAGGCTTAAGGGAGGGCAAAAGTTGCATTGCCACGTCATTGGCCGAGACATTGATGGGCCTGGATGCTTTTTATCGCCGAGAGACGACCAGATTTGCGGGGAGTCCACTACTGCTGCAGGTAATGTCTCCCACCCTATCTCACATATATATTGCTCACATCACTCGGCCCTCAAGCTCGGCTTTTTTCTCACAAAGCCCTTTTCTCACTTTTCTCTCATCGTACATCTCTTTATTCTTTAATCTCTCATTTTCATCCCTCCCCAGGTGTGGTTGATGGATAAGTTGCAGGTTGTGGACTCTTGCCCAGCATACTCAGCTCGCGGCTACTTCTTCCAACGTCGTCTAGTTGATGCCCTGGATGAAGGATGGTGGTTCGATTGGATGTGCAATTTGTCCACAGACCGCATTGCTTGGCGTTGTCCTTGGCTCAATCTACCGACAATGAGCTACAGTATGTCTCGCCAGCCCGGGATTCAGTTGATCGGCTTGCCACACTGTGTGTTCTACTTTCCTTTCCAGGTTCCAGCACCAGTTCGGCCATGATTAGATTTGCCCGGCAGAGGGGATAGAGTATCCCGCTGCATTTCCGGTCCGAGGCACACAGCTAGCTCGGTATGCCACGGCATGGAGGACGAGGGAGCTTCTGGCCTCTATTCCCAGTTTCAGTTGCACCTAGTCTAATGAGTGCATAGATTGGCTCAATGAAAAGGCACAGATTGGGCCCAGCTTGGCATCAGGAGCTTCGACCAGCTCTGGGAGGGGGCGCAGGAACACCTGACTTATCTATACCCCGGATTTATTGCTTTATCAGTACTTTCAAGTTTTCTTTATGAATGTAATAAAAAAGCAACTTCAATTTGTATGCAAGAGCAGGAGAACTCTGTATTGAAATTAATGAAATTGAAGGTTGTGGGTACTAAAAATTTTCCGATTTGGTCCAAAAATGGTCTAAAAAAGATTAATTTGAGCAAAATCAACTTTTATTAAAACTTTTCAAAACCATTTTCGATATGGATCAGAATCGACATGCGAGATCATCCTTTGAGATGCACAACCCGCATCCCGGCAAGCTGGAAAGTTGCCCTAGTCCTGAGTAGCACCTTTGCCGGAGATCCTGGCCGAGCTCTTGAATACTGAATAGACAAAGGTGCCCAAGATGATCAAATGGACGAAGTTGATCGGGGAAATGTTTATGGCTGGACTTTAGGATGAAGTTGCCTACGTATCCTGAAGATGGGAATCAAGCCTTACGTAGTTCGGCTCAGGTTCACTCGTGTATTAACCCTCACTTTTTACGCTCTAACTTTTGCCAAGGCCGCCCTTTGCGGGTTTTCAACCTTGCGAGCTCAAATTTTTTTTAATTTCTAATTTTCTGTGCTCTAACTTTTGCCTAGGTCGCCCTTTCGGGTTTTCGGCCTAGCGAGCCTCTCAGGGGTAATATTTCTTCTCTTGTCCATGTTGATCGACTGTGAGAACTCTAGGCCATCTAAGTCCATCAGAACAACAGCTCCACCCGACCAAATAGACTTGATGATGTAAGGACCGGTCCAATTGGGTCTGAACTTGCCCCTAGGGTCATGGATGGGAGCTCGGTTGTCTTTGAGCACCAAATCTCCTTCTTTCAAATTTTGAGACTTAACCTTCTTGTTGAAAGCCCTGGAAATTCTGTGCTGATAACCTTGAACATGGTACAGTGCTTCCAGTCTTCTTTCATCAAAGAGCATATGTTCTTCAAATCTGCTCTGCTGCCAATCTGCTTCGGCTATCTGACACTCAGCCAGCACTCTCAATGACGGAACCTCAATTTCAATAGGTAGAACGGCCTCCATCCCATAAACTAATGAATACGGAGTCGCCCCAATAGAAGTTCTAATTGACATCCGGTAGCCCCACAGAGCAAATGGCAACTTATCTGGCCAGTCCCGATAGGTTTCCACCATCTTCTGCAAAATGTGTTTGATATTCTTGTTGGCGGCCTCAACTGCTCCGTTGGTCTGTGGCCAATATGTGGATGACTTATGAAAAGCCACGTTATATTTTTCCAACAAGTCAATCACTTCCTTCTTGAAGTGGGAACTGTTATCTAAAATAATCTCATTTGGGACCCCGTAGTGACAGATGATATTGTTCCTGATGAACTTTGCAACGTGTGAAGCCTTCAACACCGCATAAGATTGGGCGTCAACCCACTTTTTGAAATAATCTATTGCGATCAGAATGAACTCATGCCCATTAGACCCTTTTGGAGTGACATCCCCGATCACATCGATTCCCCAAACTGAAAATGGCCAGGGCGAAGTCATATTGTACAGCTTCGACGGCGGGATATTCATGCGGTTTGCATGGACTTGACACTTGTGGCATCGCCGCACAAAGCCGATACAATCCTCCTCCATGGTGGACCAGTAATAACCTTGTCTGAGGATTTTCTAGGCTAGCATCACCCCGTTCATGTGTGCTCCACACTCTCCTCCATGGATGCCCTCCATCAGGAGCTTGGATTCTTCGGCATCAACACACAGCTTATGCATCCCCAGATGACCTCTCTTGTACAGTTTACCCCCGCAGATGATGAACTGAACAGCCATTCTTCGTATTGCCCTCTTATCTTTGGCATTTGCCCCTGGTGGATACGTCTCTTTTTCCAAGAAATTTCAAACATCGTAATACCAGGGGTTCTCATCTTAAACCTCATCTATGGTAGCAATCAGCTCATAGGCCGGCGTAAATTTTTGGTCGATAATGATCGAACGCATCCGGACTCCAAAAGGGATGTCTATCATGGAAGATAGAGTTGCTAGTGAATCTGCGAACCTATTGTTCTCTCTTAGTAGATGAGCAAAGTTCAGCTTCTCAAACCAAGGAATTAGCAAATCCAAGGTCTGATGGTACATTTTCATTTTTTCTTCTTTGACTTTCCAATCTCCCTTAGCTTGGGATATAACAAGGTTCGAGTCCTCGATGACGTCCAACCGTTTTGCCCCTAGTTCTAGGGTTGCTTCTAAACCAGCAATGCATGCTTCATACTCTGCTTCGTTGTTCGAGACTTTGAACTGGAGTTTAAATGCTAGAGGGATACGGGAATTGTCGGGTGCTATCAGTAATACCCCTATCCCGTACCCGTATTGGTTTGATGCTCCGTCAAAGTACATCGTCCAAGTTTCATCCTCGACATACAGAATGGCCTCGTCTGGGAATAAGTACTCAACTGCTTCATCCCCTTCCACTGGGTGATCGGCTAGGAACTCTGCTACCACTCTCCCCTTTACTGACTTGCGAGTCACATATTTCAGATCGAATTCGAAAAGTAGAAGCAACCAACAAGCTAGCCTACCTGTAAGTGCCGATTTCTCGAAGAGATATTTGATGGGATCTAATCTTGAAACCAACATTACGGAGTGAGCTAACAGGTAGTGCCGCAGCTTCCTGGTAGCCCATACCAAGGCCAAACAAGCCTTTTCGAGTGGAGTGTAGCGGGTCTCGTAATCCAACATCTTCTTGCTCAGGTAGTAGATAGCTCGCTCCACCTTGTCCTCAGACTCCTGTGCAAGCATGCAGGCCATTGTATTTTCAGTCACTGAAAGGTACAAAATCAACGGTTTCCTCGGCTCAGGCGGTATCAACACGGGTGGGTTCTGTAAGTATTGCTTGATCTGTTCAAAAGCAACTTGGCATCGACCGTCCTATTGGAACTTCTTTCCTTTCTTCAGGAGACCAAAAAGTGGTTCACAAGTCCAAGTTAATTTTGAGATAAGCCGTCTTATGAATTGCCCTTTACCCAGAAAGCCTCTCACCTCATTTTCAGTCCTTGGTGGTGGCATTTCTAAGATGGCCTTGATTTTGGAAGGGTCGACTTCAATACCTCTCTGTGTAATCAAGAACCCCAGCATTTTCCCTGCTATAACACCAAACGTACACTTCTGAGGATTCAATTGCAACCGGAATTCTTTGATCCTTTGGAAGAACTTTTGCAAGGCGGTGTAGTGGCCCTCTCTTTCTTTGGACTTGACAATCATGTCGTCCACGTACACCTCAACCTCTTTGTGGATCATGTCATGCAATATCGTGGTCGCGGCTCGTTAATATGTAGCTCCAGCATTCTTCAACCCAAACGGCATCACTCTATAATAGTAGGTCCCCAACGGAGTGGTGAAAGTAGTCTTCTCCCGATCTTCAGGTGCCATCACAATCTAGTTGTAGCCTGAGAAACCATCCATGAACGAAAGCAAAGCATGCCCCGCTGTGAAGTCCACTAACTCATCGATATGCGGTAGAGGAAAGTCGTTCTTCAGATTGGCTCTATTCAAATCCCTGAAATGCACGCATACCCGGATCTTGCCATCCTTCTTCGGCACTGGAACTATGTTGGCCAACCAAGTTGGGTATTCCGATACCAGCAGGAATCCTGCGTCAATTTGTTTGGTGACCTCTTTCTTAATCTTGAGAGCCCAATCCGGGCAGATCCTTCTGAGTTTCTGCTTAACGGGTCGGGCCTCAGGGTCAAGAGGGATCCGGTGCTGTACAATCTCAGGATCGATTCAAGGCATGTCTTCATAGGACCATGCGAAAACATCATTGAAATCTTTTAATAAAGCAACTAAGCGCTCGTGCTCCTCCGAAGACAACGTGGACCCGATCTGGACCAACCGCGGGTCCTTCTCAGTACCCACATTAACTATAGTGATTTCATTAACCAAGGGTTTAACAAATCTCTCCTGCACTTGATCAATTAATCGTTGTAAAACCGGAGGAATTTCTTCCTCGTCGTTTTTATCAAAATTTTGAAAGTCCTGATTAATGCAATAAATCAAAGGCACAGAAAAGTAATCAGAAGCCACAGCCACTTCATTCTCATTAAGCATTTCGAAATCGTCAGATTCCTCTGTTACAACAGACTCAAAAGAAAAAGAAAAAGACGACCTAGACAAGACTGTGGCATCTGGGTTGTCACCCCCAGGAATACTGGACTCAGACTCAGACGAGCTGGAACCTAATTCCGACTCTACAGACTCGGTGGAATCAGACTCCGGCTCACTACCTGACCCGGTGCTGCTTGATAAAAATCCCTCCTCGTACTGCCAGATGAGAGAGAGTGCGATGGATGCATCCAAAATGTTTGATGGTGGGCTCGCAGCCGTTTCATTCCCGATCATAGACACCGAGAAGTTATCCCTCAAGCACTTCTGTTCGATCGGAGGATCTGAAAGTAGACAAGCCAATGCTACCCCCATTTCAATTTCGGCGCTTTCGGAATCCACTTCCTTACTCTGCTCAACCTCAGCTGATGGGTCTGTCTGCTCTTCGGCAACATCATCCCTGGATAACTGCAAGTCGAAGAAGATCTCAAATCCCGGCAGGCGCCTCTTCTCCGCATTCAGCCATGGCTCTGGGAATCCACAAAATGAAAAGTCCTCCCCCTCCAGGACAAAGCGTCCGTTTAGGGTACCCTGGATGGGTCGATGCATCAACTCAAAAGGCTTCCCTGCCCGGTTTGCTCTGGCTATCCCGGCCATCTCCTTGCCTTTCCCCACCCAATCCTCTTTGGTGGGCAGATAACCCAAGCCAAAGGTATGCGGATTGTGCGGCACTTCGGCCGATATTGCAATGCCCTTCTGGCCACTTTTTCCCAGTCCCATCCCAGGGATATGCTGAAGCTTGTTCATGAGATACACTGACTGCGCGCTGACATACAACCCCTCATTATCAGCCAAAATGTTCTGAACGACCCGGGCCTCGGCCAGGGTAAATCTCGATAAGAAGACATCCTCCGTGCCATGCTCGATTTCCAAAACTGGTGTAAACACCTCTGGCGGGGGATGGATCGATGAATTCCCAAAAACTATAGCCACCCCCTTCCCGTGGGGGTATTTTAACATCTGGTGCAGGGTGGAAGAGATTGCCTTCACCTGGTGCAGCCACGACCGCCCTAGGAGTAGATTGAAGGTTGCGGGAACATCCAAGACATGGAAGTCAATCTCATGTTGTCCTGGACCAACCTTAGTCTGAATTTGCACGGTCCTCATCACCTCTCTGCTTGTATTGTCATATGCCCTTATCACCTGGGCAGTTGGCGCAAAGTCCGCAGGCTTCAAGCCAATTGCAAATGCCGTCCTTGACGGGCACACATTAATGGCGGATCCCCGTGTCGACAAGAACCACCGGTATCCATTTGTTTCTACACTCCACGGAGATGTAGAGTGGCTTGTTATGATTTGCACCTTCAAGTGGCAGTTCCTTGTGGGAAAAGGTCAACGTCGGGGAACCTCCTCTCGAAAAGACCAATCCTACCAGCTGTTCAGGCATGGTGTCTATTGAAAGTTTGGCTTTGTCCATTGCCGATAGGACAACTTGTCTATGAACACATGAAGCCATAAGTAGTCCCCAGATGGAGATGTCTGCCTCTATCTTTTTCAATTGCTTCAGCACGGCCTCTTCTTTAAGTAGCTTCTCTTTCTGCTTTTCCGCCTCGTTGTCCTTCCCGGATGCCTCTAGCTAATCTAGGTGTGGGGGCTTGAAATACCGCCCACTCCTAGTTATATGGTCAACTTCGCCAATATACTAGGTATCGTTCGGTTGAGTGCTCCCCCAATCCTCATCTGTGTGGGCAAGACATAGATCATCGCCCTCCCACCACATTCCATCGACAGCCGACAGACACCTGTCCGGCTTCGTTGTAACTATCCCTGTACTCGCAGTACTTCCCGTCGAGGTGCTCGCAGCACGCTTTATCTTTGTGCACATAGTAGGTTCAGTCCCCACAGGGGCCTTGGCCTTTCTAGCTCTCTCAGAGTCTTCGATTCCTTCTTGTTCCAACTGCGTCAGTACAGTTTGCTATTCAACATTCCCTGTATTCAAAATGCCCAAATTCTGAGCGAAATTCTTGGCACCGGCGCTCTCCAGCGATGTATTCTGATCCCTGGCCCTTCCGGCCACAATTGATGTCCTTGCCCCTGACAGGCCCTTTTCCAGCTGAGATTCTTCAACAATATCTGGTTGGTCGTCAAGCCACCCTGTAACCTCTGCTGACTCCTCAAAATCAAACCAGTTAACTGTTATGTCTCCCGGATCTTGTTTGTTGAAAAACTGAAGGTTAGCAAGGTCCCCATCCAGAGCTGCTAAGTCATCTAGCCTTTGATCAAGTCCCTTTCCCCGTATTGCACAAATTTCTGCCCCTACCGGCAATTCCACATTCAGTCCAGCCTGGCCCACTGTTGTAATGTAGCCACTTGGATCATACGCCTTCTCAGCACAATTCCCAATTTCCTCAGACCTTGAATCAACAATGCTACTTTCCTCCGAAATCATCCATGTTCCATCTTCGATGGTCACCACCATTGGTTCAAGTTGGGCTTAGGAGATGTCCAACATGCACAAGTCAGTGCTGTCGAGAAGGAACACCTCCGACTTAGATAGGTGGGACGAGGTGATATATATGCTGGGGTCGTATGACATGACCCTGGTCTGGATAAAGTTGATTCGTTTAGGACGTGGAGCTTGACTGTGTGGTGGGAGAGGGTTGGTTGTGACGTTGGGTTTTTCTGGAGGCATAATCACCCTATTGTCAACGAGATCCTGAATCTCGTGACGCAATCTAAAACAATGGTCGGTATTGTGACCATGTTGCTGGTGAAAGGCGCAATACTTCGCCGGGTTATGAGAGGGAGGCAGTGGATTTGGTAATGGCTGCGGCTCCAAGGGCTTCAAGTGCCCTTTCCTAATTAAAACCCCCAGAGCTTTGGACAAGGGCATATATAATGGGGTGAAGGTTCTTTGGCCTCGAGGTTGGTATTAGTTGTTTATGGGTTACTACCGGACGCACTGGTGAATGGTGTAGCTGCAAGGGCTCTTGGGGGGGAGGGTGGTGGTGACCGCGCTTACTTCCGAGGCTCTGGCAGTTGCAGCACTGCTCGAGCCTACATTTGTGTTGCGGTTGAAGGTTCTCCTGGGTTGCTCTCTGTCATTGTTGATCAAACCCTGCTTCAAAGCATCCTCGATCTGTACCCCCATCTCATGTAAATCTGAAAAGATGGGGAAGGGGAGTACGATCATTTTTTGCATGAGCTTAGGCTGGAGATTGCGCACAATCATCCGTATTTGATCTTTGTCAGTTGGCCTAAGGGTCATCATCGAGGCCTTGGCCCTCCAGCGGGTTATGAATTCAGAAAAGCTCTCCTTCGGCTCTTGTCTAGTCGTCTCAAGATCATGAGTTATGATCTCGATCTGTGTGTTATAGGAGTACTGAGCAACAAAAGCCTCGGCCATCTCATCCCAATTCCTCTTAACATCGTCTTCCAATTTTGCATACCAGATGGCCGCTACACCTGACAAGGTCTGGCCAAATAAGGAAAGCTTCTGTAATCTGGTGAGGCCTATCGGCCTTAGTATGTCTGAGAACAACCGCAGATGCACCATGGGATCCCCAGATCCATCAAATCGGTCAATGTGTGGCATCTTAAATCTGTCCGGCAGCATCACGGCTAGGTCGGTATACCCATCCTCAATGTCCGGAATGGAGTTCACACCTTGCGATTTTTTGAACAGCTTTTCAAGCTTGCTCACTTTTAATGCCGTGGGGTCCACCTTGAATTTGAAGGGAGAATCCGGTTGATTGATAGGAGTGGGTGCCTTGGATAGTTGAGGTAGAATCGGGAGCGGAGCCGGCCCCGTCGAGATGTCTGTATCCTCCTAGATATTCTGGACATTTGTCGTCTCCCTGGGTATTGGGACTCTTGGTGAGGGAGGAGCTTGGTGTGAAGCGGATGCCCCGGCTTGCTGCTGAAGTCTGGTAATTAACTCTGCCTGTTGAGCCATGATCTCAGCCTGCTGTTTGGAAAATTCCACTTGACGGACAGTGTCTTCTTGCATGATTTTCATACTCTCCTGGAGTTGGCACATCATTTCTTCCATCCCCGCCATACGGCCCTGATCTAACTGAACTGCTGGTATATCTGTCTCTGCAGTAGACTCAGAAATCTCAACCTGGCTAGTCAAAGGCCACTGCTCTGGCAACCGCGGTACCAATACACTGCACTTCACTAACCTCCGTCTAACAACTGGGGGTAAACAATAGAACACCGGTTGTCCGTCTACCAGATCCTCAGATCGATGGAGTCTGCGACCTCTTGTCCAGAGTGCTTGGGGAATATCTGCTTGGTCGGAAGCTATTGTGCTAAACTACCTAACAAAAGGATAAATAAATCAGTAATAAGGGAATAATGAACAGAAAAACAGACAGCATAATAGCTTAAATAAAGACAACGCACAGTTGGGTATAACAACACGCAGTTGATAAGCTGAATACACTGTTCTCAAACACTGATCATTGTTCCCAAATTACTGTCCCCAAATCTAAATCTGATACCCGCAGATAACTGATTCCCAAAATACCGATACTGGTGCCCTCAGGCCTCATATCCAAACTTGTAAACTGATACATGCATTCCTGTAGAGACGCACTCTAAAAGCACATAGCAAACAAGTGAGAGCCAAAACACCCCTACGTTGGGGGAGGGTTTCCCTGTCCTATTTTGTCAGGAGCTAGGGTTTCATTACACACGTAGCGGTTTCACACAACCTACAATCAGGTAAGCAACCTGTCCTAGCTTGGAATGGTCACTATGGATTCCGAATATGCACTAGGTCGAATGGCCAAAAAGGGTGCCCTGGTAAAACCGGGGTTTGTGTTCCCATCGTGGTAGAGCCCGTAACTGGTCAGCTTTATGGCACGCTTCTCAAAGCGAGCCTCCGACAAACCGTTCAAGAATAGCAGATAGCAAACGCGGTGTCCTAGGCGCACCAATGCAAATGCAATGCAAAGAGACACATGAGTGTAATCAAAACAAGATATCATGAGTTCGAGTCAAGTTCTCTAAATCCCCAGCAGAGTCGCCAAAAACTGTAGACGCGCCCCGAACGTCCTGGGAAAGATCTCGTTTTGTTCATTAGGCTCACTACAGTTCGGACTCAATGTCATGGTTCTGAATCTAATCTCACAAAGTGCAATGCAAGATCAATAAATCACCAAAGAGTCCAAATCCGGTAAATCGTTTTGAAAAACTGATTTTTAGAAAGAAGTGCCAAACATGGATTGCTTTGCCAGATACAGAGTCGCCACCTAAATGTTTTATTTTTGAAGGAATTTAGGAAACCCTGACTCGTTGCCTAAGGCCACGTGTCCGTCATCACCAAAGTTGCCTCGGCTCGGGAACTTGGGTACAATTGGGGAAGGTCATTTATGAGCACCCCCGCTCGCCCGATCAAAGATCGGCCACTAGTAAACATGATATTTTGTTTTTGAAAACACATGTGCTCTTATTCCGGTTATTAACCTAGAATTACTATGTGATGCGCACAGCATACAAGTGTAGACTGGATTGCCTAAGTTGGAACAGAGCATCGCATATCCATTTGTTCTGAAAATGGATTGAAGTTTGCTACTCGCAAGTAGGTTAAAACACGGGTTTCGACGAATTATTCCAATTCAAGCAACCTAACCTTCACCCACAGGCATTCAGGCAGTTATATCACATAAGCACATAGCCTCACGGTAAGCATGCTATCATGGCAGTCACTCACACACATGCAAGGATGCTAAAGCATAAACACTTACCGAGTACTCCGAGCCAAAGAAAGAAGCTAATTAGAAAACATGCATGAATCCTAACTATGCTGAGATGCCTAATACAACACGTGCAAGAATGCAACTAAGATAGGCTCGATTATTCTAATATGGCATATGAGATGCTACAGGTAACATGTACTCAACTTGGAATTGAAATACGATGCAGTTAGTATGATGCGCCGAGCCCGGTGTATGCAAAACAGGTGAATGGATGCAAACATACGAGCATAAGGATACTAATTGAAACGTGCCCTAAAACTAACCATCATAAGCTGGTAAATAAAAGGGAGAAAGACGTGGGATTAGAAGACATACATCACACACACGCACACTTATTACAACATCGCCCTCTCTCGGAGGGTCCGAATAAATAACACAGAATCGAATTAAATAATTATTACACAACATTAGATAATTAACAAATTAACTAAACTAGCATGCAAACTATGTAAAATGGGCTACCTCAGCTCTGCTTTGAATGATAAAGGATGCATGCATGCTCGAGTCGCCTTGTCGAGAAATCCATCGCGATGCCCCGGCTCGCCTTTGTTTGCGATTGATTTCAGAAACTTGCACAAAGCTCCAAGGAGATGAAACTCTACCCTGGGAATCTAGGGGGAGGCTGCCAACCAGCTATAGGCATTGGAGACCACCTACCGACCACCCTTGGTAGTGAAAACCAGAAAAGGTGGTCGGCCTGCCAGAAAACCTGGTTAGCCGACCAGTTTCTTCTCCTGGTTTCTGTATTTTCTGCAACAAAGGCAAGAGAGAGAAAAAGCAAGGTATTTGCAACACATGTGTGCACGACCATTCTCCCCATCATTGCATAAGCTCTAGGGAGTGTAGTCCTCGATCCTCAGGCCCCCAATCATGCATCTCGATGCATGATGGCCGAGGAGTCGAATTGCACGACTCAATGGGACATGAATACACATATAAACACCTAAAGCCAACAACTCCATCATGGGTAGTCAAGAATGTTGGCAACCGGGAATTGAGGCACGTTTCGTCACTTTGAGTACAAAATGTTCCTCGTTTCCCGTGTTTGGACTAACTCCTATTCCAAACACAATGCAACAAACAATGCATGTACAAATACAACTCTAGCATGCAATCCTAAATGCAATGCAACTTAGTCATGCAAACATGCAAAGGATGACATGCAAACGTGCAACTAGCATATACGATGCTATGAATTAACAATGGTATACTCAATGCACATGATACTATATGGCATACATGATGCACATGTGAAATTAACATATACAATGAGATGAACAAAACACACACAATGCAATGATCAATCATGCAGCAACATGGACTAGATGGCATACACAGTGCAAGATGGACTTAACCCAAAGTGGATGGGCCTCGGCCACACCTAAATTAGTGGCCAATATGATGAAAATGAGGCAACAGGATACATGCAAACATGCACAAATGCAAGGGACCAAACCTATGGAACAAAGTGCAACTCTACCAAAGCATGACAAGGATGAAATATGGCATACAATGACACATGTTCCGGCTCTAAAATGACATACAAGATGGTCCCGAATCATGCAAACAACTCACCCGATGCATGTTGGATGGCACAATTACTGAAACTAGTGAAGTGCATTACACTAGAGGTATGCAAAGCGATGCCCAAATGACCAAACTGACCCCAAACAGGCCCTATGTAGACCCAAAACAGTGGCAAAATGGACTAAAATGGTAGCTTGAAATGCACAAAAATGAAGCTCATGCAATGGCCCATAAATGAGGTATACATGCACAACTCTCAAACGCATTTAAAGAGTGGAAAATATGGGAACATGGCACAAGTATAGGCTCTAAAACAACATGTTCAATGATACCAAAACATGAAAACAACTCAAATTAAGCATGCAAGAGGCTTCAAAGCTCGAAGCTAGGCAAGGGTATTACACTATAAGCATGCATGGCAAGCATCATTCGACCATGGGACCTCAAAACAGAGCTAAGGAAGCCCAAATCATGAATAAAATTAGTTTAGAACATGGCCAAAATTATAGCGATCCCGGTTTCCCTTCCTTTGATTGTTGTATTCCGGACTTAGGTTTCGTGGAGTTGGTGGTTGTATATCTTGTTGTTATCCTTTAATTCCATGTGTTTGAGTTTTAGGATGTATTGGGCAGGTGTGTTACGGGTTGGTTGAGCCTAAGTCTCAAATCTTGTTGCCCAGTTTTCAGGTGATCCGCTCGAGCGGGTCTTATTGCGCTCGAGTAGGGTTTACACCCTCTCAGTATTTCGTGCCTCTGCAAAAACTTCTGCAGGTGTGTTTTTCACGCTCGAGTAGATTTTCTTATGCTCGACGGGTCGCGCTCGAGCGGGTATCTTGGCGCTCGAGCGGGTAGTTCATTTTCTGTAAAAGTATTGGAAGGGAAAAATCAACGCTCGAGCGGCTTTCCCTTTTGCGCTCGAGCAGATGTATTTTATTCTTGTGTCTTGGTGCTCGAGCGGGTCTTCTTGCGCTCAAGCGGGTTCAGTTTTTGTGCTTGACGCTCGAGCGTCCTATTCTACGCTCGAGCGGGTCATACGTATGTCAATAGACAGCAGCGGGATTACACTTCACTTTTTCATTTTCTTCTTTATACAAACCCTAGATCTGAGCTCTCTCTCTCTCTCTACAAACCTTTTCTCTAAGGTTTCATCTCATTCTAGTGAGTTCCTAGCGTAGCCTCTTTGTATAAAAGATAGAGGGTGTTGAGGGCTTTGTTTTAATCTGAAAATTATTGAATTTGGAGCACGTTGAGTTTTGGTCTTCATCTCCGCTTGAGCTCTAACTTCGAGGTAGGGATATCCTACTCCATCTTATGAGCTTTGTCTTTAAATTTTGGCATTTTGATATGTTGGGGTTGTTGGGTAATATTAGAAAAGTTTGGGATCTTTGTGTAATTTACAAAAGAGGGGTTTTTTATTTATATAAACCCATATGTATGTAATACATTGAGAAAAGGAAATAATGTTGGATTATTGATGAAAATGGAACCTTAGGGTTGATGTTGAGAATATGGAGAAAAGCCCTAATTGTTATGATAAATTAATTTGTATAATTAATTTAGGGAAATGAGAAATTGAATAGGAAATATTCAAACTGGAAAGGTATGGGATCAAAGGGTGTGGTTGGATTAATTTATCGCTCACCTAGACTAAATGTTGATATTTTATCCATTTGGTGCATTTATTTTCTGTTTAGAAATAACTGCTTTGGGCTATCGGTGGAGGATAGTCTTGATTGTTGTAGACAATGCATGATGATTAGGCAAACTAGAACTAATCAATTGAGTATGCTATCGAATATAGCGGTTGGTATAATACATCAAATTTTGTATTGATTGATTGAACTTGTACATGATAATTGCTTATATACATTGTTTTGTGGGGAAGGAGATAGGGGATGTACTCCACGGTTTAGGGGAATATGGGGGATGGACCTCTAAACCGGAAATTGTTTCATTGATACAACACCAAAATGTGTATCATTTGTGAAGTATAGAAGTGTTTCTATGATATATTGATACAGCACCAAAATGTGTATCATTTGTGAAGTATAGAAGTGTTCTTGTTTTATTGATACAACACTACAATGTATATCATTTGTGAAGTATGGAAGTGATTTTATGTGTTATTGATACAGCACTAGAACGTGTATCTTTCATGAATTTCGAAAGTATTTTAGTGATGAGTTATAATCTCATTAAATTGTTTGGCCAAGTTCTGAGCCTTGTTTTCAAACTTAGAGTCGAATAAGAAATGGAAAATGAATTGTAACATGGACATGACTGTCATGAAACTGTAATATGATATAAGTTGGAATATAAGTGTGGACCATCTATCGAATGCTATTATTTTAGTCATTGTTTATAGTTGGTTTAGTATATTTCTACTGGGTTGTGGCTCACCCTATATGGGACATCATTTTCAGGTTCAGGTACTATGCCGCCTCCGAGATCTTAGCATGGATTGTTGTGGGAGTTAAAGACTCTTTTTTTTTTTTGTTATTGTTGTTGTATTACATGTATATCAAGCCAAGGGCTTCTTTTGTGTAGAGTTAGTACTCTCTTCTTTTGTAACCAAGTGTTGACTTGGAAAGTTGAAAGCCTATAGGGCATTTACTTTTGTCGTCAACGTGTAATACTTTTTGTAAGAATACTCTGATGATTATAATATGAGATCCCTTTTCTTTATTGTGATTGTATGATATTATGGGTTTATTTTGAGAGCGTGACAAAATATGCTAGAATCAAGGGCCAAAACAATATGCAATGTGAGCTAGTGAACATGGATTACACTATAACCATATGAAGCATTCAAGAGGCCACTAAGCCAGCAAAAGTTAGAGACATGACATGCCAAATAAAGCCCAAAAACCCACTACAACATCATCAATGCGTGCAAGAATGTCATGCTCCTTTGATAGGCTATAAGAGAGGTTATTCTACACATGCAAGAGACACACCCAAGGTGACAAAACCAACTTTGGACAGAGCCTAGGCAGGCCCTAAAAGTCACTGAAAAGGGCCTGAAACAAGGCTTGGAGGTGTGCAAATGACGGCTCCTTCATAAGGCCAAAATGCAAGCAAACAAGATCAAAAAGAGAGAGGGTCACCCCTCTTTGATTTAGGACCTCAAAACCACATGCCAACCACTAAAAATCTGCTAGATTTTAGTGGCTAAAAGGCCAAGCAAGGACTAGCTCAAAGGCCCTATGGCATGGCACAAAACAAGGCAAAATGAAGCATGCAAGGAGGTAGATGACCCCCAACAACAAAATGACCTTAAACAAACATCAAAAGGACCTCAAAAAAAGACTTGTTTTGGTTGAAAAAAAAGCTCAAATATGCAAGCAAATAAGGCTAAGAGATGGATCAAAATAAAGCTTAAAGAGGGAAAAAGTGTGTTACCCTTGAAGCTCAGCAAGACAACAACTTTTGGACCCAAAACCCAACTCCTTAACCTCTGAAAATGGCCTCCAAGAAGCTCCAAGCAATGGTGGAAGGGTTAGGCTATGAGGTGGTGTGCAAAGGTGCAAGAACAATACACTTTTTGAGCCAAAATAGAGAGATATAGAGAGAGATGTATTGTATGCCTTTAACAAACTTCTGAACCCTCACAAAGGAGGGGGAGGCCCTCCTTTATAGCCAAAAGGGACCAAAGCTTCTCAAAGAAGCTAAAAACCAAGGTTGAAGATCCTCCATACACGTGCATGGAGGATCTAGTCTGTGCCTTCCAACTAGCACAGCTGGCAACAATTCACAGAGACAAAATTGGGGAGGCAGGCCGACCAGTTCAGGTGGTCGGCCGGCCACTTCCCCTAGTAGGCCGACCAGTTCAAAAGGTTTAACTCAAAGAAAGGTGGCCGGCTGTCACATCCCAAACCTGCCCCTAAAAGTTTGGGCATGACCTACTCATAACTGGACATGCAACCTGGTGAACAAGCCGATGGGGCCTTATCGGAAGCATAACACAAACATAACGTGGATACAATAAACACCATTGAGCGATTTCTATTTTGCCAGGATCTCATGCATCGAAATATTTCATCAAAAACAGACATAGTTAAAATTAGAGCCCTGAACAATAGTCACATACACATACATTTATAGTCCCAGCCCTAAGATTGGGCGTATACAAAACAACATGAGGGTTATGTACAACAACCTTAGGTGGCACTCAACAAGTAACTAATATCTTTACAGTTCACCAAAAATGTGCGGCTTGGTATAGTGCCTGGATACGTAAGGTTGAACAAAGGAAGCAGTGTCCTGAGCTAGGGTTGACCACCTTGTGGGTGACCTACAGAAACAGACAAAATTGAGAGTGAGCCGGGCTCAGTGAATAGTAGTGCATAAATGAAACATTATTTAACTTAAATAGATAATGTAACAACACATTAGTCTGATTCTGCAACATACACATAACAGCTTTAAGCTTAATCTTGTACATAAACTTGGTGGCTTTAAGCCCTTGAAAGTGGCACTATGGCCCTTGAAAAGTGGCTCGAAGACCTTATAAACATGTTGGCACAATGGCCCTTGAAATACATAGCATTATGCTCTTGAAACTTGTGGCATCACGCCCTTGAAAATACATGGCATTGAGCCCTTGAAAGTATATGGCATTAAGCCCCTGAGACTTGTATTGTCTTAAACATATCATAAGCATTAAACATGTACACAACATAACTTAGTTGCCTTACGTGTTTTCTTGAAACATTATCATCATTGCATAACCTTACATAAGATGGTTGCCTGACATATTGCAAGACATTATCGGAATTACATAACGCACACATAGGTACTACTACTCACAGTGTTGCGATGATGTGCTTGTTCCGCCCGTAGTGTGCCCTGCACACATTTAAAACTCATGCTTTAGTTCATTTTTCATATCAAATTACATTACGTTTCACTTCATTTTGAACGAACTAATACATATCAAAATGTTATTAAATACATATTCCGATAATATTAGAGGGTTCTGCACGCAAAACGGAGCGTCCTGGGTTTTTTGCATGCCCGCGACGTGCGTATGAGCCCGCCGCGTCGCAAACTCCTCCCGTGCAAAATGCTCCCGCACGTGCTTTTTAGGCAGAACCAAAACTCAAAATTCCCTCTTCTCCCGCACGTGCGGCCACAACCACCGCACGTGCGGCGATTGGCTCCCGCACGTGCGGCCATGACTCCCGCACGTGCGGCGATTCTGCAATTCTTGTCCGAAATTTGCTACAAAATGGGGGTTCTTTTGGAAATGCTAAGAGGCTCTAAATTGAAACTTTTAAATACAAAATCAAGGCTCAAAACATGGAATTAAAGGTGCTTCAAATCATAATCTAACTTAGATTAGACTCATGAACACATTCAATTGTTCAATCAAGAATTAAAACTTACTTACATAATATCTTTCACCTCCCTCTCATCCATCATAACATAAGATACACAAGTATGCTCATATCACTTACATATAACATGACACAAAGCTTCAAAATCATGATCACTATGATAATTACCAATTTGAGATAAAGGGAGAGAGACACCTAGATGATTGGCATTAAAACTTCAACATGCACAAGCAAGAATTCCTTTCCACTTTAGTTCATGCCACAACATGCCATACTGAAAACTTTGATTTCAAATTGAGGAAAAGAAATTAGATTAAGGAATTCCATCTTACCTTAGCTTTGATTCTTTCTATGCTCTCTTGTTCTTGACCTCTCTCCCTTTTCTCCTAGGAAATGTATGAAATCTCAAGTCTAAGGCTTAAGGGTCAAGAGTTCATACATATAGATAACTTAAAGCTAATAAGACAAAAACGAATCGTTTAATCATCCCAAATTGAAATTTCACAACGTTGCTTAATATTACTGAAAAATTATGCTGAGCACAAATATATGATCAATTTCAGATAATTAAGCTGTTAAGGCCTCCAATTTCTAATTCAAACATTTTAATGGTGACAGATAGTTTTCTTCAGAAACAGATAAGCATCTAAAAACATGGATTTCCCTTGCTTAATCAAAATTTTTCATGGTCCATTATAGTAAACATTTAAAAATACCAATTGAGGGTTGAGAATATAATAGACATCATGTGCGAGGGTCGGGTTATTACACCGGCAGCCCCATTTGATGGTTACCACATTGAATGGAAGCTAGTGGTGGTATGGAGGACCAGTAAATGTGGCTCAAAGACCAAGGAGACCAGTTTCCTGACAAGAAAATCGGCTGGCGGGAGAAAAGTGGTCTCCAAGGAGAAAAGGTGGTCTACCACCCTTGTACCACCTCCCAAACAATGAAAACAAGGTCCATGCCAAAAATTAACCAAGATGGATGCAAAACGAGGGATCAGGGGTTAAAACGCGCAACCGGGTGCCCCGAAAACAGGTTGCTAAGCAACAAAAGTGGCGTGCGACCACAAAGGTGGTCTCCCGGGCCACAGTGTCTCTCTAGAGAGAGGAAGCAAGGTGTGTGCCAAAAACCATGCCAAACGGAGAAAGTTAAGCAGTCCCGAACCGAGGCGCACGACTGATAGCTCCGAAAACCGGAAACTGGTCTCCAAACGGGAAAAGTGGCCTACGACCACGAAAAGTAGCCTACGGCCACTGAGAGATGGTCTACAAGACCTCTCCCTTCCTTCTGGAAGAGAAAACAAGACCTAGTTCACAAACCGAGACAAAGCACAAAAGAGTCCCAGGGTCCAGAGGCAAGGCTCTCAGCCGAGACTCCATAACCTCAGAACGAGCACAACATGCGCAATCACCGAGCGCTCAATCGATGACGTCTGAGTCTTAAGGTCGGTCAAAAATTGGGTGTCTACAACTAGCCATTTTTCCAAGTGTTTTGTTTCAAATATTCCTTTATTATAACATATAGAATAGATAAATTAAAATTGTTGTATTAACAATTAATAATTAAAATTATGCTTTGTTAAAATTATGACATAGTTATAATATTTCACTATTTTAGAATAAAAATATATGAATTTTAAAATTTTGTCATATTGATTTTTGAAAGGGAAATAATTAAATAAATTTTAAAAACTTAATGAGTAAGAAATAATCATTGTAAAAAATAAAATTTCTAAATGCTCTACCATATAATAATACAATTGGTTGAATTATTTATTGAAATATACTGTTGACAACAATAATAGCTGTGACTAAACGATTTATTGGTAAAATGACCATTTATTATGAAGTAAAAAACCTCAAGGGACATGATATAATTTTTAAAATCACATGAAATAATTCATATTTTAAATAAATTTCGGATGTGTATTTATAATTTATCCATTTATTTAACTACCTAAAAAAAATAACTCAACATGTTTTATCTATAACTTTTTTTTTTTTTTTTGGTGTACATATAATTAACACATAAGCCATGTAATGCTATTAGAAAGGATTTGACTTTTTTTTTCTTTTAAGTTGTTATTTAATTTGAGAGAGCATTTGGATTTAGTAAGTCTATTTTAGAATCGATTCCGATGATTTGAACAGTTCATTTTTTAAAACTCTTTAATTAAAATACTCATATAAAAAGTTAAGATAATTGAATATCAGTAGCTATATATTTAAAGCATATTTGTTTCAAAAAAATAGGTGACAAATATAATTTTAAAAATAATTTTCTATTTTTTATAATATAAATTTAATTTAAATATATAACAATTAATATCTAATCATCTTAATTTTTTATACAAATATTTTACCTAATAAATCTTAAAATAAGAACGAAAGTTAGATTCAAATTATGGAAATTAGCTTCAAATTGGTAAAATGACTCCACGGATCACTCCTCCGTCTATATTGTACCAAGCCAAGCCTTTATAGTTTCGTTGCCTTTTTCCGCCTTTCCACACAGTCTCTCTGTCTCTCTCTCTCCCTCTCAAACATGGCCAAGTCACAGAATTCTAAGTTCAAGTGTTTCTCCGGCATCCTTTGCTGCCTTCTCTACATCGGCAGCATCCCAACCCAACCATCCGACCCCACCACCGACATCCCTACCACCACCACCTTCGAAAACCCAAAAAAGAATTTAAAAACCCAAGTCAGGACCCCAGGAGCAGTCGCAAGACTCATGGGTCTAGACTCACTCCCAGACCCCAGGAAGATTTTCAGGAGAAAGGAAGATCAGAAGGAAAAAAATAGAGTTTCTGTGTTTCTGTGTTTCTATGTTTACATATCAAAGTGTAGTTTCTGTGTTTACATAGCTAAGTGTATGTTTCTAACAGTGCACGTTGATGGACGGCCACCGAACGTTATTGCCAAATTGATGGGTCTTGATGGGCTGCCTCCTTAGCAACCTCTTCATAGACAACATAAAGGGTTCTCGGAAACTTATCGACAATGGACTGCATCAATATCATCGCTATAGCGATCCTGGTTTTCCTTTCCATTGTATATTGTATTCCGAACGTGGTTCTGTGGTTGTTGTTGTCTCATTCTCATTTCCTTCCCTTACTCTTTGTATTTGAGTCTTGGGTTGTGTTGGGCAGGTTTGAAGCAGGTTGGTTGTGTTTTGAAACCTAGAGTTGATGCCCAGATTTTGGCCTTCACGCTCGAGCGGGGCTTTTGATGCTCGAGCGGGCCCTTCGTTGTTGCTTCTCCGCTCGAGCGGGCGTTTTGACGCTCGAGCGTAATTTTCCACCTCCCAGTACTTTTGGCTGCAGGTCTTCAGACGCTTGAGCGGGAGTTTTGACGCTCGAGCGTGACCCTTTGTTTTTGTTCCTCCGCTCGAGCGGGGACCATGTCTGCAAAACTTCTGGAAGTGTGCAATCTACGCTCGAGCGGCGCTTTTGACGCTCGAGCATGAGTCTGTGTCTGACGCACGAGCGGGGGTTTCCACGCTTGAGCGGGGCGACAGGTATATGACTTCGGGATTTGACTTTTTGGATCACTTTTTGGTTTCCTTTCTCTCTCTTACTTTTCGGAAAACACCATTGGAGACCACCTCTTTCAAAAACCTCACCTTCTCTCTTAGATTTGATCTAGTTAGAGTAATCTCCTACCCTTGAGCCTTTACAAAAAGTGTGTTAATCGTTGAGGGCTATCTTTTGATCCGAGAATCTCGTGATTTGGAGCACTTTGAGTTTTCATCTTCTTCTCCGTTGAGCTCCGAAATTTGAGATAGGGATTCCTACTCATTCTTATGTGTTTTAACATAAATATTGAGCTATTTGTATAGATGGTTTGAGTTGGGATATTTTGGGACTTAGGGTTTCAAAATGAATAAAGGGGGTTTTTGATATTTTGACTCTTGAATATGTATTTGGGTCTCAAAAACGTTGGTATTGTTGAAGAGTTGTTGATATTTGAACCTTTGGGTTAATATTGAGAAACGAGGGAGAAAGCCCTAATTTGTGCATAAATTAATTGGTATAATTAATTTGGGAAAATTATGAGAATATGGAATTGATTGAAATTGGCTCATTATGAGATGGAATAGTGAAGTTGGATTTATTAGTCGCTCACTTTTGAAATTGTTGATATTTATCTGTTGAACGTGATTATTATTTATTTAGGAATAATTGCTTTGGGCTATCGGTGGAGGATAGTCTTGATTGTTGAAGACAATGCATGATGATTAGGCAAACTGAAACTAATCAATTGAGTATGCCATTGAATATGGCGATTGATATAATACATGAACTTTATGTATTGGTTTGATTTTGTATATGATATGTGTTTATATGCATTGTGTTGTGTGGGAGGAGATAGGGGTTATACTCCACGGTTTAGGGGAAGATAGGGGATGGACCTCTAAACCGGATTTTGTTTGACATTGATACAGCACTAAAATGTGTATGATATGTGGAATATGGAAGTGTTTTGTTGGACATTGATACAGCACTAAAATGTGTATCATATGTGGAATATGGAAGTGTTTTGTCTGAGATGAATACAGTACTAAATGTGTATCTATTATGAAGTATGAAATGATTAATTTGAGTTGTTATTTCAATTGAAATAGAAACGTTGTTGATATGGGATGTAATCTCACTTAAAGTATATGGCCAGGTTCTGAGCCAGGGTTGTGATTTGAGAAATTGGTTAAGAGATGGAATAAAAACATGGACACATTGGTTATGTATTTGAAATGAGATATGAATTGATTTATGTGAATTAAACATTTATCAAATGCTGATGTTTTAGTTATTGCCCATACAATGTTTGGCATATCTCTACTGGGCGTTGGCTCACCCTATATGGGGCATTATTTTCAGGTACAGGTAGCAGGCCACCTCCAAGGACGTAGCTTGAGAGGATTAGTGGCTGGGTCATCTTTTGTGATTACTTTATTTGTATTACATGTAAATCAAGCCAAGGGCTTTTTTCGTATAGAGTTAGAACTCTTCTTTTTGTGACCAAGTGTTGACTTGGAAAGCTGTAAGCCCATAGGGCATTTGCTTTTGTTGTTAACATGTAATACATTTGTAAGAAATACTCTGATGAAATGTACTTATGCTTTATTCTCCTATGTCTGAGCATGTTAAGAATGTATGATTATTGGTTTATTTTGGGGGCGTTACAACTTGGTATCAGAACGTACTGGGTTTGAATACTTTGGGTACGTGGGAAGTGATTAGTATCACAATGGGTTTGTCTCGCTTGTAAGAGACGTATATGTGACTTTATATGTTCATTTGATGACATGTTTACGTGACTACTTGGGTATGGGATTTAGTTTCTAGGATGTTGATTGGATCCTTGGGTTTCTATGAGTCTTGTTGGAAAAGCACTTGATCATTGCTGTTTCTAACCGGAACTCTGGTAACGCCTCGAGACTACCATTATCCGGAAATGAAATTCGTAAGTGCTTATGTGATTATGTGCTTACGTGGAGTGAATTACAGTTGTCCATGCATTAGGACGTGAGTGTTGTAGCTTCGGCACATTTGTGAATGTGCTAATGTCTTCGTTATCTTTATTAGGATGTCAGGACGAGGAAGAGGTGGTTGGCATGGTAGGCCTAGGAGGCAGGAAATGCCTATACCAGAGGAGAATCCGGCAATGCAAGAGGGAGTCGGCCAGACCAATGTGGCCGAGCCAGCAGGTCAGCAGGCTATGGGCGCTTTAGCCCGTGGGATAACCGATGCTTTTAGAGAATCTATGGACATTCTTAGAGCTGAGAATCCAGTTCAGGCCCAAGTTCAGGCCCAAGTTGTGGATGCAGGGCCTTCTTTTCTGAAGAGGGAGTTCTTCTGGTCTAATCCGGACGAGTTTGTCGGTGATCCGAAGGAGCCACTTAAGGCAGATGAGTGGTTGGAACAAATGGCAAAGACGTTCGAGATGCTAGGCATCGAGGACGAAGCCTTGAAAGTGACCTTGGCGTCTTTCCAGCTAAAAGGGGATGCAGGTCAGTGGTGAAAATTCGTGAAGGGCCATTTGGATGGCACTTGGAAGGCTTTTGTGAATGCTTTCCAGGAGAAGTTCTTATCTCCAGTTGTCAGGGAGAAGCTGAGAGACTAGTTCTGCTAGCTTTTGCAGCTGAATTCTTCAATGGCTGAGTTTGAGGCTGCATTTACTAGCTTGTCTAGGTTTGCACCTGAACTCGTGGCGTCCGAGGAGCGCCGTTGTATCGAGTTTGAGAAGAAGTTGAGGCGCGACCTCAAGATGAGAATTGGCGGGTCTATGACTCGAGACTATGGGCGTTTGGTTGATGTTGCAGCCTATATGGAGATCATGATGCAGGAGGAGGAGGGGCAGAGAGGCTCCAAGAGGAGTCAGGATGGTCAGGGTGATGGCAGGAGACAGAGGGGTTCACATCCTCAGCAGTCTCAGGGAGGTTTTGCTAGATCTACCTTTCCAGTGCCGAGTACAGGCTCTGGGAGAGGCAGTCAGGGAGACGTGACTTGTTTTAAATGTGGCCAGCTAGGTCACAAGTCTCCAGCTTGCCCATAGAGGGGAGGAGGTCAGAGAGCTACTTCATCTTCAGCTAGACCTTAGGGCCAAAGTCAGGGCAGAAGTCAGCCACTGTCTTGCTATCAGTGTGGTCAGGCGGGGCACCTGAAGAGGTACTGCCCGCAGTTGAGTGCCACTTCGGGGGCGTCTGGTTCTAGGCAAACGCAAAGTTTTCAGCCAGCACAGTCAGTTCATGCCTCGAGGGCCAATCAGGGAGCTTTGTCGTCCCAGTCTGTGCAGCAGTCTTTTGCTCCTAGAGGTGAGCAGGTAGATCAGGGGCCTACAGGGCGCGTTTATGCTATTACCGCACAAGGTCTTGTACCGGCTCCATCAGTTGTGAGAGGTACCTTTTTGTTTTGGAACTCAGTTGCCAATGTGTTGATTGATACGGGTGCATCCCATTCTTTTATATCTGTTGCATTTGCATCTGTTTTGGAGTTGGAGTTGGCACAGTTAGCATCTCCTCTATGTGTTGTATCACCTATTGGGGGTGAATTAATTTTGAAACAAGGGTGTAGAGGGTGCGATATAGAGCTCGCCGACCACCGACTCCCATTTGCTTTTGTGGTTATGCCCATGTCGGGTTTTGATGTTATTTTAGGTATGGACTGGTTATCGTCATACCGGGCTGTTATTGATTGCTACCGCCAGAGGGTCACAGTATGTACCTTGAGCGGGGAGTGTTTTCATTTCTTGGGAGATCGGGTTGGTAGTGTGTTACCACCGGTGTATGATCCGCGAGGGCGGAGTGAGCTTAGTGGTCTTCTTGCTAGCCTTATGAGTAGTGAGTGTGATGAGACCGGGGTTGAGTTGTCGAGAGTGGTTTGCGAGTATTCGGATGTTTTTCCTGAGGATCTTATCGGTTTGCCACCTCATCGAGAGATAGAGTTCTCTATTGATTTAGTGTTTGGCACAGTGCCGATTTCTATGGCACCTTACCGTTTTGCCCCAGTCGAGTTGAGTGAGTTGAAGAGTCAACTCCAGGAACTGCTAGATAAGGGTTTTGTTCGCCCTAGTGTTTCGCCATGGGGAGCACCGGCCCTCTTTGCTAAAAAGAAAGATGGTGCCTTGAGACTTTGCATTGATTACCGGAAGTTGAATCGGGCTACGGTTAAGAATAAGTACCCTATGCCCCATATAGATGACCTGTTTGACCAGTTGAAGGGTTCCCATTGTTTCTCTATGATAGACTTGAGATCGGGTTACCACCAGTTGAGGGTTAGGAAGGAGGATATTCCGAAGACGACATTTCGTACGCGGTATGGCCATTACGAGTTTCTAGTGATGCCTTTTGGGCTCACCAATGCACCGGCAATGTTTATGGATTTGATGAACCGGATATTCCGGGAATTCTTAGATCGCCTTGTGGTCATTTGTGGACGACATTCTGATTTATTCACCTTCCGAGGAGGAGCATGAGGAACACTTGAGAGTGGTGCTTGAGTTGCTTAGAGCCCATAGGCTATATGCCTAGTTTGGGAAATGTGAGTTCTGGCTAGGAGAAGTCAAGTTCTTAGGGCATGTGGTATCCGGGGAAGGGGTGTCGGTTGATACATCCAAGATTGAGGCAGTGCAAGACTGGGCACAGCCTAAGAGTGTTTTTGAGATCCGCAGTTTTTTGAGATTAGCTGGGTATTACCGCCGGTTTGTGAAAGATTTCTCCAGGCTAGCTTCACCGTTGACTAGGTTGACGAGGAAATGGGTCAAATTTGTATGGAGTGAGACTTGTGAAAAGTCGTTTCAAGAGCTGAAAGTTAGATTGACCACCGCTCCGGTCTTGATTATTCCGGAGAGAGAGTTGGGTTATGATGTTTACTGTAATGCCTCACGAGAGGGTTTGGGTTGTGTGTTGATGCAAGAGGGGAAAGTGGTTGCCTATGGCTCACGTCAGTTGAAAATACACGAGAAGAATTACCCTACACATGACCTAGAGTCAGCAGCAGTGATCTTTGCCTTGAAGATTTGGAGGCATTACCTTTATGGTGAGAGGTTCGAGGTGTTCTCGGACCATAAGAGTTTGAAGTATCTGTTCACACAGAGAGACTTGAATTTGAGGCAGAGAAGGTGGATGGAGTTCATTGAGGACTACGACTTTGAGTTGCACTATCACCCGAGAAAGGACAATGTTGTGGCCGATGCCCTTAGTAGGAAATCCATTAGTGATGTCGCTTGTATAGCCATCCGGGAATGGGAGATGCTGGGTGCACTTGGCGAGTTTGATTTGCTTCTGGGCGAATCCGTTGAGGCTACGGCCTTGTTTTCTGTTGTTGCGCAGCCTACACTTATGAATCGAGTGTTAGAGGCACAAAGAGGTGACCTTGAGGTAGAAGCCCTCCGGGAGAAGATCTCTGGTGAGAAGGTTGAGAAGGGTTTGTCTGTGTATCCCAACTTGAGTGTGAGATACCGAAACCGTTTGTTTGTGCCGGAGTCTTGCCGAGAGGAGGTACTCCAAGAGTTTCACCATTCACGCCTTGCGGTGCATCCGGGAGGCACTAAGATGTATCGAGATTTAAGTCGCTAGTTTTGGTGGCAGGGTATGAAGAAGGATGTGGCGGTTTTCGTTTCTAAGTACCTTACTTGTCAGCAAGTGAAGGCCGAGCATCAGAGGCCAGCGGGTTTGGTACAACCCTTGCCTATTGCCGAGTGGAAATGGGAGCATGTCACTATGGACTTCGTCGTAGGTCTTCCGAGGACTCAGCGGGGTAGTGATGCTATTTGGGTGGTTGTAGATCGGTTGACTAAGTCGGCGCACTTTGTCCCTATGCGCATGAGAGATTCGGTAGATCATCTTGCCGATTTGTATATTCGGGACATAGTGAGGTTGCACGGGGCCCCGTGACGATCGTCTCAGATAGAGATCCTCATTTTACTGCTAGGTTGTGGCAGAGTTTGCAGAGTGCCTTGGGCACTAAGTTGACCTTTAGCACGGCTTATCATCTTCAGACTGACGGGCAGTCCGAGCATACTATTCAGATCCTTGAGGATATGCTTCGAGGTTGTGTCCTTGACCTTATTGGGATGTGGAAGAGGCACTTGCCCTTGGTGGAGTTTGCCTACAACAACAGTTTTTAGTCTAGTATCGGTATGGCACCGTTTGAGGTCTTGTATGGCCGACCGTATAGGTCTCTTGTTTGTTGGGCCGAGGTGAGTGATGCACCTTTGTTGGGCCCGGAGTTAGTGAGGGAAATGACGGAGAAAGTTAAGCTTATCCGTAGGAGGCTTGTTACAGCCCAGAATCGCCAAAAGAGTTATGCCGACCGTAGGAGAAGGCCTTTGGCATTTGAGACAAGTGATCATGTTTTTCTAAAAATATCACCTAGACGGGATTTGATGAGGTTTGGGAAGAGTGGGAAGTTATCCCCTCAGTTTATTAGCCCTTTTGAGATCCTTGAGAGGATTGGCGAGGTTGCTTACCGTCTAACTTTACCGCCGCAGTTGTCCGGAGTGCATGACGTGTTTCATGTTAGTATGCTTTGGAAGTATGACCCGGATCCGTCACATGTATTAGATTGGACCGACTTGGAGGTAGATGGGGATGCCTCGTATGAGGAGAGACCGGTTCGGGTCTTGGATAGGCGGGATCAAGTCTTGCGAGGCAAGACCATTCCTTTGGTGAAAGTTTTGTGGAAGCATCACAGAGTGAAGGAAGCCACTTGGGAACGTGAGTTGGAAGTCTGTAAGAAATATCTGAACATGTTTGTTGATGTGTAATCATGTATTGAGATTTTGTAATATTATTGGACTTTAAGAGCATTATATATGTCTTAAGTTGTAAAACACTGTAAATGTTTTAGTTTATTGAAATGTAGTAGAACTTGCCTTGAAATGGAAGTTTGTTTTAACATTGTGTATGTTAAATATATTGTGGAAATACAAGCATGATAATAATGTTGCAAATGTTATAGAATTGATGAGAATGTGTTGAAATTGGTAAATTTCATGGGAAAGCATGTTAATGATGCATATTGAATTTTATATTGTGAAATGCCTCTTGAATAGAGATGGGATGACTGGTAATGGGTCAAGTTGTTGGGAAATGAATTATAATGTTGTTGAGAATTGAGAAAAACTTGTTTTTGAAAACTTGTACTTAATTTCGGGGACGAAATTCTTTAAGGGGGGAAGGTTATAGCGATCCTGGTTTTCCTTTCCATTGTATATTGTATTCCGGACGTGGTTCTGTGGTTGTTGTTGTCTCATTCTCATTTCCTTCCCTTGCTCTTTGTATTTGAGTCTTGGGTTATGTTGGACAGGTTTGAAGCAGGTTGGTTGTGTTTTGAAACCTAGAGTTGATGCCCAGATTTTGGCCTTCACGCTCGAACGGGGCTTTTGACGCTCGAGCGGGCCCTTCGTTGTTGCTTCTTCCGCCGAAGGGCGTTTTGACGCCGAGCGTAATTTTCCACCTCCCAAGACTTTTTTGGTGCAGTCTTGAGCGCTTCGGCGGGAGTTTTGACGCTCTAGCGTGACCCTTTGTTTTTGTTCCTCCGCTCGAACGAGGAGTTTGACGCTCGAGCGGCGACCATGTCTGCAAAACTTCTGGAAGTGTGCAATCTACGCTTGAGCGGCGCTTTTGACGCTCGAACGTGAGTCTGTGTCTGACGCTCGAGCGGGGGTTTCCACGCTCGAGCGGGGCGACTGGTATATGACTTCAGGATTCGACTTTTTGGTTTCCTTTCTCTCTCTTACTTTTCGGAAAACACCATTGGAGACCACCTCTCTCAAAAACCTCACATTCTCTTTTAGATTTGATCTAGTTAGAGTAATCTCCTACCCTTGAGCCTTTACAAAAAGTGTGTTGATCGTTGAGGGCTATCTTTTGATCCGAGAATCTCGTGATTTGGAGCACTTTGAGTTTTCATCTTCTTCTCCGTTGAGCTCCGAAATTTGAGGTAGGGATTCCTACTCATTCTTATGTGTTTTAACATAAATATTGAGCTATTTGTATAGATGGTTTGAGTTGGGATATTTTGGGACTTAGGGTTTCAAAATGAATAAAGGGGGTTTTTGATATTTTGACTTTTGAATATGTATTTGGGTCTCAAAACGTTGGTATTGTTGAAGAGTTATTGATATTTGAACCTTTGGGTTAATATTGAGAAACGAGGGAGAAATCCCTAATTTGTGCATAAATTAATTGGTATAATTAATTTGGGAAAATTATGAGAATATGGAATTGAGTTGAATATATTGAAATTGGCTCATTATAAGATGGAATAGTGAAGTTGGATTTATTAGTCGCTCATTTTTGAAATTGTTGATATTTATCTGTTGAACGTGATTATTATCTGTTTAGAAATAATTGCTTTGGGCTATCGGTGGAGGATAGTCTTGATTGTTGTGGACAATGCATGATGATTAGGCAAACTGAAACTAATCAATTGAGTATGCCATTGAATATGGCGATTGATATAATACATGAACTTTATGTATTGGTTTGATTATGTGTATGATATGTGTTTATATACATTGTGTTGTATAGGAGGAGATAGGGGATGTACTCCACGGTTTAGGGAAAAATAAGGGATGGACCTCTGAACCGGATTTTGTTTGACATTGATACAGTACTAAAATGTGTATCATATGTTGAATATGGAAGTGTTTTGTTGGACATTGATACAGCACTAAAATGTTTATCATATGTGGAATATGGAAGTGTTTTGTCTGAGATGGATATAGTACTAAAATGTATATCTATTATGAAGTACGAAATGATTGATTTGAGTTTTTATTTCAATTGAAATAGAAACGTTGTTGATATGGGATGTAATCTCACTTAAAGTATATGGCCAGGTTCTGAGCCAGGGTTGTGAATTGAGAAATTGGTTAAGAGATGGAATAAAAACATTGACACATTGGTCATGTATTTGAAATGAGATATGAATTGATTTATGTGAATTAAACATTTATCAAATGCTGATGTTTTAGTTATTGCCCATACAATGTTTAGCATATCTCTACTGGGCGTTGGCTCACCCTATATGGGGCATCATTTTCAGGTACAAGTAGCATGCCACCTCCAAGGACGTAGCTTGAGAGGATTAGTGGTTGTGTCATCTTTTGTGATTACTTTATTTGTATTACATCTAAATCAAGCCAAGGGCTTATTTTGTATAGAGTTAGAACTCTTCTTTTTGTAACCAAGTGTTGACTTGGAAAGCTGAAAGCCCATAGGGCATTTGCTTTTGTTGTTAACATGTAATACATTTGTAAGAAATACTCTGATGAAATGTACTTCTGCTTTATTCTCCTATGTCTGAGCATGTTAAGAATGTATGGTTATTGAGTTTATTTTGAGGGCGTTACAATCGCAAAGGCATGGCAAACCATATGAACACTGATCAAATAGGAAAGACTCAATGGTGCATCAAGAATTTAAGGATTAGTATGAAGTTTTGGGAACATCTAAGGTTGAGAGGAGAAGTTACCCCGCAAAAAGGACTATAAACTCAAAGCTGTCTGAGGCAGAGATGGCGTTCATTCAACATAAGTTCATGGCTGACAATGGTTGGCTTCTTGCTCAACTAATTTTTTTAGTTGTATGATATTTGGACTGCCCAGTTCTGTTGACTTATGAGCAGATTTCATGGACTAAATTGGCTGTCTGATTTTTGTTTTTTGTGTTTTTTTCTGTTGAAAAAGTTGGTTTTTCTTTCAAAACGATGCTACAGGTTTATCCTAACTGTGTATGGGCCCAATGCAAACCAGCTAGTCCAGTCTGCTTTTAAAAGATTCAAAAGGACACATCATGTAATTAAGAAGTGGTTTCCAAAACGCTCTCAAACATTTTTTCTAAAAGTTGTGAAAATTTTGAGGACTCATGTTTGTTTTTTTGGGTGTGCGGATTCATAATACTATTCCTAACTGGAAACCACAAAACAGAGAACAGAAAATAGTGTTATGGTGTTTCCTAGAAAATGGTTCTCTAACTCATTTATAAAAACAGTTTTTGAAAATAACAAATTAATTGATCTTCGGTTTAGATATGTCCTATTATTTATGGATCCATGTTCTCAGTTTTTTCTTTGATTTGTAATCTGTTCACCAACAACATAGTTTATTTACTTGTACTTGCAAATAGGAGTCTGAGTAAAATGAGTGAAGGTTAGTTTTTCCTTCAATTTCTTTCATTCTCCCTTTATCTATTCCTTTCCTTCTTTTTTTATTTATTATTTATTTTTGTTATTAATATGAGTCTTCTAGACATTGGTATTAATATGAAACACTCACCTTTTGGGTTCCATAAACATTCAAATTGACATTCCATAATCCCATCATTGTTAATTCATTCGATAAATTAAATCCATAGGGTAATATAATTGCAGGGACTTTTGGGCAAGTCTTGCAATGTTTAGACAATGAGAACTTGGAACATCTAGCTATGATGGAGAGGTTGTTAGGGCCATTGCCGCAACATATGATTATTAGTGCAGAGTAAGATATGTTGTTTTTGTTTTTTCATTTCATATTATTTATCTGCTTCATCCCATGTATAAAGCTCTTATTTGTATTTTTTTTAGCCTTCGTGCTGAGAAATATTTCAAGAGGAGTGCACGCTTGGATTGGCTAGTGGGTGCAAGCTCCAAAGAAAGTACGAGGGCAGTTTGGAAATTACCCCGCCTGTAGGTAATTGGTAGATTTGTTTATTCTAAACTGTTAATAGAATCGTATGCAGCGGGTACTAATTTAACATCATTTCCTTTGTTCTCACTAGCCATTTTTCTAAGTGTTTTGTTTCAAATATTCCTTTATTATAACATATAGTATAGATAAATTAAAATTGTTGTATTAACAATTAATAATTAAAATTATGCTTTCTTATTAAAAAAAAAATGACATAGTTATAATATTTCACTATTTTAGAATAAAAATATATGAATTTTAAAAATTTGTCATTTTGATTTTTGAAAGGGAAATAATTAAATAATTTTTAAAAACTTAATGAGTAAGAAATAATCATCGTAAAAAATAAAATTTCTAAATGCTCTAACATATAATAATAAAATTGGTTGAATTATTTATTGAAATATACTATCGACATCAATAATAGCTGTGACGAAATGATTTATTGGTAAAATGACCATTTATTATGAAGTAAAAAACTTCGAGGGACGTGATATAATTTTTAAAATCACATGAAATAATTCATATTTTAAATAAATTTCAGATGTGTATTTATAATTTATCCATTTATTTTACTATTTAAAAAAAATAACTCAACATGTTTTATCTGTAACTTTTTTTTCTTTTTTTTTGGGGTGTACATATAATTAAAACATAAGCCTTGTCATGGTATTAGAAAGGATTTGGCTTCTTTTTTCTTTTTTTTTTTTAAGTTGTTATTTAATTTGAGAGAGCGTTTGGATTTAGTAGGTCTGTTTTAGAATCTATTTCGATGATTTGAACTGTTCATTTTTTTAAACTCTTTAATTAAAATATTCATATAAAAAATTAAGATCATTGAATATCAGTAGTTATATATTTAAAGCATATTTGTTTCAAAAAAATAGACGACAAATGTAATTTTAAAAATAACTATCTATTTTTTTATAATATAAATTTAATTTAAATATATAACAATTAATATCTAATCATCTTAATTTTTTATAAAAATATTTTACCTAATAGGTCTTAAAATAAGAACGGAAATTAGAGTCAAATTTTCGAAATTAGATTCAAATTGGTAAAATGACTCCACGGATCACTCCTCCCTCTATATTGTACCAAACCAAGTCTTTATAGTTTCGTTG
This sequence comes from Camellia lanceoleosa, assembly GCA_025200525.1. Classification (NCBI taxonomy): domain Eukaryota; kingdom Viridiplantae; phylum Streptophyta; class Magnoliopsida; order Ericales; family Theaceae; genus Camellia; species Camellia lanceoleosa. The sequence continues at coordinate 71,006,669 of CM045767.1, read as the reverse complement.
CCATTTGCCGCCTCTCCACTCTCTCTCTCTCTCTCTCTCTCTCTCTCTCTCTCTCTCTCCCTCCCTTTCAAACATTGCCAAGTCACAAAATTCCAAGTTCAGGTGTTTCTGCCGCCTCCTCTGCATCGGCAGCCTCCCAACCCAACCATCCGACCCCGCCACCGACATCCCTACCACCACCACCACCACCACCTTCAAAAACCCAAAAAAGAATTTCAAAACCCAAGTCAGGACCCCAGGAGTAGTTGCAAGACTCATGCGTCTAGACTCACTCCCAGACCCCAGGAAGGTTTTTAGGAGAAATGACAATCAGAAAGAAAAAAAGTGGAGTTTTTGTGCTTCTGTGTTTCTATGTTTACATATCTAAGTGTAGTTTCTGTGTTTACATAGCTAAGTGTATGTTTGTAACAGTGCACGTTGATGGACGGCCACCGAACGTTATTGCCAAATTGATGGGTCTTATAGCGATCCTGGTTTTTCCCTGTTGTTGTTTAACTGTAATCCGGACTCGGTTCCGTAGATTTGTTGTTGTCTTATCCTCATTTCTATCCCTTACTCTTTGTTTTAGAGTTTTGGGTTGTGTTGGGCAAGTTGGGAATAAGTTGGTTGTGTTTTGAAACTTAGAATTTTGCCCAGGTTTTGGTCTATCCGCTCGAGCGGCGCTTTGACGCTCGAGCGGGCATTTGTTGTTGCATCTCCGCTCGAGCGGCAGTTTGGACGCTCGAGTGTGAATTTCCTTCTCTCAGCATTTTGGTCTTCTGTAGAAAATTCTGGGAGGGTGCATCCGGCGCTCGAGCGGCTCCTTGGATGCTCGAGCGTGAACCTGTGTCAGACACTCGAGCGGGGTGTTGTACGCTCGAGCAAACCTGTTTTATATTAGTTCGTGAAATCACTTTTTGAATCACCTTTCACTTTTCTTTTCTCTCTCTTACTTTCCCAAAATCGATTTTTGAGAGCTTCTCACTCTAAAACCTAACTTCTCTCTAGGGTTTGGTCTAGTAGGAGTGTTTTCCTCACCTTGGGCCTTTGTAAAAAGTGTGTTGATCGTCGAGGGCTTCGTTTTGATACAAGAAATTTAGGATTTGGAGCACTTCCGAGTTTTGCTCTTCTTCTCCTTGGGTTCTACATTTGAGGTAGCGATTTCCTTGTTCTTTTTCAATACTTCATCTATAGATAGACATGTGGTAGTTTTGTATTGCATGAAAATCATATCCACGTTGGATTTGTTTGAAATCATGAGAAGGAACCTAGGGTTGGTTGTTTGTAAATGATTATTGTATCATTGATGGTTGTTTTGGGCTAATTGGAGTGTAAATTATAGTTGAAAGAAGAAAAAGTCCTAAATTATATTTTGATTTGGTAAATTAAAATGGAGGGTAGTTAACCTATGTTGTAAATCTCTATTGTTAATGTGAGTTAGGTGAAGGTGTTAATGCCTAAGGGGTTAACTTTGGCTTTGGAATGGTTTTGAAATGAATGTAGTGGACTAATGTGAGTTATGGCTTTATTATCAACGAAATTGGTTTTGTAAATCAAAAGGAATGGAATTGGTTTTGTGGAAACAAAAGGGATGGAGTTGGTTTTGTGAAAACAAAAGGAAATGGAATTTGTTTTGTGAAATGAGAAAAGTATCTTTGAAATAAGTATGAAAATTGGATTGTTGTTTCTTGAGTGTTAAATACACACACGTGGGGGTTGTATCTTTAACTATCGTGTTAGTGTTGTTGTTGGGTTTGTGGTCTCATAGTAATTGAGTCTTTAATAGATGTACTACATACTTGCATCTAGAGGTTTTGTCCTTGGTCATCGGTGGAGGATGACATGGTTGTGTTGAATTGTCGTGTATGTATTATACCATTGTTGATTGAACATTGTATGTGAGGAAGTGCTGAGATACATTATATATATATACTTGCTCGGGGGGAATTAATTATGTGTTCATATACTTTAACACATTGCTTGTATCTTGATGGTTTATGTATATGTGTTATACATGTTAGTTATGCCCTGTTGTATTTTGGTTGGTGGTGTTATACCTTGCGCTAAAAATCGAGGTATCGGACCTTCGGCAAATAGCTCGAGAACCGATCACGCTGAAAATCTAAGGCACCACACCCTTCCAGCTAGCGCCTGGTAAACTGGTATGTTGTTGTGAGAGGTGTATCTTTGGCTTACTACGCACATAGCTGGTAGAGCAAAGTTTTGTTGTTGTTGTTCCATCATATCTAAGGATATCATGAATTTGGTTGGTTACAGTTTCGAAGAGCCAAGTTACCTCATTGGTTGATTATATACATGTTAGTGAGTTTTTCTCTCCCTTTTTATAAAGGTATGCATGTATAGTTATGATTGTATTGGGAACGAACCAAAATGTCATTTTATCATTTAGAAAGTGTGAAGGAGATCGAACGTTTTAAAGAAAAAGAAAATGTTGTTTTGAAAAGGCACATCTATTGTATGTATGGAAAATGGAAGAGAGTTATGGGCTTAGTGAGATTATTTCCTAAGTAATTGTTAATGTTATGAAAGATTGGGGTTAATGAAAGAAAAAGGAAAGATGAATTGCTTATAGCGTTGAATGAAATGGCTGTTTTTCGAGAAAGTTCATACTTATGTATATTTTGTATAAACTGTCACATTACTATTCTAGTATGAGATTGGACATTCATGATCATAGCTATCTGTAAGTTGTTATTGTTGAGGGCCATGTTGAGATCCCTACTAGACTATATGTTCATCCCACGTTGTTGAATCTTTTTCAGGTGTCGAGCAGGATGTGCTACAAGATTTGGATCTTCTTAATTGTTGGCGGTATGCCATATATGTAAAAGAGTTACACCATTCTTCTTGACTCTTTAATGCTGTAAGCCCAAGGGCAATTTATTTAGCATGCTCATGTTGTATTTACATTGCATACGAATGAGAGTGTTGTTATTCACTTCTACGAGTTGAATATATGAATTTATTTCCACATGTTATCTCTGAAATGGAATTAAGTTAATGAATTTGGTAATACTTTGAGTATTAAAAAGTGGGGCGTGACAGGTCTTGATGGGCTGCCCCCTCAGCAGCCTCTTCATAGACAACATAAAGGGTTTTCGGAAACTTATCGACAATGGACTGCATCAGTATCATCGCAAAGGGATGGAAAACCATATGAACACCGATCAAATAGTAAAGACTCAATGGCGCATCCAGAATGTAAGGATTAGTATGAAGTTTTGGGAACATCAAAGGTTGAGAGGAGAAGTTACCCATCAAAAAGGACTATAAACTCAAAGCTGTCTAAGGCAGAGATGGCGTTCATTCAACAGAAGTTCATGGCTGACAATGGTTGGCTTCTTGCTCAACTAATTTTTTTAGTTGTATGATATTTGGATTGCCCAGTTCTGTTGACTTATGATCAGTTTTCATGGATTAAATTGGCTATCTGATTTTTGTTTTTTTTGTGTTTTTTTCTGTTGAAAGAAGTGGTTTTTCTTTCAAAACTATGCTACAGGTTTATCCCAACTGTGTCTGGGCCCAATGCAAATTGGCTGGTCCAGTCTGCTTTTAAAAGATTCAAAAGGACACATCATGTAATTAAGAAGTGGTTTCCAAAACGCTCTCAAACATTTTTTCTAAAAGTTGTGAAAATTTTGAGGACTCATGTTTGTCTTTTTTGGTGTGTGTGTTCATAATACTATTCCTAACTGGAAACCACAAAACAGAGAACAGAAAATAGTGTTATGGTGCTTCCTAGAAAATGGTTCTCTAGCTCATTTCTAAAAACTGTTTTTGAAAATAACAAAATAATTGATCTTCGGTTTAGATATGTCCTATTATTTGTGGATCCATGTTCTCAGTTTTTTCTTTGATTTGTAATATGTTCACCAATAACATAGTTTATTTACTTGTACTTGCAAACAGGAATCTGAGTAAAATGGGTGAAGGTTAGTTTTTCCTTCAGCGTCTTTCATTCTCTCTTTATCTGTTCCTTTCCTTCTTTTTTTTATTTATTATTTAGTTTGGTTATTAATATGAGTCTTCTAGCCATTGATATTAATATGAAACACTCACTTTTTGGGTTCCATAAACTTTCAAATTGACGTTGCATAATCCCATCATTGTTAATTCATTCGATGAATTAAATCCATAGGGTAATATAATTGCAGGGAGTTTTGGGCAAGTCTTGGAATGTTTAGACAATGAGAACTTGGAACATCTAGCTATGATGGAGAGGTTGTTAGGGCCACTGCCACAACATATGATTATTAGTGCAGAGTAAGATCTGTTGTTTTTGTTTGTTTATTTCATACTATTTTATCTACTTCATCCCATGTATAACTCTTATTTGTATTTTTTCAGACTTTGTGCTGAGAAATATTTCAAGAGGAGTGCACGCTTGGATTGGTTAGAGGGTGCAAGCTCCAAAGAAAGTACGAGGGCAGTTTGGAAATTACCCCGCCTACAGGTAATTGGTAGATTTGTTTATTCTAAACTGTTAATAGAATCGTATGCAGCGGGTACTAATTTAACATCATTTCCTTTGTTCTCACTAGCCATTTTTCTAAGTGTTTTGTTTCAAATATTCCTTTATTATAGCATATAGTATAGATAAATTAAAATTGTTGTATTAACAATTAATAATTAAAATTATGGTTTGTTATTAAAAAAAATGACATAGTTATAATGTTTCACTATTTTAGAATAAAAATATATGAATTTTAAAAAATTGTCATATTGATTTTTGAAAGGGAAATAATTAAATAAATTTTAAAAACTTAATGAGTAAGAAATAATCAACGTAAAAAATAAAATTTCTAAATGCTCTACCATATAGTAATAAAATTGGTTGAATTATTTATTGAAATATACTGTTGACATCAATAATAGCTGTGACTAAATGATTTATTGGTAAAATGACCATTTATTATGAGGTAAAAAACTTCGAGGGACGTGATATAATTTTTAAAATCACATGAAATAATTCATATTTTAAATAAATTTCGGATGTGTATTTATAATTTATCCATTTATTTTACTATTTAAAAAAAATAACTCAATATGTTTTAGCTGTAACTTTTTTTTTTTTTTTTTTGGGTGTACATATAATTAAAACATAAGCCTTGGCATGGTATCAGAAAGGATTTGACTTTTTTTTTTTTTTAGTTGTTATTTAGTTTGAGAGAGCATTTGGATTTAGTAGGTCTATTTTAGAATCGATTCCGATGATTTGAACTGTTCATTTTTTTAAACTCTTTTAATTAAAATACTCATATAAAAAATTAAGATAATTGAATATCAGTAGCTATATATTTAAAGCATATTTGTTTCAAAAAAATAGACGACAAATGTAATTTTAAAAATAATTATCTATTTTTTATAATATAAATTTAATTTAAATATATAACAATTAATATCTAATCACCTTAATTTTTAAAAAAATATTTTACCTAATAAGTCTTAAAATAAGAATGGAAATTAGATTCAAATTATGGAAATTATATTCAAATTGGTAAAATGAGTCCACGGATCACTCCTCACTCTATGTTGTACCAAACCAAGTCTTTATAGTTTCGTTGCCTTTTGCCGCCTTTTCACACAGTCTCTCTCTCTCTCTCTCTCTCTCTCTCTCTCTCTCTCTCTCTCTCCCCCTCAAACATGACCAAGTCACAGAATTCCAAGTTCAAGTGTTTCTCCGGCATCCTTCGCTGCCTCCTCTGCATCGGCAGCCTCCCAACCCAACCATCCGACCCCACCATCGACATCCCTACCACCACCACCACCTTCGAAAACCCAAAAAAGAATTTCAAAACCCAAGTCAGGACCCTAGGAGTAGTTGCAAGACTCATTGGTCTATACTCACTCCTAGACCCCAGGAAGGTTTTCAAGAGAAAGGAAGATCAGAAGGAAAAAAGTAGAGTTTTTGTGTTTTAATTTGGTTTTGTGTTTCTATGTTTACATAGCTAAGTGTAGTTTCTGTGTTTACATAGCTAAATGTATGTTTGTAACAGTGCACGTTGATGGACAGCCACCGAACGTTATTGCCACATTGATGGGTCTTGATGGGCTACCTCCTCAGCAGCCTCTTCATAGACAACATAAAGGGTTCTCGAAAACTAATCGACAATGGACTGCATCAGTATCATCGCAAAGGGATGGAAAACCTATGAACACCGATCAAATAGGAAAGACTCAATGGCGCAGCAAGAATGTAAGGATGAGTATGAAGTTTTGGAAACATCAAAGGTTGAGAGGAGTAGTTACGTCACAAAAAGAACTATAAACTCAAAGTTGTCTGAGGAAGTGATGGCGTTCATTCAATAGAAGTTCTTAGCTGACCATGGTTGGCTTCTTGCTCAACTTATTTCTTTAGTCGTATGATATTTGGACTGCCCAGTTCTGTTGACTTATGAGTAGTTTTCATGGATTAAATTGGCTGTCTGATTTTTGGTTTTTGTGTTTTTTTCTATTGAAAAAGCTGGTTTTTCTTTCAAAACGATTCTACAGGTTTATCCCAACTGTGTTCGGGCCCAATGCAAATTGGCTGGTCCAGTCTTCTTTTAAAAGATTCAAAAGGACACATCATGTAATTAAAAATTGGTTTCCAAAATGCTCTCAAACATTTTTTCTAAAAGTCGTGAAAATTTTGAGGACTCATGTTTATTTTTTTGGGTGTGTGTGTTCATAATACTATTCCTAACTGGAAACCACAAAACAGAGAACAGAAAATAGTGTTGTGGTGCTTCCTAGAAAATGGTTCTCTAGCTCATTTCTAAAAACTATTTTTGAAAATAACAAACTAATTGATCTTCGGTTTAGATATGTCCTATTATTTGTGGATCCATGTTCTCAGTTTTTTCTTTGATTTGTAATCTGTTCACCAATAACATTGTTTATTTACTTGTACTTGCAAACAGGAGTCTGAGTAAAATGGGTGAAGGTTAGTTTTTCCTTCAGCGTCTTTCATTCGCCTTTTATCTGTTCCTTTCCTTCTTTTTTTTTTATTTATTATTTATTTTTGTCATTAATATGAGTCTTCTAGACATTGGTATTAATATGAAACACTCACTTTTTGGGTTCCATAAAGTTTCAAATTGACATTCCACAATCCCATCATTGTTAATTCATTCGATGAATTAAATCCATAGGGTAATATAATTGCAGGGAATTTTGGGCTATAGCGATCCCGGTTTTCCCTTTCTTTATTTTATTGTATTCCGGACTCAGTTCCGTGGATGTGTTGTTGTCGTATTCTCTTTTCCATCCCTTACTCCTTATATTTGAGTCTTGGGTTGTGTTGGGCAAGTTTGAAACAGGTTGGTGGTGTTTTGAAACCAATAGTTGATGCCCAGGTTTTGGCCTTCACGCTCGAGCAAGAGTTTTCATGCTCGATCGGGCCCTTCGTTGTTGTTTATCCGCTCGAGCGGGGGTTTTGGCGCTCGAGCGTAAATATCCATCTCCCAGTATTTTTTCTCTGCAGTCTTCAACGCTCGAGCGGGAGTCTTGATGCTCGAGCATGAACCTTTGATTTTTGTTCCTCCGCTCGAGCAGGGAGTTTGACCCTCGAGCGGAGCCTTGGTCTATAAAAGTTCTGGAAGTGTGCATCCGGCGCTCGAGCGGGAGTTCGGACGCTTGAGCGTGAGTCTGTGTCTGACGCTCGAGCGGGGGTTTCCATGCTCGAGCGGACCTGTTTGTATATCACATCGAGATTTCACCTTTTTGGATCACTTTTTGATTTCCTTTCTCTCTCTTACCTTTCAGAAATTCCATTGGAGAGCACCTCACTCTAAAATCCCCACTTCTCACTAGGGTTTGATCTAGTAGGAGTGTTTTTCTCACCTTTGGCCTTTGTAAATAGTGTAGAGCTTGGTGTGGGCTTTCTATCCATCCGAAAAAGTTGGAGTTTGGAGCACTTCGTGTTTTGCTCTTCTTCTCCTTGGGTTCTCCATTTGACGTAGGGATTTCCTTGTTCTTTTACAATGCTTTGTCTATAGATAGACATGTGGTAGTTTTGTATTGCATGAAAACTTTATCCATGTTGGGTTGTTTGAAAATCATGAGGAAACCTAGGGTTGGTTGATTGAAAATGGATTTATTGTCATTGGTTGTTCTTTGGACTATTTGTGGAGTAAAATAGCATGTTGTTGTTGAAATAAAGAAAAGCCCTAATTTATATTTGACTTGATAAATTAAAAAGGGGGTTTTGTTCTTTGGGCAAACACTTATGTATGTTGGGTCTCAAATGAGGTTATTGTTGTTTGTCGTTGATGATTGAGCCTTTTTGGTCAATATTGAGAAAGAGGGAGAAAACCCTAATTTAATGTTATGACTTAATTTGCATAATTAATTTGGAAGGAAATGAAATGAAAGGATTGGTATTGGTTTTGTGAAATGGGAAAAGTGTTTTTGGGAATTGAAATATTGTTTCATGAGTACGGAATATATACATTTGGGCTTTTGCCTTTACTTATCATACTAGCATTGCTGTTGGGTTTAAGATTGCACGATAGTGAGTCTTTTAATAGATGTACTGACTGCATGCATCTAGAGGTTTTGTCCTTGGTCATCGGTGGAGGGTGACATGATTGGATTGAATTGTTGGCTATGCATTACATCCGTGTCAATTGAACATTATATGTAATGAAGTGCTAGGATACATCATATATGTATAATTGTTAGGGAGGAAAGAGAGGTTGTACTCCAGTGTGTGGGAGGAGATAGGGGATGTACTCCACATACCTATGTGTTCATCTACTTTAGCACATTACTCTTGTATCTGGATAGTCGTTGTGTATGGATTACACTTGTTGGTTGTGATTCGTTGTATCGGAACGGTTGCTATCATATACTGCGCTTCTAATGAGAGGTACCATTACCTTCCAGCTCGCACCTGGAGAAATGTGGATGAGGTACCATTACCTTCCAGCTTGTGTCTGGAGAATGTGGACGAGATGCTGTTGTGTAACATAACTTCTAATGAGAGGGATTAGTAAGGACCATATCTTGTAATGTGAATTGTTTCTTTGTAAGTTTGCGTCAGTGGTTGTGTAACATAACTTCATTTCTTTACAGATATGTGGATTTATGAGGGCATATCAATTAGCAGAGGCTGCTTATATGAGACGTGATGGTCGAGAGGCATTGGATGCCATTGTTGAGATATGAGAGCTATTGTATGATGCTTTGCAATAGGCACATCGACATGATCGACTAGATTTCGGCCACTTTGGTGAAGATCCTTCTATAACAGTAAATATTTGTGCCACATTAGTGTCGCCCATGACTATTCCATCAACTGAGCCATCGACATCAATGCCTCCACCTCAGCCTACCCCACCTCATGCACATTAATATTATCATATGGATTTTGAACACTTTGGTGAGGGGCCTTCCATGGAAGTGTCAACTAATTTTCAATATACATTAGTGCCTCCACCTCAGACTTCTGCACCTCAACCTACCCATTACACATCATAATTTTTCCCCCAGTTGTATCCTCTCATGTCCCCATATACTCCCATAGACCACAACCAAATATTGGACCCCTCTTGGTCACCACCCCCATATAGGACAGAGGTTGTTACCCTATCCGCTCAACATTGTCCACTATAGGTGTGTCTACTACGATTCCCTTTACTTCGACATTGACAACACCCGATCTTGGGACAATACATTCCTCTTCCAAACTACGTCCATTCACTTTTGTTGAGACTACGTCAAAATCCACTCCCTTACTACCGCTGTCCACTATAGGTGTGTCTACTACGATTACTTTCACTTCAATATTGACAGCACCCGATACTGGAACAGTGCATTTCTTTTCTACACCATCTCTGTCCATTTTTGTTAAGACTGTCAACATCATCTCCTATCGTACATACAACCTTGATTTACCATAATGATGCACTCATTACTCAGGACTTCTACATTGAGGCTGAGGGACAAGTCCATGCCCCTACCAAAAGAAGAAGTAGAGGTAGAGGTCATGGCGACCGTCGAGGCCGAGGTTGTGGTGTGAGTAGAGGCTAAGGTCAAGGTCGAGGTACAGACCATGATTGCAGTGTGTAGCTGGTTTTTCATACTCCTCAAAGGGGTTGAGTCTCCTCGAGTACGATAGCCCTACAGTTCAGACTCCCGTGGTTCTGAATCTGGTTTCATAAGTGCAATGTGAAACAAAAAAGAAAAAAAATGAATGAGAGTCCAAATCCGGCAAATCTTTAGAAAATCCATTTATCATCAGAGATGCCAAAAATGAACTGCATTGCCAGATTTTAGAGTTGCCACCTAAATATTTTTAAAAAATTTAAGAAACTCGTGGCTCGTGCCAAAGGCCACTTGTCCGTCATAACCAAAGTGTCTCGGCTCAGGAACTTAGGTATGAGGAGAGGAGGTCATGGATTGAGCACTCCACTTACCTAATCAAAGATTGATCTCTACTAATCATGATGTGATTTTTATGGATAGTATATACTCATGTTCTGATTATTATACTAACTTACTATGTGAGGCACACAAGTATAGACTACGTTACCCACTTTGGAATGCTTTGATTTCATGTTTGTTTGAAAAGAGTTTTGAATATGTGCTACTTGAATGAAAAGCAAGCTCATATGTACATTTATCAAAGTCGTTCCAACTCAAGCGAAATAGCCTTCATCCACAGGCATTCGAAGAGGTATTTCAAATAAGCACGTAACCTCATGGTAGTATGCTAGACAAGGCAATACAAACACATATGTAATATGCTAAAGCAAAAATGATCACCTGGTACTCAACCGAGGCAAGACAAAGAAAATAATATGGTTAGAAAAATGCATGATCCTAACGATGTACATGACAAATGCAACACATACAAGAATGCAACTATTAGGTTTGGCTTATTAAAATGTCATATGGATTAACTCAAAGCATACAGTGACGCACGTATTCAAGTAAGTAGGAAATGACGATGATATTTCAAGAATGATGAACCAAACCTTACGTATGTAAAAATGGATACGAAGCATGGCAATGATATGAAACAAAAACATGATACCATATACAACCACGATAAGCATGTAAATAAAAGGGAGAAAGAAATGGGGGTTGAAAGACATACAAATATTACAAGTTTGCCCTTGCACAAGAGGGTCCGAATGAATATCCTAATTAACTAATTATTACAACACAATTGATGAACTAAACTAATTACAAATTCGAATGGAAGCAAACTGACTAATTAATTACAAATTATTACAAATATGAATATTAAAACTACTAATCTAATGGACTCGAACGAGAGGTGAGGAACCGCATGCGCGCAACCAAAAACACCCTCCGAAAACCTCTCTGTTCGCTGCCAGAACCTACTCTGTTTTGCTATAAAAATACCACTGCCTGTACAAAAATTGGTGGTCAGCCGGCCTGATCAGGTGGTCGGCCATACAGAGTAATGGCTGGTTGGCCATTGTTTCTGGAGAATACCCTGCTGCAACAGAATTGAAACAGAGCAAGTCAGAGTGTTTCCAGGAGATGTTTATCCTCTCTGCCTTCCCTATCATGAAGATGATCAAGGGATGAGCAAATTTGATTCTCAAATCATCAATCATCGAAAATTTGTTGCATGATGACCTTAGAAATGATAGGACAAGAGCTTAATAAATGCTACAAAAAATAAACAATACCACCTCCCTATCATGGAGTTACCTCAAGGGAGGGGGTAGATGTGCCTTATGAATCATCAAACATCACAACAATAGTATGCGATGATTCTAGAAGCAACCGATTCAGTATAACGTCTGACTAAACCTAACCAAATTTTATTCTTTTTTTTACCTCTTTTTACTCCAATTTTATTAGCCTTTTCACATTACCATTCCATTTTCTTATATTTTCTTCCTTTTTGTCCAAAGGTGATAATTACGTCCACTAAGTCCAAAGCAATAAAGATTAGCAAGCATGACTTGACCCAAGAAATGAGCTTTTCAAGCCTTTTTCCATGGGGAAAACTATAAAGGAAGAATCAAACCCATTTACGAGCGATAATGAATTTGGAGTAAAACTAGAAATGAGCGATAATGACTCCAAATCCAAACCCAATAATGAACTATAATAACTCTTTCCTTTGTGATTTTCAAGGGTCTAACTAGAAAGTTAGTCCCTTAGAAGTAATGCACCGGCGATAAAGGGAAGTGTCAAACAAGAGATTGCACTTAGCATGAGAGAGATATAATGCCTTGGTAATAAACCTCCGACGAGATTAAATCATTTAGCATGAGGGGTCTCTTTCTTATGCCTTGAGCGGCAATCTTTTGTTTGATACAACTCTTAATCCAAAGAAATAAAGAAAGGAGGGAGATTGCAGAATGCTAATGAAAAGGTGGATGATTACAATGACATGAATATATGTATGAAGGCTATAAAAAATGAAGGAAAAGACTATCAACTCAAATGGATTGGAAGCTATGGCCTATACACCAAATTCACGAGGACTTACAACAACACAACTATAATATTCAAAGCATAAATCAAATAAACACGTAAAACAACCCTTAAACTCCAAAAAATAGTGAAAAAAACCAAAAGAAACAAAGTGGGAAAAGGCAAAGCAACAAGCTATGGAACAAGGCCTAAGGAATGGTGGCTAACCCGTCCTTGTTTTGTGACTTCAAATCATATTTTTAAACTTAAAATAGCTCTGAAATTAGTATGATAAGGTAAAGAAAAGAGATCGAAAAGATGATCAAAGAGCTCGTAGTTTACCTCTTGAAAGAAAGAAAGAAAAGCTTTTTAGTTTACAAATCACGAACCAAACACTTTCAAAGAGCTGAAATTGTGTTCAAGAATCTCAACCAAAGCCTCAAGTTCAAGCTTAGAATGTGTATATATAGTGTATGTATATTGCAAGAGGGTAGAGAAGATGTGTTGGACAAGCTATAGCTCTTGGAGGATTGTTTCTAACCCCAAACCATGAGGAGAGGTCTTGTATTTATAGAAAAACAGGTTCTCGTGTCGTAAATATCAACAAAGAGACAGCTGGTGCAAAGTATACACATGGAGACAGCCGGCTGCTGTCAAAATATCTGCTATGCTGAACATGGTTGGTCGGCCATGAAGGGGTACAACCAGCCCAATGAAAATGGCCTGCCTGTCATTTGTTGGCCAACAATTCTTTGAGTGGTTAGGCCTAAAAAAATAAGGTTTCGGTCCAAAGGGGGTACAAGGTTTAGGTTTTAAAGCTTGAAATCAAAGCCTTTTGCTGAAGAAATCGAACGACTACACAGCGTAACATTTCATCATCGAGTGTTCAGAGTGAGGCGCCCAAGTCTTAAGGGCTGTCAAAATGGGGTGTCTACACAGTGCACCAGATGAAGGGGTTTCATAGCTCACTGCGGTGTCCCAGGCTTTGCCGGATGTGGTATTAAACATTTGTAGTGCAAACTTTGTTGATGGGAAGCCACATTTAGCACACCCAAGTGAGAGAGTTCTACATACAGCATCGCAAGTTATTCAAAGAGTGTATATTAAGACGCCTAAGAGAGATGTACATGGAAGGAGTTGTGGAACTGGGGGGGAAATTAGCATATTAGGGATAGTTGGACTGGCTTAAAGTTAGTTTGTATTTTTTTTATTTTTTATATTTGACTTATTGATACGATGCTTGACAAATGTTAACTATTGGGTATATTTGGAGTGATTTTGTTTGTAAATTTGACTTACTTATGCGTTGCATAACATTTTATTTTTGTATATTTGGAGAGATATGTTTTGCATGGAATAGAGATGTCATGTATGGTGATTCCGATTTTTGACCCGACCTTTGTTGTATTCCGGACTCGAGTCTTGTGGTTTAATATTTGTTATTTATATCTTTTTTCCCATTCACTCTTTAAGTTTGAGTTTTGGAATGCGTTGGGCATGTTTGGAATAGGTTGGTGCTAGTTGATCTAGATTGTTGTTGCCCAGATTTTGGCTTCTTCGCTCGAGCAAGCTTTGTGATCTCCCAGTAGTTTTTTGGCCTGCAGAGCTTTTGAGAGGGTATTGTTGTTCACTCGAGCGAGAACTCTTGAGCTTAAGCGACGGTCTTCTGTCTGCAAAACTTCTAGGAATTTGTATTCTGCGCTCAAGCGATGTTTCTTGCGCTCGAGCGATGACACTTATTGTGTCTGGTTGCTCGAGCGACAACTCTTTCGCTCGAGTGAGCCTTGCGTATATCAGTTCATAGCAGCTTATTTTTACATCATTTTTTGGTATCTTTTCACTCAAAAACCCTAGATCAGCTCTCTCTCTCTCTCTCTCTCTCTCTCTCTCTCTCTCTCTCTAAAATCCGACTTCTCTCTATAAATACACCTAGATTTAGGGATCTCTCTACCCTACTCTCTTTGATAGAAAGATAGGGCATCTCGTGGGTTCCCATTTGATCCGAACAAAGTCAAGTTTGGACACCTTCGAAGTTTCTCCACTTCTCCTTTGGGCTTCTACACTTGAGGTAGGGATATTCTACACCTTAATATGATTTCTAACCTAGTTATTTGTTGTTATGTATAAATTGTGAAATATTGGGAATATAATGTGGATGAACCTAGGGTTTGGGTATGAAATGAAAGAGGGGCTTTAAAATGTAATTGGTAAAATGGTTTAGGTGTAGATGTAAAGGTTTGTTGTTGAAAAAGGATTGATTTGGACACTTGAGTTAATATTTGGATAATGAGAGTTGCGCCCTAGATGGGTCAATTTGTGTTTCATATATATAAACGAAATTGATTATGGTAACATGGAGTTGGATAGTTGTTGATGTAAATGGTGGAGCCGGATATGCATTATCTCGCTCCTATGGGAATTTGAATAAATTATCTATCTTGAGATTGAATATCTGTTTAGAACTATCTGTATTAGGCTATCAATGGAGGATATCTATGATTGTTGTAGAAACTGCATGAGGATTAGGCGAATTGAAACTAATCATTGAATTGTGTCATTGAATATGATGGTATGTTAAGGCATTGAATATGTATAATTGATAATCATTGAATATGATGGCACTTTTAAATACATTATATATGTATAATGTCTTAGAAAGAGAAATGGGGTGTACTCCATGTTTTGGGAGGAGATAGGGGATGGACTCCATTGAAATTAAGTTGGCCGGAGTGTCTAGGGTGAAAATCCCGAAATCATGTGTATACATGGGTGCCGATCCCGCGGACGAAATTTCTGTAAAATGGCAAGATTGAAGTGCTTGTAAGATGATTGTGTTGATTTGAGAACCATTGAGTTGTAGTCTCAATTGGGTTATTCGGAGAATTATAAACTTAGCCCATGAATCGTCATGAAATGAATTAACTTGAAATGAATAGATGGGAATGGATTGGGTTATTCGGAGAATTATAAACTTAGCCCATGAATCGTGATGAAATGAATTATCTTGAAATGAATAGATGGGAATGGATTGAGATGTGAATATCAATACTGTATGTTTGTGTGGAGAATGTGTGTTTTTTCATGAATATTGAATATACAGTTGACACTTATATCTTCGTTAAACCTCATATATTCTGATGGATTGTTTCTACTAGGCTTTGGCTTACCCTACTTGGGAAACCATTTTTAGGTACCGGTGACATGCCTTCTTCAAGGACGTAGCTTGGGAGGACTTAGGAGTTGGAGGCTTTATTTTGTGTTTTGTGTTTAAATGCTTATTGAAGCCAAGGGCTTTATATATATATATATATATAGCTTATGACTCTCTTTTGTTGTAACCAAGCAATGACTTGGAAAGATGTAAGCCCTTAGGGTATTTATTTTGTTGTTATTAACTGGTATTACATGCTATAGATTCAGGATGAACATTTATGAATGTATATTGCATGTGTTATCTTTTGTAATACGAACTTTGATAAATGAAAGTATACCAATTCTATTATGCTTACTTCTCTTATGGGGTTGGATTATTTTTATTATTTTGGGGGTGTCACTTCATGTATGTCAATTAACAAAGTTAAGCCTCTCAATGAATTTGAATTTCGCTTTATTACAACTAAACTTGGTAGGATGAATACTATTTATAATGTGTTTTGGATGCATTTATGGGAAAATTAATATGAGAAACACTTTTTGAGGCCTTTTAGACCTTATAGGGTCGACACCTACTATCCTTAAGGTTGACACCCTAAGCTACACTTAGTTGTTGAAACTGACCCAAAGTGTTGACACCACTCATTGCGAGTGTCGGCACTAAGCTCCTTCAAACCCAACTTGTCAACACTATTTTTTAGTGTCGATACCTACTTGCCATAGGGTTGACACTAAGAAGCACACCGTTTGGCATTCCACGTTCACTAAATAGAGTGTTGACACTGAGCTCCTTTAGATCCATTATTTTTTAATGTCGACACCTACTTGCCATAGGGTCAACCTCAAGTAGTGCACTGTTTGGATTATGTGCTTATTAGGCAGAGTATCGACACCCATCTATTTCAGGGTCAATATCCACGACAACGGTATTTAAACCTTGCGCCACTTCATTCCAACAATCACGACCCTTTTGAAGCCCTGGACGTCTCTTTCTGTGGTGATTCCTTTTCACTCCTCCAATTTTTGTCAACTGTCTTCAAATCTTCGCCTATTTAGATCACATTACTCACATTTCCATGGTATCTCAACACGATCAAACCACCACAAATAGGAAAAGGGCTTGCATCGCCACTACGGCGACACCATTAACTTCTACCTCTACGATAAGGCAATTTCGCGACACCTCATGTGAATCGTCGTTCAAAAAACTCTTCCGCTCTAGAAAGGTATTGTCTGATCATTCTGTGGACCAAAAATTATTCAATGATAACAATTTTCCTATTGTTCAATGGTTCAAAGACCAAAATCGGTCTTCTATTCTCAAACTGAATGAGAATGTCTACCCAGCCCTCATCCGAGAATTCCTTGCTAATCTTTCTTACAATGAAAAAACTGAACCTCGAACTCTTGAATGCTTTGTTAAGGGTAAAGAGTTTACCTTGACTTCATTTGTAATTAATGATATTCTAGGCAACACAAATGGTGGAGCCACCATATCTCTCACTATGTATAGAAATCCATCCAACTACAATGTCTTACATGCCCAAAAAGTCATTCTGAATAATATGGACTTAGTTGCTCCTATTCAACTATCTGCAAAAGAACTAAGCTTGAACCTTCGCATTCTATATCATATTATTTTTCATAATATTCTCCCGCGCTCTGGTTGTTATGATGACATCACCAAAGCCCATATCTTTCTCATTTGGTCCATCTCAACTGGTTACCTAATTAACTTGGGTAACATTGTCATTTGACAAACTATTGAAGCTCACAAAAAGTCCACCCAATCCCTGCCCTTTGGAATGATCTCTACCAAAATCTTTACACATTTCAAAATTGATCTAGGTGCCCACTATGGGATGCAACCAGGCCAAGACCAAAAACAACTTTTTGGTTTTTGGCTTGGGGGAAGTACGTTGCTCGCAGTAGGCTGCAGTAAGGGGCTGCGAATAGCATGGTCGTGCCTACAGTGTCCTAGGTAGAGCTCAAGACTAGGTGTGTTATTTGATCGTGCCCACGAAGTATTAGACCGCGGCCACAATGATGAGTCTATATAAATCTTCAATGCGTTGAAAACCTCACTTCTTCAGATCTTTTCTCTCTTCTCTCTCCCTATTGCCATTTTAACCGTTTCAAGCTTGGCTTTCATTTATATCTACCTATTTCCTACCCCTTTTCTATATACCAAAATATAGAGCTCAGCGAGGGCTTTCATTTAATTTGAGCAGATCGTGTTTTTATCATCGGCGGTTTTTCTGCTTATCTCCTCTTCGCTTCGAGATGTAGGGATTCCTTTACTCATTTTTAATACCTCGTTATAGATAGACATGTAGTAGTTTTTATCACATTAAAAAATGATTTTGTTATATGGTTTTCTAAAGCATAAAAGGGGGTTTAGGGTTTGAGTTTTGGGAGTTTATATATTATGTTTTGGTTGATTTGGTAAATTAGAAGGGTAGTTAATCACGTTTATGTTGATAGTGATGAAAAGCCCTAAATTGGTAACTGAGGGTTTAATAATATGAATAAGTTAATATTGGGTAATTGTTGGGCTATGTGTTTACATAAATGGATTAGAGTTTGAGTGCTAAAAAGAAGTTAATCGAGTCTTGTGATTATTTTGGTTGATGTTGTGTTGTGTTGGGTTATGGTTGTGTATTAACAAAATTGGGATTAGGGCAATTGAAAGGGGTTTTAGCTAATAGTTGTAAGTGTGGGAGATTGAGTTTATGGGTTTTCGTTTTGAAATAAAAAGGATGCTTGTAACTCTTTTGTAAATTGAGAATAAATGTGGGTTTATACTGTAACGCCCCAATTTCTAAGCCCAATATTGATACAACAATCATGGTTCTTTAAAGGAAAACCGAAATAAATTCTCATACTTGCATTACATGGCACAAATAGTTCTTATGTGATAATACATTCAATTCAAAACAAAATAAAACAAACAAATAGATACCCTCAAGGGTTTACAAGTTTCCAAGGCTTAAGCCCGGTTACACAAAATGGTTATTCAAACCCACACAAATATAGCCCTTGGCTTAGAAAACAGAGTCACGCAAAATAAGAGCATTGTACTCCCAACACACACACTTCCACGCCCTAGTTGGGTGGAATCACCACATCTTTTCCTGCACAAAAATCTCGTAGGGTGAGCATAAGGCCCAGTAGGAAATTCTTAACAAAGTATATACATTTTATACAAATTTCAAGAGATGAAATGCACATGCCATGCTATGCCCTTTTTGAAGATAAATCACATTTTCATATTTTGAAAACCATCATGCTCAATGATGTCATGTAATTTCAATTGTTCAAAACTTAACAATTTATTTCAAGGGTGGTAAATACGACTCTGGTAATCCCTAGGTTAGTGTCTGCAAGTAGACTATACAAGTACTACCAATTTGTCATTTTTACCGGTATCAACCGGAGGGCTCGACACCCATAATCTGTCATTTTTACCAGTATTGACTGGAAGGCTCGACACCTATTCTCTACACTACCTTTCAAGACTTACCACTATATTTATCCCAAAATCATTTCATGAAAACTTGTTTCTCAACATTCGTTTCTCAATGCAAGTTTTCAAATCAATTTTCAAAGTTCAATGTAATCAAATGAATTGATATGTCAATACAATGATTAATAATACAATGCAATATTTCTTTTACTTTCAATACTCCCACACAATATTCCCATTGTGATCAAAATTCTCATTTCATACTTCAATGCAATTTCACAAGATAAATATAAATACTTTTATCCCAATTCATCATCCAAGGAATAATACGATTCCCTCTTCTCAAGTATCATCAACAATTAGTCATTTCAAGACTGTTTCAACGTTTTGAACAATAATTTTCAAAATGAACAATAATTCTCATATTCCCTGAAATTCATCATTTATATAAACATAAATAAGAAATCTTGCAAACATCCATTTATTTTGACACATAAAATAAATATAACAATATCATTTATGGATTTTCAATCTCTAAAGAAAATCGCCAAATTCTAGGTTTTCTCACCAAAACTATACAACTGAAATCTTTTGAAAGAAAACTTTCCAAAATCATATTTTCTTCAATCAACGAAGATCAAAACCTATAAGATCATTTTAAAAGAACAAGTGACAAACCTACTTTCAAAATCGCTCAACTTCTTGAATCAATAATCAATTTTCAGAAGTTATCAAAGGATGATTTTGAAAATCATCTAGATCTTGCAAAAATATATATATAACTCAAAGAAAATCTCTACCTCAAGTTTTGAAGAGAATCTAAGATGGAACTCCAAAATTTACGGTGTCGTAACTTGATCTCCACCGCACACAATGAAGCCCTCGAGGTGATAACCAACTTTGGTGAAGAACTTAGGCCTAAATCCCAATGGATTTGGAGAAATCAAAGAGATAAGATGACTTATAGAGAGAGAAACTCTAGATCAGGAAATTTAGAGAGTTTTAGAGAGAGAGAGGGCTGCAAAAAGTGATTTGGAACCCTAATTTACGGACTGATAAACAAAGTCGCTCGAGCGTGAAATACACTTTCCCGTAAGCAATTTTCGAATGCATTTTGCATTTTTGCTTTCGGCGAGCTGACCTGGCAACTCGACCCCCGAAGTTGACCGAGTCAAAATCGGGATCGCTACATATACATTGGACAATTGTTGCTAACGTTATAGTAGTTACTATTATTATGGTTGTTAGCCTTAATTATGAGGATTGTATCATTTTATTATGAGAGTTAGATGTATAATGCTCAGAAGTTTTGTCATTGGCTATCGATGGAAGATGATATGGATTGTTGGATCAAATACACTTATTATGTCATATGGAATAACTGTGTAATTTTGAATGTATGTGTAACAACCCCGACCTGTGATTAGCTAATAAACTTTACTTAAGAATGCTTAATCAATAATTAAGACGAAATTCTGAGTCAATTGCATGTGCTATGTATTAATTGTGTTTATATCTATCCATGGTAGCAATATCTATCTGTGTTTCTGTTTCAATATGTGAATTGAAGGCCTTATCGGCGTCCGAACACAAAATTGACTAGGTTAATATGTAATTTGGAATTTTTAGAAATTTATGATAGGTTTAATTGAAATCTGATATATAACCAAATAATTAGAATAAAATAATCATAGTTAATTAGCCTAAACAAGAATTAATTAAATTAATTTAATCCAAGTCTATATAAGGCACAAGTGTCTTCTAGAACAAGTTAGACACAAGCATTTCATCATCTTCTTGAGCTTTAAACGTGAGAAAGAGAAGGAAGAAGAGAATTGAGGTCAACTAGGAGGATTGCTAGAGTAGTTGAGGGAATTTAAGAAGAAAGTCAAGTGATTACTCAATTTTGGAAGAATTAAGCTTCTTCTACATTTGAGAATTTAAGGCTTAAGGTGGGAATTCACCCTTTTAATTTTGTAATAGAGTTGTTTAATGCATGAATTCAAGAGGAATAAGGTGATTAATGCAAGAATTGAGCTAGAGAAGAAGAAAAGCTTAACATTTCATGCATGCATGCTCATGCCATGACAATTTGAATTTGTTTTCCAAAAATTCTCACATGCATGTGTTTATCTTAGCTTTATTTTGAGAATTCATCACATTCCATGTCATTTTACCTTATTTCATCATGTTTGGGAAGGTTGAAGTTCATATCAACTCGTGCATGTTGTGTTTTCAAAGTTTCAAGTTTGATTTTGAACAATTGTCATGCTTTTGGGCCTTGATTTTGCGAAATGATCTTTAATTCATGATGTTTTATAAGTTTACGAGTGTTTTCTCAAGTTTTGGCCTAAAAGAATGAGTTTTGATGCATTGGAATTGAGTTTTGGAGCTTAGAGAGCAATCTGGAAATTCCAGAATTCGCACTCTTCGCTCGAGCGGTGAAAATTGCGCTCGAGCAAAGAATGCAAGCTCTCAGAAGTTTTGCAAAGTTTGGGGGTTGGCTCGAGCGGAAAAAGTTACGCTCGAGCAACCACTCTTTATTTTGAACATTGGCTCGAGCGACCAAAAGTTGGCTCGAGCTTAGAATTTAAGCTCCCAGCACTTTTGCAGACATGAGCCTTGGTTCGAGCGACAGAATCTGTGCTCGAGCGACCACTCTTATTTTTTAACCTTGGCTCATGTGACCAAAAGTTGTGTTCGAGCGTAAAATGAGAGCTCCTAGAAGTTTTGCTAAACAAGGGGGTCCGCTCAAGCAAAGGAAGTTGCACTCAAGCAAACTACCCTGTTTTTGAAAATTTGACAAAGTGTTTCAAATTACATTTTGTCATCCTCATTGCATCCTAGGCATTCCTAAGCCTTAATTTAGACATAACAATGAGGATAAGGATTAGAAACACACCAAAAAAGAAATAAGTTAAGTATTTTCCGAGCGTGTGTTTCAATGTGTATCTGTTATATGTTTATGTAGGCCATGCGCCATAGACTGTCTGATCTGTCTGCTCTATCTGTTTTGCTACTAGAGCTATCTATGAGTAATAACTTTGCAAAGTTATGTTCATCTTTAAGCATTTTCTGAATGATATGATATGATCAGTTTTCTGAAATGCTATATTCTTTATGAATAAATGATTGCCCGAATTTCTGAAATGTATTCATGGCATCCTTATCATCATGTGATATATGTTATCTGTTACCTAGTACCAGAGCTTCCATCATAGAGCTGGTTAAGAATAATCATTTTTTGCTCTGTATCTACTATATATCTGACTGTCCTATGTGATCATGGGTCATTTGTACGTCCCATATAATTATGGGTCATCTGATCTATTAGAGCTAATGGATGTACCGCGTATTACTATCTGTGAAATTTGAATTTTGAATATGAATATAAATCTGTTTCTGACTCTAAACTCTAATTTCTGAATCTGTTATGGACATCATTCATTAAAATCTTTACTCCATTATTATTCACTAGGCTCCAGCTCACTGTATTATTTATGTATGTAAGTGATTAGACGCGTGACCAGGCTCAGTGATGATTGCCTGGAGATCTGTTCTATCAGCCAACCACAATGCCTTTCGAGGAGGTTCCCGTTTTGAGAAGTAATCAAGTTTTGTGAATCAAATTAAAGACTTTTGTATTTCTTCCGTTAAAGTCCGAACATGTTTTTTTGTTTATTTGTATATATGGTGACGCGAGGATGACGTCATAATTATGTAAATTAAGCTTTAAATCTCTATCCCATATATGTTTGCATAGCTCTATGGACATTGTATATTTGTATATCTGCTTCTGCTAGCCCCCAAATTATTTAATCTGTTTAGAGGCCTTCGATAATCCCAGGATTACTGGCCGGTTACAATGCTAAACCTATAGGGGCGAATTTGGATCGTGACAATATGGGAACTGTAACAAGTTGTTGATATTGTTGCGTTTCGAATAAGAGGTGCCACGTCCTTCTAGCTTGCTCCTAGTAAAATGGTATGCGCTTCAAATCAGAGGTACCACTACCTTCCAGCTAGCACCTGGTAAATTGGAGGCGCTTCGAATCAGAGGTACCACTACCTTCCAGCTAGCACCTGGTAAATTTGTATTGTTGTATAAGGGTTTTTTCATTAGCCCTCCGTGCCTTGGGCTGGTAGAATGGAAGTATGTGTTGGTTTCTATTATTCACGTTTAGATTCATGTACATGTATATATTGTGGGTTGTACTATTAGGCTTCTATGCCTTAGGCCAGTAAAACACAAGAGTGTATGTCGTTATTGTTATTCATGTTTATATATATATATATATATGTATGGTTATGGGTTCTTTATTTTCCTTGTGCTTAAGGCCACAAAACATAGTGGGTGTTTTGATGGGAGTGTATGTATGGTGAGTTAGGATCTAAGACTAGAGTGTGATTGGAATGCGTAGGCGTGTTTTCAAAACGAGTTATTGTGTAATTCTTTTGAACTAAAATGAAGGTTATAAAGAAAAGAAATAGTTAAATACCTGGGCATGTTAAAGAGGATGATTTTGGGGGGAGGGGGAAATGTACTTATGTAAGTATATTTTGGATATAAATGTGACGAACCCAACCTTCGTATTATTTTTCCATAATATTTTATTGAGCATTATTGCATGATTATGTGTTTATTAGATACTTATCTATTTGTGAATTATTTATTTGAATGTCAACGTAAATTGCAAAATTGAAAGCCCTAACGGATTCAGAAATCAAAATTGATTAATTCAATTGGCTAGTTGGAATATTTAGAACCATATGGTAAGTTTAATTAAAATTTGATTCGGATCAAAATAATTAGAATCATTAAGTATAATTGTTTAGACTTAGTCCAATTGATTAGCCTTAATCACAATTAATTAGCTAAGCCTAATCCACCTATATATATATATGCTAATCATGCTTTAGACTTTATTCTCTACAATCTTTTGAGTTGAAAATTGAGAGTTAGAGAGAGAACTCAACATTTTAGAGAGAGAGAGAGAGAGAGAGAGAGAGAGAGAAGAAGAAGAAGAAGAAGAAGAAGAAGAAGAAGAAGAATTCAAGAGGATTAAGGGGAGATTGAAGAGTTTAAGCTCTAGGTTTGATCTTTACCTATAATTCATGGAGATAAACCATCTAGGAAGATGAATCCACTAATTTGTAGGACATTTGAATGTAACTGAAAGAAGTGAGCTAGAATCAACAAGAGTTTAGTGAATTCAAGTGAATTGTGTACATGCATGCATGATTCTTCATCCTTTAAACTTGGTTTTCTCAAATTCACATATTCATGGGACTTTCACATGTTAGTTCTTAGAGTTCTTCATGTTTTTGCACTCAACATTCCATATATGTATGTTTAGAAAGGAAAGAGTTGAGTTTGTTACATGCACGTTAAGAACATGGTGTTTTGAACCTTGTTTTGAAGAATTGAAGAGCATTTGAGATCATGGTCTCATAATTTCTAATCATTCATGTTTTGTAATGAGTTTCTAAGCTTTTGAGACCAACCAAGAAAGTTTTGAACATGAAAGCATTGTTTTTGAACTTCAATCACAAATCTGGAAAACCCAAAATTCATCCAATTCGTTTTAACGAAGGATCCACCGCTTGAGTGAAAAACGAAGGCATCCAGTACTTTCACAGACATTTGGCCATTGGCTCGAGTGACAAAGTGTGCGCTAGAGCGAACCCGCTTTTGTTCAGCACTTGGCTCGAGCAACCATCGAGCGTAAAATTGAGCATCCAGTACTTTTGTAGTTAGGCCACACCGCTCGAGCAACCAAGTGTCCGCTCGAGCAAAGACCTTTTTTTCAGCAAATTTTAACTAACACTTATAAGTGCATATTTGCATCCTCATGCCCATTTTGGCATTCTTTTGCATCTTTTGAACATTCTTAATCAAGGAATAAGCTAGAAACACATGTAAGTGAATTGAATTAAGATACGTTACTTAGTTCGATTATGTGTTCAATGTGCAATTGTGTTATGTGCTTTGTGTAGGTGGTCAACCAAGGTCTATCGTCAGTACCAGCCCACTATAAGTAGTACTTTTGTGAAGATATGTTATTAAAGTGTGTTTTTGTTTACCGCAAGATCATTATTTTGAAATGCTGTTTCGTTGTGAATGACTAATTGTCTCTTTCGAAATGTAATTATGGCATCCCTAGTTAATGGCCTTCGCTTGGGGGTAACAATACCGTGGCCTATGGCCCTCGCCCAGGGGTAAGAATACCATGTTTTATGGCCCTCGCCCGGGGGTAACAATACCGTGGTCTTTGATATATGGCCCTCACCTGGGGGTAACAATACCGTTGCCCTTCGTTACAGAGATCTCTGATGTAGACCTATATGGTCCCTTTGTTAGACCCATGTGGTCCCTATGTGCACTAATGGATGTTCCACCTATGATTATGATTTGTGAACTTTGATACGACAACTATTTAGTTATGATTTGCTTTGAACTCATGTGATGTGATTTTGTACTATGCTAGGCATCATTTATTTGACCTTTTTATGTTGGTATTGCTCATTGGGCTTTAGCTCACCCCTTTCCCTTATATATATATATATGTGTGTGTGTGTGTGTGTATAGGTGAGCATAGAGAATCAAGCATAGAGCAACCTTAGGAGTCCACCATTTTGTCAGCCATTTTGGAGTGCCTCCGTGATGGGGGGCAACCTTGGTCTCATGCGGAGCCAAATGTGTCAACCTTGTGAATCGTGATGCTTTGTTTTGTTTCCTTTGTTTCTTTTGTTTAGTTCTTATTTTGGATCTTGGAATGGATGGTCAATTTGTATAAGAGTTTAGATACTATGATGTACTTTTGTATCGACATCTATGATGGGTTGAAGTTTAAATTCTTTTGGATTTGCATGTATGCACTGCTCAATGGACATGTTTATATCCTAATATTGCTTCCGCAGTGCCCCTTTAATATTATTTATTATCATATTTGTCTTTGAGGCCGGAGGTAATTTGGGATTACTAGCCAGTCAGGTCCTAAACTTCTAATGGTGGGTTCTGGTCGTGATAGCTTGGTATCAGAGCACGAGTTATACCTCACTCACTTTTCCATTTAGCAATAAGGTGTCCAGAAAAGACTTAAGGATTGCATTTATATGCATTTGAATAACAAGATGAGGTATCTATTTTGAAAATGTATATGTGTGCATCTGATGAATTTGTTGTGATACGAGTTTCATATAGATAATGATGAGAACAAGAGGGGATGAACTGGATGAGTCTACCTCCAACCGCCTTGATCAAATAGAAAGAATGATACATGACATGGCTGAAAGCGTAAGACAACAATAACAATGGTAGTAACAGCAACCACCACCCCCACCTCCAATGCCTATACCACCGATACTGGACCATCAAAATGAAGATAGAACCATTGCGCTCACCAAAGAATTCAAAAAGATGAAACTACCTTTGTTCCATGGGGGAATTGATCTGCTAAAGGCAGAGGCCTGGGTATTGAGGATTGAGAAATCGTTTGAGGTGCTTCTATGCACGGAGACACAAAAGGTACTGTTAGCCACCTTTACACTTGAAAACAAAGCAAGAAGATGGTGGATGCTAGTATGAGATACTAACAGGGGGATTAATTAGGCTCAGTTCATAGAAATCTTCTACGAGAAGTACTTCCCGCAGTGTGTACAGGACAGGAAAGAGACAGTTTGAACAGTTGAAGTAGGAAAACAAGTGAGTGTCGGAGTATGAGGCCCGGTTCATGGAATTAGCACAATTTGCGCTGCATATGGTCGATACAGACTAAGAAGGCTAGGAAATTTGAGAGAGGTCTCCAAGATGCAATTCTTAACAGAATTAATGTTCTGAAATTGCCTAAATATGTTGATGATTTAGATAGGGCTCTTATAGCAGAGACAAACTTGGCTACCCGTAAATTGAAATTTTGAATTAAAAGGAAAAAGGCAAGATTTGAATGTGAACAAAGGGGCAACCTCAACAACAACTAAGAAGGTAAAGTTGGGAAATTCTAGTAGCTCTAATCAGAGTGGTAATTTAGCATCTAATTGTCCGGATTATGGGAGAAAGCACTGGGGTGTGTACTATCGAATCACCGAGGCTTGTTTTCAGTGTGGAAAGACAGGGCACCTAGTGAGGGAATGTCCACATTCACCGCAATGTGACAATCAGGGTGCTACAAGCTCAACCGCATTGGCACCAAATGTAAGGGCCAATGCAACTCCGGCTACACCGAGGGACAATCAGAGACAATGAAGGGTTTTTGCTCTTATACAGGGGGACACTCAAAATGAAAAAAACTGTAGTCTTAGGTACACTCTCTATTTGTGGGTAGTATGCATATGTTTTGATTGATTCGTGGTCTACCCACTCTTTTGTCTCTTTGCGATTTGCTTCTAAATTGAATAGACCGTTGGAAACTTTGAGATATATACAATGTGTGTCGTCACCATCAGGGGGATCAATGTTATGTTCGACTGTTTACCCTGCATGTAAAATTTTACTTGAGAATGTTAAACAATACGTTGATTTATTGCCCTTAGACATGACTCACTTTGAAATTATTTTGGGTATGGATTGGTTGTCTAAATGTTATGCGACCATTGACTGTGCATCTAAATGTGTAATATTCCAACCTCCGGGACAAACTGAGTTTTTTTTTAGGGGAGAGGTTTAGTTCCCCTACCATATTTGATTTCTACCATGAAAGCATGTAAACTGATTAACAAAGGGTGTCAGAGGTATTTGTGTAGTGTTTTGAGTACTCAATTTTCAAATGTTGCTATAAAAGACATACCAGTTGTGAAAGATTTTTCTGACGTGTTTCCGGAAAATTTGCATGGGCAGTTAGTTGATAGAGAAATTGAATTTGTGATTGACGTAATGCCTGGTACTCAATCCATATCCAAAACTCCATATCGTATGTCAATTGCTAAAATGAAAGAGTTGAAAGTACAGTTGCAAGAACTACTTGATAAGGGGTTTATCCGACCGAGTACATCACCGTGGGGTGCACCTGTATTGTTTGTGAAAAAGAAGGATAAGACACTCCGCCTATGTATTGATTACAGAGAACTCAATAAAGTAACTATTAAAAATAAATATCATTTGCCTTGGATTGATGATTTGTTTGATCAGTTCCAGAGGGCTCAAGTAGTTTCAAAAGTTGATCTGCGTTCAGGATACCATCAGTTGAAAGTTACGGTTGAGGACATAGAGAAGACTACCTTCTGGACCAGGTATAGACATTATGAATTTTTAGTCATACCTTTCGAAGTGACCAATACACCTGCAACCTTCATGGACTTAATGAACCGAATCTTTAAGCCATTTTTGGATGGGTTTGTTATAGTTTTTATTGATGACATTTTGATATATTCAAAAAGTAGTGAAGAACATGAACAACACCTTAGAACAATTCTGCAAACACTCAGGGAGAAACAACTGTATGGGAAATTTAAGAAATGTGAATTCTAGTTGAATGAAGTTACATTTTTGGGGCATGTCATTAATATAGAAGGGATATCTATTGACCCACAGAAAATTGAGGCAATCATTAACTGGCCTACTCCGACTAATGTAACAGAAATTCTTAGTTTTATGGGTTTGGCAGGCTACTATCGGAGATTTGTCAGAGACTTCACTAAAATTGCTATGTCATTGACACAATTGACTCGAAAGGGAGAACCATTTGCGTGGATAGGTCAGAGGGAATCCACATTCCAAGAACTAAAGACAAGATTGACTGTAAGAACCTGAATTTTTAGACAACTAATTAGTTTATTAATAATAATATTAAGTCAATCAATAGTGATTATTAAACTAGTAAATTATAATATTAAAAGCACCATAATTAATACCAATGTTAAATTCTTCTAAATAAAATTATTTATCTTGATGTAATTAAAATTCTGTATCAAAATACCGTGGCGAAAGCTAAATGGATTAAGTTGATAGTAACTAAGCTAGTTAGAATTTAGTAGAAAGAAAACCATCCGGTTGAAAATGATAATATTAAATAAGTAAACAAATAAATAAATAAATGAATTATATATATATATATATTGACACCAATTTCATTTCAATTCAAAAAAAAAAAAAAAGAAAAAAAAAAGGGGTGATCTAGTGCAAGGAAAGTGGCTGACTGCCACTTCCTTTCCTCTTTATCTAGGTAACATGGCTTGCATGCTTATTTTCCCCAAGTGCACACTCAACCTCCCTAAGAGAGGTGAGCATGTAATGGCATTCCAAGCCTTGATAAGGCAGCCACGGCAGCAAC
Source organism: Camellia lanceoleosa (assembly GCA_025200525.1). Lineage (NCBI taxonomy): Eukaryota > Viridiplantae > Streptophyta > Magnoliopsida > Ericales > Theaceae > Camellia > Camellia lanceoleosa. Next base: position 70,977,398 of record CM045767.1, on the reverse strand, counting down.
CTGCAAGCTGCCAGCTACCATTTAAATCATTGGATGAGAGTGCCAAAACTAGAAGAAGAAGTCAGATTTTCTTTGGCTGTCTTCTGCCCAATAAAGCTGCTGCCAAGGCATGCTATGGCATGCAAGCACACTCTAAACCCCTAGCCATGCTTGTAGATAACAATTCCAAGCAAAGAAGAGAAAATAAAATAAATTCTCTAAGCTCTCCTACATATAGAACAGAATCCAGCCCTTTGCTTTTGTACTCCACGGCTGAGAAAAAAAAAAAGGAGAGAGGGAGAGAAAGCAAGAGGGAAAGGAGAGAAGAGAAGGGAAGAAGGGCCAACACTTGGGATTTGTTTTACCTCACTAAGGTAAGAATACATCACCTCTACCCTCCCTTAGATTCCTCTAACTGAGTTTATGTAATATATATGCAAGACTAAGCATGGTTAAGTCATCTATAGCAAAATAGTCCATGCATGTTTAAAACTTTGACAGGATAAGAATTTCATTGTGCTATAATTTCATATTCCTTCTTGATATAAATATATGACTTAGCTACTGTTGTTTTTACATATTTAATATTCTCCATTGTTGAAATGATCTTGTAAAAGAGTAAAATGAGATAAGAATGGCCCCCTTTACTTGAAGCATAGATGTTCTCACTGTTTTACACTTTATCGGGTGAAAAGAGAGCCCTAATAAATTGAAATTAATTGATGTTAAAAATCTGTGTATACTGGAAGTATATGTAGGTGTTATACACTATGTAAAATTTTTATAAAATAATTGGACATCATTTTCTTACCGAAACAAATATTTTTCCTAAGTGTCGCTTACGACACAGCAGAAGCAGTAGCTTCAAACAGGTCCCATTTTCTCTACAAATGGTATTTTTCTGCACGACCACTTGGAAAAGTAAGATTTTTAAGTTACCTTTCAAACGCCGCTGGTTTCATAATTTTTCATTAAGTATTGAGAGAGAAACGCTAAATTCTCCAAAATGTGACAGAATCTGTCCAGTTTTCTTATAAAAATTATTTGACCTCCTTTGACTGATTTTCAGTCTTCACACTCTTCTGGAAATATGTTCTAAACTCAAAAATTTAGCAAACGGTTCTGACCATGCCTCTTTTCGACACCGTTTGAGGACCCTTTTTATTTTTCAAACACAGGACACCTGTGCTGACACTTTCATGGCCTGAATATATCTTTTTACTCCATTGCTGTTTGGAGACAGCAGCAACTCTGACTTTACCAGGTCACTGTTTATTCCACAAGATAAATTTTCAAGTGGTTCAAATCGGAAAAGTTAGATTTTTAAGTTACCTTTCAAACGCCTCTGGTTTCAAAATTTTTTATTAAGTTTTGAGAGAGAAACGCAAATTTTTCCAAGATACGACAAGATCTGTCCAGTTTTCTTAGAAAAATCATTTGACCACTTTCTGTCGAATTTCAGTCTTCGAATCCTTCTGGAAACATGTTTTAAACTCAAGGATCTAACATGTCGTTCTAATCATACCTTCTTTTGACACCGTTTGAGGCCGCTCTTATTTTTCCAACACAGATTACCTGTGCTGGAGGTAATATAGCTCACTGTCACAGAAAAACCAGTTTTCTTCCAAAATTTATTTCACCATTTTAAAATCGTTTTTGGCTCTGGTATTCTTCTCGGAATATTTTCCTAACTCAATGAATTAGCACTAGTTAAAATATTGTAATGATTGAACATCATTTGGTATGGGTTTCATAATTTTTTTACTATACAGTGCTGACAGAAGTAGTGTGTGAATTCCTAAGAAAATTTGTGATAAATCCTAAGACGCTCTATCATATTTATTTTGGTTGTCATATACAATTGTGTTGTTCTATTTAAACATTATGTCACTGTAGTTTTTAAACTAAAACTCGTACATGCATCAACATGTGACTTGTACAACGTAAAGAGACACGAAATCGAACAGATACATTAAAATTTAAAAGTGATGGGGTGAGCCCAGTTTAGAACTTTGCGCAAGTGAGTTGCGAACCCTAACATGGCACGGGAAGGTATTTCGGCTCTTATTCGGGTAGAGGCGATATAAGGTTGGTGGTGCGGGTGTCACAACATAGACCGTTCCCTTGGGGCAGACCGTGATGTCACGACTCGGGTATGTAACCCTGGTGCGTGGGCATCATTGGTAGTTACTGTAAGTAACATTTGAATATTTGACCAAGGGGGAGTCAGAATTGCCCGTGGCCATTGCTTAGCGGTTGAGTGGAAGTAGTGCTCCGCGGGGAGTTACTTAAGTTTATCTGATAAACTGAATCTATGAGAAATTAAAGCGAAGAGCATGCATTTTCCTTATGATGAACCACTATTTCCGCTTTGCCCTTTTATTTATTTAGTTGTTATTCTATCGTTATTATTTTAACTTATGCTTATTAAATGTCGCTTATTATTCGTTATTACACCTATTTATTATTTATGAGTATTATAATCGGGTGCGTATTTTTCGGTGTTGTATATTCTTGAGCTCGTCGCTCATTGGCATTCTCGTTGCGTGGCGTTTATGCCAAAATCAAGAAAACGAAGGAAACATCGAGGCCTTGCAAGGCGACATTCAGCCTTGGCTAGCTTGAAGAGTACCCAAATTCCACGAACCATTTCCTATAATTCCTAGCTTTCTCTAGCCTTTTCTTTCGCAGTTGTTTTAATTTCTTTTGTGTAACGAGACTAAGTTTTAAGTTTTATTGAAATTGTAATTTGGAAACTTTAAATTTTGGGTTGTTGATGTCTGGATAATAGTGATGGTAAATTTGGTGGCAACATTGATGAGGATTCTTAAATAAAAAAAAAAATGATTTTAAGTTTTAAACCTTATTATGATGTCCTAAAATTTTGGGGCGTCACAACATGGTATCAGAGCTCTAGGTTAGACTACCTAGGGACGGTGGAAAGAGGTTCATACTTAATTGAGGAGTAGTGTCATGTGTTAGAAGGAATAGAGTTATGTGACTCATAGTTTATGCGAGCTTTATTCTAATCATAGTAACTATTCTTATTTGATCCTAACTGTTCCTCTAGCTTGATGCCAAATTTGTCCAATACAAAATCATCACTTCTGTATCTTGATTGAACCTTTCCAATTCAGAAAAGTATTGCGTTAAGATGATCAATTGGCAATTTTTGAGCCCTGATTATTGTATCTTGTATGTTGTTCTCTTGAAAATCAGTTGTACTCTTTTAATCCTTACAAGGTGAAGAATCTTAGGTATTTGGTTTGAAATGTGTATGGCCACACACAATTTCAATTCAAATATCTAGTTTGGTCACCAGCTCCATAATCTTAACCCTATTAAAAGTTCAAAACCATCATGTCATCCGACTGTACTGTCTGTTCAAATTCCATTTGAATTTTTATGCTAATTATGCTATTATCGTAGCCACGTCATACTCTTTTTTCTCTACTGTAACGGTGGTCTTGGGATTAGAGCTTGAATGATTAGAAACACCTATAAGTGTAGCTTCAACATTAGGAGGTCAAACTCGAGTAGATCTTGTGTGCAAATCATGTGAACTACGAGTCTCCAGTTTACGCTTAACTTGCGACCTACAAGTCATGGAAATGTCAGACTTTGATGTTATCCTAGGAATAGACTGGTTATCAGCCCATAGAGCCACCATTAATTGCTATCAAAAGACGATGACTACCTACTCTCATGACGGAACACTATTCCAATTTAAGGGGGATAGATGAGATTCCCTATCACTGACACTTGGAAAGTCAAAGTGGCCCAATCACCTAGCTGGGTGGCTAGCTAGCTTAGTTCTGGAAGACAATGATCGTATAAAACTAGGGCTACCTTGTGTGGTGTGCGAGTATGTTGATGTATTCCTAGAGGAGTTACCAAGACTACCCCCAAAGCGAGAAGTAGACCTTACCATTGAACTATGACCTGGTACGATCTCAATGGCACCACATCGTATGGCATTATCTAAATTAAGAGAGCTTAAGACACAGTTACAAGAATTATTGGACAAGGAATTTATAAGGCCAGGCACGTCCTCGTGGGGAGCACCAGCCTTATTTGCTATGAAGAAAGATAGGGTACCTAGGTTGTGCATTGATTATCGACAACTCAATAGAGTTACCATTAAGAATCAATATCCACTACCTGGGATTGATGACCTTTTCGATCAACTTAGAAGGGCAAAGTATTTCTCAAAGATAGACCTCAGGTCTGGGTATCACCAGTTGCGTATTCAAGAAGAAGATATTCTTAAGACTGCATTTTGAACCCGCTATGGCCACTATGAGTTCGTAGTGATGCCATTCGGCCTAACCAATGCACCAGGTGTGTTCATGAGCTTAATGAACAAAATATTCACGCCTTACTTAGATCAATTTGTGGTAGTTTTCATTGACGATATTTTGGTATATTCCAAGTCTGAAGGAGACCATGAACAACATTTGAGAATAATACTTCAAACCTTGAGGGAGAACCAATTGTATGCTAAAGCTAGTAAGTGTGAATTCTGGATGGAGGAAGTAAAGTTTTTGGGTCATGTCGGGTCTGAAAAGGGAGTATCGGTGGACCCAACTAAAGTAGAGGCAGTGACAAAATGGAAGCAACCTAAGAACACATTCAGATTCGTAGTTTCTTAGGATTGGCCGGTTACTATCGAAGATTCATTCAGGACTTCTCAAGATTGGCCAAACCAATGACACGCTTGACTTAAAAAAAAAAAAAAAAGAAAAAAAAAAAGGAGTTAAGTTTGAATGGAACGAGTCTTGTGAAAATTCATTCCAAGAACTTAAGAAAAGATTGACGAGTGCCCATATTCTCATAGTACCAGAGCGTGACGTTGGGTACAATGTGTATTGTGACGCTTCCAAGGAAGGTCTAGGGTGCGTGTTGATGCAAAATGGCAAGGTGGTGGCATATGGATCAAGGCAATTAAAGAACCATGAGAAGAATTATCCCACTCATGACTTGGTGTTAGTAGCTATAGTTCATGCACTCAAAATTTGGAAGACTACCTGTATGGTGAAAAGGTTGAGATATTCACCGATCACAAAAGCTTGAAGTATTTGTTCACCCAAAATGACTTGAACATGCATCAGAGACGCTGGATGGAGTACCTTGAGGATTACCAATTTACCCTTTCTTATCATCCCGGCAAGGATAACATGGTGGCAGATGTGCTAAGTCGCAAGAATAGAGGAATTGTTGCTAGTTTAGCACTTAAAGAATGAAATATGGTTGGAATGCTCGATGAATTTGGGGTACAGATGGAGGTTCAAGATGAAAGGGCTTACCTTGGTGCTCAAATTGCTACGCCTAAAACTTTGAGCGAGATATTAGAATCACAACAGCACGATCAGGAGGTGGCATTCATCAAGGCACGAATGGAATCTAGTGAAACCATGCCTGGTTGGGAAGTTCACACAGATGGGAGTTTGAAATATCAAGGTCGAGTGTTCGTGCCAAAGGACGACTCACTAAGAGAAAAGGTACTTAAGGAATTTCACCATTCAGTATTCGCAGTACATCCAGGAGGTACCAAGATGTACCAAGACTTAAAACGCCAATATTGGCGGGGCGGAATGAAAAGGGATGTAGCCAAGTTTGTGTCTCAGTGCCTGATATGTCAACAAGTAAAGGCTGAACACCAAAGACTGGCAGGAACACTTCAACCTTTACCAATCCCAGAGTGGAAGTGGGAACACATAACCATGGATTTTGTGACGGGTTTGCCTCGATCACCACAGAGACATGACGGCGTATGGGTAGTGGTGGATCGACTAACTAAGACAACCCGATTCTTACCTGTCGGGTCATCAGATACGTTAGACTCACTTAGTAGGTTGTTCATCAAAGAAGTGATTAGATTACACGGAATACCAGTGAGTATCGTGTCTGATCGTGACCCTCGATTCACTTCCCAATTTTGGCAGAGCTTGCAGAAGGCAATGGGAACGAATTTATGTTTTAGCACGGCATTTCACCCACAAACGGACGGACAGTCTGAAAGGACGATACAAACCTTAGAGGATATGCTTCGAGCTTGCGTTATGGATTTTAATGGAAGTTGGGAGAAACACTTACCTCTCATTGAGTTCGCTTACAACAATAGCTTCCAGGCCAGTATTGGAATGGCACCATATGAAGCACTTTATGGGCGACCTTGTCGTTCACCAGTCTGTTGGACAGAAGTAGGGGAAGCAATCTTGCTAGGACCCGACCTGGTTCAGGAGACCACTGAGAAGATAAAACTGATCAGACAACGACTAATCACAGCTCAAAGTCGCCAAAAGAGTTATGCGGATCAAAGGAGACGACCTTTAACTTTTGAGATAGGCAATCATGTTTTTCTCAAGGTTCGACCCCGTCGAGGTATTACGCGATTCGGAAAGAAAGGAAAACTTGCACCTCGTTATGTGGGACCCTTTGAAATCTTGAGCAAGGTAGGAGAGGTAGCATACCGTCTAGCACTACCACCACAGCTCGCAGCAGTGCACAATGTCTTTCACATCTCGATGCTACGGAAATATGAGCCACACCCTTCACATGTTATCAATTGGGGGGAGATTGATCTCAATGAAGACGCAAGCTTTGAGGAAAGGCCTATAAAGATTATGGACCGGCGAGAAAAGAACTTAAGAGGCAAAGTCATCCACTTGGTGCGAGTGTTGTGGCAGCATCGAGGAGTGGAAGAGTCTACTTGGGAAAGAGAGGATGCAATACGAGCCAATTACCCTCAGTTGTTTGAAGATAAAGGTACGTGTTAAAATTTCGAGGACGAAATTATTTAAGGGGGATAGGTTGTAAGAACCTGAATTTTTAGACAACTAATTAGTTTATTAATAATAATATTAAGTCAATCAATAGTGATTATTAAACTAGTAAATTATAATATTAAAAGCACCATAATTAATACCAATGTTAAATTCTTCTAAATAAAATTATTTATCTTGATGTAATTAAAATTCTGTATCAAAATACCGTATAAAGCTAAATGGATTAAGTTGATAGTAACTAAGCTAGTTAGAATTTAGTAGAAAGAAAACCATCCGGTTGAAAATGATAATATTAAATAAGTAAACAAATAAATAAATAAATGAATTATATATATATATATATTGACACCAATTTCATTTCAATTCAAAAAAAAAAAAAAAGAAAAAAAAAAGGGGTGATCTAGTGCAAGGAAAGTGGCTGACTGCCACTTCCTTTCCTCTTTATCTAGGTAACATGGCTTGCATGCTTATTTTCCCCAAGTGCACACTCAACCTCCCTAAGAGAGGTGAGCATGTAATGGCATTCCAAGCCTTGATAAGGCAGCCACGGCAGCAACCTGCAAGCTGCCAGCTACCATTTAAATCATTGGATGAGAGTGCCAAAACTAGAAGAAGAAGTCAGATTTTCTTTGGCTGTCTTCTGCCCAATAAAGCTGCTGCCAAGGCATGCTATGGCATGCAAGCACACTCTAAACCCCTAGCCATGCTTGTAGATAACAATTCCAAGCAAAGAAGAGAAAATAAAATAAATTCTCTAAGCTCTCCTACATATAGAACAGAATCCAGCCCTTTGCTTTTGTACTCCACGGCTGAGAAAAAAAAAAAGGAGAGAGGGAGAGAAAGCAAGAGGGAAAGGAGAGAAGAGAAGGGAAGAAGGGCCAACACTTGGGATTTGTTTTACCTCACTAAGGTAAGAATACATCACCTCTACCCTCCCTTAGATTCCTCTAACTGAGTTTATGTAATATATATGCAAGACTAAGCATGGTTAAGTCATCTATAGCAAAATAGTCCATGCATGTTTAAAACTTTGACAGGATAAGAATTTCATTGTGCTATAATTTCATATTCCTTCTTGATATAAATATATGACTTAGCTACTGTTGTTTTTACATATTTAATATTCTCCATTGTTGAAATGATCTTGTAAAAGAGTAAAATGAGATAAGAATGGCCCCCTTTACTTGAAGCATAGATGTTCTCACTGTTTTACACTTTATCGGGTGAAAAGAGAGCCCTAATAAATTGAAATTAATTGATGTTAAAAATCTGTGTATACTGGAAGTATATGTAGGTGTTATACACTATGTAAAATTTTTATAAAATAATTGGACATCATTTTCTTACCGAAACAAATATTTTTCCTAAGTGTCGCTTACGACACAGCAGAAGCAGTAGCTTCAAACAGGTCCCATTTTCTCTACAAATGGTATTTTTCTGCACGACCACTTGGAAAAGTAAGATTTTTAAGTTACCTTTCAAACGCCGCTGGTTTCATAATTTTTCATTAAGTATTGAGAGAGAAACGCTAAATTCTCCAAAATGTGACAGAATCTGTCCAGTTTTCTTATAAAAATTATTTGACCTCCTTCGACTGATTTTCAGTCTTCACACTCTTCTGGAAATATGTTCTAAACTCAAAAATTTAGCAAACGGTTCTGACCATGCCTCTTTTCGACACCGTTTGAGGACCCTTTTTATTTTTCAAACACAGGACACCTGTGCTGACACTTTCATGGCCTGAATATATCTTTTTACTCCATTGCTGTTTGGAGACAGCAGCAACTCTGACTTTACCAGGTCACTGTTTATTCCACAAGATAAATTTTCAAGTGGTTCAAATCGGAAAAGTTAGATTTTTAAGTTACCTTTCAAACGCCTCTGGTTTCAAAATTTTTTATTAAGTTTTGAGAGAGAAACGCAAATTTTTCCAAGATACGACAAGATCTGTCCAGTTTTCTTAGAAAAATCATTTGACCACTTTCTGTCGAATTTCAGTCTTCGAATCCTTCTGGAAACATGTTTTAAACTCAAGGATCTAACATGTCGTTCTAATCATACCTTCTTTTGACACCGTTTGAGGCCGCTCTTATTTTTCCAACACAGATTACCTGTGCTGGAGGTAATATAGCTCACTGTCACAGAAAAACCAGTTTTCTTCCAAAATTTATTTCACCATTTTAAAATCGTTTTTGGCTCTGGTATTCTTCTCGGAATATTTTCCTAACTCAATGAATTAGCACTAGTTAAAATATTGTAATGATTGAACATCATTTGGTATGGGTTTCATAATTTTTTTTATTATACAGTGCTGACAGAAGTAGTGTGTGAATTCCTAAGAAAATTTGTGATAAATCCTAAGACGCTCTATCATATTTATTTTGGTTGTCATATACAATTGTGTTGTTCTATTTAAACATTATGTCACTGTAGTTTTCAAACTAAAACTCGTACATGCATCAACATGTGACTTGTACAACGTAAAGAGACACGAAATCGAACAGATACATTAAAATTTAAAAGTGATGGGGTGAGCCCAGTTTAGAACTTTGCGCAAGTGAGTTGCGAACCCTAACATGGCACGGGAAGGTATTTCGGCTCTTATTCGGGTAGAGGCGATATAAGGTTGGTGGTGCGGGTGTCACAACATAGACCGTTCCCTTGGGGCAGACCGTGATGTCACGACTCGGGTATGTAACACTGGTGCGTGGGCATCATTGGTAGTTACTGTAAGTAACATTTGAATATTTGACCAAGGGGGAGTCAGAATTGCCCGTGGCCATTGCTTAGCGGTTGAGTGGAAGTAGTGCTCCGCGGGGAGTTACTTAAGTTTATCTGATAAACTGAATCTATGAGAAATTAAAACGAAGAGCATGCATTTTCCTTATGATGAACCACTATTTCCGTTTGCCCTTTTATTTATTTAGTTGTTATTCTATCGTTATTATTTTAACTGTTATGCTTATTAAATGCTGCTTATTATTCTGTTATTACACCCTATTTATTATTTATGAGTATTATAATCGGGGTGCGTATTTTCGGGGTGTTGTATATTACTGAGCTCGTCGCTCATTGGCATTCTCGTTGCCGTGGCGTTTTATGCCAGGTACCGAAGAAAACGAAGGAAACACTGAGGCCTTGCAAGGCGACATTCAGCCTTGGCTAGCTTGAAGAGTACCCAAATTCCACGAACCATTTCCTATAATTCCTAGCTTTCTCTAGCCTTTTCTTTCGCAGTTGTTTTAATTTCTTTTGTGTAACGAGACTAAGTTTTAAGTTTTATTGAAATTGTAATTTGGAAACTTTAAATTTTGGGTTGTTGATGTCTGGATAATAGTGATGGTAAATTTGGTGGCAACATTGATGAGGATTCTTAAATAATAAAAAAAATGATTTTAAGTTTTAAACCTTATTATGATGTCCTAAAATTTTGGGGCGTCACATTGACTACAGCTCCAATCCTTACCTTACCGTCAGGTACTGAAGGGTTTGTAATTTTCAGTGATGCATCTCATAGAGGTTTGGGTTGTGTTTTAATGCACAATGGCAAAGTAATTGCGTACGCATCCCAACAACTAAAACCACATGAAAAGAACTACCCAACACATGATATGGAGCTTGCTGCAATAGTATTTGCATTGCAAATCTAGCATCACTATTTATATAAAGCTAAGTGTGAAGTATACACAGACCACAGAAGCTTGAAATATTTCTTTACCCAGAAAGAACTTAATGTGCGACAGAGACGTTGGCTTGAGTTAATTAAGGTTTATGACCTGCAAATTCATTATCATCCGGGTAAAGCTAATACAGTACCTAATGCCTTGAGCAGAAAAAGTACAGAAACCTTGGCATGTTTGCTGACAGACCAAAAGGAAATTTGCAAAATCTGGACAAACTTGAAAGAGAAGTTGTGTGTTATGGGCAAGACAGTATTTAGGCCGCAATGTCCGCACAACCGGCGATTATTGAAGAAATTAAACAGAAACAAAAAGATGATCAGTTTCTAAAGAAAGTGTGTGATGAGTTTGAAACTAATCCCAGACCGGGATTTATAATTGAAGAACAAGTCTGGAAATTTCAAGGGAGACTTTGTGTTCCTAATGATGCAGAGTTGAAAAGAAGAATTTTAGAAGAGGCTCCCAAGTCAATGTTTTCTATGCATCCAGGGAATACTAAAATGTACCAAGACTTGAAACAAATGTACTGGTGGCCCAATATGAAGAGGGAAATTGCAGACTACAATTCTAAATGCCTTCAATGTCAACAGGTAAAGGTTGAACATCAAAAACCCGTAGGCTTACTTCAATCTCTTTCCATTCTAGAATGGAAGTGGAAACATATAACCATGGACTTCATTGTAAATCTACCTTGGACATCTATAGGTATGAATGCTATTTGGGTTATTATAGATAGATTGATGAAATTTGCTCATTTTCTTGTTGTGAAAACCTCATTTAATGCCTATAGACTTGCCACTATTTATATTGATAAGATCATTCGATTGTATGGGGTTCCAGTATCTATTGTGTCAGATAGGGATCCTAAATTTATTCCTAGATGTTGGCAAAGTTTGCAACAGGCAATGGGCACAGAGTCAAGATTCAACACAACTTTTCATCCACAAACCGACGGGCAAATCGAGAGAACTTTCCAAACGTTGGAAGATATGCTTCGTATGTGTGTCTTAGAATTTCAAAGTAGTTAGGAAACTGTAGACACCCCATTTTTGACCGCCTTTAAGACTTGGGCGGCACTGATTGATCACTCAATGATGAAAGTTGTGCTATGCAAATGTTTAATTTTTTTTTCAGCAAGAAAAGCTCTAAATCCCAACCTTACACCCCATTTCTGGCCAAGACTATTTTGAACAAAACTATTTTAGACCTTAAAACCCTCTATTTCAAAATATTCTTGGAAAAAGTTTCTATGATGTTCCAAGGCTTGCATTTCGTTAAAAATTGCACTTTTCGGTAAACCGAGCACGGACAAAGTGGAAATAAATGAAAAAGAGGTGAACTCTTTGAAAAAATCTTTAAAACATCTTATTTAAGGTTTGGAGTTGAAAAAAATAGGAGAAGAGAGAGAAGAAAACTAGTTGGGGAAATGGTTGAGCTTGAAACCGTTAAGGAAAAATTGGACAGCCTCACTAAATCAGGCCTATCCTTTTGTACACTAGGACTTTTTTTATGAGGCCACCACCATTGGGAAGTGGACTTCCAAGGCTTCATTTTAGACCCAAGAATCTCCTAAAGCCGAGTCCAGATGAGGGAGATATGGCTATTCGAAGTTAGGCATCAATCTGATTAAGCTAGAAATGAGAAACCTTTACTAAAATAGGCATATCTCTTTTCACAATTAGAATTTAGATTTGAGGCCACCTTCATTGGAAAGTAGACTTCCGGGGCTTCAATTTAGATTCAAGAACGACTTGAAAAGGAGTCCGGATGAAGGAGTTATGCCCGTTTGACGTCGGGCCTGGAAGCAGATTTTTGATGATAGGCAATGGACACTTCTGGCCGGCCGGCCATGTGCCGGCCACCAATGTAAAACCTAGATATTTTCTCCAACTGCTTCCACAAAGTTCCAACTATCCCTTTTTAGATATTTTCGAGATAGGCTCATTTTTTCTATATATACTTGACCCCTCTCTCATATTTCAAGGTTAGAAACATCCTAGGAGTTAGGAAAATTTTGGAAAATTTCCTCTCTCTACAATTCTCTCTCTCTTTTACAACTTGCATAGCCTTTACTCAAGCACTCTAAACCAAACCTAGAGAGCTTCTTGTTGAGATGATTTGAGCTTGAATTTGAGCTCTTGAAGCACTTGAGAGTGTGAAATTGGTGGCTTTTGACTTAAGGGTTCATTTCTCTTCAAGAGGTACAACTTCTCTTGCCATTGCACCAACTTTACACCACTTGTTTTTCCATATTTTCTTGTTGTTTTTAAGCTCTTTAAAACCTATTTTTATGGGCTGAAGCTTGTGGTTTAATGCTATTAAAGGTAGAGGGGTTAGCCACCCTTCTTTACACTTTGTTTCCTAAGTCTTTACACTTGTGTTTCCCATTCTTTCATCAACCTCTTTTGACCTTCTTACCACTGATTTTCAGAGGTTTTTAGAGGCTAAAAAAAAGTGGTTTTGAAGTCTCAAAAATGGAGGGGTTAGTTGCCCCTCTTTTAGCTTGTTTACTAGCTTAAATTGCCATGTCTTAGCTTATTATTTTAGCTACTTTTGTCTTCATTCCAACACATTTTTGTACTATTTTTTTGGGTTGTATAAACTCTATATTTTTGGGCTAAAACTTGTGGTTTAAGGCCAATAAGGGTTGAGGGGTGGTTCACCCTTCTTTACACCTTGCTTTCAAGGCCTTTGCCCTTGTGTTTCCCACCCTTTTACTATCTTTTTCTAAGCTTTTAAACACTGTTTTTTAGAGTTATTTCAATGGCTAAAAACATGTTTTGAAGTCCAGAAATAGAGGGGGTAGCCTCCCCTCCTTATGTTTTGTTTACTAGCCTAGCATGCTTTATGTTTTAGCTTATTTTTCTAGCTTTTATTAGCTTAATTTCAGCATGTATTAGGGCTGTTTCAGACCTATTTTAAGACTATTTTAAGTGTTTGTTGTGTTTGAGCTTTGTTTTGCATGCTTGTAATGTAATAGTCCTCATGAGCTTGGTGTTTTAGGCCTTAGACACCATCTCCTTTGAGTGATAGCATTTATTTATGCTTTTCTCACTTATTTCCAGCACTAATAATCTCTACAACCTCCCTCCTTTCTTAGTTTTTGTTTTGTTTTGCTTTGAGAGTTGTTTCAAGCCTCTTGTTCTTTTAAGCATGAGATTGAGGTTGTCATGCTTAATGGTTTAATCTCTTTTAGGGGTTCATTATCAACGGCATGACATCTCTTTCATGTCTTAAGTTAACTCTTGGTTTGGTACTTCACTCCATTAGAGTACTCAAATTCATTATTGGACTTAATTTGATTAAAGGATGGTTGGTAATCTAAAATGAGTAAGTAAAACTTGGGATTAAAAGATGAGCAAGATAATAACTTGTGTGTTGCGTGTTCAATCGGACGTTAATTGAACACAAGGAAAATCGGGACTTTTCATACTCAAAGTGATGAAATGTGTTAAGTTTCCTAGGTCTCCATGGCCCTTGATCATGCATGATAGGGTGATGGTTCTTGAGTGTCTTGTTTTGCATTTATTGAGCTTGCATATCTTGAATCACAAGCCATCATGCAATGAAATTGCTTGGATTGGTGGTTGTGGCTTAAGTTCACAACTCCTTGGATTTATCCATGAAAATGAGGGGTGAATTGTGCAAACAATCCTTGGAAATATCCTCTTTTTGCTCTGTTTGTACTCTGTTGCAGCATGATGATCTAGTGCATCAGTAGCCAGTGGGCCACCATCCATGGCCGGCAGTGCACCATAAATGGCCGACAGGCCACCTTCATGGCTGGCTGGCTATTGATGCAAACCTCAGCAGAATGTTGGTAAGGTGGAGCAAAATGGTTCTGGAAATGTTCAACTCTACAAAAAGAGACTTTCGAGAGCAAAACGGAGGTCTTTTCGGGTGGCATCTGAGCATATGCATCTTCCATTTCCCAAGGTGGAGTAGTGGTAGTGTAGTTATAGGCTTTAATTACTTAGGTTGTTTGCATTTGTGTTGTAAATTAGTTAGTTAGTTTACTAGTTGATTCATTCAAGTGTTGTAATAATTAGTTAATTAGTTTAGCTAGTTATTCATTTGGTTTGTAATAATTAGTCTAATTAGCTTAATTAGCTTAGCCCTAATTAGTTGCTAGCTAGTTTTGCTTTATTCATTTGGACTCTCCTTCGTGAGAACAAAATGTAATAATCTGTATGTGTTCCAACCTCACGTCTTTCTCCCTTTTATTTAATCACTTTTGATGGTTAGATTAGGGGCACATTTCAAATAGCATACTTTATGCTTGTATACATTTATCTTGTCTTGCATGCACCGAGGCTCGGTACATCATTCAAACTGCATTGTTATTTCAATATCTTATTTGAATACGTGTTTAACTGCATGTTATCAAATCGATCCATATGCCATATTAGTAGCCGAGCCTATTAATTGCATTCTTTGCATGTGTTGCATTAGGTATCTTGTATAGTTAGGAATCATGCATATTTTTCTAACTCATATCTTCCTAGCTTGGAGTACTAGGTGAGTTTTGAATGTGAGTGTTGCCATATCTAGCATGCTTGCCATGAGGCTAAATGCTTACTTGATAAACTGTTTGAATGCCTGTGGATGGAGACTTGTTGTTTGAATTGGAACGATTCAACAAATGTAAGTTTTAAGCCCACTTTGTTAAGTGGCAAATCATGTTTTAAGCTCACTATGTTTGGTGGCAAATTCGCAAACTTTTAAGCCCACTTGAAGTGGCAAATTCAAATCATTTTCACAAACAAACATGAGTTGAATTGTTCCGAATTGAGCAAACTAGTCTATACTTGCTTGTGAGCATCACATATAATGCTAGTTCAATAACCGGAATAAGAGCACACAATGTTTATAAAAATCATATCATGATTAGTAGAGGCTGATCTTTGATCGAGCGGGCGGGGGTGCTCAATTCATGACCTTCCCCTCTCGTACCCAAGTTCCCGAGCCGAGGCAACTTTGGTGATGACGGACACGTGGTCTTTGGCACGAGTCATGGGTTTTCTAAATTTTCACAAAATAAAATATTTAGGTGGCGACTCTGTATCTGGCAAAACAGTCCAATTTTGGCATTTTTGATTCAAAATCAGTTTTCCAAAACGATTTGCCGGATTTGGACTCTTTGGTATTTATCAGTTTCACATTGCACTTATGAGATTAGATTCAGAACCACGGAAGTCTGAACTATAGGGCTTTTCTTTTCGAGCTTCCGAAAGGGGGTGCGAAAAAGCTGAGCTACAGAAACTTACTTACCATTGGCAGAGTTTGCTTATAACAATAATTTCCACTCGAGTATCGGCATGGCACCTTATGAGGCATTGTACGGAAGAAAGTGTAAATCTCCGATTTGCTGGACCGAGGTTGGTGATAGAGCTTTGTATGGGTTTGAACTTGTACATGAAATAACTGAAAAGATAAAGATCATCCAACAGAGGCTCAAGATTGCTCAAAGCCGATAGAAAAGTTATGCTGATCAGAGAATGAGAAATTTGAAATATGAAATGGGAGATCACATGTTCATTCGAGTAATGCCAATGAAAAGGTAAACACGGCTTGGCAGAAAAAGGGAAGTTGACTCCGTGTTACATCGGGCCTTTCAGATTCTATAAAGACTTGGCCTTGTTACTTATCGTATTACTTTAATGCTAGGAATGGAATAGATGCACAATGTTTTCCATGTATCAATGCTCCATGGATACCTTAGAGATCCATTCCATGTCATAGACTACCACCAAATAGTGCTAACTCAATTACACATTAAGCCCTTGGCTTGAATCTACATGTAATACATCAAAAGAAAGTAAGACAACCAAAAAGTCTATCCACCTCTAGCCTCCCAAGCTATGTCCTTGGAGGTGGCATGCTACCTGTTCCTGAAAATGATATTCCCATATAGAGTGAGCCACAGCCCAGTAGAAATACACTAAACCAGCTATGAACAATGACTAAAAGATTAGCAGTTGATAGATGGCCAACACTTATAATCCGACTTATAACACATTACAGTTTCGTGACATTCAAGTCACGTTACATTTCATTTTCCATTTCTTTTCAACTTACAGTTTGAAAACAAGGCTCAACACTTAGCCAAATAATTGTATGAGATTGTAACTCATCTTTAAAATGCTTTCGAAATGCATGATGGATACATATTTTGGTGTTGTATCATTAACACATAAACCACTTCCATACTTCACAAACGATACATAATTTGGTGTTGTATCACATAACATAGAAACATTTCTATATTTCACAATTGATAAAGATATACATTTTAGTGCTATATCAAATCAATTCAACACTTCCGTAATCAACATTTGATACACATTGTAGTGCTGTATCAATGTTCCACAAAATCCGGTTTAGAGGTCCATCCCCCATCTTCCAATAAACCGTGGAGTACATCCCCCATCTCCTCCCACACAATACATGTATATAAACATAGATCATATACAATCAATCAATACATAAAGTTAATGTATTCTCTCAACCGTCATACTCAATGACACATTCCATTGATTAGTTTTTGTTTGCCTAATCATCATGCATTGTCTACAACAATCAAGACTATCCTCCACCGATAGCCCAAGCAGTTATTTCTAAATAGAAAATAAATGCACAAAATGAATAATACATCAACATTTCAACTAGGTGAGCGATAAATAATCCAACTACACCCTTTAATCCCACACATTCCCAATTCAAACATGTCCATTTCAATTCCTCATTTCTCAAATTAATTATACAAATTAATTAATTAAACCAATTAGGGCAATTTCCCATAATTCTCAACACCGACCCTAAGGTCCCATTCCTCTCAATTTCATAGCGAAACTTCCATTTTCTATGTTGCAAATATACATGGTTTCAATTTTGTCAAAACCCCTCTTTTATGAAAATTACATAAAGACCCCCAAACTTTCTCAAAATTACACAACAACCTCCAACATATCAAAATGCTAAAATTTAAAAACAAAGCTCATAAGGAGGAGTAGGATATCCCTACCTCAAAGTTTGAGCTCAAACGGAGATGAAGACCCAAAGACCAACGTGCTCCAAATCTCAACTTTTTCAGACTAAAACGAAGCCCTCAACACCCTTTATATTTTTAACAAAGGACTTAGGATAGATTCACACTCTAGCTAGATGAATACCTAGAGAGAAGACAAGTTTAGAGAGAGAGAGTCTTGGATCTAGGGTTTGAAAAATGAAAGGAGAAGAAAAAATGAAGTTTTCCCCGCTGCTGCCTACTGATATATAACAGGCTCGCTCGAGCGAAGACTTGGTCGCTCGAGCGACCAGACACAGAAAACCCTCGCTCGAGCCAAGAAAGTTTCGCTCGAGCCAACAACCCAGAAGCACGCTCAAGCGACAGATTGCTCGCTCGAGCGAAGAACAAACCAGATCGCTCGAGCGAAGAAAAGCTCGCTCGAGCCAAGAAATGCAGCTCTCAGGTCCAGAACCAGACGCAATTGCTCGCTCGAGTGAAGCCACTCTGGCTCGAGCCACCGGACAGAAAAAATCAACTCTCACTCGAGCGAAGAAACCCTGGCTCGAGCGAAGGACCAAAGCAAGAAGCTCGCTCGAGCGAAGGACCAAAATTCTGGACAGCAACCTTTTGTTCCCAGACACAACCAACCTGTAACAAACCTGCCCATCACATCCTATTACTCAACTACAAAGTATGAAAGGACATAAACACGATATAAACAACTGCCAACATCCATGGAATCAAGTCCGGATCACTGTACAACAAGGAGTAAAACCCAGGATCGCTATAAAAGTTGAGTAGAAAGAACAATATGGGAAAGAAGCAACGTGGGAAAAAGAGGATGAAATGAGACAACGCTACACAAAATTGTTTTCGAATGGATGTAACTCAAGTTTGAAGAACCAAACTTTCTAAGGGAGGAAGACTGTGACGACCCCAACCTTATTATTGCATGATTATGTGTTTATTTGATAATTATCTGTTAGTTTGTGAATTACATGTTGTAGACACCCTATTTTTGACTGTCCTCAAGACTTGGACGTCATCATTTGAACACTCGATGATCATCCATGCTCATGTTTGTTTTGAGTTCCTGAAGGTCTCGGCTGCACGTCTTGCCTTGGAACCTCCTCAACTTGCTTGTTTTGTGCTTGGTTGTGGACCAAGAACTTGTGGTTTTGTTTCTAAGGAAAAGGGTGGCTTGTTGGCCAGCCCTACAACCCATCAACCAGGCCTCATGCCTATCGGCCTTTCCTTCTTTCCATCGGCCATAAGTGGTGGCCGGTCGGCACCATTTTTGGCCGTCAGCACCCTTTTTGGACGATCGGCCATATCTTTTGGCCGAAGCCTTTTTATTTGCTTTTGTAGATATTTTTCTTCCAGCTGGTGCCAGCTGTTGGTCACTTGGCGTATCCTCCATACACGTATATGGATGGATTTCAATAAGTTCCTAGCTTGTTCAACAAGCTTGGGACTTGATTTTCTATAAGAATGGAGGCCCCTCTCCCTTTCCAGAGGTTTTGAAAATTGATAGACAAGATATATATATCTTTCTCTATATTTCTCCCTCTCTCTCCCTCTCTCTCTCTCTCTCTCTCTCTCTCTCTCTATATTTGCACTTGTTTGTGCTCAAAAGTGTGTTTTCTTCACACATTTGCACTAGAGCACCTAGTGAAACACCTCCATTGCTGAGCTGAGGTTCTTGGAGGTTGCTCTTGAGTGATTTAAGCTTAGTTTTTGCCTCTAAAGTTGTTGTGCTAAAGAGGTTCTTCAAGGGTGAGTCACTTACCTCTTTCAAGCTTTGTTTTCATAGCTTATTTAGCCAACTTTGCATACTTCTTTTGGTTTAACTTTCAACTAAAAAAATTCTTGTTTTGAAGTGCTTAACATGTTTGTTTAAGGCCTCTTTGGTGTTTGGGGTGATCTACTCCCTTGCATGCTTTGTTTGCTAGGCTTTTGAGCCATCACTTTAGACCTTTGTTTTAGCCCTTGTTTGGCCTCTTCACCACTAAATTCCAGAGGAATTTCAGTGGTGGAAATGGTGTTTTGAGGTCCCAAATAGGAAGGGGTCATCCCCTCTCCTTGTGTCTTGTGTGCTTGTGTTGTTGGCTCATCAAAAGAGCATGAAGCTCTATCTTCTTGAGGCTTATTTTGAGCATGTTTTTGTGAGTTTTTGGACCTGGTATAACTCTGTTTTTGGCTGTTTTGGTTGTATCTTGAATGCCTCATACACTTGTAGTGTAATGCTACTTGCTAGCCTAACATGCTCTATACTTTTGACCATCATTCTAGCATGATTTTGGCTTCACTCCAGCAAGCTTTTGGCCATGTTTTAACATTCCCTAGGTCTGATTTAAGTGTTTTGGGTCATCCATTCCTTGCTTTGTATAGCCATAGTTCATTCTTGCTCACTAGCTTTGAGTTTCCAAGTCACTAGCATGCATTGCTTGGGCTATTTGCATGATTTGGCATCATTTGGTATGTGATTTTAGTTTGTGTAGTGTGGTCATGCCTTCACATCTTTCACTCTTTCAATGCTTTGGAGGGGTTGTGCTTTATGTCTTAAATATGAGCCTATATGCATGCCTCATTACCTAAGCTCTTGGGCTACCATATCAGTGTATATTTGATCCTATTTTGCCATAATATAACTCTGATTTTTGTTGGTAAAGTCATCTCATGCTTGGTCTTGGTAGGTGTAGCGCAATCTCCATTTTTGGCCTTGTATGCTCCATGCTTCATGCCTTTAATTCTAGCTTGTTTTGGTTATGTTCAAGTATGTTTTAGGCACTGTTTTGACCTACCTTGGGACTGTTTTGAGTCACCTTGGCCCTTTGGGGCTTGCTTGTTATGGCCATGGTGTAAGCCCCTTGGCTAGCTTTAAGCTTTGAGCCCACTAGCATGCTTTATTTATCATTTGTGCATGATTTAGCATCCTTCGGAATGTGATTTCAGAGCCTATTTCACTGCTACACTCTCACATTTTCTACTCCTTCAATGTGCTTGACAGTTGGTGCCTTCATGCTTTGTTTGTGAACCAATTGGCTTGCATGCTTGTATATACTTTTGGACTCCATTTTCAGCATGCTTTGGCCATTGTCTTGGCTCATGCATGATGCTCGTTTGAGGTTGGTTTGCTCCTTTAAATGTTGCATTACATAGCCCTTACCATTGCATTGTTGTTCGCATGTTGTCGCATGACATTGTTGTTTGCATGTTGTTGCATGCTCATGTTGCTTGCATATTGTTGTTGCATGTTCAGTTGTTTGTATGTTGCATGTTGCATTATCTTTGCATGTTTGTTGCATTGCATTGTGTTTGGATCGGATGTTGATCCAAACACGGGGAACGAGGGGCGTTTCATACTTGAGGTGATGAAACGCACCCCATTCCTTAGGTCACCGACACCTTTGATCATGCATGATAAGTTGGAGGTTCATGGAGTCTTATGTGGTATTTGTGTGCATTCATTAACATTGATTTGTGCAACTCGGCCTCTTTGGCCATCATGCATCGAGATGCGCGATTGATGGCTCTAGAGCCGATTACTACACTCCTTTGAGCTTTAGACATGATAAGGAGTGTGGTTGCACACACATTTTCTTGTAAATACACCACCATGCCTCTATTAGTGCTCTGTTGCAGCAAAAGGAAAATCTGCAGGAAGCAGTGGCCGATCGACCACTTAGTATGCCGATCGACTATCAAAATTGGTCAATAGCCATAAACTCTGGCCGATGGCCACTCCTCTTGGCCGACCACTTCTCAGCATGTCCATGAGGTGGATCAGAAGTATCTTGGAGGTTGGTACAATCTTCAGAAGTCCCAAAACTTTGCTAACAGAGGCATCACGAGGCACGATAGTGGATTTCCGAGCAGAGCCGACCGAGCATGCATACATCCCTCCCCGCGAGGCCATTTTTACCGTTTTACTAGCTAGTTGTAGTTAATTACTTGTCTTGTAATTAATTAGTTTAATCTGTGTTGTAATATTCTAATTAGCTTAGTATAGCTAGTTTCAATTCGGTTTGTAATTAATTAGTTTAGCGTAGCTAGTTAGTTGATTCATTCGGACCCTCCGTCGAGAGGGCACAACTGTTGTAATAAGTGTGCGTGTATGTGATGCATATCTTCCAACCTCCATTTCTTTCTCCCTTTTACTTACCTACTTTCGATGGTTAGTTTTAGGGAATGTTTTAATTAGCATCCTTATGCTCGCATGTTTGCATCATTCATCTGTCTTGCATGCACCAGGCTCGGCGCATCATACTAACTGCATTGTATTTCAATACACTTTCTTGAATACGTGTTTCAAAGCATGTTATCAAGTGTAGCATTCACATGCCATCTTAGAATAGTCGAGCCTATCTTAGTTGCATTTTTGCATGTGTTGCATTAGGCATCTTAACATAGCTAGGATCATGCATGATTTCTAACTAGCTTCTGTTTTGGCTCGGAGTACTAGGTAAGTGTTTATGCTTTAGCATCCTTCCATGCGTATGAGTGTTGCCATGACAGCATGCTTGCCATGAGGCTATTTGCTTAAGTGTTTAAACTGTTTGAATGCCTGAGGGTGAAGGTTTGATTGCCTGAATTGGAACAACTCGATGATTGTGAGTTTTACGCCCACTTGAAGTGGCAAAACCATGTTTTTCTAAGCCCACTTGAGGGAGGCAAATCCGCGTCTTAGCCTACTTGCGAGTAGCACCTTCAAACCACTTTCAAAAACAAACTTGAGTTGTTTTGTTCCAATCCGCGTGATTGAGTCTATACTTGTATGTTGTGCGCATCACATAGTAAGCTAGCTAATGATCAGAATAAGAACACATGTGTTTTCAAAAATAACATGTCATGTTAGTAGAGGCCGATCTTTGATCGGGCGAGCGGGGGTGTTCATTTCATGACCTTCCCCCCTCGTACCCAAGTTCCTAAGCCAATGCAACTTTGGTGATGACGGACACGTGGCCTTTAGCACGAGTCAGGGTTTCTTAAATTTCCCAAAACAAAATATTTATGTGGCAACTCTGAAATTTGGCAAAGCAGTCCATATTTGGCACTTCTTGATTAAAATCAATTTTCCAAAATGATTTGCCGGATTTGGACTCTTTGGTGATTTATCAGTCTTGCATTGCACTTTGCGAGATTAGATTCAGAACCGTAACAGGAGTCCGAACTGTAGTAGCTAAGAACTACAATTCGTGCCCTCGCGCGCGGAGCGGAGTTCCAGGTGGTCTACACATGTTTGAATGTTGACGTAGATTGCGAAATTGAAAGCCCTAACAGATTCAGAAACCAAAATTGATTAATTCAATAGGCTAGTTAGAATATTTAGAACCATATGGTAAGTTTAATTAAAATTTGATTCAGATCAAAATAATTAGAATCATCAAGTATAATTTTTTAGACTTAAGCCCAATTGATTAGCCTTAATCACAATTAATTAGCTAAACCCAATCCACCTATATATATATATATATATGCTAATCATGCTTTAGACTTCATTCTCTACAATCTTTTGAGCTGAAAATTGAGGGTTAGAGAGAGAACTCAACATTTTAGAGAAAGAGAGAGAAGAAGAATCCAAGAGAATTAAGGGGAGATTGAAGAGTTTAAGCTCAACTAAAGCCCAATTCAAGCTCTAGGTATGATCTTTACCTATAATTCATGGAGACAATCCATGTAGGAAGATGAATCCCCTAATTTGTAGGGCCATTTGCATGTAATTAAAAACAAGTGAGCTAGAATCAACAAGAGTTTAGTGAATTCAAGTGAATTGTGTACATGCATGCATGATTCTTCGTCCTTTAAACTTGGTTTTCTCAAATTCACACATGCATGGGACTTTCACATGTTAGTTCTTAGAGTTCTTCATGTTTTTGCACTCAACATTCCACATATGCATGTTAGAAAGGAAAGAGTTGAGTTTGTTACATGTATGTCAAGAATATGATGTTTTCAACCTTATTTTGATGAATTGAAATGCATTTGAGATCATGGTCCCATAATTTCTAGCCATTCATGTTTTGTAATGACTTTCTAAGCTTTTGAGACCAACCAAGCAAGTTTTGAACATGAAAGCATTGTTTTTAAACTTTAATCACAAATTTGAAAAACCCAGAATTCATACGGTTCGCTCGAGCGAAGGATCCACCGCTTGAGCGAAAAATGAAGGCATCTAGTACTTTTACACATTTGGCCGTTGGTTCCAACGACCAAATGTACGCTTGAGCAAACCCACTTTTGTTCAACACTTGGCTCGAGCGACCATTGAGCGTAAAATTCGAGCATTTGGTACTTTTGTAGTCAGGCCACACCGCTTGTGTGACCAAGTGTACGCCTGAGCGAAGACCCTATTTTCAACAAATTTTGATTAACACTTATAAGTGCATATTTGCATCCTCATGCCCATTTTGGCATTCTTTTGTATCATTTGAACATTCTTAATCAAGGAATAAGCTAGAAACACACATAAGAGAATTGAATTAAGATACGTTACTTATTTCGAACGTGTGTTCAATGTGTAATTGTGTTATGTGCTTTGTGTAGGTGGTCAATCAAGATCTATCGTCAGTACCAGCCCACTGTGAGTAGTACTTTTGAAAAGATATGTTATTAAAGTGTGTTTTGGTTTACCGCAACATCAATTTTTTGAAATGTTATTTTGTTATGAATGAATAATTGTCACTTTTGAAATGTAATTGTGGCATGCTTAGTCTATGGCCCTCGCCCAAGGATAACAATAGCATGGCCTATGGCCATTGCCTGAGGGTAACAATACCACGGCCATTGGCCCTCGCCTGGTGGTAACAGTACCGTGGTCTTTGCTATATAGCCCTCTAACAATATCATGACCCTTCGTTATAGAGATCTCTATTATAGACCTATATGGTCCCTTCGTTAGACCCTTCTCGTTCCTATGTGCACTAATGGATGTACCACCTATGATTGTGAACTTTGATACGACAAGTATTCAGTTATGATTTGATTCGAACTCAAGTGACATGATTTTGTACTATGCTAGACATCATTCATTTAACCTCTTTATACTGGTATTACTCACTGGGCTTTAACTCACCCATTTCCCTTAGATATATATATTTATAGGTGAGCAAATGAAGTATCAAGCATAGAGAAACCTCGAGAGTCCACCCTTTTGTCAGCTATTTTGAAGTGCCTCCGTGATGGGGCGACCTTGGTCTCATGCGGAGCCAAGTGTGTCAACCTTGTGAATTGTGATGCTTTGTTTTGTTTCCTTTGTTTCTTTTGTTTAGTTCTTGTTTTGGATCTTGGAATGGATGGACAATTTGTATAAGGGTTTAGATGCTATGATGTACTTTTGTATTCGCATCTATAATGGGGTTAAAGTTTAAATTCCTTTGGATTTGTATGTATGCAACACTTGATGGAAATGTTTATATCTTAATATTGCTTTCGCAGTGCCCCTTTAATATTATTTATTACTAGATTTTTCTTTGAGGCTGGAGGTAATCTGGAATTACTGGCCGATCACGGCCTAAACCTCTAGGGGCAGGTTCGGGTCATGATAATAAAACTATCACATTACTTATATAGTATGATGTGGTGCATTCATGATCATTGCTATCTGTATGTTATTATTGTTTAGGATCATTTGTGATCCATACTAGACTTTATGTTCATCCTATGTTACTAATCATTTTTTAGGTACAACGTTGAGAAGTGGTTCAAGGTCAAAGGATATTCTTTAAGTGTTGGCCAATGGGCCTTATATCTATTGGTGAGATGCCATTGTTGTAAAAGGGCTAAGCCCTTTCTTTTTAACGTAATAATGTAAGTCTACAGACATTTAATTTAATTGTAATTCATTTTGCATCCAATGTATATACGAATGAGGGAATTTCTACTATCTATTCATGTTAATGTATATAGATAAAATTGGATTATAATAATGGATGTGGTAATATTATTCGGATAATAAAAAGTGGGGCATGACAAAAAGATAAGTCCATGTGCATATAAATCAAATCATCACAAATTAAGCGAAGAACCCTCCATCCGCTAGCATCCAAAGAGATATATCAAATAAGCAATTAGCCACAAGGTAGAATGCTAGACATAGTAAGAAAAAAACACACAATTGGGATGCAAAGATTAAAAAAAGACTCACCTAGTACTCATCCACACCAAGCCAAGCAAAAAATGTTAGAAAATATGCATGATTATATGTGCAAAGAGGCTAATGCGATACATACGCCAATATGCAACTAAAGATTTGACTACTAGCACATGATATATGAACCATCTCAAAATGTAGGGTAACGCACATAATCACACAAGAGGTAAAGAAATGATAGATAAAATGAGCCAAGTCTTATGCATGAAAAATAAATGCAAAACATGAATAAATGATGAATAAAGAAAATAGGATGCCAAGAATATGGAAAGCTCTAAATAAAAGAGATAGAAAAAGATGAGATGGATACACATACATCTAAACTAAAGGGAACAAAAATGGAAAGAGTTATGAGGCCCCTAATTTTGTAAGTCCTATTAAATCACTGACTTTTGAGTTATTATAATAAAGCCCTTAGTTCCTTGTTTATTCGCAAATTTAACCCTAGAATCGAAGAAGTATCGCGAACGAACTTGTACAAATCCTAATCGACCCCAATAGCTTACTAATCATTTCTACTCTCTAATAGTAATGAAGCCCCTAACCTTTGTAATTTTATTTAGATCTTTATTTTTGAATTATTTTAATAAAGACCTTTGATTCCTTATTTGTATTCAATTTTAGTTATAAAGTCAAAAACGCATGCCAAACGAAAACTCGCAAACCCTGATTGAGCCCAGGAACTCAGGGATCATTTCCAAAGCCTTAATCATAATTAATTAACTCCCTAATTATAAATTTACTAGTAAAAAACCCTAGATTTCTGGTTCTCATTTCAATTCGCCATTTAATTCAAAATAAAGAAACTTTAACAGAATTGAATTCCTAAGTCCTAATTTAATTAAATACTACACTTTACTAAATGTTTCAATTCATAAATTCAGGCCTTAGCCCTCACATTTAACTTGAATTACAAATTGACCCCAAATTAGTACCCTTATGTATATATATATTACCTTAATTCAATCTTTGTTTGTGCACAAAATATACAAAATCTATATCAAATTGTACACATAATCTCCCCAAATCCAAGAATATAGCCGGCCACCCCCCCTCCTCCAGGATATAATTATTAGCACCTTTGGAACAAAATCTCTAAAATCATGAAAAACAAATCATGACATTGGTACTAAAAGATTTGCAATGAATACATTGATATATATATACCTAATGTATTTGTAACTAGAATGGATTAAATTAAAAGCCTAACTAGATCATAATTAAGTACATAATTAAGGTCCTAATTACTCTCATTCCATTACATTCAAACTAAATCCATGACTATTCAATTCATTTGAAACTAATGAGCATTTTGGACTTTTCACACCAAATTCTCTATAAATACACCACTCCCCTCCTCATTTTTGAAGCACAAACACACCCATACACTCTTACATTCAGCTATGAGAGAGAGAGAGAGAGAGAGAGAGAGAGGAAAGGAAGATAGAGAGCTTTGGTAGTGGAGGAAAGAAAAATAAACGAATTCTTGAGCTAGCACTTCTTTAGGTATTCAAGTAAGCCACAACACAATCCTCTCTTTTATTTTTCTCTTTCAAATGCATATGTTTTAATGCTGTTCTTGTGTTAAAAATAAAAAGAATTGAGCCTTGTTCCACCCTTGTGTTTTCTCTTAATAAGTACAAAACTATCTTTTTCTACACCTCTCTCACAGAATTTCCAAAGGCACACCTTCAATCTAATTTTTTGAGTTTAATATATATTATTTAGCATGTTTTCATCACAATAGAAGAGAAAAATTATCCATGGTTACCCTATTTTCTTACTTTTTCTCTTATTTCAAGCTTTGTGCTCAAAGAATCGGTATTTATAGCCCACTTGCAAAATTTTAGAAAAATGAAAAAAAAAACCTCCTTAACTTAAATTTTCTCTCAAAACCTTCCTTTAAGTGTTATCTTTCATGGAAAAAAAAAATTCTCGAAAACGAGTGAGCGAATTTTCGTAACAGTCAACAAATCTGGATAGTTCTGGAGTATTTCCTAAATAACTAAAATTCTAGGAAAGCTATGGTACTTCAAAAAAAATGTTTTGAAAACTAGATAAAATTCTCTACAAACCATAGGAAGGCCAAGTTTTTGAAAAATCTAAAAATGTCTCTTTAATTGCAATTTTTAAAGTGCACCAAATCTAGAGATTTACTTTTGTTGATGAACTTATGTTCTTAATTTCATGGGTGTGCTTGTTATTATCACTTGTTCATGACTTGGTATGATATTTGCATGTGTTATGGTCATGTTCCTTACCATAGTCATTTGATGACGCTCGTGCATATGTAGATATTATTGTCTTGATAAGTTTGTTCTAACTTTAACTTAAGATATCTAACTCAACGAAAAACTTAATTGGGATGGTAATTGGGTTTCGGTCATTTAATGTTATGAGAAAATTTTGTATTTGAGTTGAATTAGTTGGCGGGACGTGTTCCTTATTTGAAGCAAAGTCTTGCGCAAGTGTGTTTTTGTACCCTAACATGGACATAAGGTATTCTGGCTGCTTAACGGAATTGGGAGGTATAAGGGTGGTAGTGAGTTCTCACACAGGGAGAGTATCCCTAGAAGCCCATTTCCTTGGGGTAGACCGTAATGTCACCACTCGGGTATGTAACCTAGATGCGTAGGCATCATTGGTAATTGTGCGGTAAACCACGCATTGGTATTTGTTTAACCAATGGGGAATCAGAATGCCCCTAGCCAGTGTTAGTGGTTGAGTAGGAACCGCATTCTACGGAGAGTTGCCTAGAACTAACTTGATTGACTGTTATTCTTGAGAACCTAAATTTATTATAAGTAATGCTAGATTGTTACTTTTGCTATAAATTATGATCATGCTATTATTATGTATTGGATTAGGAAAAAATGATGAGGTGTATGTGCATTTACTGGGCATTCAAAGCTCATGGCATTTAATATAGGTATTGATGAAATTTACGCAGATGATGACGAAGCAAAAACATTTGAAGACATATGGCTATCTATAGACACCCCATTTTTTACTGCCCTTAAGACTTAGGCGCCTTAGGTTGAACACTCGATGATGAAATAATACACTATACAAACGTTCGATTTCTTCAGCAAAATGCTTCAGTTTTCAAGCTTCAGAGCCCAAACCTTGCACTTTCTTTGAACCAAAACCTAATTTTTTCTAGACCACTCAGAGGCCTGTTGGCCAAAAAGTGACCGATAGTCCAACTTTTATTGGCTGGCCGTCCCTTTCCATGGCCGACCGGCCATATCCAGTGGCCAGTAGATGTTTGCTGCCAGCTGTCCCCCCCTCCCCCCATGTGCATGCCTTGCACCAGCTGGCTCAATACAGATATTTCCAACAGCGGAACTTTTTTGTTATAAATAGATGACCATCCCTCATGGTTTTAAGTGAGAAAATTTTTCCAAGAGTCAAAAACTTGCCAAACACTCTCCCTCTCTATCTTGCAATATACATATACTATACATACACTTCCTAAACCAAAAATTTGAGACTTCTTGCTGAGATTATTGAGCCAAAATTTCAGCTCTTGAGGGTGAACACTTTGTGGTTTGTGAACCAAAGAGCATCCTCTCTTCAAGAGGTATAGCTTTTGCCATCTTCTCTCTTATTTACACTACTCTTTTCTCCTCTTTTTCACACTATTTTGGACTATTTTCAAGTGCTGAAACTTGTGATTAAAAAGTTACCAAAGGTGGAGGGTTAACCACCCTTTCTTGAATATTATCCCATAGCTTGAATCCTAGTTTTTTCCCACTTGTTTCTCAACTTTTAGCTACTAATTTTCAGAGTTTTGAGTGGCTAAAACATATGATTTTAAGGCCCAAAAAGTGGAGGGGTTAGCCACCCTTTCTTAGGCTTGCTTACTAGCTTTGTTCTCCTCTTCTTTCACTTGCTTTTTCTAGCTTTTCAAACTAATTTTCAGCACTGTTTTTTTAGTTTTTGGGGTTGTTTTAGTTGCTTATTTGATTCATGCTTTGAATACTATGCTTGTGTTGTTGTAAGTCCTCATGGATTTGGGGGTTTAGGCCATACACAACAATTTATTTGAGTTGATAGCTTTTCATTCCTTTTTTTTTTTCTCATGTGAAGAGTCTCACACTTGTAATCATCTTTGTCTAATCATCTCTGCAACCTCCCTCCTTTCTTTTTTTCCTTTGATTAAGAGTTGTGTCAAAAACTTAGCTGTTGTTCAAAGCATGAGAAAGAGACTTTCCATGCTTAATGGTTTAATCTCTTCGAAGGTTCATTATCAAGGCATTACATCTCTCTCATGCAAAGAACAATTTTTGTTTGACACTTCTCTTTATCGCTTTTTGCACTTAGTGGACATAGTTATCACTTTTGGACACAAATGAATACAGAATGGCAAAGTAATGTAAAAGAGATTAAAATTGGAACAAAAAAGTTTAAAAGGGTAATAAAACTGAGTTGGGTTCAATCGGATGTTATATTGAACTCATTGAGTCTTGAATCATTACATATTCTTTAGTGATATTAATGATTCAAGAAGCAATGTCTACCACTTCCCTTAAGATAACTCCATGATAGGGAGGAGGTGTTGTTGGTCTTTTATTTTCATTTATTGAGCTTTTGTCCTATTGGTTCATAGATCATCATGCAACAACTTTGTGACAATTGATGGTTTGTGAATCGAGTTTACTCCTCCCTTGATCAATTTCATGATAGGAAGAGGCAAAAAGGATAAACATCCCCTGAAAACACTCCGTTTTTCTCTGTTTTAATTCTGTGGCAGTCAGGCAGTACCCAAAAATAGTGGCTAGCCGGCCACCTTTCTGTCTGGCCAACCACTTTTCAAGG
This sequence comes from Camellia lanceoleosa, assembly GCA_025200525.1. Taxonomy (NCBI): domain Eukaryota; kingdom Viridiplantae; phylum Streptophyta; class Magnoliopsida; order Ericales; family Theaceae; genus Camellia; species Camellia lanceoleosa. The sequence continues at coordinate 70,946,969 of CM045767.1, read as the reverse complement.
CCGGCCGGCCACCTTTTTGTATAGGCAATGGCTTTTTTATGGCAGAACAGAGCATAAGCTGAGGCAAAAACCGATTAATTTTCTAACTGCAAGCAGAACAGTTTCTGGTAGCAAAATAGATAGGTTTCTGGGAGGACATTTTCATTCATGTGTGTGCAACTCTTCACTTCCCATAGTCCTTTAAATTAATGCTTTGATAGTACTGCATGTAATTAATTAGATTCAGTTTGAATTTGTAATAGTTAGTTAAATTTAGTTATTGTAATAGCTAGTTAAATTAGTTAATTTGGTGTTGTAATAATTAGTTTAAATTTGGACATTTTGACTCTCTTGCATGAGGGCGCACTTGTAATATTGTGTATGTCTCCCAACCCCCATTCTTTCTCACTTTTATTTACTTGTTTACGATGGTTACATATAGCATCGTATTTTGGTTTCACGCCATTACCATGATTTGTATCCATTTTTGCATGCATTGGGTTCAGTTGATCATTCTAACCTTGTTGTTATTTCTCACTTACTTGAATACGTGCATTACCATATACTTTGAAGTGGTCCACATGTCATGTTAATAAACCGAACCTGGTAGTTGCATTTTGTATGTGTTGCATTAGTCACTTGCATATTAGAGCATGCATTTTTCTAACTATTTTCTTCTATTTTGGCTTGCCGAGGTTGAGTACTAGGTGAGCATTTTTGCTTTAGCATATTGCATGTATGTTTGTGTTGCCATATCGAGCATATTACCATGAGGCTAAGTGCTTATTTGATATATCTCTTGAATGCCTATGGATGAAGGCTATTTCGCTTAAATTGGGATGATTTGATTAAATGCGCATATGAGCTCGTTTTTTTAAACAACACATTCAAAACTCTTTTCAAATAAACATGAAATCAAAACATTCCAAAGTGAATGAAATAGTCTATACTTGTGTGCCTTACATAGTAATGTTTAGCATTAATAAATCAGAACAAGAGCATACATTGTATATAAAAATCACATCATGATTAGTAGAGGCCGATCTTTGATCGGGTGAGTGAGGTGCTCAATTCATGACCTTCCCCTATCATACCTAAGTTCCCGAGCCGAGACACTTTAGTTATAACGGACAAATGGCCTTTGGCACAAGTCATGGGTTTCCAAAATTTTTCAAAAATATTTTGGTGGCGACTTTAAATTTTGGCAATCCAATCCATTTTTGGCATCTTTGATGATAAATGAATTTTCTAAGATTTGTTGGATTTTGACTCTCATTTGTGTTTTTTCTGTTTCACATTGCACTTGTGAAACTAGATTCTGAACCGCGGGAGTCCGAATTGTAGGGCTATTGTATCCGAGAAGGCTAAACCCCTTCTGAGGAGCACGAAAAGCAAGCTACACTATCCTAGAAGAATTAGGAATTAGTAATCATGTTTTTGGATTGTAAGTGTTACAAATCTTGTTGTAATTAAGATATGAACTTGTAATTATTATTTTACTTATATATACATATATCTTTTGTAGACCTTTTGTTAATACCTTGTTAAGATCTATCAAAAAGGTAGCTTTGCTATCTAATGTGGTTGGATTTTAAAAGGAGGTTATATTGACTCCTCCGACCTTCTTGGGATCTACTTGGTTATTGACCAAGGACTCATTAGTGACGTCTTCTACACTTGTAACCTTAGAAAAACCCTATAATTATTTGTTAATATATTCCTTGATGTTCCTAATTTGTCATGAATCGAACCCACCCCAAGAGGTTTAGGCCATGATCGGCCAGTAATCCCAAATTACCCGGCCTCAAAGACAAAAATAGATAATTAATAATAGTAAACGAGGCTCTATGGAAGCAATAATAGAACATAACTATGTCCATCGAGCGGTGCATACATGGAAATTTCACAAGTATTTAAAACTTAAAACTCATACATGCTTTCTTATATACATACGTAGGTACAACACACCCAGTTAAACTTCTTGCACATATTATCCATTCCAAACAAGTCTCCAAAGAACAAAACAAAAGAACATAAAACAAAAGGGTTGACATAGCTTGGCTCCACTTGAGTCCAAGTACGCCCCATCACAGAGGCACTCAAACAGTGGCCTCACAAAAGGTGGACTCTCGAGGTTTCTCTAGACTTGACGCTCCATTTGCTCATCTACATATATATAGGGGAAGGGGGTGAGCTAAAACCCAGTGAGTAATACTAGTATAAAGTGGTTAAATGAAAGATGTCTATCATAATACAAATCATATCTTATGAGTTTCGAAACAAATCATAATTCAGTACTTGTCATATCAGAAGTTCATAAGTCATAACTCATATGTGGTACATCCAATAACGCAAAGCAAAGGGCCCGAAGGCATATCGAAGGAACCATTAAGGTCAACAAAAGGACCATATGGGTCTAAATAATGGGACCATAAAGGTCAAGCAAAGAGACCACTCAGGTCAACATCAGAGATCTCTTTAAATTCAATAATCAAAAGGCCATAGTATTGTTTTCCCCAAGTAAGGGCCTTATTAAGGAAGGGTCGTGCTATTGTTTCCCCCAAGCGAGAGCTTCACTAAAGGATGCCACAATTACTTTTCAAATAAGACAATCATTCATTCTTATCAAAATAGCATTTCAAACTAACATTCAAAATAACATTCTTGCAGTAATTTAAAAATACATATCAACATATCTTTACAAAGATACTACTCACAGTGGGTTGGAACAGGTGTTGGACCTCGGATGACCACCTACACAAAACACATAACAAAGATACACATTGAAACATACATTCATCACAAATAACATATCTTAATTCAACTCTCTTTTGTGTGTTTCTAGCTTATTCCATGACTAAAGATGTCTAAATAATGCTTAAGGATGCCTAAAAGGGCATGAGGATGCAAATATGCACATATGATTGTTTGCCAAAAATTGTTGAGAACAGGGTGTTCGCTCGAGTGCACCTTTGGTCGCTCGCGCGGTGTGGCGTGACTGTAAAAGTACTAGATGGTGTCAATGTAGGCTCAAGCCATCACTTGGTTGCTCGAGCCAAGTACAGATGTCTGCAAAAATGCTGAGAGCATACAAAGTGCGCTTAAGCCAAGGTTCCGTCCCTTGAGTGAACTGGGTGAATTCTGGGTTTTCCAGATTGCTCTTTGAAATTCAAAAACATGACTCTTATGATCAAAGCTTGCCTGACTTTATAGAAACATGGAGAAACTCTTTATAAAGCATGAATTCATGGAAATTATGAATCCATATTCTCAAATCTCTTTCAATTCTTTAAAACAAAGCTCAAAACTCAATGTTTTTGCCATGCATGTAATGTTTTGAACTTCTTTCCTTTCAAAACGTGCTTAAATGGAATGAGAAGTGTAGAAACATGAAAAATCCTTTAAGTTAGCATGTATAAACTCCATGCATGTATGAATTTGTGGAAAATCAAACTCTAGGATGAAGAATTATGCATGCATGTTCAATTTCAACTCAATCTTACAATATTTCAAGTGATTCCAACTCTTTCCTTCCAAAATTCATGCAAATAACCTTATAACCTCCATGAACTTGTCTTCCACATGAATTATGGGTGATTATCTTACCTAGAACTTAAATTTGGAAGTTGCTAGCTTAATCTCTTCAAATACCCTTCAAATTCTCTACAATTTCTATTCTCTCTCTCTAGAAGTTGGCCTTCCTCTCACTCTACAATTTTCAGCCACACTCTCTTAATGAAAATGCAGTCAAAACATACTTAAGGCATATATTTATATAGAAGGATTAGATTAGGCTACTTAATCTAGCTTGGGCTTAGTTAATCTTAATCAAGTCTAATTAATTTATTATAATTATTTTGATATGAATTAAATTTTAATTAAATTTTCCATATGGTTCTAAATATTTCAATTAGCATATTGAACTAGTCAATTTTGGTTTATGAATCCGTTTGAGCTTCCAATTTCGAATTCTAAGTCGGTATTCTAACAAATATTTCATATGCAAATAGATACGCACAAATTAAACATATAATCATGCAATTATGCTCACTAAAATAATATATAAAAATAATACGTATTTTGGGGTCGTCACACGATTTTTGGGCATCACAAGAGTGATGGAAACTATCTACACTAACAAGGCTACCAAATAAAAATAGAGAAGCTAAGAAATAAGAATGATAGAAAAGAAAGTGAGCCAAAATGCTTCTCTAACATAGGAATGTAGAAGAGAAGCACTAATTTTCTTAAAATGCCTCTGGAAGCTTGACATGATAGATTCCTCCTTGATCACCATGAATAATGAGACGATAGAATCCAACAAAGCCATTGAAGCTCCCATATGAACAAGAATAGAGAATCTTAATCTCAATCACCATAAGATGAGAGAAAGAATATCCAATCAAAGAAAGAGTATAATGATCTACCACTTCCCATCATGAAGAAAATCAAGGAAAAAGTAGATAAGTAATCAAATGGTAAAAATAATGAACAAAATCTATCATTCTCGTCATGGAAAAGATGAGATGATGATCTTCCATGATCATAAAAAAATATAGAAGATCCATAATGATCATAGAAGAAATAGAGAGATGAAACTAAAACAAAAAGACCAGATTAAAGAGATAAATAATAATATGCATCATCTCTCATGGAAAAGAGCAAATGGATGCTCAAATCCATGTTAAGAATAAATGGAGAGAGTAGATTACAAATTATCTTTAGGTGGAAGCCATGTTTGGCTTCCAAGAAAGTAGAGAGAAAATGAAAGGAAGTAAAAGAAAATGAAATTTACAAATCTCTAACTACCAATTTAGGCCCATAGATCATCCAATTAATTTCACAAAACAATCCATATGCTTTATTAGAATGTGAACATGGATAAAATTGTAACGCCCTCAAAATAATACATTAAACCCATTATTATTGACATGCATTGGTATAAGAAATAAACATCTTTCTATTCATCAGAGTAGTTCATTACAAAAGAGTATTACATGTTGACAACAAAAGTAAACGCCCTATGGGCTTACAACTTTCCAAGCCAACACTTGGTTACAAGAATGAGTACTAACTCATATATATATTAAGCCCTTGGCTTGAATTTACATGTAATACATCAAAGAAAGCAAAACAACAAAAAGGGGTCTGTCTGCCTCTAGCCTCCCAAGCTATGCCCTTGGAGGTGGCATGCTACCTGTACCTGAAAATGATGTCCCATATAGGGTGAGCCACAGCCCAGTAGAAATATACTAAACCAGCTATAAACAATGACTAAAAGATTAGCAGTTGATAGGTGATCAACACTTATACATCCATCTACATCACATTACAGTTCCATAACAGTCATGTCCATGTTACAATTCATTTCCCATTACTTATCTTTTTATTTCATACACGTGGCTCAGAACCTAGCCAAATAATTCCATGAGATTATAACTCATCTTTAAAACACTTTTGAAGTTCAAGAAGGGTACACATTTTTGATGCTGTATCATTAACACATATACCACTTCCATAATTCACGAGTGATACACATTTTAGTGTTGTATCAATATAACATAGAAACACTTCTACACTTCACAATTGATAATGATATACATTTTAGTGCTATATCAAATCAAACCAAACACTTCCATAATTCACACTTGATACACATTGTAATGCTGTATCAATGTCAAGCAAAACCCGGTTTAGAGGTCCATCCCCTATCTTTCCCTAAACCGTGGAGTACATCCCCTATCTCCTCCCACACAACACAATGTATATAAGCACAGATCATATACATAAGGTTAATGTATTATTCCAACCGCCATATTCGATGGCATACTCAATTGATTAGTTTTAGTTTGCCTAATCATCATGCATTGTCTACAACAATCAAGACTATCCTCCACCGATAGCCCAAAGCAGTTATTTCTAAACGGAAAATAAATGCACCAAATGGATATATATTATCAACATTTTAACTAGGTGAGCGATAACTGAATCCAACTACACCCTTTAAATTCCACACATTTCCAATTTCAATATTCTCAATTCAATTTCTCATTTTCTCAAAATTAATTATACCAATTAATTTATCAATGTAATTAGGGCATTTCCCATAATTAACATAACAACCCTAAGGTTCCATTTTCATCCATAGTTCAACATTAATCTCAATTCTCTATGCCAAACATGCATATAGGTTTATATATATATAACCCCCATCTTTTGTAAATTACACAAAGACCCAAATCTTTCTCAAAATTGCCCAACAACCCCCAACATATCAAAATGCTAAAATTTAAAGAAAAAACTCATAAGGAGGAGTAGGATATCCCTACCTCGAAGTTAGAGCCCAAACGGAGATGAAGACCAAAAACCAAAATGCTCTAAATCGCCAAAGTTTCAGATTAAAACGAAGCCCAAGACACCCTCTATCTTTTTAACAAAGGACTTAGGGTAGATTCACACTAGAGGGAGATGAAAACCTAGAGAGAAGGTTTGTAGAGAGAAAGGAAGCTCGGATCTAGGGTTTCCAAAACAAAAGAGGATGAAAAAGTGATGTTTTCCCTGCTGCTGCCTGTTGATATACAACAGGCTCGTTCGAGTGAAGGCTTGTTCGCTCGAGCGACCAGACACAAGAAAGCCTCGCTTGAGCGAAGGAAAGCTCGCTTGAGCTAACAATTCAAACCCTCAGGTTTGCAACCAAACGCACGCTCGAGCGACAGAATGCTCGCTCGAGCGAAGAACAACCAGATCACTCGAGCGAAGAAAAGCTCGCTCGAGCCAAGAAATGCAGCTCTCAGGTCTAAACCCAGATGCAATCGCTCGCTTGAGCAAAGAAAAGTTGGCTCGAGCGAAGGACCAAAACAAAGAGCTCACTCGAGCGAAGAAGTGCTCGCTTGAGCAAAGAGCCAAAAATCTGGGCAGCAACCATTCCCAAACACAACCAACCTGTAACAAACCTACCCAACATATCCTATAACTCAAATACAAAGTATGAAATGACGTAAACAAGATATAAACAACTGCTAACATCAACGGAACCAAGTCCGGATCACTGTACAACAAGGGATAAAACCCAGGATCTCTATAACTTGATAAAATCATGAGAAATAAAGTTTGTTTGAATGATGGAAAAATTAGTGAGAAAGTGATGGAAAATGAAAGCAACTATGAGAATTATGAAAACAAAGTATAGGATAGGACTAGAACCCTCTATATAAGTCCAAAACTAATCTAAAATACCAAAGAAAACTAGAAAATAGAGTGTTTGTAAGAGAAAAAAATGAGAGAGAAAGTGCAAGAAAATGAGAATCTACATAATCCAACAATTCCTATGGAGGGGTGGCTAATTTCTTCCTCTATCCATAAGGCCCAATCACGTATTGAACAGTTAAATTCAGAATTTCAGAGTGTTTGGCAAGAGAGAAAACAAGAGAAAATATAAGAGAAAGTGATGAGAAAAATTCAAGAGATTACCTCAAGTGTAGGGAAAGCTCTTTGATTGGCAATCCTCACTCTAAACACCCTCAAGTCTTAAAATTCTTCCCTGAATCTCCAGCCAAAAAAAAAAAAAAAAAGCTTCAAGTTCAAGCTTCAATAGAGGCGCATGTATAGGTATAAGTATAGAGAGAGAATTCTGAAGACCCAAAAGCTTTGAGATTAAGAGAGTGTCCATATGCTTTGGTAAGTCTCCAAAATCATTCAACCTCATTTTCCCTTGAAAGATGGGTGTTTTTATAGGCTAGGAGGTTGTTTGGTCCGCAATTCGCTCAAGAATTGCGTAGGTGGAACCTCCATAAGCATGGGGGGACCATCCCCCGAAATTGCTTTGTTTCTCGACAAATTTGTCTGATCAGCAAAACTTTGTCTGGCCAACTCTTTTATGGTCGACCAGGCGCAATATGGCCGCACACGCACAAAAGTTGTACGAATGACTGATGTTTTGTACGACTAGGTCAAGAATGAAAAGAAAATAAAGTTTTTCAAGAGGATTCTCCTCATTTCCATTCATTCCCACTTTGTTCTTGCTCAGTTACACAAGGTCACAACATTTTGATTTTAAAAGATGAGCTTAGACATTATGGAAATGATTGGACTTACACATGGATAAAACATTTTGAAAAATGTTTTAATGGTCTAAAAACATTTCGTCGAAACCGATGAAAAGGTTAGGACTCACTTTAAGCTTGAGTTATCTATTGGAGAAATTGAAGGATCTACGCATTCCAAATTTTCATCATCGAGTGCCTAGATAAAATAGGACCAGTCAAAATGGGGTATCTACATTAACACGAGCTTGCCTTGGACTAAATCTTGAATATGAGACAATAGACTAGAACAAGCTCACTTGGCTTGGGAAATTACCCTTTTTTGAGCGATGATTACAAAAACCTTGAGAAATAAATACATGGGCTCCATCAATCACTGCTTTGAACTTACCAAATAGAACTCGAACTCGGAATTCACTAACTGTTAATTTCTGAAACCTGGATCTTCATTTCCCCAATCACACAAAGAACTTTCAAGCCACAAAAGCACATAATTTGCATCTAATGCCTATGGGGGGTAAAGGTCGCCCTGTACTAATTGTGGAACAAGTTTTAGGTTTCATTACTCATACAAAGGCATCAAGCAATCCTAAATTTGGCGAGCATTTTTTTCTAATTTGGAAGGTTCTATTGAAGCTATATGCGAATGGTAGATTTAGTCAAAAGAGTACATCGGCTATGGCCATCTATATACCTCTCATAGACCACCTTGGAAGTGCAAGTAGGCAGTCAAACGATACGTGATGACCAAATTTCGACGCTTACTTGTTAACATTAACATAGCCTGTGAGTGGCAAGCTATCTATGATATTGAGCAACAAAGTGGGGTGAAATTGAGCCCACAATGATGCAATGCAATGAATCAATTAAACACAAATCTCATAAAATAAAGGTTTTCAAGTCAAATTCTCTTAGTTCCTAGCATAATCGCCAACTATGGACATCATGCTTTTTTGGTTATTAGGGCGCGTTGGCATAAATTGTACCAAACTCTAATCATCCCACATCGAATGTGAATCGTATGATCTATAGTGATAACCAATCATTTATCCCATAAGTTATCAAAATAGATTGATGCATAACCAATAGTCGCCACTTAGTCTTTTATGGGGAACAAAGAAACCGTTTGACTCTGCAAGTAGAGGCAGTAATCCGTCATAACCAAAACACTCTCAACTTAGAAACTTAGGTACAAAATGGGAAGGTCATTAATTGATGCATCTCCTCTGGCCCAATCAAGTGATTAGCCTCTATTAATCTATTACTTATGAGATTTAATGACTAATTTACTCCATGAACTCAATTATTAAACCTTAATTCTTTTACTAAACCTAACAACTAGATGATTGAATAAATAAGATATCACCTAAGTTAGATTCATCAATACAATCATATCAAGCCAATGATTTTCATGAAAATAATGGATGATAGTCTAAGGGTGACATAGAAGCCTCCAAACTTGAGCTCGTCAATGATAGTCTGGATGACAAGCAGAAGAGCCAAGTAGCACTCTTGTACTCTCACTAGGGAGCCAAAACAATGAACTAAACTATTCCGCTCCTACAGAGTAGACAAATAGAGAGAGAGAGAGAGAGAGAGAGAGAGAGAGAGAGAGATGTACCTGCTACGTAACAGTAGAGAGAGAAGGGAAAGACAAGTGAGATTGAGAGTGAAAAGAGGTTATCAAAGTCGATGGTGATGATAGGCAGCGGTAACGATGGATCGGTGGTGGCTAATCCACAGTGGCCGGTGGTGGTAGTAAAGAGGATTGTAGAAAAAGAAGAAAAAAAAATGCGAATGTGTTTTTTACTATTTCAATTTAAAACAATAATAAAATAATAAGTAAAAAAACATTATGATGAAAATACATTATAAAATATGTTTTCAGCTTTCTATTTAAAAAAGTTAATGATTTTAAGTTTTTATTAATTATTTAAAAAATGGATAAATTAAAAATGCATCTCCTGAGGTTTTTAAAATACGATTGTCCTCTGTGGTTTAGCAAATTACATACTTCCTCTCGAAGTTTCTAATTCCATTTCAAATGACCCATTTTATCAATAAATTATCAAGTCGATTAACAATTCATGTCATTTTATCATTGATAAAAGAGCAGTTAGAAATTCTTTTTCATTTAATTATGTTAAATAAATTTTTTTGATAAATAAGATATTTATAATTTTTTAAACTGCAAGAAACAATTCGTATTTTACGTAAATATTAAGGAATGTATTTGTAATTTATCTAAACAAATTATGATAAAAACGTATTTTGTAAATACGTTTTCTATCTAAAATATACTTTCTTAATTATTATTATTTTTTATATTTTAACAAACCCAAAAAAAAAAAGAAGGGAAAATTAGTGATAATTCCAATTTAAAGAGAGTATAAGGTATTAGGTCAGTAGATATTCTTTTGTTGGTGTGAGATCCACATTTTGTGAAATAATTTGGTGAAAAATTTTAAAGAACATTTTGTTTCCAATTTTATCCCTTGACTTTTTTTTTTATTTGTCTCACTTTTTGTTGACTATTTGTTCAAATTTTTTTGTTTATTTGTTCAAATTTATATCTATATATTCAAATTTTTAACTATCTGTTTAATTTTTTCCCCTATCTGTTCAATTTTTTTTACCCAATCTGTTTAATTTTGTGATATTTTCAATTCAAATTTCTCTTATCTATTTAGATATTTGTTCAAATTTATTATTTGTTGAAATAAAAGCCAAACCAAATCCTACCTATTGAAATACAAAGCTAAACCAACCCTATATATTGCAATAATGGACAAAGTATTATCTATTATCTTTGAAATGCAAATTTTTGTTATTGAAATAACTAAGCCACAATTCAAATTTTATTATCAATTGAAATTTTTGATCATATCTATTAATTTTTTTTAATCTGTTGAATTTGTTCATTATTATCATCATCGACAATAACAAAACAAAAACAACAAAAACAAAAAAAATTTAAATCTGAAGAGATCTGTAGATACGTGTAACAATTCTGAAACAAATCTCCAAATCTGAAGAGAGGCAAATATATATAAAATACATATATATGTAATATATATATATACTAGTATATGCCCGTGCCTAAAGGCAAGGTATAAATATTGTTAAGATTAAAATATAATTGTAATTTATATGTATAATTTTAAAATTTATGGAATCTGTAATATTCTTTGATACAAATATTAAAAAAATATGAAGAAATATTATTTTGGTTATAAAGAAATATAATTTACCTAATTTGTTATAAAAATAAAATAAAATTGAAGTCAAATGAATTTTAAATATTTTATTTTGGTTGTATATTTTAAAATAATATTATTTTTAGAGTTTATATCATTATTTTGGTATCATTATTTTAAATTATTATTTTATATCATTATTTTGGTATCATTATTTTAAATTAATTATTTTTAGAGTTTATATCATTATTTTGAAATAATATTGTTATAAAAATAAAATAATATTATTTTGGTTGTATATTTTAAAATAATTTTTATAAATTTGAAATTCAAAACTTATCTAGTTTTAGAGTTTTTGAAAAGAATTTTTTAAATTTGTATTTTATTATTTTTTAGTAAACTTTTTAAATATTTTAGTAAGCATTTTTTATTTTTAGATCTATTCAATCTGAATATACTTAAGAATTATAAAATTTAGAGTAATGCTATAAAATTTACATTTGAAATTAAATAAATAATATTTACGATTTTAAAATAGATGTGCTATATAAGTACACTTTTTTTACTTTTTAGCTAGAAAAGTAAAAAAAAATATATATGTATATTTGGGATAACTTTTTAATATTTTACGAAAAGATGTGTAATAAAATATTGTAGTAAAAGAAAAATGACCATTCTACCCATTTGACTTTTTGACTTGATTTTTGGATTGTTGAATTCAAAGAATAAAATAATAATTTTGTCGTTTAGGCTTTTCCCACAAACTTCTTCCAATTAGTATAAATTTTTTTGACTTTTTTTAATAATTTTTTAACTTTTATAATTTATGCTAAACCAATCTTGAATAATACATTTTACCCGCAAGAGAGTGAGATGGCAATCAACAAAACACATTTTGCACCTAAGAGCCATGCACACATAAAATTAAAAATAAATAAATAAATATATAAACCTAAAACTCTGCACCCGCCTACTCACCGTCCTTTCTCACCCACCTCACTTTTTCAAATTTTAAATTTCAAAACGTACTCACTCACACACTCTCTCTCACACACACACACTCTCTCTCTCTCTCCTCAAACACACTTTGCTATCCCAAGAAGAGAAGGGCATAATTTTTGTCTTCAATTTTTTAATTTAAATTTATGTAGCTCTGTCTTACTTAACTGTTTCATCGTTTATAATTATGTAAGTGAGGATGACTATCTTAAGTCTATCTAAAATTTATTTAGCTGTTTCATCGTTTATAATTATGTAAGTGAAATCTATCTAAAATATTATGTAGTTTAATCTCAATTAATTAAATTATATTCCATTCAGAATCACTTTATTGTTATTAAATTCAATTGATTAAATTATTAAATTTCATTCCTTTTAAACTCAATTGATTAAATTCCATTCTTAATTACCTAATATTGTTATTATGAGAGTTATTTATTGTTATTATGAGAGAGTTACCATCCAACAAAATATATATTTGTAATGAAAAAATATTATATCATTTTAATATTTATGTTACAAAATTTTAGAGTAATATTACAATATACATTGAATGGTTTTGAGAAATTGATTAAATATTGACTTTTAACTTTGTTTGACTTTATTAAAAAAAAAACATATAAAAAAATAAAAACATAATATCACTCAAAATAAATTAAAAAACTGATTTTTAACTTTTAACCAAATACCAACAGCCTAAGTATAGAGCTGGTGAGCATCCATAAGAAGCAAATCCACATGGGCTTGCCTCTCAATTTTTGCCTTATCCCATCAATCTTCTCTTTCCCTTTCCTTTTTATTTGTTTTTCTTGGGAAGAGATTTCCCCTCTCATGCCTCTCTGTCCGTCTCTTAAATTTCACCATTATTTCTCTTCGAAACAAAACTCACAAAAAAAAGGTACCAGTATGATATAAATAATATTGAGATCAAAATATAATATTAATTCCTATGTATCTATTAAAAAAATATTATTTTTCTTAAAGAATTTTTCTTAATTTTAATTCATATTAATTCCTACGTATAATATTATTTTTCTTAAAAAATATAATTTTAATTCCTTAAAAAATATGATATTAATTCCTGCGTATAATATTATTTTTCTTAATTTTATTCATATTAAGAATTTTTAATATTAGATCCTACGTATCAAATTAAGAAATAAACATACAAAATTTATAATGTTTGACAAAAAAAAAAAGTCCTATATTTTATTTCACCAACAAAAAATAAAATAGTGAAATAAAAAATATATATATATATAAGAAATACTCCAGATAATATTATTTTAATTTGAAGATGATATACTAACATTTTTTTTTTCTTTTTTTTGTCTATCTTTGAAAGTCGTATTCTATTCCATGCTTGTATTGCTCTCTTTACCCCCATAAATAATATATTCTTTTGGGTTTTGATTTGTGGCACTAAATTGAGGGCATTAATGCCCCTAATTTCCATATAAGGCAAAAAAAAAAAACAAAACAAAACAAAACAAAACAGTTACCTAAAATGAAAATTAGGGGTATTAGTACCCCCAATTTAGTGCCACAAAACATTTTCCTATTCTTTTACACTCACAAAGCCCCGCCCAAGAAAGGCAAAATAAAAAAACACACTGAACGATATCACAAAGGCAACTCATCAATGTAGAGCAAAGTTTTTTTTTTTTGCTCTCCCCTCCATCTTCCACCACTAACATTAAACTATGTCAATTAACCATATTCAAAAACGTTGGTCTCAAATAACCAACCTTGGTCTGTTTAAAAAAAAAAAAAAAAAAAACCAACCTTGGTCTCTCAGTGTCATTTCCCCGTTGGTCTCTATCCAAGAAAAACAAACACTCATCTCTGATACATTTGCACAAAAAAAAAAAAGAAAAAAAGACTAAACCCATGGATATCATCTGCCCAACCTCTCTCTCTCTCTCTCTCTCTCTCTCTCTCTCTCTCTCTCTCTCTCTCCAGAAACATTGATCAGATAAGCAGTAGGGGTATGTCGATCCATCCATGGCAACGACGATGATGAGTGGTGGCACCGGTGCCCTATGAGATACATCTACCCTACTCTCTCTCTCTCGTTTCTCCAGAAACACTGGTCTCTCTCATCTCTTAGATCAAATAAGCAGCAACGGTATGTGTAGACACCCCATTTTTGACCGACCTTAAGACTCAGACGTCACCGATTGAGCGCTCGGTGATGTTACATACTGTGCTCGTTCAGAAGTCTCAGAGTCGCGGCCGTGCGCCCTGCCTCCGGACTTCCGAACTCTCTTCTGTGCCTTGTCTCGATTTGCGAACCAGACTCGGTTTTCTCTGTTTTCTTACCTGAGGGAAGGGAGTGGTCCCGTAGACTATCTCCCAGTGGCCGTGAGCTACTTTTTGTGGCCGTAGGCCATTTTGCCCATTTCGGAGCCCGGTTCCCGGTTTTCGGAGCCGTTAGGCCGTGTGCCTCGGTTCGGGACCGCCCAACCATCTCCGATTTCTCCGGTTTTTGGCCTGCATCTTATTTACTCCCATTTAAGGGACACTGGGGGCTCAGAAACCCACTTGACCCGAACACCACTTAGGTGCCGTGGCCCATTTCGGGATCCCGCTGCGGTTTTGGCCCCGAGCATTCATTTTGTATCAATGTCTGTTCATTTTTGGCAGACACCTCTGTTTGGTCCTTCCGAGGGACACTGGGGGCTCAGAAACCCACTTCACAGCCGAACACCACTTCCGGTGCCCGGCAGCCCATTTTCGGGATCCCGAACCGCGCGGTTTTGGCCCCGAGCATTCATTTTGCATCGATGTCTGTTCAGTTTTGGCAGACACCTCTGTTTGGTCCTTCCGAGGGACACTGGGGTCTCTAAGACCCACTTCGCGACCGAACACCACTTAGGTGCGGCGGCCCATTTTCAAGATCCCAAACCACGGTTTTGGCCCGAAAGCATTCATTTTGCATCGATGTCATTCATTTTTGGCGACACCTCTGTTTGGTCCTTCCGAGGACACCGGGATCTCTGAGACCCACTTCGACGAACACCACTTAGGTGCCGGCGACCCATTTTCGGGATCCCAAACCACGCGGTTTTGGCCCCGAGCATTCATTTTGCACCGATGTCTGTTCATTTTTGGCAGATACCTCTGTTTGGTCCTTCCGAGGGACACTGGGGTCTCTGAGACCCACTTCGCAGCCGAACACCACTTCCGGTGCCCGGCAGCCCATTTTCGGGATCCCGAACCGCGCGGTTTTGGCCCCGAGCATTCATTTTGCATCGGTTTTTGTTCATTCTTGGCAGGTACCTCTATTTTGTCACACTGAGGAACACTGGGGTCTCCGAGACCCACTTCGCAGCCGAACACCACTTCCGGTGCCCGGCAGCCCATTTTCGGGACCCCGCGCGGTTTTGGTCCCCGAGCTTTCGTTTGGCATTAGTTTTTGTTCAATTTTGGCAGGTACCTCTGTTTCATCATTCCGAGGAACACTGCGGTCTCAGATTCCCACTTCGTGGCCGAACAAAATCTTTTGTTTTTGCCCTCAAAATATCTAGATATTTTGCCCTCAAAATATCTAGATATTTGGAGTTAGATATTTCCACCCTTCTTGGCCATATAAACCAACGGCACCAGCTGATTTAGGGGTTAGAAAAAATCCTTTGAGTCTTGCATATTGATCTCCTCCTTTCCTCTCTTCCAAAAAAGCTTCAAGCATCCAAGTCTTTTTCTTCAAGTTTTGGTCCCATTTTCTTCATCATCTTCAAGCTCTATCGTCACCACTCCATTTCCAGCAGCAAGGGAGAGATTCCAGAAGCTTGAAGTCATCAAATTTGGTCCAAGAAGTAGTCAAAGTATTGGTCTTCAAGGGTAAGTTCACTTTCCCTCTTTTCTAGCTCATTCTTGCACCAATTTCTTAGCCCACTTGCTCACTGTTTTGAGCTCCGGCCCTAACTGAAAGGGGCCTTATTTTGAGCTATTCTACATGTTTGTTTAAGGGCTCAACCCTGTTTGAGCCCTCTATGATGCACTTGTTTCAGTATCACTCTTTATGCCATTATTTTGCATGCTTTGTTTGGCTCATGAGTAATCTGATTTTTAGCATGACATCTACTGTAAATATGCATATTTTGGGCTCCTCTTAAATTTTTTAGAAGGAAATTTTGCTGTTTGAATTTTCTATATACTACTTGTCTCAAGACCTCTCTTTGGTTCATTATTTTGCATGCTTTGTTAGACTTATTTGGCTCCGGATTTCAGCCTTAATCAGGCTTAGAAATAGCCTTATTTTTGTCTCCTTGTCATGTTTTGTTTAGGGTCTTAAGACATTTGGTGTATATTTGTGGTACTTCCTTTGAAATCCTTTCATTTTACCGTAAATTTGCATGCTTTGTTAGACTTGTTTAGCTACTGTTTTGAGCCTCCATCAGGCTTAGAGAGTGTCTTTTTTTGGCCTATTCTACACTTTTTGTCAAGGGTCTTAAGTGGTTTGGTGCATCCATTTGGTACCTCTCTTTATAACCCTCTTTTGGCCCTTATTTTGCATGCTATGTTTAGCATATATACATACTGATTTAGAGGTTTTCATCTCTTGAATTTGTGCATATTTTTGTTCCATCTTCAATGTTGTAGAACTGATTTTTTGGTTTTGAGCATTGTACATATCACTTGCTTTGTAATTCCCCTCTTTTACCGTATTTTTGCAAGCTTTTGTTTCCATACTTGTGAGCATTATTTGGCCTTGCTTTGTGCTAATAAAATGCTAGTTTAGGGGCTGCCTTGCCACTGTTTTGCATTCCATGTCCATATTCTCAGTATGTTTAATAGGGTAGGCCATTTGTGCATTTCATCGCATTTTGGGCATCGGTTGCAATTTTATCATAATTTGGGGGCTGTTTTTGCATTATCTTAGTTGCTGAATTTTGCATCTTCCTTATGCCATTTGCTACATCTCATTCGCATGTCATTTTGGTGCTTTAGAGCCTCGCCTCGGTTTGCGTGCGCGTGTGCGCGCATTCCGAGGCAGCCACGTTTTATCTGACGGCAGCTTATGTGAGTGTGGTTGAGGCCCTCTCATGTTGGCGTAAGCCCAATTTGCATTTTCATGCTTGTATGTCATTGCCTCGGTTTTCGTGCTGTGTGCACGATTTCGAGGCACTTCATTTTATCCGACGGCGCCTATGTGAGTGTGGTTGAGGCCCTCTCATGTTGGCGTAAGCCCAATTTGCATTTTCATGCTTGTATGCCTTTGCCTCGGTTTGTGTGCTGTGTGCACGCATTTCGAGGCACTTTATTTTTATCCGCTGGCTTCCTATGTGAGTAGGCTGAGGCTCTCTCATGTTGGTATAAGCCCATCATTGCATTTCTGTACCATTTTCATGCTTGTATATCATCGCCTCGGTTTGCGTACCCGAGTGCACGCATTTCGAGGCAGCTCATTTTATCCGACGGCAGCTTATGTGAGTGTGGCTGAGGCCCTCTCATGTTGGCGTAAGCCCATCATTGCATTCCGTATGCCATTTCATGATTGCATATCATCGTCTCGGTTTGCGTGCCCGTGTGCACGCATTTCGAGGCACTTCGGTTTTATCCGATTTGCATTTCACATCATCGCCTCGGTTTGCGTGCCCGTGTGCACGCATTTCGAGGCCCTTCGGTTTTATCTGATTTGCATTTCACATCATCGCCTCGGTTTGCGTGCCCGTGTGCACGCATTTCGAGGCCCTTCGATTTTATTCGATTTGCATTTCACATCATCGCCTCGGTTTGCATGCCCGTGTGCACGTATTTCGAGGCACTTCAGTTTTATCCGATTTGCATTTCACATCATCGCCTCGGTTTGCGTGCCCGTGTGCACGCATTTCGAGGCACTTCGATTTTATCCGATTTCCATTTCATCATCGCCTCGGTTTGCGTACCCGTGTGCACGCACTTCGAGGCACTCTGTTTTGTCCGATTTGCATGTCATGCCATCGCCTTAGTTTGTGTGCCCGCGTGCACGCTTTTCGAGGCATCTCATTTTCATCTCATTTTCACAGCATTATGCATACTAGGCTGTATCTTAGTTGCATTTCATGCATATCATGCATATTGCACGGGAAACGAGGCGCGTTCAGACCGAGACTGAGCGGGTCTCAATTCCCAAGTCACCGACACTCCGGATTACCCATGATGGAGTTAGGTTTTCATTGTAGCATTCATGTGCATTCATCCTATATTGAGTTGTGCAATTCGGTTCCTCGGCCATCATGCATCGATATGCGTGATTGGTGGCACGAGGATCGAGGCATGCATATATTTGTGAAATACACTGCTGTGCCCTTTTCCTGCTCTCTGTTGCAGCAAAATCCAGAGTTAGCAACTTTTCAGAATCCGGCGCGCATTTCGAGAAAAATGCAAACAGAGGCTAATCGGGGCACCGTCGTGGATTTCCGCGCAAAGGCATCCGGGCATGCATCATTTCATCATCCGGAGCAGTAGCAAGGCAGTCCCTGGCTTGCATGCCAGCGTTACTCTTTTTGTAATTATTTTTAATTAATTAGAAATCTGTAATATTCTTTTATTCGGGACTGTATATTTATTCGGACCCTCTGCGCGAGGGCAATGTTGTAATAAGGGTGTGTGAGTGTGATGTATGTCTTCCAACCCCCATTTCTTTCTCCCTTTTATTTACCCGCTTACGATGGTTAGATATAGGGCATATTTTATTTAGCATACAGTATGATAGCATGTTTGCATTCATTCATCTGTTTTGCACGCACCGGGCTCGGCGCATCATACAAACTGCATCTGTATTTCAATTCCAAATTGAATACTTGTTAATTGTAGCATTTCATATGCCATGTTTAGAATAACCGAGCCTGTTATAGTTGCATTTTGCATGTGTTGCATTAGGCATCTCTGCATTCTTAGGATCATGCATGATTTCTAATCAGTTTTCTGTTTTGGCTTGGAGTACTCGGTGAGTTTTATGCTTTAGCATCCTTGCATGCGTGTGAGTGTTGCCATGAATAGCATGCTTACCATGAGGCTAAATGCTTATGTGATATAACTGCCTTGAATGCCTGTGGGTGGAGGTTGAGTCATCTGAATTGGAGCAATTCATCAATTGTTTGTTAAGCCCACTAGATTGTGGCAAAATCTGCATTTTAAGCCTACCTGCGGGTAGCAAACCATCTTTCACAAACAAACATGAGATGTTTATTTCCAATTCAGACGGCCCAGTCTATACTTGTTTGCTGCGAGCATCACATAGTAATCCTAGGCTAATAATCGGAATAAGAACACACAATGTTTTCAAAAATTGATATCATGGTTAGTAGAGGCCGGTCTTTGACCGGGCGAGAGGGGGTGCTCACGATGTGACCTTCCCTAATCGTACCCAAGTTCCCGAGCCAACTTTGGTGATGACGGACACGTGGCCTTTTGGCACCGAGTCAGGGTTTCCTAAATTTCCCATTTTAAAAATATTTAGGTGGCGACTCTGTTATCTGGCAAAGCAGTCCATGTTTGGCACTTCTTTCAAAAAAAATCTATTTTTCTTCAAAACGATTTGCCGGATTTGGACTCTTTGGTTCGAGATTTGGAACCGTAACAAAATCGAGTCCGAACTGTAGCGAGGTCCCCCGCGGGCGTTGTTACAGTATGTCGATCCGTCCATGGCGAGGGCGATGATGAGCGGTGGTAGTGGTGATGAGCAGCAGTGGTGGAGATGACAGGAGGATGTGGAGTTGTGCGTTGGTGATGAGCAGGAGAGAGAGTGTGTGTGTGTGTGGGTGTTTTGAAATTTGGAAATTTGGAAGTGTGGCTGAAAGGTAAACAGGGAAAACTTTATAGAGAGAATTTGAAGAACGTGTGGATATGTGGATGGGTGAGATGGATGAGTATGCGTGGGTGAGTTTGAAGTGAAGTGGGGCTCTTGGGCGGGAAGTTGAGGATGAATATGAGAGGAAGTTTCATCTCTACCGTCCATCTTCAAGTTGAGGATGAATCTTGATCATTAAAATGTCCTAGTAGGACAATTGTCTCTAGGACAAATTCAAAAACACTCTTCCCATATTATATAGATATATATATCTAATATATATAAAATACATATATATACGTGTTCGCCTAGAGAAGTTGTAGTAGATATCGGCAATTGGTGATCAAGATAATGCTATGAATCAGAATCCGACAGCGTAGCCTCCACCGTGAGAGAGGTAGAGAACCAGAGGTGGTGATGGCATGCTCCATCTCATCTATGGCATCGCAGACTGGATATAGCGGCAGCGGCAAAGATTTAAGATGGCAGATCTAGAGTAATTTTTGTCGAGCTTTGAAGGCGGTGATCTTGTCTGAGTCATAATATCATCATCACGACCTGGATCCACCGCTGAAATAAAATGGTAAATGTATATATACAGGGATAAATATTATTTTTGGAAACCTAATTAATTTGTTAAATTCTCAACTGGAAAAACTATATATACAAAAAAAAACAAAAAAAAATAGAATTGATGTATAGATGTCATATCACTTACAAGATTGATGTATAGATGTATAGCAGCTACAGAGAGAGGGAGAGAAAGTTGTTAAAGAAAATGCAGAGAAGAGTTGTCAATAACGATGGAGCTTCGTTTTGATCGGAGCAACGTTCGTTTTGGGCTTCGTCAAGTTTCAACTCTTGTTATTCTTGGTTCTTGTCTTTGAGGTAGGGATTACTTTGACCCTTTGTATGATTTTTAACTTAATTATTTGCTTTTCTCCACAAGATAGTGACTTGGAGATTTTTGGATAAAATCTAGGGTTTGGTTTTGAAATCAAAAGAGGGGTTTTCCCTAATGGGCTCTTGTATATGATTGTGGCTTTGTAAAAATAGTTGGGTTGTGCTAAAAGGTGGATTTTATCCATGGAAATTGATTTTTAAAGAAATGGGGGGTTTTGTCCTAAATTGTGAAAATTTGATTTTTGTAAAGAGAATATGGAATTGATGTTGGTTTTATGGAATTGAAACAATGATGATCATGATGATGGTGGAGTTGGATATGAATTATTACTCCTACTTGGAAATATTGGAAAGTATATCTATGTTGAAACGTAATTATATGTTTAGAGATATCTGTTTTGGGCTATTGGTGGAGGATAGCTATGATTGTTGTAGAAATTGCATGAGAATTAGGTGAATTGAAACTATTTTCTCATCCATTTGTATTGAGCATCATAAAATATTCAACATATTGAAATTGTTGTTGTATTGAGAAAAAGATGTGAATACCTTGGTGAATCTGGATAGGAGTGTAGTTGCGGTATTATCTTGGCTTGTGTGTCCTTGATGAAAGTCCAGAAACCTACGGGGTTAGGTGTCGAGCCCTCCGGTTAATACCAATAAAAATGACAAATTGGTAGTGCTTGTATCCTACTTGCAAACACATCCTAGTGATTCCCAGTGTTGCATCCGCTACCATGTTTTCTATTGAAAAGGAATTGATTGCATGAATTATGACATAAACCTGGCATAGCATGGTTTTGGAAAGTGATATAAAATGTTTTGACAAGGGCATTGCACATGCATTTACCTTATAACTCTATTAAGATTCATCCACTATGTTGGAGTAGTTTTACTAGGCTTTGGCTCACCCTATGTGGAAAACCATTTTCAGGTGCTAACAACATGCCTCCGCCAAGGCAATAGCTTAGGAGGACTGGGAGCCAAGAGCTTCTATTTTTGTTATTGTTGTATTTTATTTTGTACAAACCTAGGGCTTTATTAGTAGTGAGTTTAAACTCATTTTTGTTATATCCAAGAACCATCTTGGAAAGTTGTAGCCAATAGGGCATTACCATATATGTTCACTCTTAGTTTATATCTTGTACCGATGACACATGCTATAGATTCAGGGTTAGAATTTGTGAATTTATTATTGCATGTGTTACACTTTTGTAAAGAGATGAAACCTTATGAATGGAAGAACATTATATTCAATCATTTGCTATTAATTTATATCTGTCGTGGGATGATCTTATTTTAATATTTTCTAAGCATTACAAATTGGTATCAGAGCGAGCTGGGTTTGAATACTTTGGGATCGTGGGAAGTGGTTATTACCACAATGGGTTCCCTTGTTAGATGATATTAGGAATAACTTGGTACGCTATGTGATAACATGCTTATATGACTAAGTAGGTATGAGATTTAATTTCTAAGATATTGATTGGGTTTACAAGTTTCTAGAAGTCATGTTAGAAGAGCACTTGATCACTGCTATTTCTAACTAGAACTCTGGCAATGTTGTGGGACAATCATTATCTAGAAAGGAAATTCATATGTGTTTATATGACTATGTGCTGATATGGAGTGAATTAATTATTGTCTACCGCTTCAAGGCACGAGTAAGTGAGCTTCGACACATTGTAAATGTGCTAATTTTTTATGTTACCTTCATTAGGATGTCAGGACATGGATGTGGTGGTAATAGGCGTGGCAGGCCTAGACGGCAGGAGGCCGGTGCAGGAGGAAAAGATTGGTCAGGAGGTCATGATCATTTTGGCCTATGTGATGGCTAGAGCTTTGCTGGAATCTATAGACATTCTCAGAGTTGATAATCAAGTCTAGGCCCATGTTGCAGAGACGAGGCCGTCGTTTCTGAAAAGGGAGTTCTTCTGGTCAAATCCGGATGAGTTTATGGAGGATCCGAAGGAGCCACTAAAGGCGGATGAGTAGTTGGAGCAAATGGTGAAGATGTTCAAGATGCTTGGCATCGAGGACAATGGGCTGAGAGTGACCTTGGCATCCTTCTAGCTGAACGGAGATGCGGGTCAGTAATGGAAGTTTGTGCAAGGGCGCATTGGGGAAACTTGGGAGGCTTTCGTCAACGCCTTCAAGGATAAGCTTTTGCCTCCCACTGTTAAGGAGAAGTTGAGGGAGCAATTTTTGAAGCTCGAGCAGCTTAACACACTGGTGGCCAAATTCAAGGCTACTTTCACTAGTCTATTGAGGTTTGCACCTAAGCTTGTAGCGATGGAAGAATGTCGTTGCTTAGAGTTTGAGAAGAAGCTGAGGACCGAACTCTTTTTTAAGGTGGTCGTGTCCATGATTCGGGATTACGGTCGTCTTGTGGAGGCGACAACTCACTTAGAGACCATGATTCAGATTGAGAAGGAGAGGATGAGGGGCTCCAGGCAAAGAAGTCAAAAGGTTTAGAGGGAGACTTGGGACTGTAAAAGGTAGAGGGGTTTTAACCCACAACATTCCCAAGGAGCTTAGTCTAGGTCCACTTTCCCGGTACCAAGTTCTGGTTCTGAGAGAGGTGGTCTGGAAGGGATCACGTGCTTCAAGTGTGGTCAACTAGGCCATAAGTCTATATTTTGCCCGCAGAAGGGAGGAGGGTAACAATCTGCACCGTCTTTGACTCGTTCTTAGAGCTAGAGTTAGGGGAGAGGGCAGTTGCCTACTTGTTATCAGTGTGGGCAGTCAGGGCACCTAAGGACGTTTCGCCCTCAAGTAAGTGGCACATCTGGTACGTTTGGTGTGAGGCAGGCACAGAGCCATCAGCCTACACTGTCAGTTCAGGCCTCGAAGGCTAATCAGGAAGCCTCTTCGGCTTAGTCAGTGTATCAGACTCATGCTCTGAGGGGTGAGTAGGTGGAGTAGAGACCTACCGGGCATATATATGTTGTTACTAAGCCAGATTTGTTACCAGCACCTTCGATAGTAAGAGATAACATCTTATTGTCTAATTCTATTACTAATGTGCTGATTGATACTGATGCATCGCATTCTTTCATTTCGTTTGCATTCGCATCAGCATTGGGGTTAGAAGTGGCTCAGTTAGCATCTCTACTCAAGGTAGAGTCACCTGTTGGTGGCGAGGTTATATTGGACCAGCGGTGTCGGTGTTATGAGATAGAGGTTGCCAATCGTCGACTTCATTTTGCTTTTGTGTTGATTGATATGTCGAGTTTCTGTGTCATCTTAGGCATGGATTGGTTGTCATCCTATCGAGCCATTATAGACTATTACCGTCAGAAAGTTACGGTGTGTACCTCGAGTGGTGACTGTTTTTATTTCCTAGAGCATCGAGTTGACAGGGCATGTTGCCAGTATGTGATCCGCGTGGTTGGAGCAAGCTTAGTCTTCTTTTTGCTCCCTTTTTGGGTGTTGAGAGTGATATGGTCTGAGTAGAGTGCCGAGGGTAGTTTGCAAGTACCCGGACGTCTTTCGTAAGGATCTCACTAGTTTACCACCTCACCGTGAGATTGAGTTCTCTATTGACTTAGTGTTTGGCATGACACCGATCACTATGGCACCATATAGATTCGTACCTGCTAAGTTGAGTGAGTTGAAGATTCAACTCTAGGAATTACTAGATAAAGGCTTTATCGCCCTAGTACTTCACTTTGGAGAGGACCGACCCTCTTTGCCAAGAAGAAGGATGGCACATTACGACTTTATATTAATTACAAGAAGTTGAATCGGGTAACTGTTAAGAACAAGTACCCATTGCCTTGTATAAATGACCTGTTTGATCAGTTGAAGGGGTCTTGTTGTTTCTATAAGATAGACTTTAGATCAGGTTATCACCAACTGAGAGTGAAGGAGGAGGATATCTAGAAAGTGACATTTCGTACGTGGTATGGCCATTATGAGTTCCTAGTGATGCCTTTTGAGTTAACTAATGCACTGGCCTTTCTTATGGATTTGATGAACTGGATCTTTCGTGAGTTCTTAGTCCAGATTGTAGTTGTCTTGTGGATGACATTTTGATTTACTCACCCTCTGAGGAGGAACACAAAGAACATTTGTGGATTGTACTGGTGTTACTTAGAGCCCACAAATTGTATGCTAAGTTTGGGAAGTGTGAGTTTTGGCTAGAGGATGTGAAATTCTTAGCCTATATGGTATCTGAGAAAAGGGTGACTATAGATTCTTCCAAGATTAAGGTAGTGCAAGATTGGGAATAACCTAAGAATACTTTTGAAGTTTGGAGTTTCTTGGGGTTAGCTGGTTATTACTTGTCGTTTTGTGAAAGATTCTCTAGACTAGCCTCACCATTGACTAGATTGGCGAGGAAGGGAATTAAGTTTGTGTGGAATGAGACTTGTGAGAAGTCATTTCAAGAGCTTAAGAATAGACTTACCACTGCTCTAGTGTTGATTATTCCGGAGAGGGATTTGGGCTATTCTGTGTATTGTGATGCATCTCAGGAAGGTTTGGGTTATGTCTTGATGCAAGAGGGGAATGTAGTAGCTTATGGCTCACGACAGTTGAAAACACATGAGAGAAACTACCCTACTCATGACTTAAAGTTAGCTGCTGTCATCTTTGCCTTGAAGATTTGGAGACATTATTTGTATGGTGAGGGGTCTGAGGTATTCTCCGATCACAAGAGTTTGAAGTATCTATTTTCATAGAAGAATTTGAATTTGAGGCAGAAGAGGTGGATGGAGTTCATGGAAGATTATAATTTCGAGCTGCACTATCATCCGGGAAAGACCAATGTAGTGGTTGATGCCTTGAGTAGGAAATCCATTAGTAGTGTGGTTAGTATTGCCATCTAAGAATGGGAGATCTTGGGTGCTATTGGCGAGTTTGACTTGCATCTTAGAGAGTCCGTTGAGTCAGCAACTCTGTTTACTATAGCTGCACAACCTACGCTAGTGAGCCGAGTTATAGAAGCACAACGGGGTGATCATGAGGTAAAGTCCATCTGGGGAAAGATATCTAGTGGGAAGGTAGAGAATGGCTTGAATATGTATTTTGACTTGAGCGTTAGATATATTGATTGTCTTTTAGTGCCGGAGTCTTGTAGAGATGAGGTACTCCGAGAGTTCCACCATTCACGCCTTGTGGTACATCCGGGAGGCACAAAGATGTATCACGACCTTAGTCGCCAGTTTTGGTAGAGGTGGATGAAGAAAGACGTAGCCTTGTTTGTATTGATATACCTTACTTGTCAACAAGTGAAGACCGAGCATCAGAGGCCAGCGGGTTTGTTGTAACCCTTGCCTATAGCCGAGTGGAAGTGTGAGCATGTGATAATGGATTTTGTTATGGGTCTTCCGAGGACTCAACGGGGTAATGATGCCGTGTGGGTGATAGTTAATCGGTTAACTAAGTTAGCTCACTTTATACCTATGCGCACGAGTGACTCGGTAGATTACCTTGCCGACCTTTATGTTAGGGACATAGTGCGACTTCACAATGTCCTTGTTACTATTGTCTCGGATAAAGATCCGCTTTTCATGGCTCAGTTGTGGCAGAGCCTGCAGAATGCCTTGGGCATTAGATTGACATTTAGTACAGTTTGTCATCCTCAAATTGACGGGCGGTCAGAGCGTACCATTCAGATCCTAGAGGATATGCTTCGAGGTTGTGTTCTTGATTTTAAAGGGTCGTGGGAGAGGTACCTGCCCTTAGTGGAGTTTGCCTACAACAATAGCTTTTTGGCGAGTATTGGCATGGCATTGTTTGAGGCCTTGTATGGCCGACCATGTACATCTCTTGTATATTGGGCCGAGGTGGGTGACGCACCTATGTTAGGCCTCAAGTTAGTCCGAGAAACGACGGAGAAGGTTGCACTTATCTGTAAGAGGTTGGTTTCGGCACAGAGTCTTCAGAAGAGTTATGCCAATCGTAGGAGGAGACGGTTATCATTTGAGGTAGGAGATCACATGTTCTTGAAAATATCACCCAAGCGAGGTTTGATGAGATTTGGGAAAAGTGAGAAGTTGTCTCCTAGATTCATTGGGCCTTTTGAGATCCAAGAGCGTATTGGGGAGGTAACTTATCGTTTGGCCCTACCACCACAGTTTTCCAAGGTTCATGATGTATTCCATATCTGTATGCTTCAAAAGTATGAGCCGGATCCACCACATGTGTTGGATTAGACCGAGTTGGAGGTAGATGAGGATACCTAATATGAGGAGACACCGATTAGAATCTTAGATACACGGGACCAAGTCTTGCAAAGCAAGACAATTCCATTGGTAAAGGTGTTGTGGCGACACCATAGGGTTAGGGAGGCGACTTGGGAACGTAAGGCAGAAGTCCATGAGAAGTACCTGGAAAAAAATGAAAATTGTTATTGAAAATTTTGTTAATGTTGAACATTTCACATGTTTTAGAAAAAAATGAATTGTATAGTCAATGTTAAAAACCTTGTTCATTGTTGGATGACTGGTGGATGGGTCATGGTTACTAGAATGGTTAGATCATTGTTTTGTGGATTTAAATGCGGTGGTTAGTGTATTGATTTTAAAATTTCAGAGACGAAATTCCCTAAGGGGGGAGATTATAGCGACTCTGGTTTAAACTCAACCCGTTTGTTATTTTGGATCCAAGATTTCTTATCGTATTTGGTTATTTATGTCCTTATTCATCTTGTACTTCATTGAGTTTGACTATTGGAGCATCATTGTTGTGTTTAGAATAAGTTGGTAGCTTGTTTTTTTCAAAAGAAATTATGTCGAGATTTTGGCCTCTTCGCTCGAGTGGTACTTTTTACGCTCAAGCGGTCTTGGCTCGAGTGGTCCTTTTTGCATTCAAGCGGTATTTTGCAACTCTCAGTACTTTTACAGCCTACAAAAGTATTGGAGGGTAGTGTTCTTCGCTCGAGCGATCACTTTGTTCACTCGAGCGGTTTTACTTGTTGTGTTTGGTCGCTCGAACGACCATTCCTGTGCTCGAGCGGTCTCGTAGCTTGCTTTTCGTGCTCCTTGGAGGGGTATAGCCTCCTCGGATACGATAGCCCTATAGTTCGGACTCTCATGGTCCTGAATCTAGTTTCACAAGTGCAATGTGAAACAAAAAAACACAAATGAGAGTCCAAATCTAGCAAATCATTGGAAAATCGATGCATCATCAGAGATATAAAAAATGGACTGCATTGCCAGATTTCAGAGTTGCCACCTAAATATTTTTGAAAAATTTAGGAAACTCGTGACTCGTGCCAAAGCCCACTTGTCTGTCATAACCAAAGTGTCTCGGCTCGGGAACTTAGGTATAAGAGGACAAGGTCATGAATTGAGCACCTCACTCACCCGATCAAAGATCGGCCTCTACTAATCATGATGTGATTTTTATGTACAGTATATGCTCTTGTTCCGATTATTACGCTAACATTACCATGTGAGGCACACAAGTATATACTAAGTCACACACTTTGGAATGCTTTGATTTCATGTTTGTTTGAAAAGTGTTTTGAATATGTGCCACTTGAAAAAGTGAACTCATATGTACATTAATCAAATGTATTTCAATTTAAGCAAATTATCCTTCATCCATAGGCATTCAAGAGATATATCAAATACGCATGTAGCCTCATAGTAGTATGCTCGATATGACAATACAAACACTCATGCAATATGCTAAAGCGAAAATGCTCACCTAGTACTCAACCGAGGCAAGTGAAAATAGAAGAAAATAGTTAGAAAAATGCATGTTCTAATATGCAAGTAACTAATGCAACACATACAAAATACAACTATTAGGTTCGGTTATTTAACATGACATATGGTTCAACTTAAAGTATGTAATAACGCATGTATTTAAGTGAGTAGGAAATAAAAATAAGGCTAGAATAATGAACCGAAACCAATGCATGCAAAAATGGATACAAGTCATGGTAATGGTATGAAACCAAAATATGATGCTATATGTAACCATCGTAAGCAAGTAAATAAAAGAGAGAAAAAATGGAGGTTGGAAGATATACAGAATATTACAAATGTGCCCTCATACAAGAAGGTTTGAATGTCCGAATTTAAACTAATTGTTACAACACCAAATTAATTAATTTAACTAGCTATTTCAATAACTAAATTTAACTAGCTATTACAATTTCGAAAGAGTCTAATTAATTTAAACATACTACTATCAAAGCATTAATTTTAAAGGACCACGGGAAGTGAAGCGTCGCACGCGTATAAACGAGAACATCCTTTCGGAAACCTCTCTGTTTTGTTGCCAGAATCTATTCTGTTTGTAGTCAGAAAATTATTCTATTTTTGCCCTAGCTTCTGCTCTGTTTTGCCATAAAAATGACACTGCTTGCATAAACAATGGTGGTTGGTCGGCCTTGAGAAGTGGTCGGTCAGACATAAAGGTGGCCGGCTGGCCACTATTTTTGGGTATTTCCTTGTTGCCACAAAATTGAAACAGAGCAAAAATATAGTGTTTTCCAGGGGATGATTATCTTTTCTGCCTTTCCCTATCATGAAACTGATCAAGGGAGAAATAGACTCGATTCACAAACCATCAATTGTCACAAAGTTATTGCATGATGATCTATGCACCAATAGGACAAATGATCAATAAGATGAAACAAAAGACCAACAACACCTCCCTATCATGGAGTTACATCAAGGGAAGTGGTAGACATTGCTTCTTGAATCACTAAACATCACTAGAAAGTATGTAATGATTCAAGACTCAATGGGTTCAATATAACGTCCGATTAAACCCAACTCAATTTTATTACCTTTTGTCTATTTTAGTCCAATTTTATTAACCTCTTTTACATTACCTTTCCATTCCTTATTTATTTTTGTCCAAAAGTGATAACTACGTCCAGTAAGTGCAAAAGTGATAAAGAGAAGTGTTAAACAAGAGGTTGTGCTTAGCATGAGAGAGATGTAATGCCTTGGTAATGAACCTCCGAAAGAGTAAACCATTAAGCATAGAAAGTCTCTTTCTCATGCATTGAGCAACAATTTAGTGTTGGACACACCTCTTAATCAAAGGGGGAAAAAAAAGAGGAAGGATGGAGGTTACACAAATGATTATGCAAAGGCGATGATCATAAGTATGAGTATTTATACAAAAATAATGAATGAAAAGCTATCAACTCAAATGGATTGGTGTCTAAGGCCTAAACCCCCAAATCCATGAGGACTTTACAACACAACAAGCATATCATTCAAGGCATAAATTAAATAAACAATTAAAACTACCCTGAAATAGCAAAAAAAATAGTGTTGGAATCATGTTGAAAAGCTAGGAAAAGTAAACCAAAAAAAGAAGAGAATAAAGCTAGTAAGCAAGCCTAAGGAAGGGTGGCCAACCACTTCACTTTTGGGACCTTAAAATCACATGTTTTAGCCTTTGAAAACTCTGAAAATCTGTGGCTAAAAGCAAAGAAACAAGTGGGGAAAAACAAGGATATAAGCTATGGAATAAAGTCCAAGAAAGGGTGGTTAACCCCTCCACCTTTGGTAGCTATTAAATCACAAGTTTCAGTCCTTAAAACCAATCCAAAACAGTGTGAAAAAAGGAGAAAAGAGTAGTACAAATAAGAGAGAAGATGGCAAAAGCTATACCTCTTGAAGAAATTATGTTCTTTGGTTTATAAACCATAAAGTGATCACCCTCAAGAGCTGAAATTTTGGCTCAATAATCTGAGCAAGGAGCCTCAAAATTTTGGTTTAAGAAGTGTATGTATAATGTATGTATATTGCAATATAGAGAGAGAGTGTGTGTTTGACAAGTTTTTGGCTCTTGGCAAATTTTTCTAACCTAAAACCATGAGGAATGATCTTCTATTTATAGAAAAACAGGTTCCTCTGTCAAAAATATCTGTATTGAGTCAGCTGGTACATATAGGGGGACAACTAGCAGCAAAATATCTGTTTGCCACTAGATATGGCTGGCCAGCCATAGAGAAGGACGACTGACCAATAAAAATTGGCCTACCAACTACTTTTTGTCCAGCAGGCATGAGTGGTCAGGTTAGAAAAAAAATTAGGTTTTGGTCCAAAGGAGGTGCAAGGTTTTACATTCTGAAACTCAAAATCGAAGCCTTTTGCTAAAGAAATTGAACGTTTGTACAGCGTAGCATTATCATCATCGAGTGTTCAGATTAAGGCGCCCAAGTCTTAAAGACAGTTAAAAAAAGATGATAGGACTAGATAAACTTGAACACGATCTTTCACTAAACCAATCATAAGCTTAAGGTCTTGTTTGAAATGAGTTGCTCCCTCTGTCTCAAAATAATGGTTCTTTTTTGGGAATTTAATTTTTTTTGGTAGTATAATTATTACATTTGAAAAAAGTTGATTTTCCAAAATTATCCTTTTGATAGTACATTTTTTGGGAACATCAATGTTATAATTGTACTTTTTATATTGTTTATTAATTTAAAAGAAAGGCAAAATAAGAAATTTATATTATTTTTGTACTTGGTTTTTGAAGAGAGACTAATATTTTAGGACAATAAAAAATGGAATAAGGGACTAATATTTTGAGACAAAGGGAGTAAAATAATTTAATTTGGATTAAAATAATTAATAAAATAAAATATTTAATTAATTTTTTTTACTTTTATATACGTCTTTTATAAAATAAAAAAAATAATTATAATAATTAATTTCTAAACACGGCCTACCTATATTCTAATGATTGGTATTTTCACTATGTTCAGTCGAAGGATTTAATGAATGAAATAAAAATAAAAATAGACAAATAGACAAATAATTGATAGGATTTAAATTCTAATATATACGTTAAGTTGGGAAATAAAAACAAAAAAGAGTTTAAGTGAACCCAAAAGATAAAAAGTAATATTCCGTGTGTTTGGTTTTAGGTTTTTGAATTCATTTTTTTGAAAATTGAGTTTTTTATTTTTCATGTTTTTTTTTTAGTGAATATTTTTTAAATTTTAAGTAATTTTTTTATTTTTTTAGACACACTTTACTTAGATATATCTAAATAGTAAAATATTTGTGAAAAAATAGTTTAAAAAATTAATAAATACACAAAAATATGAAAATGTACTAAATTTTTGTATTTTTTAATGTATTTTTTGGTATTTAGTGTATTTTTTAAAGATTTTTTTTCACAAATATTATACTTTTTAAGTGTGTTTGTGTTAAGTGTGTCTAAAAATTTTTTTTAAAAAAATTGCTAAAAATATTAAAAAAATTCATTGAAAACATTAAAATACGAAAAATAATAAAATAAAATTTTCTGAAAACTGTTTTTTAAAAACTGGAACCAAATTATCTCACTTTTTTTTTTCCCTTGTGTTTTCTGTTATAAAAAATAATAATAATAACAATAATAAAAAAAGCTTGGTTTCTTTTTCCCTTGTATTCCTTTTTCTTTTTCTTTTTCTGTTTCTCTAATCAAATCCTTTAACCAAACTTAAAGCATCCACATTAGTCTCATCGAATGTAGTTTTTGGTTAGCAAATCATAACATTCTTGATCTAGCAACCTCAACAAATTATTTTTAAATTAACTTTTGGTTAACTTTACTGTAGTACCTCAACAATTCATTAGTTATTTAATTGTTTATCATTTTTTTTGATAGATTTGACCTCACTTTTTTTTAAAATTTTTGAGTACTATTTATTAAAAAGATATTAAAAATTACATAAATACAAAAAAATAAATACTTTAACGAAATAAAATTTCAAAATGAATTGAGGAATAGTCAATTAGAACTCTCCAAACATTTTTCCTTATAACAAGCCTTCGTTTGATAGGATAAGGTGTTAGTCCAAACATGAGAAACGAGGGACATTTCATACTTGAAGTGATGAAACATGCCTCAATTCTCGGTTGCCGACGCTCTTGATCATGCATGATAGAGGTCAAGGCATTTATGTGTTTATTTGTGCATTCATTCACATTGATTCATGCAATCTTGGTTTCTCGGCCATCATGCATTGAGATACGTGATAGGTGGCCCGAGGGTCGAGAACTGCACTCCCTTGAGATCATGAAATGATAGGGAGGGTGGTTGTGCGCACATACATTGCAAATACATTGCCATGCCCCTTCTTGTTCTCTGTTGCAGCAAATTGGAACTATGGCAGCAAAACTGGTCGGCCGACCAGAAAAACTAGCTGGCCGACCACTTTTTCTGGTCTACAGCAAACATAGGTGGTCGGCAGGTGGTTGGCAATACCAATAAATGGTCGGCAGCCCTCCTGAGGGTCCCCAAGGTGAGTTAGAAGCTATCTGGAGCATTGTGCAAAGTTCTGAGAACAGTTGAAAACAGAGGCAAATCAGGGCATCGCGAAGGATTTCCGAACGAGGTGACCGAGCATGCATGCACTTTTCTTCCTCTGAGGACATTTCTTTACTGCTTTACTTAGCTAATTTGCTTAACTTAGTTAGCTATTTGGTTTTGTACTTAAGTAATTAATGCGTTTAGCTATTTAATTTGTGTTGTAATAATTAGTTAGTTAGCTTATTAGTTAATTAGTTTTCTAATGTAATAATTAGTTTAATTAGCTTAGATTAGCTAGTTAGCTCTTTATTTGGACCCTCCGTCGAGAGGGCACAACTGTTGTAATAAGCGTGCGTATGTGTGATGCATGTCTTCCAAGCCCCATTTCTTTCTCTGTTTTACTTACCAGCTTTCGATGGTTAGTTTTAGGGCATATTTTAATTAGCATCCTTATGCTTCGCATGTGTGCATTCATTTATCTGTTTTGCATGCATCGGGCTCGGCGCATCATACAAACTCCATTGTACTTCAATACATTTACTTGAATACGTGTTCAACAGCATGTTATCAAGTTGCATTTCACATTGCATCTTAGAATAGCCGAGCCTATCTTAGCTGCATTTTTGCATGTGTTGCATTAGCCATCTTAACATGAACTAAGATCATGCATGATTTCTAACTAGTTCTTTATTTTGGCTCAGAGTACACTGTGAGTGTTTATGCTTTAGCATACTGCATGTGTGTTAAGGTTGCCATGAAAGCATGCTTGCCATGAGGCTAACTGCTTAGTTGATATAAATGCATGAATGCTTGTGGATGAAGGTTGGATTGCTTGAATTGAAACAATTCATCAAAATGCGAGTTTTTAGCCTACTTGCGAGTAGCAATTCTAAATCGTTTTCAAACAAACAAACATGAAATGTTTTGTTCCAACTTAGGTGATCTAGTCTATACTTGTATGCTATGCGCATCACATAGTAATTCTAGGTTAATAAACCGGAATAAGAACACATGTGTTTTCAAAAACAACATATCATGCTTAGTAAAGACTGATCTTTTGATCGGGCGAGCGGGGGTGCTCATTGCATGACCTTCCCCTTTTGTACCCAAGTTCCCAAGCCGAGGCAACTTTGGTGATGACGGACACGTGGCCTTAGGCACGAGTCAGGGTTTTCTAAATTTCCCCCAAAATAAAAACATTTAGGTGGTGACTCTGTATCTGGCAAAGCAGTCCATGTTTGGTACTTATTTATTAAAATCGATTTTCCAAAACAATTTTCTAGATTTGGACTCTTTGGTGATTTCTCGATCTTGTATTGTACTTTGTGAGATTAGATTCAGAACCGTGACATTGAGTTCAAACTGTAGTAGCTCAGAACAAAACGATTCGCGCCCTTGCAGTGCGAAGAGCGGAGTTCCGGGGCGGTCTACAGTTTTTGGTGACTCTGTTGGGGACTTAAAGAACTTGACTCAAACTCGTGATATCTTGTTTTGATTACACCTATGTGTTTCTTTGCATTGCATTTGCATTGGTGCGCCTAAGTCATCGTGTTCGCCGTCTACTATTCCTGAACAGTTTGCCGGAGGCTGTGTGCCATAAGGTTGACCCGTTACGGGCTCTGCCACGATGGGAAAACAAACCTCGGTTGTTATCGAGGCACCCTTTTTGACCATTCGACCTAGTGCATATCAGAAACCATAGTGATTATTCGAAACTAGGACAGGTTGCTTATCCGGTTGTAGGTTGTTTGAAACCACTGCGTGCGTAGTGAAATCCTAGCTCCTAACAAAATAGGACAGGGAAACCCTACCTCAACATAGGGGTGTTTTGGCTCTTACTTGCATGATATTTTCTGTCAGAGTGTGTCTCTACAGGTTGTGTGTATCAGTCTGCAAGTCTGGGTATCAGGCCTGAGGGCATCAGTATTTGGGAATCAGTTTTGCCTGAGGGTATCAGATTTGAGGTAGTGATTTAGGGAACAGTGATCAGTGGTTGAGAATAGTTATTTCAGCTTGTGTTTGCCAACTGTGTGTTATCTTTAATTTATTCAACTCATAACATAGCACACTGCACTTTCTGGTTGTTTGTTTCCCTATTATGCTTTATTTATCTTTTTGCAAGGTAGTTTAGCACTATTGCTTCTGACCAGGCAGATATTCCCCGAGCACTTTGGGTTAGAGGTCGAAGACTTAATTGATCCGAGGATCTAATAGACGGACAAGCAGTGTTCCTTTCTTTACCCCCGGTTACTAGACAGAGGTCGAAGGTAGCGTATCAAGACAAATGTTGCCGATCGATGGTCCTTGAGTAGTCGGGCTGAGATTTCTGAGTCTACTGTAGAGACAGATATACCGGTTATTCAGTTAGATCAGCACCCTATAGCAAGCATGGAAGAGATGATGCATCAGCTCTAGGAAAGTATGCAAGCCATGCAGCAGGATGTTGCCCGCCAAGAAGAGTTTGCCGCATGCCAGGCCAAGGTTATGGCCCAACAAGCAGAGCTGATTGCTAGACTTCAGCAACAGCAATAACCACAGCAAGCTGGAGCATCTGCTTCGCACCCACCTCCTTCCCCACCAAGAGTTCCAACACTCGTGGAGACCGCCAACGTCCAGGAAAATACGGACGTTCCAACAAGGCCAACTCCGCCCCCAATCCTACCCCAGCTGTCCAAGGCACCCTCCAACCTAGTGGACACACCGTTTGAGTTCGAGGTGGATCCAACAGCATTAAAGGTAAGCAAGTATAGATACCTCATTTTTTACCGACCTTAAGACTCAGACGTCATCGATTGAGCGCTCGGTGATTGTGCATGTTGTGCTTGTTCTGAGGTTACGGAGTCTCGACTGAGAGCCTTGCCTCCGGACTTCGGGAATCTTTTGTGCTTTGCCTTGGTTTGCAAACCAGGTTCTGTTTTCTCTTCCTGAGGGGAGGGAGAGGTCTCATAGACCATCTCTCAGTGGCCGTAGGATACTTTTTGTGGTCGTAGACCACTGTTCCCGTTTGGAGACTAGTTTCTGATTTTCGGAGCCGTCGGCCGTGCGCCTCGGTTCGGGACCGCTTAACTTTCTCTGTTTGCTCTGGTTTTTGGCACACACCTTGTTTCCTCTCTCTAGAGGGACACTGTGGCCCGAGAGACCACCTTCGTGGTCGCACGCCACTTTTGATGCTTAACAGTCAGTTTTTGGGGCACCTGGCTGCGCGTTTTGGCCCCCGAACCTTCGTTTTGCATCCGTCTTGGTTTATTTTTGACAGGGACCCTATTTTCATTATTTGGAAGGTGGTACAGGGGTGGGAGACCACCTTTTCTCCTTGGAGACTACTTTTTCTCGGTCGGCCGGTTTTCTTGACAGGTAAGTGGTCTCCCTCACATTTGAGCCACAATTACTGGTCTCCCACCATACCTGTCACGACCCGAACCCGCCCCCATGGGTTAAAGACGTAACCGGCCAGTAATCACGAGATTACCTACGGCCTCAGACCCAAACAGGCGTAACTCATCAGAGGAAAGGGGCCAAAAGGGAAGCAAAATTTAAGACTTTGTCCATAGAGCTGTGCTTACATGGCACATCAAAACAAACCATACATATGTACGTTAATAACTCACAACAGAAACACAGTGACATAGGTTCTGTACAGACAGGATCATCCAAAACTAAGTCAACCCATAAAAACTACATACATACACATTCAAAGACTTCGCCAACCTGACAAAATATAAATGCATAACAAAAGGGCGAAGACGTGTCTCGTGCGTGAGACGCAAGGGCTGGCTCCTCAAAACCTTAGTTGTTCCAACTAACTTCCGTGAGGCTGGGTCTGGACCTCTCCTGGCTCACCTACAAACACATGAATGAGCATGAGCGAAAGCCCAATGAATAATATCAAACAAGGAATATACATTGGAACGATATACATCCAACGGCCTTGGGCCCAATTTGCACTTCTAACTAATACATACATACATAGACATATGTAAGTTAAGTAACTGAGGTTCCAAACATATCATACAGCCTCGGGCCCAATTCATTCATGTCCATCAGCCTTTGGCCCAATCGTCCATGTCAATCGGCCTTCGGCCCATATTTATGTCAAACAGCCTCCGGCCCACATTTTATCAATCGGCCTTCGGCCCACATTTAAATCAAACGGCCTCTGGCCCACATTTTATCTATCGGCCTTTGGCCCACATTTAATCAAACGGCCTCTGGCCCACATTTTATCTATCGGCCTTCGGCCCACACTTAATCATACGGCCTCTGGCCCACATTTTATCTATCGGCCTTCGGCCCACATTTAATCATACGGCCTCTGGACCATATTTTATCTATCGGCCTTCGGCCCACATTTAATCATACGGCCTCTGGCCCACATTTTGTATCAATCTGGCTCATAGGCCTTCCATTTCAAACTGGCTCATAAGCCTTTCATATCAACTGGCTCATAGGCCTTTCATATCAAACTGGCTTATAGGCCTTTCATATCAAACTGGCGCATAGGCCTTTCATATCAAACTGGTCCACCATTCAAATTAATGAACTTTACAAAACTTACATAAGAGTAAGCAAATGGGACAATAACATAATTTAGACATTACTCACAGTGGTCGGCATGTGGATTTGCCCTGGAGCTTGACCCTACATATCACATAACACATATGGGTCACAAATAGTTCAATCCGTTCTTTAATTCACATATTCCTCCTTAGGCTTTATTCTTATCTCTTTAATTCAATCACAATGCTCAATGCATGCCTAAGAGTGTTTAGAAGTGAAAGGGAACGAAAAACAGAACACCGAATGCATTTTCAAAATTTCATAAAACAGGGTCCCCGCTCGAGTGTGGAATTCCCGCTTAGGACCCTTAAATCTGTAAAATCTTGGTTGCCTTCAATTCCGCCGAGGGCGAACTTCGCCGCCGTTAACTTCGCCGAAGGAACCAGGTCTGCAGAAAATGCTGGGAGCTCGATTTCTCCGCTCGAGCGGGAGTCAAAATTCTGGAATTTCCAGAATGTGTTCTTGAGCTTCAACTCGAAATTCAAAGGTTCAAGATGCATGATTTCGGCCCAAATATCATAGAAACATATACTAACATGGCATAAACCCCAATTTACAACGTAATGAAGCTCAATCCCAAGAATTACTTACATGCATGGCCTATTTTGACTCAAATTCATTTCCAACATAATTAATTCATGCATTCCAACTTCATATCTTCATCAATCATGCATGCATGCCAATCCTTGACTCCATATCTATTACAATTGGTACAAATGGTGCTTATAACCATGAAGCTCAACCAAACTATACTTTCATGTATGATTCAACACCCAATTTTCTCATATTCTACTCCTTACATGCTTGATTATGCAATTTCATGGCAATCCTATGCATGCATGTGCATATAAACTTCAATTTCATCATACTCAACACTATTCATGTTCTTGATCAGATATTCTCTTTGAATTTACATTATTACATACACAAATTCATGAATTAAGGGTTCATCACTCACCTAGGAGCTTCAATCTCCACCAATTCTTGTTAATTCTAGAGTGTAGCTTCCCAATCCACAATCTTGAATCAAAGTGCCCAAAGGTGCCTCCCCTCTCTCTCAAAGTCGACTCTCTCTCTCTCTCTCCCTCTCTCTCTCTCTTTCTAGAGAGTTAAACTTCAGCCAAAATGATATAAGGGGAGGAATTGAATGTAGTAAGGGCCCTTATATGGCCCCACTAGCTCAAAATTATTAATATTAAATAATTGGGCACTAAATCCTCAATTTAATCAATTTAATTTGACCCGAATCAATTTTTCAATTAAATTTCACCGTAGGCTCTAAAAATTATGCCAATCACAATGGCGCAATCAATTTCGGGTTCTATGGCCGATAAGGCCTCCAATTTAATTTTCAAAGCAGATTATTCAAACAGATATTCCTACGATGAACAGATAGGAATTCAAAACCACATATGTTCACATAATGGCACACAAAATCATATCAAAACACATAATCACCTTCATATTAGGGACCAATTAGCTTAATACAGAACAGGGGTATCACAGTCTTCCCCCCTTTAGGAAGTTTGCTCCTCCAAACTTAATTTACCTTTAGCCAAAAACAATTCGGAATACCTTTTTATTCAACAGTCCCAATCCTTCTTGATAGCCATTCACTTAGTCTCAAAATCGAGCAACACTCTAATTTCAATCAGTCAGAGACTTACTTTTTCCGCCATACAAGGCATGTATGGTGCCATGCCGAAACTAGAGTGTGAGCTGTTGTCGTAAGCAAGGTTTGCCAACGGTGGATAGATCTTTCCAACTCCCCTGAAAAATCTAATGCACACATTCGAAACATTCTCCTAGAGTCTAAATAATTCCTTCTGATTATGTATCAATTTGCGAATGGAAAGTAACACCGAATAACAATTCAGTTCCCATTGCCTCCCGAAGGCTTGTCGAAATTCAAACACATTTTCAGATTCCTGTCTAAGCAACAGACACTGGGACCCCATACAAACAAGCAACCTTATTAATGTAACCAGTGGCCAATCTACAAGCATCGTATGAAAATGTCACAAGGAGGAAACAAGCAAATTAAGTAATTCCTCATACAACAACCCAAACGGGATTTACACCTTGAGTGCTCAAGGTAGCCCCACAACAAAATTCGTAGTCACATATTCCTATTTCCATTCCAAAATAGAGAGATTGAAGTAGTTCCGCCACTATCTGATATTCGGCTTCGACCTGTCGGCCTCGAAAAATACTTAGACACATATTCACCAATTACCCTCTTCAAAGCAGGTCACTAACATATTTATTTCAAATGTCAGCTAACTTGTCACAGAAGTTCGGTCTATTCCTTTGTCACAAAAGTTCAATTCATTCTTCAATAGTTCCACAATTCACAATCCGATTCGGTATTTAATCCAGTGACTCATCACAGTTATCCAAGGTAAATCAAAAGTCTTCAGAAATTCAAAGTGGATCCAGACACCGATTCCCTAATTAACAAAGGTAGTATCGAGGCAATTACCCATACAACGCATATGGTCCGTATATCCCCATAGTACCAATTGTAAAATACAACAACACTGAGGCAGTCGACTTCGAATAGAATACGCGTATTCTCAGTTCATTCAACAGTTACAGTTCACAATTCAGTTCAATATTCAATTCCCTGTTCTATCGAGTCTTTCCACATTATCTGATAGTCATCAAAAGCATAAGGCAATTCATATATAAACCCCCATAATGGCAAAGGTAGTATCAAAGGAGTCAATCACATGTTAAGCACAATTTACACATCCTCAAGGCCCCAATTACAGAATATAATGGCGCTGGGCAGGCGTTCACAAGGTGTACTAAATTCGCACACTTACGGATAATCAGGATTTTTCAAAGCTTCTTGGATGTCTATAACATCCGCATAATACCAAAGGATGACATTCCAGACAAAACAAAGGAATAATCGTCTCGGAATCAAGCTCACCCGTTCACGACCGTCGGTGGCCGGCTCGAGATCGACTAGTCAAACCCACCCGTATGAAACCGTCGGTGGCAAAAAGTATCTCGATCAAAGGTGCTACATAGGCTTAACGTCCCCTAGCACAAAAGGACGCCCCAAGAATATCATCAAAACAAACATAATACCACTCACCGTAACCTGATCTTCCAAAATCCGATATCACTGAAGCAACTACTCTCCCATACACAACATATTCTAATCAGTCAAGGACAACTGTTCAGTACTGCTTATAGCCAAATCAATCTGCCATCATCAGTCCCCATAGCGTCAAACTAAC
Source organism: Camellia lanceoleosa (assembly GCA_025200525.1). NCBI lineage: Eukaryota > Viridiplantae > Streptophyta > Magnoliopsida > Ericales > Theaceae > Camellia > Camellia lanceoleosa. The sequence continues at coordinate 70,906,039 of CM045767.1, read as the reverse complement.
CAGGATGGGACAATACACAAGCATCGTTCCTTAAGACACCCAATCACGAGATTTGTACAATTCAGTTCATCTATAACACATATGTCCTCAATAGTTGAAGGTTGGTTCTCAATGGTGTTCATAGGTAGATCAATCTGTTGATAGCCCACAAGAGATCTTTCAAATAAGTCAAGCACTCCAAACGGATTCAAGTTTTGGGTCCATCAGTTTTCCTGCCAATAATAATCTGGCCATTTATTTATGGACAACTCTTAACCCCCTTTTACAAAATCAACTCAGATAGAGGTTCTTATCAATCAATCCAAGCAAAGGTCTCGTCAGATTAAATTAAACAAAAGTCCCATCAAATTATAACCAATGGGGGTTCTATCGGGTCAATTCAGACAAAGGTTCTATTAGATCAAGTCAGATAGAAGTTTTTTCAAATAGGGTACATTTGGTTCTGTAAAGCTCACTTCGTTTGTTTAGGTACATAGTTGATAGTTTCTCAGCTGCCCTAAGTTCATCAGTTCTCAAGGTCATATCAGACCCATTTATCACAACAGTTCATATCAAAATGTTTCAAATCATGTACAATACGGTATTATCTACATAGATTCGGGTGTAGTTGCATATGCGTGCAGTTGTTCATGTCAGGAGGTACGTATCATAATCAATATAGCAATTCCCAAATAAGTCTTATAGGCAAGAACATGGTGCACAATAACACATTAAACAGAGTTTCTCAGGTACACATGGTATAGGATTGTTATGCAAAAGTTCCAAATTAGCCACAAAAGCATAGGTTTATGAGTCGAGCCCAGTATAGTCACATAATCCATTCAACTTCCTACCAATCAAAATACACGGTCTCGCAATTTATAGTGGTCGTTATTTGGGGTGCTCAACTCGGTCATACAATCACAAAGTCATAATTCCAGTGGTTTAGTCATTGAAGACAGTAGTATAACAAATCACCTTAAGCATAGATTCAGCTGTACATGTGCATATGCAGAGTTAATCGATATCCCAACACATATTTCACAAATTTCTCAAATGGAGTATATACATTTAAGGGATATGGTCCCGATCTTGTGGGTCTAACCAATCTAAATACACATGCAACAAATACGAAAGAACATGCCAATCTGAATCAATTAATATCCTAAGAAAAGATGTGCACATGTGCTAATTCAGAATCAATCAACACATAAGCATTCATTTATAACAGTACAGATACCTGGAATAACAGTCACGGCATTCTGAGCACTTCCTGGGACAAGTGCAATTACTCTATCTTGATCAACAATTCCTACCATTGGTACGGATCCAACTAAGACAGAGGATCTATTCACATTTTGCTCATTTCGGGGACAGTTCCTTACCAGATGGTCCATTCCACCACACCTATAACAAGCCCCAAAAATTCGATGACAAACCCCTCGGTGTTTCTTACCACATTCATTACATGTCGGTGCTGTATTCCTTGTAGAGTTTGAAGTGCGCGATGATCCCGTATTTTGCTTTTTAAATAACTCCTTCTTTGAGAAAAAGCCTTGTCTCTTGCTTTTCCATTCAGAAGATCAGTTCATGTTAGCTTTGGTCATCAGCGTTCGGTCCGGCACCTCAACACATTTTGTGACTTCCAATCCATTCACTTGGTGCTCTTGCACTGGTGGTGGCAAAGGTTCTTCTTAGAAGGGCAATGGTATTGTTGTCTTAAGATCTTTGCCATTTCTTGTACTGTTCTTTCCAGTCTATCCAGTCGGGCTGTGGGAGAGTCTACCAACTCATGTGCCTTTACTTTATCCATAGCCTACACAAACTCTTATTAAACCTTGCCAATTACTGGGATGCTCAATACGAAACAACACAGATACACATGGGTACATTCGCACATTGTTATATTCTCATTTCACACATCGTACGCAATTAATCACATAGGTAACAGATGGTTGCATACTTATCAGCTATCGCATGCTAAACATTTACTAAGTAATCATGTACTCAAATTATGTTCATATGTCACATAAATACCCATTGACAAAATCGAATGCACATAAGCAACTTTTCATGGTTCATATATTCATGTATGTGCATTATATCAAAACAAACTTGTTGTACACATTAGTGTAACAATTTATATCTCATATTCGAATCATGTGTGGTACTTCCTTTAGCATGACATATCATGTTAGTCAAGCATATCAACGTATCTCATACATAGGCCACAGTATTATTTCCCCCGGGCTAGGGCCTCATGACCATAAGCCACAGTATTATGTCCCCTGGGCGAGGGCCTCTGCTAAGGATACCACAATTATGTTCAAGGAGAACTTAGACAATCATTCATTTATACCAAACATAGCATTTCAGGGGACTTGTCATTTCATATCATCAGAACATAATTAGCGCTAAACATAACCTTATAGAGTTCTTATTCACCATCCGATTAAACTTGCACTATATGCTGTACAAAAATTCACAAGTATGCATATACCAGAAAGCATACATATTCCGATAATTGCAATGTGAGTAAATTACGACTTATAGCACATAATTACTCAAATCAAAACACTTAAGCATATTCTTGATGCTTTCAAAGTTCATATCGAAATAGTTGAGCATATTATCAATGCCTCCAAATTCATATTTACCACATGAATGCATCCTAGATCTTATCTAGACGCGTATTGCTCTTTTGGACAAGTGTGTGAGTTATTAACTCGTGCTCTGATACCACTCTGTCACGACCCGAACCCGCCCCCATGGGTTAAGGACGTAACCGGCCAGTAATCACGAGATTACCTACGGCCTCAGACCGAAACAGGCTTAACTCATCAGAGTAAAGGGGCCAAAAGGGAAGCAAAATTTAAGACTTTGTCCATAGAGCTGTGCTTACATGGCACATCAAAACAAACCATACATATGTACGTTAATAACTCACAACAGAAACACAGTGACATAGGTTCTGTACAGACAGGATCATCCAAAACTAAGTCAACCCATAAAAACTACATACATACACATTGAAAGACTTCGCCAACCTGACAAAATATAAATGCATAACAAAAGGGCGAAGACGTGTCTCGTGCGTGAGACGCAAGGGCTGACTCCTCAAAACCTTAGTTGTTCCAACTAACTTCCGTGAGGCTGGGTTTGGACCTCTCCTGGCTCACCTACAAACACATGAATGAGCGTGAGCGAAAGCCCAGTGAATAATATCAAACAAGGAATATACATTGGAACAATATAACATCGAACGGCCTTGGGCCCAATTTGCATTTCTAACTAATACATACATATATAGACATATGTAAGTTAAGTAACTGAGGTTCCAAACATATCATACGGCCTCGGGCCCAATTCATTCATGTCCATCGGCCTTTGGCCCAATCGTCCATGTCAATCGGCCTTCGGCCCACATTTATGTCAAACGGTCTCCGGCCCACATTTTATCAATCGGCCTTCGGCCCACATTTAAATCAAACGGCCTCTGGCCCACATTTTATCTATCGGCCTTCGGCCCACACTTAATCAAACGGCCTCTGGCCCACATTTTATCTATCGGCCTTCGGCCCACATTTAATCATACGGCCTCTGGCCCACATTTTGTATCAATCTGGCTCATAGGCCTTCCATTTCAAACTCGCTCATAGGCCTTTCATATCAACTCGCTCATAGGCCTTTCATATCAAACTGGCTCATAGGCCTTTCATATCAAACTGGCGCATAGGCCTTTCATATCAAACTGGTCCACCATTCAAATTAATGAACTTTACAAAAATTACATAAGAGTAAGCAAATGGGACAATAACATAATTTAGACATTACTCACAGTGGTCGGCATGTGGATTTGCCCTGGAGCTTGATCCTACATATCACATAACACATATGGGTCACAAATAGTTCAATCCGTTCTTTAATTCACATATTCCTCTTTAGGCTTTATTCTTATCTCTTTAATTCAATCACAATGCTCAATGCATGCCTAAGAGTGTTTAGAAGCGAAAGGGAACGGAAAACAGAACACCGAATGCATTTTCAAAATTTCAGAAAACAGGGTCCCCGCCGGCGTGAATTCGCTTCGAGCGGACCCTTAGGTCTGCAAAAGTACTGGTTGCCTTCAATTCCCGCTCGAGCGCGAACTCGGCCGCTCGAGCGGACTTCTTGCCTACATGGCTCCCCGCTTGAGCGTCAACTTCCCCGCTCGAGCGGGGACCAGGTCTGCAGAAAATGCTGGGAGGTCAATTTCTCCGCCGAAGCACTTCCTTCGCCGAAGGAGTCAAAATTCTGGAATTTCCAGAATGTGTTCTTGAGCTTCAACTCGAAATTCAAAGGTTCAGGATGCATGATTTCGGCCCAAATATCATAGAAACATATACTAACATGGCATAAACCCCAATTTACAACGTAATGAAGCTCAATCCCAAGAATTACTTACATGCATGGCCTATTTTGACTCAAATTCATTTCCAACATAATTAATTCATGCATTCCAACTTCATATCTTCATCAATAATGCATGCATGCCAATCCTTGACTCCATATCTATTACAATTGGTACAAATGGTGCTTATAACCATGAAGCTCAACCAAACTATACTTGCATGTATGATTCAACACCCAATTTTCTCATATTCTACTCCTTATATGCTTGATTATGCAATTTCATGGCAATCCTATGCATGCATGTGCATATAAACTTCAATTTCATCATACTCAACACTATTCATGTTCTTGATCAGATATTCTCTTTGAATTTACATTATTACATACACAAATTCATGAATTAAGGGTTGATCACTCACCTAAGAGCTTCAATCTCCACCAATTCTTGTTCATTCTGAAGTGTAGCTTCCCAATCCACAATCTTGAATCAAAGTGCCCAAAGGTGCCTTCCCTCTCTCTCAAAGTCGACTCTCTCTCTCTCTCTTTTCTAGAGAGTTAAACTTCAGCCAAAATGATATAAGGGGAGGAATTGAATGTAGTAAGGGCCCTTATATAGCCCCACTAGCTCAAAATTATTAATATTAAATAATTGGGCACTAAATCCTCAATTTAATCAATTTAATTTGACCCAAATCAATTTTTCAATTAAATTTCACCGTAGGCTCTAAAAATTATGCCAATCACAATGGCGCAATCAATTTCGGGTTCTGTGGCCGATAAGGCCTCCAATTTAATTTCCAAAGCAGATTATTCAAACAGATATTCCTACGATGAACAGATAAGAATTCAAAACCACATATTTTCACATAATGGCACACAAAATCATATCAAAACACATAATCACCTTCGTATTAGGGACCAACTAGCTTAATACAAAACAGGGGTATCACAATACCACTAACTTGCATTGAGATAAGAGACCATCCATAGAAGCTACCGACCAGCTTTTGTGTATTGACCCTTTTGACCCTGGTCGGCCAACTTTCCCCTTTTCTGTCTCACTGAGTTGATTCCAGCTGTGCCAGCTGGAAGGCACAGAATTGATCCTCCATGTGTATGGAGGATCTTCAAACTTGGTTTTTAGCTTCTTGGAGAAGTTTTGAACCCTCTTGGCTATAAATGAGGGACTCTCCCTCATTAGCAAAGGTTTTAAAATTGTCTAAGGCATACACACACCTCTCCCTCTATATCTCTATTTTAGGCTTAAAAGTGCATGGTTTTTGGGCCCTTTTACACTACACCTCTTAGCATAAATACCTCCACCATTGCTTGGAGCTTCTTGGAGGCCATTTTCAGAGGTTGAAGGTTGAGTTTTTGGTCCAGAGGTTGCTGATCCTTAGGGATGGCAATGGATAACCTACCCTGCGGGTATCCATGGAGACCCAACCCAAATACATGAGTTTTTCCCTTTTTTTCTTATCTATTGGGTAGGGTAAGTGATATTCTTTAAATATCTACAGGGGATGGGTTGGGAATGGGTACCCACTAATTTCTCCATATATATATATATATATATATTTAAGATTCACAACCAAAACTAAATATACATTCAATCTTTTTTCTTTTATTTTTTTATTTATTCAAGTTCACAACCAACTTTTTTTTTTTTTTTAAGATCCACAACCAAAGCTAAATATACATCCAATCTTTTTTTTATTATTATTTTTTTATTTTTAAGGTTCACAACCATTTTTTTAAAATTTTTAAGATTCACAACCAAAACTAAATATACATTCAATCTTTTTTTTTTTATTTTTTTTTTAATTTTAATTTTTTTTTTATCTAGCCATTTGAAAACTCAATCTACAATTTTAGCAATAGCAAGTGTTTTAACTAGCCATTAAAACAGCTCTTATGTGTTTGCTCAACGTTGAACTTTCGGAGGCAAAAGTAGTTAGTAAAACATACATAAAACATGCCAAAGTTTAGTAGTAGTTTTTAATGCCTGTGTTTGGAACTTGAAAAAAAAAAAAAAAAAAAAAAAAAAAAAAAAAAAAAAAAAAATTGGAGTTAAATCTGTCACTTTTCCTTTTTCTTTCGTTTTACAAAGTCTTCCTCAAATTCAAGATTCAACCACAATCATTGCTTCACCAAGACCATTAATTTGTGCAACATCATCCCTCACAATGCCAATATTTACAATCATTATACAATACCAATATTTTCCATCATTACTTTCCTGTTATATTGTAGAAAATGTTAAAGAATCACAATTTTTTTTTCACAAATTAATTTACAATGATGTGACAATTTCTAATTTATCACATACTTAATTGTATATGGCCTACTTTTGACTTAACATAAATACGTTTAAAAAAATATAATATTTGCAAAAAAAAATTAAAAAAAATTTACTAAATACTAAAAATATATAAAAAAAAAATCATATTCTTATGTATTTATTAATTTTAAAAAATATTTTATTTTTTAAATATATTTAAATTAGACACATCCAAAAAAGTAAAAAAATTGTTCAAAATATTAAAAACATTCACTTAAAACAAAAAGAAAAAAATTTAAAAGTAAAAACTTAATTTTCAAAAAATTTAAGTTAAAAAATTGAAACCAAAATAATTTCAACGACTCAAATAGTTACCATGAATATTTGTGAACTCTTTTCCAGTGAGTGATTTCTGAAAAGTAAAATGGAAGTGAAAAGATAAAAATTATTCATTTCTATTTTCTCATTCCTTTTTTCTTTCTTCATGAATCTCTCTAAAAATTTTATAAGGGGTTTTTTTTTTTCAATACATCGGAAATAAATTTATTTATTTTTGTTATGTAAGGTATCCAAAACTAACTTATGGGCACCAGATTAAATTCCTACAATCTAAACAAACTTTCCGGAACAGGGTCCCCAAGGTATAAGATACAAAAGCAGCAAAATTCAGTCACGAGTTTTGATCACAAACCTTACAAAAACATAAACAAAAACCCAATATTTCATCAATCATCAATCCAAAACCAGAGAAAATTTTAGTGAATATTCATTTCAACTGGGTAAAGAAACAGTCAGATATTCGTTCGGACATTTCGGGTTGAGGAAAATTCGGTGGAAATTCATTCAACCGGGTAAAGATTATATTACATGTAAGATATTCATGTAGACAATTCAGTGAATATTCATTTCAAAAAAAATAAAAATAAAAATTGTTAACATTAAATATATTAAAAAAGAAAGAAAAAGATTGAAGGTATATTTAACTTTTGTTGTGAACCTTTAAAAAAAATTTGTTAACAAGAAAGAAAAAAGATTGATGTATATTTAGCTTTTGTTGTGAACCTTTAAAAAAAAAAAAAAAAGTGGTTATTAACATTAAATATAAAAAATAAAAATAAAATAAAAATGGGGATTAAAGTGGATTGGGAAAAATCCAAACACATTAGGAAATGGGGTGGGTGGTACCCATGGGGAATGGGAAATAGGGAAAATTTATTATAGAGGAATGAGGATGGGGAATTAATATCCACCTCATTAACCCCCATTGCCATCCCTACTAGTCCTTTTGTGCTATAAGGGTAACACACTTTCTCTCTTTTAAGACTTTATTTTGCTTCATCTTTTAGCTGTACTTGCAAGCATTGCCATCCCGAACTTTGGGAATCTTTTATGCTTTGCATCGGTTTGCGAACCAGATTCTGTTTTCTCTTCCCGATGAGAGGAAGAGGTCTCGTAGACCATCTCTCAGTGGCCGTAGGCAACTTTTCGTGGTCGTAGACCACTGTTCCCGTTTGGAGACTAGTTTCCGATTTTCGGAACCGTCGGTCGTGCACCTCGTTTGGGACCGCTTAACTTTCTCTGTTTGCTCCGGTTTTTGGCACACACCTTGTTTCCTCTCTCTAGAGGGACATTGTGGCCCGAGAGACCACCTTCGTGGTCGCACGCCACTTTCGATGCTTAACAGTCAGTTTTCGGGGCACCCGGCTGTGCGTTGTGGCCCCCTGAACCTTCATTTTGCATCCGTCTTGGTTCATTTTTGGCAGGGACCCTATTTTCATTGTTTGGAAGGTGGTATAGGGGTGGGAGACCACCTTTTCTCCTTGGAGACCACCTTTCCCCGGTCGGCCGATTTTCTTGACAAGTAAGTGGTCTCCCTCACTTTTGAGCCACAATTACTGGTCTCCCACCATACCACTAGCTTGCATTGAGTTGGGAGACCACCCATAGAGGCTGCCGACCAGCTTTTGTGCATTGACCCTTTTGACCTTGGTCGGCCGACCAGGGCAAGTGGTCGGCCGACCACTTGAACTGGTCAGCTAGCTTCCCCCTTTTCTGTCTCACTAAGTTGATTCCAGTTGTGCCAGCTAGAAGGCACAGAATTGATCCTCCATACACGTGTATGGAGGATCTTTAAACTTGGTTTTTACCTTCTTGGAGAAGCTTTGAACCCTCTTAGCTATAAAGGAGGGCCTCTCCCTCATTAGCAAAGGTTCTAAAATTGTCTAAGGCATACACACACCTCTCCCTTTATATCTCTATTTTAGGCTTAAAAGTGCATGGTTTTTGGGCCCTTTTACACTACACCTCTTTGCATAACACCTCCACCATTGCTTGGAGCTTCTTGGAGGCCATTTTCAGGGGTTGAAGGTTGAGTTTTTGGTCCAGAGGTTGCTGGTCCTTTTGTGCTACAAGAGTAACACACTTTCTCCCTTTTAAGGCTTTATTTTGCTTCATCTTTTAGCTATACTTGAAAGCATATTTGAGCTTTGGTGTAAACTAAAAAAGTCTTATTTTGAGGTCCTTAACATGTTTGTTTAAGACCATTTTTCTGTTGGGGGTCATCTACCCCCTTTGCATGCTTCATTTCATCTTATTTTGAGCCATGCCTTAGGGCCTTTGCATTGACCTCTGTTTGGTCTCTTAGCCACTGAAATCTAGTGGATTTTCAGTGGCTAGCATGCTATTTTGAGCACCAAAATCAGAGAGGGGTGACCCTCTCACCCCTTGTCTTGTTTACTTGCATATTTGGCCTAACAAAGGAGCCCTTATTTTCAGGCTTCCAAGCCATGTTTCAGGTCATTTTTGGTGGGTTTTAGGACCTGCATAGGCTCTGTCCAGAGCCCATTTTGCCATTTTGGGTGTCCATCTTGCATGTGTAAAACAACCCTCTTTATAGCTTATCAAAGGAGCCTATCATTCTTGCATGCATAGACCATGTTTTAGTGGGTTTTTGGGCTTTATTTGGCATTTCATACCTCTAAATGTTGCTGGTTTGGTGGCTTCTTGATTTCCTCACATGCTTGTAATGTAAATCCTCTTTACTAGCTTACATTGCATGCTATTTTGGTCCTTGATTCTAGCACTTTTTGGCCATGCCTTAAACTGATTTTATGCATGTTTTGGACAGCCTTAGCTCTATTTTTATGCCTCATGGTCGAATGATGCTTGCTATGCATGGTTGTAGTTCAATACCCTTTCCTAGTTTTGAGTTTTGAAACCTATTACATACTTATGTTGAGGTGTTTCCTTGATTTGGGGCAATTGTGCATCATATTTCAGAGCTTATATGTATGCCATATTCCCATGTTTTCCACACTTTAAATGCGTTTGAGAGTTGTGCATAAATGCCTCATTTTTGGACCATTGCATGAGCTTCATTTCCATGCTTTTCGAGCCATCATTTTAGTCCACTTTTCCCACTATCTTGGACCTGCCTAGGGTCTATTTGGGGCTGGTTTTTCCATTTGTGCATTGCTCTGTGTACCTCTAGTGTAATGCGCTTCACTAGTTTCGGTATTCGGGCCATCTAGCATACATTCTGTGAGGTGTTTGCATGATTCAGGATCATCTTGCATGTCATTTTAGAGCTAAAAAATGTATGATTGTATGTCATATTTCATCCCTTGCCATGCTTTGGTAGAGTGGCATTTGATGCCTCAGGTTCGGTCCCTTGCATTGGGCATGTTTGCATGAGTGTTCCTGCCTTTAATTTCATCATGTTTGGCCACTGATTTGCGTGTGGCTGAGGCCCGTTTATTTTAGTTTAAGTCCATCTTGCATTGTGTATGCCATGTCCATGTTGTCGCATGCTTGATCGTCGCATTGTGTATGCCTTGATTATGCCTTTGTGTATGTCCATCGTCATATGTGCGTTGTGTATGCCATATAGCGTCATGTGTATTGAGTATCTCATTCGTAATTGATAGCATTGCGTATGCTAGTTGCACCTTTGCATGTCATTCCTTGCATGCTTGCATGTCTTTGTTGCATTTTATTTAGGATTGCATGCTAGTTGTTGCATTGTGTTTGCATGCCATGCCATTGTAGTTGTTGCATAGTATTTGGAGTAGGGTTTAGTCCAAACACGGGAAATGAGGGACGTTTCGTACTCAAAGTGATGAAACGTGCCTCGATTCTCGGTCGCCGACACTTCAGATTACCCATGATGGAGTTTAGGCCTTGTTGTGTTCATATGTGCATCCATTTCATATTGAGCCGTGCAATTCGACTCCTCAGCCATCATGCTTCGAGATGCGTGATTGGTGGCACGAGGATCGAGGACTACACTCCCTAGAGCTTGTGCAAGGACAGGGAGAGTGGTCATGCATACATATGTTGAAAATACTTTGCCATGCCCCTTTCTTGCTCTCTGTTGCAGCAAATCGGAAGCCAACAACAAAAAGCGGTCGTGACTTCGAGCTTGGTACAATGTTCGGGACCAAGCGCAAGCGAAACCGTCGGGCATCGCGATGGATTTCCCGACAAGGCGACTTGAGCATGCATGCATCCCTATCATTCGGAATAGAGCTGAGGCAGTCCATTCTACATAGTTTTGCATGCTAGTTTATTGCTTACTTAGTTAATTTGTTAATTAATTAATGTTGTGTAATAATTAGCCGTAATTCGTTATTCATTTCAGCTGTGTATTATTTATTCGGACCCTCCGCGAGAGAGCGAACTTTGTAATAAGTGTACGTGTGTGTGATGTTTGTCTTCCAACCCTACGTCTTTCTCCCTTTTATTTACCAGCTTATGATGGTTACTTTTAGGGCATGTTTCAATTTCGCATGTTTGCATTCATTCATCCGTATTGCATGCACCGGGCTCGGCGCATCATACTAACTGCATTGTATTTCAATTTCGAGTTGAATACGTGTATCAGTTGTTGCATTTTATATGCCATTTTAGAATAGCCGAGCCTATCTTAGTTGCATTTTTGCATGTGTTGCATTAGGCATTTCAGCATAGTTAGGATTCATGCATGATTTCTAATTAGCTTCTTTCTTTAGCTCGAAGTACTCAGTAAGTGTTTATGCTTTAGCATCCTTGCATGTGTGTGAGTGACTGCCATGATAGCATGCTTACCATGAGGCTAACTGCTTATGTGATATACCTACCTGAATGCCTATGGGTGGAGGTTGGGTTATTTGAATTGGAACAATGCATTGAATGAGAGTTTTAAGCCCACTTGAGAGTGGCAAAATCATGTTTTCTAAGCCCACCCAAGGATGGCAAAATCCATGTCTTAGCCTACTTACGAGTAGCACCTTCAAACCGTTTTTCAAAACGAACATGAGATGTTTTATTCTAATTCAGGCGACCCAGTCTATACTTGTATGCTGTGCGCATCACATAGTAATTCTAGGCTAATAACCGGAATAAGAGCACATATGCTTTCAAAACTCGATATCATGCTTAGTGGTTGCCAATCTTTGATCGGGCGAGCGGGGGTGCTCATAGCTGACCTTTTCCAATCGTACCTAAATTCTCGAGCCAAGGCAACTTTGGTGATGACGGACACGTGGCCTTAGGCAACGAGTTAGGGTTTCCCAAATTTCCCAAAATAAAATATTTAGGTGGCGACTCTGTATCTGGCAAAGCAGTCCATGTTTGACACTTCTTTCTAAAAATCAGTTTTTCAAAAACGATTTTCCGGATTTGGACTCTTTGATGATTCATCGGTCTTGCATTGCACTCTACAAGATTAGATACAGGACCGTGACATTCAGTCTTGAACTATAGTCAGCCCAAATGAACAAAACGGGGATCTTTCTCGGGACGTTCGGGGACGTCTACAGCAAGCTAGAAAAGCTGTTCAAGAAGTCTCAAGGGGTGAAATCCATTCCGGACATAGAGGATGGATACACCGACTCGGCCGTGACTCGGCCGGACCGGTTTAAAATGCTGCACATAAACCGCTTTGACGGTTCTAGAGATCCTGTGGTGCACTTGCGGCTATTTTTAGATATCTTAAGGCCAATGGTGTAACAATCCCATCGCGTATAATGATTAGTGCTTGATTAATTAAGAGGATTGGAGATTTAATTGCCGAGTATTATAATTTATTTGGGATTTATGAGAATTGTGGAATCTGACTCGTATATGATTTTATTGAAGGTTTATTTTAGAATTAGAAATTAAGAGTCCAAATGGCTTAGGTAAGTGAAGTTAAGAAGTTGGATCAATTTAATCTCAATTATGGACCCATTTGGGAGTTTGATTAAATATTCGACTCAGTTTAGTGAAATTGAGATTCGATTAATTAGGTCCTAATTGGAGAAAATTAAGCTAATTAAATTATGAGAATTGAGAACTGTAATTATTTTGAATTAAATTTAGTAATGGGATGCCTAATTTGAATATATAATTTAATTGATGGAAATCTGGAATCTAATCAGAAATTGAAGGCCTAAATGATTTGGGAAATCGAAACTGATAATGAAAATAAATTCAATTTAATATTTGGAGCCTTTTGGGAGTCTGATGAAAAATCTGATTCGGGTTGAAAAAATTAAATAAAATTAATTGGACCTTAATGGAAGTCAAATTAGACTAATTAAATTATGTAGGATTTGTCATTAAATTAAATTAAATTATGACTAAGATTAATTAAAATTAGGTTGTGTTTAACTAAACTGATTATAATTGAAGTTCCGTTTCAATTAAGTATTCTAACCAAGATTTATTAGTTAATGAAATAATAATAACACCACATGGATTCATGATATGTGGACAAGTGTCCCATTAAGTTAATAAATCAAATAATAAAACAAAAGATGTAGATGGAGTCATGGGGGCCTTATTCTGCTGGAGCAAATTAGAGAAGAAGCAGAGAGTGCTCGGCTGTAGAAGAAAAAAAAAAAAAAAAAAAAGGAAGGAGAAAAGCTTATGGATTATCAAAACTCAACCCAAAAAATTATGGAAAATTCATCTTAAGGTAAGGAATTCCATCCTCTTTCTAGTGTGGTTTATTTAATCTAGACAAAAATTTATTCAAGGTGAATTTTGAGAAGATTAAAATAAACATTTGAAGATCAATTATATAAATTGTTAAAATTTGGGTTTGCATGTAAAATCAAGTTAGGTTGAAGTATATGAATTATGATTCCTTAAATTTGTTAAATTTGGGTACAATTTCACATAAATAGAAGAATTAGCAAGATAGTGAATAAATAGAACTAGATTCAAATTTATGGAAATTGATTATTTGGGTTTGATGATGTGATTTTGCATGAAATTATGCCTAAATGTTACATGCATGGGAAAAATCTACAAGACTAATACTTTAATTAGACATGCATTATAAAATTTTAAGGTTTTGGGATTTTAGTTCATATTTAAAAGGTTTATGGATCTGAATTAGGTTCAATTTTAAGAATCATTCTTAATTTGAGAGTTGATTTTGGAATTGAAGGAAATTTTGATTTTATAATGAAAATTAGGAATTTGTTTAATCCATGCATGTAATTGAATTGAAAAGTTTTATTCAATTTAAATACATTTTAGAACACCCATGATTATGAATTAAATATTTGGTTAGAAATTGAGTTAAGTTGATTTTCTAAGAAATTGATTTGTGTAATTCATCATTAAGTTGATTTTGTTATTAATAATAAAATTGGACCTATTTGTATTGCATGCATCATGGATCTTGGAGGATTTGGATTAATTCAATCTCATATTTTGAAGAGAAAAATGAAGTGTTTTCTGAACCTCAAGTTTATGGAAAATTAGAATTAATCCTAATGCTAGATAAAGCTTTGATTTTATAATTAGATTTTTAATCCATGCATGTAATGTAATTTAAGATTTTATATGAATTAAACATATTTTAATTACAAATTAAGTTGAGTTTAAGATTATGGAAACTAGTTGGAAAATTTTATAAGAAGTTTCATGACTTCAATTTCATGATTTCAAAGAAAATAGGAAGGACTTGACGCCAATTTTATGTAACTAAAAAGAAAATGAGAGTTTTGAGCCATGTTCAATTTATGGAGATTAAGTTAGAAGTTAATCATTTGGAGTTGGAATTTGGCTTGATATGGAGGAAATGAATTAAAACTAAATTTGGCAATTGGGGCATGATGTTGAATAAATTAGCAATTTATGACTTTAATAAATGGTTCTCCATGTTTGTATACTAAAGTACATGTTTTAAAGTTTCAAATACCAAATTTGAACATTAATTGCAATTTTGGGATTTCTGGATTTTTGTTGTCCGCTCGAGCGGGGGAAGTCCCGCTCGAGCGTGAAAATCAACCTCCCAAGGTTTTAATTTCACGATCGCTCGGCGCCAAAGTGGCGCTCGAGCGGAGACCCATTTTCAGTATGTTTTGAAAAATTGTATTTGGTGCACAGTTTTATTCTCATCTCTTTTCAAAGCATCCTAGACATGATTTATGACTCAATAAAGATTAATAAGCTACTAACCAACATAGATTAGTTAGTTAAAGATTGAATCATTTATCTAGTGGTAATTATTTAAAAAGTCAAGTAAAGGATCAATCTATTTGGAAAGGAAGGACTTAGTAATAAAAGAATATGCGAAACGAGAACCTGATTCATTTGAATAAAGAAAGAATAAGCATAGTGGACCTTCGAATTATTCAGAAAGAAAACAAGGAAAGTAAAGTTTGAACAAGAAAAGTAATATTGTATTTCAATGTGTATGTGTTATGTGCTTGTGTAGGTCACGCGCCATTGTCTGCCTGATTTATCTGATATGTCCAGTCTATCTGATTTGCTTCTGTAGCCATCTGTAAGTAATAACTCTGTAAAGTTATGTTTAACTTTAAGTATTTTCTGACTGATATGATATGATCTTCTTTCTGAAATGCAACGTTATGAATTATGAATGAACGTCTAATTTTCTGAAAAGTGTTGTGGCACCCTTAGTCCATATGGCCCTCGCCCGGGGGTAACAATACCGAGGCATATGGCCCTCGCCCAACGGTAACAATACCGAGGCATATGGCCCTCGCCCAGGGGTAACAATACCGTGGCATATGGCCCTCGCCAGGGGGTAACAATACCGTGGCATACGGCCCTCGCCCGGGGGTAACAATACCGTGACATACGGCCCTCGCCCGGGGGTAACAATACCGTGGCATATGGCCCTCGCCCGGGGGTAACAATACCGTGGTATACGGCCCTCGCCCGGGGGTAACAATACCGTGGCATACGGCCCTCGCCCGGGGGTAACAATACCGTGGCATACGGCCCTCGCCCGGGGGTAACAATACCGTGGCATATGGCCCTTGCCTGGGGGTAATAATACCAGGGTTACTTGCGCGCAAGATATGGACCTTTATGGTTGTTGGTACCAATGTTGTCTGTGGTCTCTAGACCAATTTGATCTGTTAGATGATGGGTGTACCACATATGATCTTATGCAAAATCTGAATCTAAATATGAATATGAATATGAGCATGTATCTAAATCTGTTTCTGATTTGAAATCTGAATATGCATAAGACTCTGTTTTTGATAAGATTATGTTTCTAATATAAACTCTGATTTTTAACTCTGTGATGGACATCATTCATTAAAACCCTTTACTCTATTATTATTCACTGGGCTTTAGCTCACAGTATTATTTATGTATGTAGGTGATCAGGCGCGTGACCAGGCTTAGAGGCATCTGTCTAGAATCTGTTTTGTCAGCCAACTTATGTGCCTCCCGTGGAGGTTCCGGATATGTTAAGTGTTATCGTTAAGTAATTTAAAGTTTAAGTTATGTTTTCTTGGTTGGTTCTTCAAGTCGTGTGTATTTTGAAATAGGGGACTAAGTCCCTTTCTACCTAATCTGTATTTATATTATGACTTAAAGATGAGGTGTATATATATATAAAGTTTAAAATTTTTCTATCCCATATAGGTCTGCACAGCTCAATGGACGTTGTACATTCTTATTTGCTTCCGCTAGCCCCTAATATTATGTTAATCTGTCTCAAAGGCCTTCGGTAATCCCAGGATTACTGGCCGGTTACGATGTTAAACCTATAGGGGCGGGTTTGGGTCGTGACAGAGTGGTATCAGAGCACGCGTTAATTTCTCACACACGTGTCCATTGAGCACTAGAATGTCTAGAACAGATTTAAGTTCTGTGCATCCAGTAAGTAAGTAAGAAGTTGTGCATTTAGGAATATGCATATATGTTTGTGTGATATGCTTAAGTATTGGAACTAAGTAGTATGAGCTATTGTGGGATTGTGGTGATTATAAGGAAATTGCAGTAGTTTGGGAATGAGGCTAAAAGCTAAGAATCATTGAGATATTGGGAAATTTCAAATGTTATAAGGAAATCAAAATTTTTAACTAGAACATTGGGGAGTACAAGTATGTTGATTTTTTAAAACATAGTATTGTGCAGAATTAGAATCTTTGATGAAAGTCTTGGAAGCTATATGGGTTGTATGTTAAATTAAACTATGAGAATATTTTGAAATTGAGGAAGTTGTTGATCAATGAAATATGTGGAGCTATGGTAATTGAGGACGAGAAAAGTCATTTGATAGGTAAGATAGTACATTTTGGTGGGAACTTATTATGTGGAATGTTAAACCATAGAGTCTCATGCCTTTGTAGAATGACCTTGAAAGTCCGATTGGAATCACGTTCGACCAGCGTAGCTTCGAATCAGAAATTGTTGGTAAATTCCTGGGGAATGAATAGGATACCCTACCAGTGTCCTTATATGCCTATATGTGTATGTTTACTTGTATATGAAATGTGCTTTGTGTTATAACTTAAGTCAATTAAATTAACCCAAGTGTTATCAACCATTTTCTTGTGTTCAAACCTTCTCTTCCGTCATTAGGAATAAATAGTGAAAGTGTGAATGGAGTGGAAATTGAGTCTTTATCAGAGTGACTGGGTAAAGTAGAAGAAGTACTAGAGATTGTGGTGAGAGTTATGAATCTCATTCTACATGGCAAGATCAAAAGGAGGAGTTAAGTGTGAAAGTAAACAGTGAATCAAAGAAGAAAACTAAGAATTTTGTGGTAAGAAAGACGAGTAATCTTAAGCAAGGTTGTAAGAGAAATAAGTTATTCTAGTATGTCAATACGTCACAAGATTCATCGGGGACTGTGTCATCGAATGGCTGTAAATGTGAGAAGTTGGGCATCAAATAAATAAAAAAAAACTATCCCAAATCTAAGAGAAATCTCAAATGATTTAATTGGTTAAGGATAGTACTTGAGTACAAGTAGGGCTGCTTGAAGTTAACAGTTTATGTGTGAGTGGCATTTCTTTTTACAAAGTCATGTTATAGTATTTTGATAAAGCTTTGCTTTGTTTTGAAGAGTATTTGATCAAGTATGAATGATTATCCCTATTTTATGTATCAAGTATTAGCTTTGTTTTGGATGACCCCACCGACGGGCTATGAACGGGTGGATTTGTATCGAGATATCTTTGTCATCGACGGACTATGAACGGATGACCCCACCGACAGTCTATGAATGGGTGGATTTGTCTAATCGATTCCGGGTCGATTATTCTCTTGTTTTGTCCAGAATGTCATCACCCCAAGTATTATGATTGATGTTGTTAAACATCCCAAGAAGCTTTGAAAGATTTGATTGATGAATTTGATACATCCCATATTTTGTTACAAGCTATATGTTTTGGGACCTTGTTTGAATAGAAAGAAAATTGTACTCCACATTAGGAGACTAAAACTTATGAGAGTTAGAAAAGGGAAGACCCAATTTATAAAAATTGTATCGCTATTGAATCTTCTAACGTTGAAAGAAACATTTATAATTATCTTAAGTTACAAAGTCAAAATATAGACTTCTAGAAAGGAAAACACAATAATTCCCTTTTGAAATAGCGATTAGAAATGAATGATATTATGATCTTGTGGGCATAATTAAATCTAGATTTTGAATCCGACATTAGATAACTTAACCTGTTGCAAATAAATTTCGTTAGAATGACAAACATATATTGCTTAAGAACATTTGGGAACGTAAGAATTTTAGTTTGCTAATTGTAGTGGTTTGAGAAAGTTTGAAATTTAGCCCTAAGTTACCGTGTGTCAATTTACGAAAGTTAATGACTATATCTATATAGGTCTATGGATTGGAGTAAGTATGAAGACTAGGTAATTTGAATTACTTATGTAAATGTAACCTTAAGTAGATTAGAAAGCTAATAATGAAGCTAATGACCGCGTAAAACATAGACCTGTTGTGAATCGAATCATCACTTTGAAATGATAGTATGAGTTAAATTGTCAAAACGGTAATTTTAATTTCAATGAATATGTAAAGTTCTGCTATGATCTGTGTGACTGTCTACTACTATAGGAGAGCAAGCCAATATCTGTTCCTCTATAAGCCCATTGAATTTCTGTGAAATATGTTTCTGTTTGAAAACCCAATGGACGCCTCTGTTTTGAAATTACCATCATAATTGGTACCCAAGATGTTTGTTTGAAACTAAGACCATTAATACGTGACTACTTTTTTTTTTTTTTCTCGGAAATTTCTATTATAGATTAACATGTAGAACCATATTTGGGGAAATTACGTTATGTGCATAACTTAAGAACCTTGATCTTAGTCAATGAAAGTTAAAATGTATGTTCTTTTGGAATATGACGAATTCCGAATTGCGTAGGAACAATGTCCAAACTATTATTGTTGTCAATAGTAAAATATTTTGATCAGTTTGAAAATAAGGAAAGTCATGAACATTCCTTAAAATAAATCTCCTGCTATCGAAAGTATACGAATTACAGATTGATGAGTTATGTATATAAGGTATGTGGTTAAAATTAATAGAGACAATAATGAATTGTCAATTTGAGTTATAAACCATTAAGTGATTGGGAATAAGTTCAATTTTCGAAGAGAGAGTCCAACGGAATAGGAAGTTACGTAGGTAAGGAATGAAATGAAACCAAATTATATGACTGATTTTCTGTACAAGTATCTTAAGTTTGGAGAACCAAACTTCCTAAGAGAGGAAGGCTGTAACAATCCCATCGCATATAATGATTAGTGCTTGATTAATTAAGAGGATTGGAGATTTAATTGCCGAGTATTATAATTTATTTGAGATTTATGAGAATTGTGGAATCTGACTCGTATATGATTTTATTGAAGGTTTATTTTAGAATTAGAAATTAAGGATCCAAATGGCTTAAGTAAGTGAAGTTAAGAAGTCGGATCAATTTAATCTCAATTATGGACCCATTTTGGGAGTTTGATTAAATATTCGATTCAGTTTAGTGAAATTGAGATTCGATTAATTAGGTCCTAATTGGAGAAAATTAAGCTAATTAAATTATGAGGATTGAGAACTGTAATTATTTCGCATTAAATTTAGTAATGGGATGCCTAATTTGAATATATAATTTAATTGATGGAAATCTGGAATCTAATCAGAAATTGAAGGCTTAAATGATTTGGGAAATCGAAACTGATAATGAAAATAAATTTAATTTAATATTTGGAGCCTTTTGGGAGTCTGATTAAATATCTGATTCGGGTTGATAAAATTAAATAAAATTAATTGGACCTTAATGAAAGTCAAATTAGACTGATTAAATTATGTAAGATTTGTCATTAAATTAAATTATGACTAAGATTAATTAAAATTAGGTTGTGTTTAACTAAACTAATTATAATTAAAGTTCAATTTCAATTAAGTATTCTAACCAAGATTTATTAGTTAATGAAATAATAATAACACCACATGGATTCATGATATGTGGACAAGTGTCCCACTAAGTTAATAAATCAAATAATAAAACAAAAGATGTAGATGGAGTCATGGGGGCTTATTCTGCTGGAGCAAATTACAGAAGAAGCAGAGAGTGCTTGGCTGTAGAAGGAAAAAAAAAAAAAAGGGGGGAAGGAGAAAAGCTTATGGATTATCAAAACTCAAGCCAAAAAATTATGGAAAATTCATCTTAAGGTAAGGAATTCCATCATCTTTCTAGTGTGGTTTATTTAATCTAGACAAAAATTTATTCAAGGTGAATTTTGAGAAGATTAAAATAAATATTTGAAGATCAATTATATAAATTGTTAAAATTTGGATTTGCATGTAAAATCAAGTTAGGTTGAAGTATATGAATTATGATTCCTTAAATTTGTTAAATTTGGGTACAATTTCACATAAATAGAAGAATTAGCAAGATGGTGAATAAATAGCACTAGATTCAAATTTATGGAAATTGATTATTTGGGTTTGATGATGTGATTTTGCATGAAATTATGCCTAAATGTTACATGCATGGGAAAAATCTACAAGATTAATACTTTAATTAGACATGCATTATAAAATTTTCAGGTTTTGAGATTTTAGTTCATGTTTAAAAGGTTTATGGATCTGAATTAGGTTCAATTTTAAGAATCATTCTTAATTTGAGAGTTGATTTTGGAATTGAAGGAAGTTTTGATTTTATAATGAAAATTAGGAATTTGTTTAATCCATTCATGTAATTGAATTGAAAAGTTTTATTCAATTTAAATACATTTTAGAACACCCATGATTATGAATTAAATATTTGGTTAGAAATTGAGTTAAGTTGATTTTCTAAGAAATTGATTTGTGTAATTCATCATTAAGTTGATTTTGTTACTAATAATAAAATTGGACCTATTTGTATTACATGCATCATGGATCTTGGAGGATTTGGATTAATTCAATCTCACATTTTGAAGAGAAAAATGAAGTGTTTTATGAACCTCAAGTTTATGGAAAATTAGAATTAATCCTAATGCTAGATAAAGCTTTGATTTTATAATTAAATTTTTAATCCATGCATGTAATGTAATTTAAGATTTTATTTGAATTACACATATTTTGATTACAAATTAAGTTGAGTTTAAGATTATGGAAACTAGTTGGAAAAATTTATAAGAAGTTTCATGACTTCAATTTCATGATTTCAAGGAAAATAGGAAGGACTTGACGCCAATTTTATGTAACTAAAAAGAAATGAGAGTTTGGAGCCATGTTCAATTTATGGAGATTAAGTTAGAAGTTAATCATTTGGAGTTGGAATTTGGCTTGATATGGAGGAAATGAATTAAAACTAAATTTGGCAATTGGGGCATGATGTTGAATAAATTAGCAATTTATGACTTTAATAAATGGTTCTCCATGTTTGTATACATAAGTACATGTTTTGAAGTTTTAAATACCAAATTTGAACATTAATTGCAATTTTGGGATTTCTGGATTTTTATTGTCCGCTTGAGCGGGGGAAGTCCCGCTCGAGCATGAAAATCAACCTCCCAGCAGTTTTCGAATTTCACAGTCCGCTCGAGCGGCCAAAGTGGCGCTTGAGCGGAGACCCATTTTCAGTACGTTTTGAAAAATTATATTTGGTTCACAATTTTATTCTCATCTCTTTTCAAAGCATCCTAGACATGATTTATGACTCAATAAAGATTAATAAGCTACAAATCAACATAGATTAGTTAGTTAAAGATTGAATCATTTATCTAGTGGTAATTATTTAAGAAGTCAAGTAAAGGATCAATCTATTTGGAAAGGAAGGACTTAGTAATAAAAGAATATGCAAAATGAGAACCCGATTCATTTGAATAAAGAAAGAATAAGCATGGTGGACCTTCGAATTATTCAGAAAGAAAACAAGGAAATTCGAGTTTGATCAAGAAAGTAATATTGTATTTCAATGTGTATGTGTTATGTGCTTGTGTAGGTCACGCGCCATTGTCTGCCTGATTTATCTGATATGTCCAGTCTATCTGATTTGCTTCTGTAGCCATCTGTGAGTAATAACTCTGTAAAGTTATGTTGAACTTTAAGTATTTTCTGACTGATATGATATGATCTGCTTTCTGAAATGCTACGTTATGAATTATGAATGAATGTCCAATTTTCTGAAAAGTATTGTGGCACCCTTAGTCCCTATGGCCCTCGCTCGGGGGTAACAATACCGAGGCATATGGCCCTTGCCCGGGGGTAACAATACCGAAGCATATGGCCCTCGCCCGGTGGTAACAATACCGAGGCATATGGCCCTCGCCCGGGGCTAACAATACCGAGGCATATCGCCTTCGCCCGGGGGTAACAATACCGAGGCATATGGCCCTCGCCTAGGGGTAACAATACCGAGGCATATGGCCCTCGCCCGGGGGTAACAATACCAAGGCATATGGCCCTCGCCCAGGGGTAACAATACCGTGGCATACGGCCCTCGCCCGGGGGTAACAATACCGTGGCATACGGCCCTCGCCCAAGGGTAACAATACCGTTGCATACGGCCCTCGCCCGGGGCTAACAATACCGTGGCATATGGCCCTCGCCCGGGGGTAACAATACCGTGGCATATGGCCCTTGCCTGGGGGTAATAATACCAGGGTTACTTGCGCGCAAGATATAGACCTTTATTGTTGTTGGTACCAACTCTGTCTGTGGTCTCTAGACCAATTTGATCTGTTAGCTAATGGGTGTACCACATATGATCTTATGCAAAATCTGAATCTGAATATGAATATGAATATGAGAATGTATCTAAATCTGTTTCTGATTTGAAATCTGAATATGCATAAGACTCTGTTTTTGATAAGATTATGTTTCTGATATAAACTCTGATTTCTAACTCTGTGATGGACATCATTCATTAAAACTCTTTACTCTGTTATTATTCACTGGGCTTTAGCTCACAGTATTATTTATGTATGTAGGTGATCAGGCGCGTGACCAGGCATAGAGGCATCTGTCTAGAATCTGTTCTGTCAGCCAACTTATGTGCCTCCCGTGGAGGTTCCGGATATGTTAAGTGTTATCGTTAAGTAATTTAAAGTTTAAGTTATGTTTTCTTGGTTGGTTCTTCAAGTCGTGTGTATTTTGAAAAAGGGGACTAAGTCCCTTTCTGCCTAATCTGTATATATATTATGACTTAAAGATGAGGTGTATATATATATATATAAAAAGTTTAAAATTTTCTATCCCATATAAGTCTGCACAGCTCAATGGACGTTGTATATTCTTATTTGCTTCCGCTAGCCCCTAATATTATGTTAATCTGTCTCAGAGGCCTTCGGTAATCCCAGGATTACTGGCCGGTTACGATGCTAAACCTATAGGGGCTGGTTTGGGTCGTGATAAATGGGCCTCTCCAGATTGCAGAAGCTTTCCCTCTTTGGCTGGACCTTGTCGGGTGTAGCGGTTATTTGGTACGCAAAGCTAGAGGACTCTGTTAAGAGAAGCTGGGAGGAAATAGCTGAGGCCTTTATAGCTCAATACTCCTACAACACGCAGATTGAGGTAACAACTAATGATCTCGAGACAACTAGGCAGAAGCCCAAGGAAAGCTTCTCCGACTTTGTAACCCGTTGGAGGGCTAAAGCCTCAATGATGACCATCAGGCCGGTTGACAAAGATCAGATACGGATGGTTGTGCGCAACCTCCAGCCCAAGCTCATGCAAAAGATGATCGTCCTCCCCCTACCCACCTTTGCAGATTTACATGAGATTGGGGTGCAGATCGAGGACGCCATGAAACAAGGCTTGATTGACTATGAAAGAGAGCAGCCCAAGAGGGCATTCAACCACAGTACGAATGCAGGCACAAGCAGTGCTGCAACTGCCAGAGCTTCAGATGTGGGCATGGTCACCACCACCACTCCAAAAACCCTTGCAGCTACACCCTTTACCAGTTCGTCCGGAAGTAGCTTGCAAACAGCCAGGTATGCACCCCGAGGCCAAAGAACTTTCACCCCACTATACATGTCTTTGTCCAAGGCTTTGGGGGGTTTTGATCAAAAAAGGGCACCTGAAGCCCCTAAGGCCGCGACCCTTACCAGAAAAGCTTCCTTCCTCCCATAACCCGACGAAGTACTGCGCCTATCACCAACAACATGGTCACGACACTGACCAGTGCTTTAGATTGCATCATGAGATTCAGGATCTCATTGACAACAGGGTGATCGTGCTTCCAAAGAAGCCGAATGTCACCACCAACCCACTCCCACCGCATAACCAAGCTCCACCTCCCAAATGCATCAACCTCATCCAAACTTCAGCCATTCCATATGACCCAAGCATATATATCACCCCTTCCCCCCTATCCAAGCTGGAGGTGTTCATTCCGGACAGCATAGAATTGTGCATGTTGAGCACCTCCCAAACCCAACCTGAACTGGTGGTGGTCACTATCGAAGATAGAATTGGGTCGACTGTGGGGGTAGATGGGAATGATCATTCAGAGCTTGAGGGGTCTGCAAGCTTCATGTACAACCCGAGCGGTTACAACACACTAATATATCAGTCTAAACCGAGGGTAGAATTGCCAGTGGGGACAGAAATCTATGTAGTTCGAGAGGATGGACCTAATCAGGGGCTAGATGACCTAGCGGAGCTGGAAAAGGACATTGCCAACCTTCAGTTCTTCAATGAACAGGACTCAGGGGACGTGATTGTCAACTGGTTTGTGAGACCCCTAACTTTTGTAAACCTTATTAGGTCCCAAAATTTTGAGTTACTATAACAAAGCCTTTAATTCGTTGATTGCTCGCAAATTAAACCCTAGAGCTGAAAACGTATCATGGATGAACCCAGACAAACCCAAATCGACCCTGGAAGCTTAGAATCATAACACTCTAATATTAATTATTTAACTCTCAAATTTTAGATTAATTGCTCTAAACCCTAACTTCCGGTTTTTACAGTCTTCATTCAGTTATTTACCTTTAAATTCAAATCAAGATAATACAAATCGAATTATTTTTCCTAAACACTAATTTATTAACTCTTCACTTGAAATAGATATTTTAATTGAGCCCAAGCCCTCACATTTTTATTAAATCACAAATTGACCTTAAACAAGTACCATTATATATTTATATATACACATGTACCTTAAAATCTTTTTTTAACATTATGTTTTATAATTTCCAAGATTTGTACACAAAATAAATAGGGAAATCTCCCCAAATCTCGAGGACATGACTAGTCGTCATCATTATGCTTTAGTACAAACAAATCCCTTGAATCTTGGAGCAATAATGACTTTGGTACCAATAAAGATTTGCTATGAGTATTTAAATTAGCCCTAAACCTAACTAGATCATAAGTAAATACATAAATAAGGTTCCAATACATGAGTTTAATTCCATGCCCACATTTCTTTTATTAAGAATTACCCCAAAAATAATACATGTACCCTAATACTATTAGTACCATCAATCAATTGAAATCTATATATATGCATACATTGAGAACTGTGCCCCTAATACCTAAAATCATTAAAATAATAACCCCATCACCCTTCCCAAGGGCCAGCCACCATAGGGAGAAGTGAAGAGCCAATTTTCAAGGTTTATGATCATGATATTCTAGGAAACTCAAGACCTAGTACCCTAGACCTAGGGTGATGTTTTCAAAACTAGTTTCCTTCCAACTAAGAATCAACCAATTGTTGCCTAAACCTATGACTAAGCCTCCCAAATCCCCTCCATTTCCTTAGAATCCAAACAAATCCTAACATTTCCATCCATTTTCAACTAAGGGACTTTTTAGACTTTTTGCCTCAAAGGTTTGTCTATAAATACCAACACACCCCCTAGCTTGCAAACACACATAACACACTCACCCACACACACATTCGGTTAGAAAGAGGGAGGAGAGCAAGAGAGAAAGGAGTCTAGAGAAGGAGAGGAAGGGAGAAGAGAGCATTCTTGTGCAAAATTAGCAAGTAAGCCACAACACAACCTTCTCTTTCATTTTTCTTTTTCAAATACATGTTTCTAAGGGTTCTAAATAATGTTTTCAGATCTGTTATTGATGAGTTACTTGTGCTAAAAATGCTAAAAGTTGAGCATTGATTCCATCTCTCTTGTATTTTCCCCATTTTGGCACAAAACCATCTTCTTTTGTACCAATCTCTCAACTTTTCAAGAGCACTCTTTCAAACAAATTTTCTGAGTTAAAAATGTGATACATAGTATATTTTCTTCGCAAAATAAATGAAACTTTCCCTTGGTGGAACCCCTTTTTCATAAATCTTCTTGTTTTGGGCAAAGCACCTTAGGATCTATTTTTGCAGCCCACTTCCAGAATTTCTAGAAAAATGTACAAAATTATTATGGACCTCTATTTTATGTCAAAACCTTCCTTAAGATGTTAGTTTTTAACTAAAATTGGTTTCATCGAAAAACATCAAGCGGTTTGCAAGAAAATCAAATTTTCATAATGATCGACAGATTTGGACAGATTCTGGACAGCGCTGGAATATTTTCAAAATAACTTAAAATCTGGAAAAGCAATCCCATTTTCGAAAAATGTTCTAGAAACTAGATCAAATTCTCTATGAACTATAGGAAGACCGAGTCCGGTGGAAGATCTAAAATAGTCCTTTCATTTAAATCTTTATGTGATATTAAATCTGGAAATTTTGTTATGTATGGATGTTTTATGCCCTTGTATTCATGAAAATGTTTAATAGCTTATGATCATATCTTGGCATGATATTGTATGTGTTATGTTATGCTATTTATCTTTCTCCTCTTAAGGATGCATGCTTATGTGGATATTATTATCTTGTAAGTTGGACTAACTTTGTCTTAAAACATTTAACTCAACAGAAAACCTAATTGGGAGGGTATTGAGTTTTCGAGCACTTGAGTAATGAAAAGATGAGAATATGTGATATATGGATTTTTGGGATGCGTTCCCTATTTGAAAGTTAAAGTCTTGCGCAAGCAGTTGTCGCGTAAACCCCGGAATGGAATGGACGTATTCGGACTTCTTGCGACGGTTTGAATGGTGAGATAAGGTTGGGTCCGGATGGGACATTCAGGATGATAAAACTTTTTCTAGAGGATGAGGTTGGATTCAGGAGATAAAACTTTTTCTTTTCGCTATCCCTTTTGAGGCCCTGCGGTTGGCGCGACGCGGTATATAACCGTTGGTAGGCATCCGAGATTAGTTCTGCAACAAAGCAGCAAAAGGGGGAGTTCCGAATAGTCTGGTGTCCAATTCTTGTGGTCGGGAGGACGAAATCTCTTTGGGAGATTTCTAGTTTACTAACATCTAACTTGTAACCCTTTGTTTATTTGGTTGAGTATCGTGCTTTACTATTTGATGTTATATTTGTGATTGTGTATTGGATTGGGAAAAAGGGATGGGGTGTGTCTGTGTTTACTGGGCATTCAAAGCTCACGGCGTGTCATGCCAGGTACCGAAGAGGAGTTTATAGCTGGAGACGACGAGCCTGAAACCTTCAAAGACTTTTGGCCATCTTAGGAATGTTAGAAATCCCTTTTGATATTTTGTAAAGCTCATGTGAAGATTTAAATTTTCCTTTTGTGATGTAATGTAATGGAACAAGCCTTTAGAATTAAGAATATTCGAGGTTGTTATGTACTTATGTTCTATATATTTATATGTATGAACCTTATCGTTGCTTATGAGACCTTGTGTCAATACCTTTTAAGATCTATCAATAGGGTAGTGCGCTACCTAAGAAAGCCGGACTTAGAAGGGAGGCTAATTTGACTCCTCCGACGATCTAGGATCTTACTTGGTTATTGACCATAGGACTCATTAGTAACTCTCCCTTGACTGCAACCAATAGTGTAGGCTTGGGGCGTCACATGGTTTGATCTGAAAGGGTCAACGGAAGCTACTGGGTGGCTCAGTGACGAGCCAGATGTTGTTGAGTAGCCTTAGCCAGAACAGGGTTCGTCAGAGACGGGGACATCAGTAGTGGTCGGAATGGCCGAGAATCAGAATGTACCGCCGGAGAGCACCGGTGTTAAGAATTTTGCTCGGGATCAGAGCAGTTTGAGTACAGAAGATACTGGGCAGCAAGCTGCACTGAAGTAGTTCGAGCAGGAAAAGGTTGAAGATCTAGGGAGGGCTAGAAAGGCCAAAGCCCCTGCGGGGACGGAATGTGCTATGAGCACAAGAACAGAATGTGCTGTGCACACAGAAGCAGTTATAACGGAACCGAACAAGTGTCTGTCGATTGCCGACGGTATGTAGTGGGAAGATGACGACCTATGTCTTGCCCACACTGACGAAGACTAGGGGAACAACCAACTAGATGATACCTGGTATGTTAGCGAGGTGGACCACATGACCAATAGTGGGCTGTATTTCAAGCCCCCACACTTGGATCAACCAAAGGCATCCGGGAAGGACAAGGAGGCGGAAAGACAGAAAGAAAAACTGCTCGAGGAGGAGGCTGTGCTGAAACATCTTAAGAAGATACAAGTAGACATCTCTATTTGGGGACTACTCATGGCCTCAAGAGTTCATGGACAGGTTGTCCTTTCTGCGATGGACAGCGCCAAACTTTCAATCGACACCACGCCTAAACAGCTGGTAGGATTGGTTTTTCTGGAAGGAGCTTCCCCGACGTTGTCCTTCACTGACAAGGAACTGCCGCCTGAGGGTGCAAACCATAACAAACCTGTCTACATCTCTGTGGAGTGCAAAGAGAAATGGATACCAGTGGTCCTCGTTGACACAGAATCTGCTATTAACATGTGCCTGTCAAGAACAACATATGCAATCGGAGTGAAGCCTGTGGATTTTGCGCCTACTGCCTAGATGATACGGACATATGATAATACCAGCAGAGAAGTAATGGGGACTGTGCAGATTCGGAGTCAGGTTGGTCTAGGGCAACAGGATATAGACTTTCATGTTTTGGACGTTCCCGCAACCTTCAATCTACTTCTAGGGCGGCCGTGGCTACACCAGGTGAAAGTGGTCTCTTCCACCCTGCACCAGATGCCTAAATACCCTCACGGGAAGGGGATGGCTATAGTTTTTGGGAATTCTTCAATCCATTCGCCGCCAGAGGTGTATACACCGGTTCTTGAGATTGAGCACGGCGCGAAGGATGTGTTTTTGTTAGGGTTCACCCTAGCTGAGGCCCGGGTTGTACAGAACATCTTAGCTGTTGATGAGGGGCTATATGTCAGCGCACAGTCTGTCTACCTTATGAACAAGCTCCAGCACATCCCCGAGATAGGATTAGGGAGAAGTGGCCAAAAGGGCATTGAAGCATCGGCTGAAGTGCCACATAACCTATATACCTTTGGCTTAGGTTATCTGCCAACCAAAGAGGATTAGGCGAGAAAGGGAAAAGAGATGGCCGGAAGAGCCAAAGCAAAGCAAGCTGAGAAGCCTTATGAGTTGGTACAGCGGCCTATCCAGGGCACCCTAAACAGATGCTTTGTCCGGGAGGGAAAAGACTTCTCGTTCTGCGCCTTCCCAGAGCCATAGCTAAACGTAGAAAGGCGGCGGTTGCTGGGATTCGAGATATTCTTTAACTTGCAATTGTCTGGGGATGATGTTGCCGAGGAACAGACAGACCCACCAGCTGAGGCTGAGCAATGCAAAGATGAGGATTCCTAGAGCGTAGAGATTAAAATGGGGGTAGCACTGGCTTGTCTACTCTCAGATCCTCTGATCGTACATGAGTGCTGGGGGGATAACTTCTCAGTGTCTATGATCGGGAATAAAACGGCAGCGAGCCCATCTTCAACATTCTGGATGCATCCATTGTACCCTCCATTGTCTGGCAATACGAGAAGGGATTCTTATCGAGCAGCACTGGGTCAGGTAGTGAGCCGGAATCTGATTCCACTGAGTCTGTGGAGTCGGAATCAGGTTCCAGCTTGTCTAAGTCTGAGTTCGGTATTCTTGGGGGTGACAACTCGGATGCCACAGTCCTGTCTAGGTTGTCCTTTTCTTTTTCCTTTGAGTCTGTTGTGACAGAGGAATCAGGTGATTTGGAAGTGATTAATGAGAATTGTGCAGCTGTGGCCTTCGAGTACTTTTTTGTGCCCTTGATTTCTTGCATTAATCAAGACTTTCAAAATTTCGATGAAAACGATGAGGAAGAAATTCCTCCAGTTTTGAAATATTTGCTTGATCAAGAGCATAAGAGGTTTATAAAACCCTTGGTTGATGAAATCACCACAATTAATGTAGGGACTGAGAAGGACCCACGGCTGGTCCAGATTGGGTCCACGTTGTCTTCGGAGGAGTGCGAGCACTTAGTCGCTTTGTTAAAAGATTTCAAAGATGTTTTCATGTGGTACTACGAAGACATGCCTGAAATCGATCCTGAGATTGTACAGTACCGGATCCCTTTTGACCAAGAGGCCCAACCTGTTAAGCAGAAGCTCAGAAGGATCCGCCCGGACTGGACTCTCAAGATCAAAGAAGTGGTCACCAAGAAAATTGACGCAAGGTTTCTGCTGGTATCTGAATACCCAACTTGGTTGGCCAATATAGTTCCAGTGCCGAAGAAGGATGGTAGAATTCGGGTATGTGTGGACTTCAGGGATTTGAACAAAGCCAGTTCGAAGGACGACTTTCCTCTGTTGTATATCGATGAATTAGTGGACTTCACTGCGGGGCATACGCTGCTCTCATTCATGGATGGGTTTTCTGGTTACAATCAGATTATGATGGCACCTGAAGACCAGGAGAAGACTGCTTTTACCAGCCCGTGGAGAACCTATTGTTATAGGGTGATGCCGTTTGGGCTGAAGAATGCTGCAGCTACGTATCAATGGGCTGCGACCACAATTTTGCATGACATGATTCGTAAAGAGGTTGAGGTGTACGTGGACGACATGATTGTCAAGTCCAAGGAAAGAGAGGGCCATTACACCGCCTTGCAGAAATTCTTCCAATGGATCAGAGAGTTTCGGTTGTGGCTGAATCCTCAGAAGTTTACATTTGGTGTTACAACAAGGAAAATGCTGGGGTTCTTGATCACACATAGAGGTATCGAGGTCGATCCTTCTAAAATCAAGGCCATCTTAGAATGGCCACCACCGAGGACTGAAAAGGAGGTACGAGGCTTTCTGGGTAAAGTGCAATTCATAAGACGATTTATTGCAAAATTAACCTTGACTTGTGAACCACTCTTTGGTCTCCTCAAGAAAGGAAAGAAGTTCCAATGGGACAGCCGATGCCAAACTGCTTTCGAACAGATCAAGCAATATCTACAGAACCCACCTGTGTTGTCTTCGCCTGAGCCGGGAAAACCGTTGATTCTGTACCTTTCAAATGACAATGGGCTGCATGCTCACACAGGAGTCTGAGGACAAAGTGGAGAAGGCCATTTACTACTTGAGCAAGAAAATGCTGGATTACGAGACTCGTTACACTCCCCTGGAGAATGCTTGTTTGGTCTTGGTATGGGCTACCAGGAAGCGGCAGCACTACCTGTTAGTTCACTCCGTAATACTTGTTTCGACATTAGATCCCATCAAATATCTCTTCGAGAAACCAGCATTTACGGGTAGGCTAGCCCGTTGGTTGCTTTTGCTTTCCAAATTTGATTTGAAGTATGTGACGCGCAAGTTAGTGAAAGGGAGAGCGGTAGCGGAGTTCTTGGCCGATCACCCAGTGGAAAGGGATGAAGCAGTTGAGTATCTCTTCCCAGACGAAGCCATTCTGCATGTTGAAGAAGAGACTTGGACGATGTACTTTGATGGAGCGTCAAACCAATACGGGTATGGGATAGGGGTGTTGCTGATAGTGCCTGACAATTTCCGCATACCTTTAGCATTCAAACTCCGCTTCAGAGTATCGAACAATGAGGCAGAATATGAGGCATGTATTGCTGGTTTAGAAGCCGCCCTAGAACTAGCGGCAAAATGGTTAGATATCATCTGGGAATCGAACCTTGTTATGACTCAAGCTAAAGGAGATTAGAAAGTCAAAGAAGAAAAGATGAGAATCTATCACCAGACCTTGGACATTCTGATTCCTCGGTTTGAGAAGCTGAACTTCGCCCATCTATTAAGAGAGAACAACAGGTTCGCTGATTCATTAGCAATTCTATCTTCTATGATAGACATCCCTTTCGGAGTCTGGATTCGTCCGATCATCATCGAACAGAAATTTATGCTGGCCTACGAGCTGATTGCTACCATAGATGAGGTATAAGATGAGAATCCCTGGTATTACGATGTCTGGAACTTCTTGGAAAAGGAAGCGTATCCACTAGGGGCAAATGCCAAAGATAAGAGGGCAATTCGAAGAATGGCTGCTTAGTTCATCGTCTGTGGGGGTAAACTGTACAAGAGAGGTCATCTCGGGATGCGTAAACTGTGTGTTGATATTGAAAAGTCCAAGTGCTAATTGGAGGCCATCCATGGAGGAGAGTGCAGAGCGCACATGAACGGGGTGATGTTAGCCCAGAAGATCCTTAGACAGGGTTACTACTGGTCCACCATGGAGGAGGATTGTATTGGCTTTGTCCGACGATGCCACAAATGTCAGATCCATGCAAACCGCATGAACATTCCACCATCGAAGCTATACAACATGACTTCGCCATGGCCGTTTTCAGTTTAGGGGATTGATGTAATTGGGACTGTCACTCCAAAGGGGTCTAACGGGTATGAGTACATTCTGGTAGTGATAGACTAGTTCATGAAGTGGGTTGAGGCTCAATCTTACGCGGTGTTGAAGGCATCGCATGTTCCTAAGTTCATCAGAAACAACATCATCTATCGCTACGGGGTCCCGAATGAGGTTATTTCAGATAATGGTTCCCACTTCAAGAAGGAGGTGATCGACTTGTTGGACAAGTACAACGTGGCTTTTCATAAGTCGTCTACATATCGGCCGCAGACCAACGGAGCAGTTGAGGCCGCCAACAAGAACATCAAGCACATTCTATAGAAGATGGTGGAAACCTACAGGGACTGGCCAGATAAGCTGCCATTTGCTCTTTGGGGCTACTGGACTTCAATTCGAACTTCTACTGGAGCAACTTCGTATTCCTTGGTCTATGGGATGGAGGTTGTTCTACCTATCGAAGTTAAGGTTCCGTCATTACGGGTATTGGCTGAGTGTCAGATAGCTGAGGCAGATTGGCAGCAAAGAAGGTTCGAAGAACTTATGCTCTTTGATGAAAGAAGGCTGAAAGCACTGTATCATGTCCAGGGTTATCAACGAAGAATTGCCAGGGCGTTTAACAAGAAGGTTAAGTCTAGGAATTTGAAAGGAGGGGATCTAGTGCTCAAAGACAACCGAGCTCCCATCCACGACCCTAGGGGCAAGTTCAGACCCAATTGGACTGGTCCTTACGTCATCAAGTCTATCTGGTCGGGTGGAGCTGTCGTTCTGATGGACCTAGATGGCCTAGAGTTCTCCCAGCCGATCAACATGGACAAGTTGAAGAAATACTATCCCTGAGTGGCTCGCTAGGCCGAAAACCCAAAAGGGAGCCCTAGGCAAAAGTTAGAGTATGAAAATTTTGAAATGATAAAAACTAAGCTCGCAATGTTGAAAACCCAGAAAGGGCGGCCTTGGCAAAAGTTAGAGCGCAAAAGGAGAGTGTTAATGCACGAGTGAACCCGAGCCGAACTACGTAAGGCTTGATTCCCATCCTCGGGATACATAGCCAACTTCATTCTGCAGTCCAGCCATAAACACTTCCAAACTAGCTTTATCTGTGTGATCTTGTTGGTCATCTTTGTCTATTCTGCATTCAAGAGCTCGGTTGTGATCTCCAGTGCAGTGCTATTCAAACTAGGGGCAACTTTCTAGTTAATGGGATCCGGGGTTGTACATCTCAGTGATAGATCTCGGGCGTGTCCAGTTGTGATCCATATCGAAAATGATTTTGAAAAGTTTTAATAATAGTTGATTTTGCTCAAATTAATCTTTTTACAACTAAGACCATTTTTAGACCAAATGGAAAATTTTTAGTACCCATAACCTTCAGTTACATTGATTTCAGTATAGAGTTCTCTTACTCTTGAATACAAATTGAAGTTGCTTTTTATTACATTCATAAAGAAAAACTTGAAAGTACTGATAAACCAATAAATTCGGGGCATAGTCAGGTGTTCCTGCGTCCCCTTCCAGAGCTGGTTGAAGCCTCTGATGCCAAAGTAGGCCTAACCTGCGCCTTCTTATCAAGCCAAGCTATGCACTCATCAGAAAGGGTGCAAATGAAAGTGGGAGCGGGGGCCAGAAGCTCTCTCATCCTCCATGCTGTGGCATACCGAGCTAGCTGTGCACCTCGAACCGGAAATGCAGTAGGGTACTCTATCTCTTCTTCCAGACAAGGTTGATCATGTCCGAACTGGCGTTGGAATCGGAATGGGAAGTAAAAGACATAGTGTGTTAGGCCGATCAACTAAATCTCGGGCTAGCGAGACATGCTATAACTTATCACCGGCAGATTGAGCCAAAGGCAGCACCAAGCAATACTGGTAGCGGATAGACTGCACATCCAGTCGCACCACCATCCCTCATTAGGAGCATCGACTAGACATCGCCGAAAGAAATAGCCGCGAGCTGAATATGCTGGGCATGAGTCCACAACCTTCAATTTATCCATCAACCATATCTGAGAAGGGATAAAAAATGAGAGATTAAAGAATAGAGAGGTGTACGTTGAGAGAAAAGTAAGAAAATGGTTTTGAGAGAAAAACCGAGCGTGAGGGCCGAGTGATGTGAGAAATATATGTAAGGTAGGGTGGGAAACATTACCTGTAGCAGTAGTGGACTCCCCGCGAATCTAGTCATCTCCCGGCGATGAAAAGCATCCAAACCCATCAATGTCTCAGCTAGCGTCATGGCAATACTGCCCTTGCTCTCTATCAAGCCCTGGGCAACCTCAATCAAACGAACGCAAGACCCTCCGGAACCTAAGGCAAGCAAGAAATGAGACAACATGGACAAGCAAAGCGCATGTCGCCGAAAACCTTGCCAGTGATGGTCACCGTGGTCACCGGCATCAGAAAACTGATGAACCAAGCTGGGGATGTCCAATTCCCCATCACGAATCAAAGACCGAGCGTCATGCATAGTGAGCCCGCACATCCGTCTTAAGGCTTGGATGTGGCCAAAGCAGAATTGGGGCAAGATTTCTTCCTCGCGTTCGGATTCCATCAAAGCTTGGAAGTCTTCAAAAGTGGGACACATCTTTTGTCTGCCAAAGCTAAAGACGTGTGTTACCGGATTCCAAAACCTTGCCGCGGCATGAAGGAACGGAAAATGCAGCGGGGTGCGGCCCAGTGTGAATAATGCATTTATGCCGAAGCCCCGGAAGTTTAACTTTTCCGAGCCATCCAAGTTAGCAATCCAATTTGTGAGATTTTGGCAAGAAACGCCTCCATTTTGGTGCAAAACTGAGTTAGAATGAGGGAACCCCGAAGTTGGAACCTTTATGGAGGGTAAGGCACTGTTTGGAGGACAAGTGTCAGAAAACTGGAGGTCCCCAGGCCAAGTGGTCGGCCGACCACTTTTTCTGGTCAGCCAACCACTTTTTCTGGTCGGCAGGCTCTTTTACTGGTCAGCCATGATCAAAAAGTGGTCTGCAGCCTTTTCCTTGTCTCCAGAAGAGAGTCTCTAGCTTTCCTGTGTGCTGAAAGTGTTGAAGGTCTGAGTTTACCTCTGTTTTGGATGCGTTCTGTTGCTTTGTTTGTCCAAAATGCATTTGCTTATCGAGTTGTTAAGTTTTGCTTATCGAGTTGTAAACTTGCTGAGGTTTTGTTGTTTCTTAGTGAGTTAAGTTGTTTAGTTTGTTACATTGGTTCACTACCTGACTTGGCAATACATAAATATTCAATTTCCATTCAATCTCATTTTTGTGCAAAATGATGCGATGCAATGCTTAGAATACAAATACAACACTTTTTGAACAAAAAGTCATTTTCATCCCATCATAGCTTCTTTTTATAACATTTTACAACAGGGTACAAGTTTTGAAGGAAAATAAAACTACCTAAGTTGTACAATGTGCTACAACTACATATAAAAAGAACAATAAAGCAGAAACATCTGCATCGGTGCTATCAAGCTCAAGACCGAGAGGCCCTCTTCACCCTCTTCAGCTGAGCAGCCTCTGCACCACCGCCACCGGCACCATCATCTGAATTGGAGTCACTGTTCTCGGAATCCTCCTTGGCGTCACCTCCACCCTCAGAGCCAAAACTGGAGTCATCATCTCTACCTGCAGATGTCTCTGACTGCGGATGCACGACTCCTCCTCCTCGCTGTACTCGTCGTCCTATCTAGCAGGTGCTCTACGCCTCCCTCGGCCTCGAGTCGAGATCCCCCTCCCAGCTGCTCGAGAAGGCTTGGAAGGCCCGACCTACAAAGGTGTGACCTGAAAAGGATAATTTGAATGCATCAGAGTATGTGTATCAGATATCGGATGCAAGAATGGTACGTAGAATGTGTGCATGTAGATATAGTATGTGAATGTGATGTGTCAGATGTACTCTACACATGTAGTGAATCAATGCAGTGAAATGTTCAGTTTCAATATGTCATCAGAAGTATGATAAATACAAGGAAATTGAAAAATACTGGAAAGCCGGAGGCATACAGCAGCGTCTCCTTCCGAAAGACCATGCTCTCGAGTGAGGCCACCACCCCGAGCAACCCCTCAGTGTATTCTCTGGGAAGCTGCAGATGTAAGATCAAGTCATTAGTGAATGAATGAATGTCTAAATATTTGAGTGATAAATGAAAAAATTATGGAGCATACCGGTGATGAGTCAGGGTCACTGATATATCGATGATCCGGCAGTGGAGGTTCTAGCGGAATCTGGTATGGTGTCCCATACTGCCAACCTGTCAACTCGGTCGGAAGATTTGGCCACTCGGTATACTAGCAAGTCCAGGGCATCCCTTTAGCCCTACCCCTTGATCCGTTAGCCCTGCTAGTCGAAGGGACGTCTGCAGCTTGAGCTCGACTCGATGATGGGATATCTGCAGCTCTCCTCGTAGGAGTATGGGCACCTGTTAGTGGAGGCATCAGGAATGCGTGGACATATGTCGCATACTCCCCTTCCTCCAAGAAGAGAACTGCATCGGTACCCAGCATGAGGTCGTCAGTCTCCCGGGAGGTGAGACTCTCTGTGGACCGCATGTCTAGTGAAGGTGCTGAAGGGATCTCCTGGGCGGGATTACCCACCGTCTGGCGCATGAAGCGGTCCCCGAGAAACCAGGCTCTACCCACTGGTCCCTCGAACAAAATCCTGTACTGGGAGGTGCCCCATGCCCTAGCGAACCGGAACCGGGAATACCCTGGCATGGCTAACCATGGCTACCAAGTGATTTGCGGATATCAAATGCATGAATTGATTAGTTATCATAAATATGCAAGATGAATCAAAGCTGAAAGCACGAAGAACTGAGAGTTCTGAATTACCTCCGTTGCCCGTATAGTGTCAAAGTACTATCGGAGATATAGTAATGTCTCCCAGGGCCTGGACCGGCATCGACCATCGAATCTGTGTGAGTACGGTATCTCAAGCGGGGCCTCGACCTCCGGCTCGGGAGCGAGCGTCGGGAAATAGGCGTAAACCCATAGGTGTAAAAGGCAAGACAATGGTAATGAGAATACAGAATGTACATAAAATACAAAATGCTGAGTGCAGAATACGAATACAGAATGTATAGAAAATGCAGAATGCTGAGTGCAGAATGCGAATACAAAATGTATAGAAAATGCAGAATGTTGAGTGCAGAATGAGAATACAGAATGTACATAAAATGTAGAATACTGAGTGTGGAATGCAAATACAGAATACACATAAAATGCAGAATGTTGAATGCAGGATGCGGAGTACAAAATGTAATATGTGATGCGCAGCATGTGCAGTGTACAGAAAGTGCAAAGCAGAAAGCACAACAGAAATGTAAATCAAGAGGGCATAATGTACCTCCTAGGCTCGCCAATAGCCTCCTACTATGCCCTCGCGCTCGCGGGAGGTCGAGCTCATGTAGCAGTAAAGGGTAGCGGGGCCAACGCCGCCCCAATCAAACTGCTGGACCTGTGATAGGTCTACTAGAGCACTCAGCAGATATTGCCCAACTGTGTTTCCCCTGCCGGAGAACAATGTCGTCCCGAGAAGGAACATCAGAAATCCCCGGGCATACTGCTCTATGGTCTCAACGGTCTCAGGCGTAGTCCTCCTGAACTGCTCGATGAACTAGGTGTACCTGACCCTGCCTGATGATCTGTCGATCGGCGGATGGGCTCCGAGCAGATAGGTCCAGGCGGCCTCCCACTCACTCATATCTGCATCGAATGGGATCGACCAGCCTCCCACGTCAAGGCCCGTCAACATGGAAAAGTCATACGGGGTCATCGTCATGTCCCCGGTGGCAGAGAAATGAAAGGAGTTGGTGGTGTCCCACTATCTCTCTACTAATGCGCCCAGAAGGGTCCTGTTTGCCGGAAGTCGCGACAACCCCATACAAAACAGGCCAAACCCGGCCTCATCTACAATATGCCGAATAGCATCTGGGAGCTCCATATACCACTCCCTCGCAATGATCGACCCATAACCCCGTGTGAAATGAGAAGATACCTGTAGGTAGAATGAACAGATGTAATCAGTTTCAAAGTAAATAGAATGTTGTGTCATGAACTGTGTGTCAGATTAAGCAGTGTTATAAGTCGTGTGCAAAGTAAAAAGAATACTGTGTTATGGACTGTGTGTTCAGATTAAGCAGTGTTATGAGCCGTGTGCAAAATAAATAGAATACTGTGTTATGGACTGTGTGTTCAGATTGAGCAGTGTTATGAGCCGTGTGCAAAGTAAACAGAATGATGTGTTATGAACTGTGTGTTCAGATTGAGCAATGTTATGAGCCGTGTGCAAAGTAAACAGAATGTTGTGTTATGAACTGTGTGTTCAGATTGAGCAGTGTTATGAGCCGTGTGCAAAATAAATAGAATACTGTGTTATGGACTGTGTGTTCAGATTGAGCAGTGTTATGAGCCATGTGCAAAATAAACAGAATGCTGTGTTATGAACTGTGTGTTCAGATTGAGTAGTGTTAGGAGTCATGTGCAAAATAAATAGAATGTTGTGTTATGAACTGTGTATTTAGATTGAGCAGTGTTACGAGCTGTGTGCAAAGTAAACAGAATACTGTGTTATGGACTGTGTGTTCAAATTGAGTAGTGTTATGAGCCGTGTACAAAATAAACAGAATGTTGTGTTATGGATTCAGATTGAGCAGTGTTATGAGCCATGTGCAAAATAAACAAAATACTGTGTTATGGACTGTGTGTTCAGATTGAGCAGTGTTATGAGCTGTGTGCCAAATAAACTGAATACTATGTTATGACCTATGTGTTCAAATTGAACAGTGTGCTATGTTATGAGCTGTGTGTAAAATAAACCAAGTACTGCGTTATGAACTGTGTGTTCAGATTGAGCAAAATACTGCATTATGAACTGTGCGTTCAGATTAAGCAAAATGCTGCGTTATGAACTGTGTGTTCAGATTGAGCAAAATGCTGCATTATGAACTGTGTGTTTAGAGTGAGCAGAATACTGTGTTATGTACTGCGTATTCAGATTGAACAATGTGCTACGTTATGAGCTGCGTGCCAACTAAACCGAATATTGTGTTATGAATTGCGGGTTCAGATTGAACAGTGTGCTATGTTATGAGCTGTGTGCCCAAAATGAGCTGTGTGCCTAAATGAGCTGTGTGCCAAATGAACAGAATATTGTGTTTTGAGCTGTGTGCCCAATGAACAATGTCCTATGTTATGAGCTGCGTGCCAAGTGGACAAAATGTTATGTGTGAGCTGCGTGCAGAACGAGCAAAAGTACTGTGTATAAGAATGTGTTTGGAACAAGCAGATATAATGCATAACGAAAACATGAAATGTGCAAGAAATGAAAAATGCATCGCAAAAAATGCAAAAATAAAGTACGCACCTCTCGCGCATGATGAGATAGGTAGGACTGAGGCTCCCGTAGCAACAAGTCTACGGGCACCCGTTGTACAAAATTGGTAAAATGGTGGAAGGTGCTCGGAGGTAGGATGTGCTCCTAAGGGTGATACCCCTCCGGGTCGAAAGGCCGCATCCTCGGTGGCAACGGTATAATGTCGGACTCATCCTCTACTCTCGGGGAGCCTCCGTCGTATGGAATATCGTCAGCTATTTGAAAAAAGGTGCAAAAATGAGCGGAATGAGCCAAAATTGCAAAAAGTCAACAAAAGTCAACTTTGGGAAGAGAAAAAGTCAACAAAAGTCAACACCTAGGAAAATGTGCTAAACTTTGAGAGAAACATACCTGAAGTGGTGAAAATGGAGAAAGAAGCTCCGAAAATAAATTCTAATCGGTTCAAAACGAAGAGAAACGAAAGTTTTCGTGAAACAACTTCGCGTAGGGCATTGGAAAACACGTATAAAGTACAGATCTGAGAGGGAAAAGGGTCTAGGAGCAAAGGAGAATGGATTTCGGCCTTGTGTTTGTGAGTAAAAGTGATTTGGAGATGTATACTTAAAGGGCCGAACTCTAAAAGACAAAACTGCCCCGGATTGCATAAACTGGTCGGCCGACCAGTTTTTCTGGCTGGCTGACCACTTAGGTGGTCAACAACTAGTCGACATCCATTCTAGGTGGTCAACAGGCCTCCTGGATGATCTTTAAGGCTCCATTATTTTCCCTGTGTGTTTTGGTGATGATTGGAGTCCTTGGCTCTCGCGAAAGTGCCAGAAAAGTACACTTTTCGGTTCAAAATGTCCCCGCAAGAACTTTAATTCAAGTCTTCGATGCGTGGCTCATCATCACTCGTCAAGAGCAAGGTGTATCCTTTTTAAGTATGTTGTGACCCCTCTGAGAGGTAACTCGGAGGTTACGGTTGAATTGCTCGCGTTAAGGCTTGTATCTCCTTTTTCAGTATTTTGCTTCCAACGTACTTTTGGAGTTGCATAGTTTAAGCGCATTGTCATGCACACTTTAAGTGCATTGTTATGCACTTCTTGTTGCATTGTTATGCATACCACTCATCGCATTGTTATGCACATCACCTATCTTGCATTGTTGTGCATGTTTCTCTCGCATTGTCATGCACACTTTGCTTGCGTTGTCACGCACTTTTCACTTGCATTGTTATGCACTTCTCACTTGCGTTGTCACACACTTTTCACTTGCATTGTTATGCTCGTTCCGGTTACATTGTTATGCACTTTTCACTTGTATTGCTATGTATGTTTCCATTGGCATCATATGTGCGCACACGTTTATCTCGTATTGGAATTGTATCTTGATGTAACGTTGAGCATGTGTTGCTACTATATTGTACCTGTTGAGTTTCTTTCTTTTGCAGGCATGATATTGTATGTATGGTTCATTTGAAGCTGGCATGACCAGACGATATTGTATGTACGGTTCATTCAAGAGAAGTTCTGACGCAGTGAGAATTACATTAATTTTGTTACGTCCTTTATGTTGAAATGTGTGGGACTGTTGTTTCATTTGCTTAAACTGTTGCATTTATTATGTATAATTGCTCCATTACAACTTTCTTTGCATGATCATAAGTTATGTCCGGCATTGTGCATGTCATATGCATTTTGCCCCTACCTGCGGGCGCATCTCTTTGTTATCTTGCCTATTTGTCTAAGTCTTCAGCCTTGTCAAAAATGAGTCGTCTCTGGGCTTTGACATTCACTCCCGTCACTTTTTGACTTCCGAGTTCTATCAAAGAGGGGCAACTGTAGACACCCCATTTTGACCGACCTTAAGAATCAGACGTCATCGATTGAGCACTCGGTGATAGTGCATGTTTGCGCTCATTTTGAGTTTCCAGAGTTTTCGGCTGAGTGCCTTGCCTCTGGGGCTCTGAACTCTTTGTGTTTTTGGCTCGGTTTGTGGACCAAACCTTGTTTTCCTTGCCTGGACGAGAGGGAGAGGTCTTGTAGACCACCTTTTTGTGGTCGTAGACCATTTTTCTCGCTTGGAGACTAGTTTTCGATTTTCGGAGCCTTCGGCCGTGCGCCTTGTCTCGGGACCGCCTAACGTTCTCTGTTTGGCTTGGTTTTTGAACCATGCCTTGTTGACCTTGCCTAGAGGGACACTGTGGTCTCGTAGACCACTTTTTGTAGTCGTAGACTACTTTTCCCTCATAGACCACTTTTGGTGCTCGTAGACTAGTTTTCGAGGCTCCCAGCTGCGCGCCTTGCCTCCCGGACTTTCGTCTTGCATCCTTTTTGGTTTGTTTTTGGTACAAACATTGTTTTCATTGCTTGGAGGGTGGAATAAGGGTGGGAGACCAATTCTTTTCCTGGGAGACCACTTTTCCTACTGGCTAGCCAGTTTTCTCATTGGCCCACTGGTTTTCTTTGTCTTTGGACCACCAATAGTGGTCGGCCACCACACTACCACCTTGCTTTCATGTTGCAGACCACCTCCCCCCCATGGCCGACCACTTTCTTCCCTGGCCGACCACTTCCACTGGTCGACCGACCAATGTAAGTAGCTGGCCGACCACTTCAAGTGGTCGGCAGCTTTCCAACACCTTTTTGGAGATATTTACTATCCACCTGTAATAGCTGGAGGGCACAGAAACTATTCTCCATACACGTGTATAGAGGGATGGCTTGAAGGCCTAAGCTTGCTCAACAAGCTTAACCTTTGGTTCTCTATGAAAGAGAACCTCCCCCTCATTCCTTAGGTTTAGAAAATCTTGCTTGAGCTATACAAATCATCTATACCTATACTTCTTCATTTCTCTCTTGTTTTGTGCTTGAAAGTGCATTTTCATCATACTATTGCACACAAACACACACTCAAACACCATCCTATTGTTGCTAAGGCATCTTGAGGTTGGTTTTGAAGTTTTTGGACTGGTTTTGATAAAAAAAAAAAAAAAAAAAAAAAAAAGTTGTTG
Source organism: Camellia lanceoleosa (assembly GCA_025200525.1). NCBI lineage: Eukaryota > Viridiplantae > Streptophyta > Magnoliopsida > Ericales > Theaceae > Camellia > Camellia lanceoleosa. Next base: position 70,862,740 of record CM045767.1, on the reverse strand, counting down.
GAGTTGTTGCTTTAAAGTGGTTCTACAAGGGTGAGCTTCTAACCTCTTAAACCTTTAATTTTGATTAAGCTTTTGGACCTATTTACATGCTTATTTTGGCTTGACTTTCTACTGCAAAAAGTCCTATTTTTTAGTCCTTAGCATGTTTTTTTAAGGTCTCTGTTGTGTTGGGGGTGGTCCACCCCCTCCTATGCCTTGTTTGGTTTTGTTTTACACCATCACTTTAGGCCCTTGAGATCACTTTCTCTTGGCCTTTTAACCACTGAAATCCAGTGGATTTTCAGTGATAAAACTTGTGTTTTGAGGTCTTAAATAGGAGAAGGTCATCCCATCTCCTTGTGTTTTGTATGCTTGCTTCATTTGCCTCATGTTTGAGCATGTTTGTTAAGCTTATGTTGGCTCCATCTTAGCATGTATTTGGGGTTATTTCGACATGGCCACTGTTTTGATTTGGTTTTGTCACCTCATGCATGCTTTATACACTTGTAGTGTAAATTTTGCAAACTAGCTTTGTGTGCCACTTGAAGTAGCATGTCTTTCTACCATGTTTTGAGTCCATATCAGTAGCTTTTTGGTGTTGTTTTAACATGCCTTAGATCTTTTTTGGCTTGGTTTGATGGCCCCATGCATGCTCCATGCACTTGTAGTGCATTTTCATTTACTAGCCCAATGTGTATCATGCTCCTGATCATCATTCTAGCATGCTTTTGGCTCAACTCTAAGAAGCTTTTGTCCATGTTTTAGCATGCTTAAGCTCTAATTTCTGTTGTTTTGGTCATGCATGCCATGCTTTGTATAGCTATAGTGCATTCTAGCTTGTTAGCTTTGAGTTTCCAAGCCACTAGCATGCTTTGCTTTGGGCTATTTACATGATTTGGCATCATTTGAAATATGATTTCAATACATGTAGTGTGGTCATGCACTTGCATTTTTCACTCTTTCAATACTTTGAAGAGTTGGTGTTTTATGCCCTAAACATGAGCCATTGTGTATGCCTTCATGCCTAAGCTTGCGAGTTATCATTTCAGTGTGTATTTGGGGTTATTTTACCATGATATAACTCTGATTTTTGTTGGCAAAGCCATCTCATGCTTGGTCTTAGTAGGTGTAGTATAATCCTCCCTTTTGGCCTTGCATATTTCATGCTTCATGCTCACCATGCTAGCTTATTTTGGCTTCCTTCCATACATGTTTTAGCATAATTTTGACATGCTCTAAGACTGTTTTGGGTTTCCTTTGCCATATGCTTCATGTATTGCATAGTTGTAGTACAAATGCCTATGCTAGCTTCAAGCTTTGGGCACCATAGCATGCTTCAATTGTGTTGTGTACATGATTTGGCATAATCTTACATGACATTTCAGAGCATGTAGTACTGCCATGTTCCCACTTCTTTCACCCTTTGAGTGCCTCTAAGGGTTGTGCATTATTGCTTTGTTTGTGACATAGTGTGTATGCATGCATGCTTAGACATTTGAGCCCCCATCTCTACATGCTTTGGTCATTGTCTTGACTTATTTGAGCTCTGTCCATGGTTGGTTCATGCATTTGTGCCATGTGTTGATGTCCCTTTGTATAGTCCTCTCTGCTAGCTTTAATACTTAAGGACCCTTGCGTGCTTTGCTTGTGTTGTTTGAATGATTTGACATCATTTCATACCTTATTTCAGAGCTTATAGTGTTGTTACACTCCCATGTTTATCACTCCCTGAGTGCTCTTGAGAGTTTTGCTCTTAGGCCTAGTTGATGGGTCAATGCATGTGCATGCTTGTCTTGCCTTTTGTGCCTTTATTTCTTAGCATTATGGCCACTGTTTTTTGGCATGGCTGAGGTCTATCCATATTCAGTTTAAGTCCATTAAGCATGTTGTTCAAATGTTGTTACATTGCATCATGTTTGCATGCTTGCATTGCATTGTGTTTTGCAAGCATTAGCCATGATAGCATGCTCATGTCGCATTAGCATTGTTTGCATGCCATTAGCATTGATAGATTGCTCATGTTGCATTGCATTGTGTATGCATGCATGACACTGTGTTTAGCATGTTTGAGTTGCATTTCATGTTTGCATGCTTGTTGTTGCTTTGCATTTTGTTTGGATTAGGTATTAGTCCAAACACGAGAAAAGAGGGACATTTCATACTTGAAGTGATGAAACATGCCTCAATTCTTGGTCGCCGACACACTTGATCATGGATGATAGAGGTCAAGGCATTTATATGTTTATTTGTGCATTCATTCACATTAATTCGTGCAATCTTGGTTTTTCGGCCATCATGCATTGAGATGCGTGATTGGTGGCCCGAGGGTCGAGAACCGCACTCCCTTGAGATCATGAAATGATAGGGAGGGTGATTGTGCACACATACAGTGCAAATACATTGCCATGCCCCTTCTTGTTCTCTGTTACAGTAAACTGGAAGTATGGCAGCAAAACTGGTCGACCGACCAGAAAAACTAGTTGGCCGACCACTTTTTCTGGTCTGTAGCAAACATAGGTGGTCGGCAGGTGGTTGGCAATACCAATAAATGGTCGGCAGCCCTTCTGAGGGTCTCCAAGGTGAGTTAGAAGTTATCTGGAGCATTGTGCAAGGTTCTGAGAACAGTTGAAAACAGAGGCAAATTGAGGCATCGCGATGGATTTCCGAATGAGGCGACCGAGCATGCATGCACTCTTCTCCCTCTGAGGACATTTCTTTACTGCTTTACTTGGCTAATTTGCTTGGCTTAGTTAGCTATTTGGTTTTGTACTTAAGTAGTTAATGCGTTTAGCTATTTAATTTGTGTTGTAATAATTAGTTAGTTAGCTTGTTAGTTAATTAGTTTTGTGATGTAATAATTAGTTTAATTAGCTTAGATTAGCTAGTTAGCTCTTTATTCGAACCCTCCGTCGAGAGGGCACAACTGTTGTAATAAGCGTGCGTGTGTGTGATGCATGTCTTCCAAGCGTCATTTCCTTCTCCGTTTTACTTACCAGCTTTTGATGGTTAGTTTTAGGGCATATTTTAATTAGCATCCTTATGCTTCGCATGTGTGCATTCATTCATCTGTTTTGCATGCACCGGGCTCGGCGCATCATACAAACTCCATAGTACTTCAATACATTTACTTGAATATGTGTTCAACAGCATGTTATCAAGTTGCATTTCACATGACATCTTAGAATAGGCGAGCCTATCTTAGCTGCATTTTTGCATATGTTGCATTAGCCATCTTAACATAAACTACGATCATGCATGATTTCTAACTAGTTCTTTGTTTTGGCTCGGAGTACACTGTGAGTGTTTATGCTTTAGCATACTGCATGTGTGTTAATGTTGCCATGAAAGCATGCTTGCCATGAGGCTAACTGCTTAGTTGATATAAATGCATGAATGCCTGTGGATGAAGGTTGGATTGCTTGAATTTGAACAATTCATCAAAATGCGAGTTTTTAGCCTACTTGCGAGTAGCAATTCTAAACCGTTTTCAAACATACAAACATGAAATGTTTTGTTCCAACTTAGGCGATCTAGTCTATACTTGTATGCTATGCACATCACATAGTAATTCTAGGTTAATAAACCAGAATAAGAACACATGTGTTTTCAAAAACAACATATCATGCTTAGTAGAGGTTGATCTTTTGATCGGGTGAGTGGGGGTGCTCATTGCATGACCTTCACCTCTCGTACCCAAGTTCCCGAGCCGAGGCAACTTTGGTGATGACGGACACGTGGCCTTATGCACGAGTCAGGGTTTTCTAAATTCCCCCCCAAATAAAAACATTTAGGCGATGACTCTGTATCTCGTAAAGTAGTCCATCTTTGGCACTTCTTTATTAAAATCGATTTTCCAAAACGATTTACCGGATTTGGACTCTTTGGTGATTTATCGATCTTGCATTGTACTTTGTGAGATTAGATTCAGAACCGTGACATTGAGTCCGAACTGTAGTAGCTCAGAACAAAACGATTCGTGCCCTCGTGGTGTGAAGAGCAGAGTTCCAGGGCGGTCTACAGCCACCCACATTTACAATCACAACAGTGGTACCGGCCATTCAAGGTGAAAATTTCCATAAAATTTTAAATATCACAGTGGCGACATATACCCTGAATTTTTATTTATACTTTTTGTATAATGGTGCATTGCGTAGGACTGCATCGGTGCACTAGACGGCACGCACATGATGGCTCGTGTCTTGCAAGAGTACGCCACTTCGTACTATGGCCGGAAAGGCGTCCCAACACAGAACATACTGGCCGTACATGACTTGAATTTGTGCTTCATGTTTGTGTCAGCCGGTTAGGACGGGAACATGCACGACAGCAGGATGTTGCACTACGTGACAACCGAGCCTAAACATTGTTTCCCGCACCCCGCACCTGGTAAAAATTATTTAACATTTAACAAAGTAGTATAATTTTAAAATAATAAAAGACAAATTACGATATCATACTTGCTCTGGTACAAAAAATTGATAAAATTACTAATTACAGTTGGTAATTGATTTTGTTTAAAAAATTAAATATTTAAAAAAATTGTGATAATGCAAACATGTCCACATGACACTACGAACATACACAATATCATTTTAAAAAAATTGTACATAAACAAATTGATGAAATAAATTAATTTGAAAATTTTCTACATCCAAACAAAATATTTAAAACTACTATTTACAACAACCAGAAATGTAATTCCAAAATTGTTGTATTTGACAAGACAATGTATTGACAAAAAATTATTTCAAAACAAAATTGGAAAACAAAATAATTAGTAACACAATAATAGCAAAATTATTTTTTTGAAAAAAAAACTAAAAAATTACTAAATGGCCACTTGTATTTATTTCACCAAATAAAATTGTAGGTGGAAAATATAGTATATGAAAATCAAAATTAATTGAAAAACAATAACTTGTTTGAAAAATGATTTCAAAAAAATAACTGACTTCAAAAAATATATATTTGTTACTAACAATTTTAAATGTCAGTTTAAAAACTATAGACACCCCATTTTTGACCGTCCTCAAGACCTGGACGTCACCGCTTGAACACTCGGTGATTATCCATGTTCGTGTTCGTTTTGAGTTCCCGGAGTTCTCGGCTACGCGCCTTGCCTCAGGACCTCCGAACTTGACCGTTTTGTGTCTGGTTTTGCACCAAACACTTGTGCTTTGCATTGGAGGGGCAGGGAATGCCTTGTGAGGCATCCCTACACACCACCGGCAGTGGCTAGAGGCCACCGGCTGGTTGGTGTTGCCATCGGCACTATATTGTGCCGGTCGGCACTCTTTTGTGCCGGTCGGCAGTCAATTTTGTCAATATGACAATTTTGCCCTGCCGACTACTGTTCAGTTGCTTTTTGAGATATTTTGAAGTAGCTGTATAGCATTTGTTTCCCCTCCATACACGTTTATGGAGAGATAAGCCTTTGGTTTGCTTAGCTTGTAAGCTTTGTTGCCTATAAGAGAGGGCTCTCTTCTCTTGGCACAAGGGTTAGAAAAATTAGACATTTTTAGAGAGAAAAGACAGAGAAGAAGCTCTGGTTCTAGGTTAGAACTTGTGTATCTATCCTATCTCTCTTTCCCTCTCTTGTTTCTACACTAGGTGCTTTAATCCATATTATTGCACACAAGCACCTAGTGTTTCACCTTCCTTTGGTTACTGAGGTTCTAAGGGCTGGTTCTTTTGGTTGTCTGCTGGACTTGAGCTCAAGCGAGCCACAACATCAACCTTTGTGAAGGTGGTCTTCAAGGGTAAAAAACTACCCCCTTTTACCCCATTTTTGCACTCCATTTTTGCATAGTTTAGAACTGTTTTTGTGCTTAGCATTTAATACAAAAAAGTTCTATTTTTTAGTCCTCTTTATTGTTGGTTAAGAGTGTTTTGTGCTTTGGGGAAGTTTGGCCCCTCTTAGGCCTTGAAAGGCCTCATTTTGTGCTATTTTGTGAGAGCTCCGGGATTTTGGTGTTGGGGTCTCTTCACCACTGAAATCTTGAGGGATTTCAGTGGTGAAGATGATGCCTTGAAGTCCCAAGAAGGAGAGGGTCACCCCCTCTCCTTGTTGTCCTTGAAAAGGACCTATTTTGCCTCTTGAGGGAGCCCCATGTTTGGTTGTTTGTTGGTTATGCCATGGCTGTATTTTGTGCTCATATTGCCATATTATAACTTTGTATCATGTTGGTTTTAGTACTCTTTGCATGTTTTGCATAAATGCTTTGTAATGCCTCTTTAGTCCTTTAACATGCATTAGGTTGTGTGCCTCTATTCTAACATGTTTTAGGCTTAGATTCATGAAGCTTGTATGCTTATTTTTCTATGAATAAGGTCTGTCCATGGTTACTTTGGTCGATCTTAGGTTGCATCACATAGCCTCTTTGCATTTGGCTTGTTGGCCTTAAGAGCATGAAAGTGTAGCATGCCTTGCTTGCATTATTTTCAATGGTTTGGAACCATTTAGCATGCTATTTCAGTCCCTTTAACATGCTTGAATGATTGCCTTGCATGCCTCTTTGAAGCTTTGAAAGCATATGTTGTATGCCTAATGATTTGGTCATTGTGTGTGCCTTGCTCTAGAGCCACTTAGATGCCATCTAGGAGGTCCCTTTTGTGTGGTCTAGGGCTGCCTTAGACCTATTTTAAGCCTTCTTGGCCTTGTGAGACTTGGTTGGCTTAGCCATGGTTTAGGTCTCCTTTGGCTTGCCTTGGATGCTTGGACCATTTGTTGCATGCTTAGTCTATTTTGTTGCTTGGTTTGGCACCATGTCCAACATGATTTCAAAGCTTATATATGCATGTTAATATGTCCATGTTAGCCTCTTTTAAGTGTTCTTAAGAGTTTCTTGTTTATGCCTAAGTGTTGGATTATGTATGCTTGCATGTGTGCATGTATTGCATGTATCTTAGTCTTCACTTCTATGGCATTTGGCCACTGATTTTAGGCTTATTTAGAGCTGCCTAACCCATGTGTAAGTCCATCCTTTTGTTGCTTGCATATGCTCCTTGAGTGTTGTAATGTATTGGTAAGTAAATGCATGTTAGGACTAACATGATTGAATGAAGTCACATGCTTGTTTGCATGCTTGGACACCCACATTACACCTTGCATACTTGATGGTTGACATTGGTGTTTCATGCCTTGTATGTTTGTTAGCTTGTATGCTCCTTTGCATGGGCATGATTGCATACTAGTTGACATGTCTAGGATTGCATCACATAAACATGCATGCTCTACCTCTTGACCAAGTCATGATAGAGGCTTAGCACCCTTGTGTGTTTGTTTGGTTTGCATGCATTTGAAATAGAAGTTGCACGTTTGGTTCTTTGGGCCATAATGCATGGAAATGCGTGATTGGTGGCCCGAGAATCGAGGCACATGCCCCTTTGAGTCACAAATATGATAAGGGGCATGATTGGTGCACACATTGTTGGAATTACATTGCCATGCAAGTTTTTGCCCTCTGCTGCTGTGAGTTGCAGGTTCTGCAGACATTCAGTGCTGGCCGGCAGTATTTAGTGCGGACCGGCAGTCTATTGATGGCCGATGGATGAATTTTGTGCCGGTGACCTCATGCTGATGCCGGTGGAAGTCCTACTCAGCCGATGATGTCCCTCAGTGTCCTGGGAGGCACTCCTGAGACTTTGGCAGTCTTCTGAGATGCAAAGTAGGGAAAACAGAGGCAATCTAAGCATGGCAGTGCAATTCCGAGCAAGTCCCGAGCATGCGTTGCATCCGGCCCTCATCTCGAGGCAGTTTACTGCTTTAATTAGATTAATTAATTTATTTGATTAATTTAGTTGGACTGTAATATTTTAATTAGTTTACGTAGTTAATTAATCTGTATTATTATTTTGGTCCCTCCGAGTGGAGGCAAATTTGTAATAAGTGTGGGTGAGTGGTTTGTATGTCTTCCAACCCCCACTTCTTTCTTCCCTTTTATTTACCTGCTTATGATGGTAGATTAGGACACGTCTATTTTAGCATACCTTATGCAATGCATGCGTGCATCCATGCATTTGTCCAAACATGCACCAGGCTCGGTACATCATACAAACTACATTGTATTCTAAATTCCAACTTGAATACGTGCATCAAATGATTGCATTTCACGTGCCATTTTAGGGTTAGCCGAGCCTACTCTAAATTGCATCCTTGCCTGTGTTGCATTAGCCACTTAACACGACCTAGGGACATGCATGTCTGCTAACTAGTTTCTTGTTTTGGCACGGAGTACGATGTAAGTATTTTACGCTTTAGCATACCACATGCGTGTGAATATTACCATGACAGTATGCTTACCATGCGGCTAAGTGCTTATGTGAGATAAACTGTTTGAATGCCTATGGGTGGAGGTTGGGTTGCTTGAGTTGGAAAACTCATTGAAATCCGTGTTTTAGCCTACTTGCGAGTAGCAAATTCCGAAGCATTTTCAAAACGAACGGATATGCAATATTGATTTCCAAATTAGGCAATCTAGTCTATACTTGTTTGCTGTGCGCATAACATAGTAATTCTAGGCTAATAATTGGAATAAGAGCATGTAATGTTTTCAAAATCGGATATCACGGTTAGTAGAGGCCGGTCTTCGAACCGGGCGAAAGGGGGTGCTCATAGCTGACCTTCCCCGATCGTACCCAAGCTCCCGAGCCAAGACTACTTTGGTTATGACGGGCACGTGGCCTTCGGCACCGAGTCAGGGTTTCCTAAATTTCCCATTTTAAAAAAAATATTTAGGTGGCGACTCTGTAATCTGGTAAAGCAGTCCATGTTTGGCACTACTTTTCAAAAAATCTGTTTTTCTTCAAAAAGATTTGCCAGAGTTGGACTCTTTGGTTCAAGATTTAGAACCACAAACAAAAAGGGGAGTCCAAACTGTAGTAGCATCAAGGCCCCCACGCGGGCGCTGTTACAAAAACAATGTAAACTTATGATTTGACACTACGATTTTCCAAAAATTATTGTAGGTGACAACCATTTACAAACCCAAAAAACTCTTTTCGAATGATGTTTTATTGGCAGTAATTTTGAGTTTTGTAGTTATAAACTGCAAACTGACAACCAAATGGGCACGAACTTAAAATTTCTAAATAACATCTCTGTGTTCATTGCAGGAAAATACTATTTGAATGATAGCGGCTATAGCAACAAGACAGGGTACATATAAGGGGTATAGGTATCACCAAAATGCCCATCAAAATTGAAGACCACAGAATGAGTTCGAACTGTTCAATAAGGCACATTCGTCATTACGTAGTTGTATCGAGCGGACATTCGGTGCGTGGAAGCCGAGGTGGGGGGCATTGCGGAATATTCAGTAGTTGAGTTTCTCTAATCAAGTGACCTTTGTATGTGCGTCGATGGCGTTACATAACTTCACACGCCGAAACAGTCAAATTGATGAGGTCACGCTTGCTATCCTAGATAGCATCGAATACGTGGCCCCCAAAATGCCCGACCACGATGAATACGCACGGGTTGTCGATGTGATTGAGGAAGGGGACTCCGACCCCGCAATGGCAGCCGTACGAGCGAACATTACGTACCAACTAAAGCGGCAACTAAACACGAATATTTGAAACATTAATGTTGGTTAAATTTATAATGTGTGTAACTGAGATTCAAATTTATATTATCATATCTTCTTAAAAAACGTTTGGTTTTAATATTATGATGTCTTCGGTAAATTACATCGTGAACGAATTTTATTCGAACAGGAAGTATGTCCAATCATTAACATATAAAATACATGAAGGATGTATGTCCAATAATTGTGTAATAACATTTGAAATATTTTTTAGATGCAGCTTCTATAAAAACAAATCTGTGTCGACCAAATTTGAAAAAACACGTACCAAAAAAAAAATGCAATAAATTTGTTTTGCTTGTCTGAATTTGTAATACTTCTCAACAAGAACTCGATATAGTGTTGTATCCAATTTTAGGCTACATATGTCCAAAAAACACTGTTCAAAACAAAATGAAAAGAATTAAAAAAAAAAATTATTTAACAACTTACAACAGCACTGTGCATGACCAGCTAATAAAAAAGGAAAACAATTATATACAAAAAAAACAAAACGAAAGAATGAAAACAAATTTGTTAAAACGAAAACAATAAAAGAAAAAGGAAAATAATTTTTTTTTTAAATTAAAAGGAAAAGAATAAAAAATAATGAATAAAAAAGGAAAATAATCCAAACAAAAATTTGCACAGAAAAGGAAAAGAATACAAAAAAGTGATAAAAAAAAAAAAGGAAAACAATAAATCAAAATTAATAATGTTAAAAGGAAAAGAAAAAAAAAGGAAAAGAATAAAAAAAAATTAACGAAAAGAATGAAAAAAAAAATTGAATAAAAAAACGAAAAGATTAAAAAAATTAATAATGTTAAAAGGAAAAGAATAAAAATAATAATAATGTTAAAAGGAAAAGAATAATATTGACTAAAGGAAAAGAGTAAAAAAAAAAAATGTTAAAAGGAAAAGAATGAAAAAAAAAGGAAAAGAATAAAACAAATAATAATGTTAAAAGGAAAAAAATTAAAAAAATAAATTTTTTCAAAGAGGAAAATAATAAAAAGAAAAATATTAAAAGGAAAAGAATTTAAAAAAATGACTATAAAGGAAAAAAAAAAAAAAGGATATTTACCAATAAATCCTATCTCACAAACAGTTTTACCGATTGGTCCTAAGGTTATTTCTATTGTTCTGATTAGTCCTATTAGTGGGGAAATATCTTACCAGTTGATCCTATTTCCTTTGTTTGTAACATTGAGTAGTCAATTATACCCTTCCGTGTGTGTGACATACATCATTCCAATACAAAAAGTATAAAGAGCCTTAGTGTACTTTGTTGATGTGTGGCACCCATTGTGTGTGTCACGTGACCCTCCAAGGCAAAAAGCATAAAGAGCCTTAGTGTACTTTGTTGATGTGTGACACCCATTGTGTGTGTCACGTGACACTCCAAGGCAAAAAGCATAAAGAGCCTTAGTGTACTTTGTTGATGTGTGACACCCATTGTGTGTGTCACGTGACACTCCAAGGCAAAAAGCATGAAGAGCCTTAGTGTACTTTGTTGATGTTTGACACCCATTGTGCGTGTCACGTGACATATTGTGTGTGTCGCGTGACACACCCTCATAAAGAGCATGCATCTAATAACATCTAAATGAGGGCATTAAGGTCCCTCAAAATATCCAAGGACTAAATGGTTTATTAGAAAAAAATTGTGACCAATTGGTTCATAAGTTTAATATTTGTGATTTATTGATAAATCTCCCAAAAAAAAATAATGGTAAAAGGAAAAGAATGAAAACAAAAAATAAAGAACAAAAAAAAAAATTAAAGTTCAACCACATGTTTCCAATGACCGTTGCACAGTATTTGGAATTAGGAAATGAATAAAATTTTTTAAATTATGTTAACATTACCGTTGCACGGTGTTTGAATTGTTCAACGTGGACCACTCACGATTCCCAACAACGGTAACACGTATCCCTGCTGGTGTGTCAGTTGGGAAGGGTAAAAGAGTCATTTTACCATTTGTAATAATATTATATTACACATCTTTTCATAAAAAGGAAAAAAATTATCCCGAACAACTATATTTTTTCTCTTAACTTTTTAGTCCAAAAAAACAAAAAGTGCACTTATTTAGGACACTCCAAACAACCCCTTAGTCAGTTGTGTCACTTTGGTATTTGCAGTTCTAATTGTATCATTTCTACCCTTAAATTTAGCACATTTAAACAACTTAATCTAATTGAAAATGTCTTTGTAGAAATTGGATTGAAATCGAGGAGTGAAATAGTTCATCCACCCTCCTCAAAGTGATTGAGGGGCTTGTGTCCAATTTCAAATGATTCATTCTCTTTTGAATAAACATTATGTTCTTGATTTCTATTTAATTTTTAAATGGTTGTTATTAATTTGACCAAGTTGACACAATGTCAAAAAATTAGAAGGCATAATCGATACAATTAAAATTACAGATATCAAATTGTCAAGTAACAAATTACAAGAACCATGAATATAATTTATCCGAATATTATTAATTGTAAAAAATAATTTCTTAGAGCACTGAACATGCCATGATACATCAACACTCCAACTAAACTTTAAACGAAATATAAAGTTTTAAGAAGTTCAAACATAGAAGTAAGAATTTATGACAGGCCGTAAAGCATCAAATACAATTCACTTCACTAGAACATAATATTTTGAAAAGAAACAACTCCTGATAGAGAGAGCAATGGTCCTAGTGTTTCACATTCAGTCTCTTTCCCTCTTTACCTGCAAAAACTACAATTTCAAATGATGGCATGGCACTTCTTTCATCAGCTAGAAAATATAATGAACATTGGGTAAAGTGGATAGAAAATAACCCCTTTGGGTGAGCTTATATGAAAATTCAATAGTAAATTTGAGGCAAAAATTTCCATTAATTGAAATGATTAAACTAATCCCTTTCTTACTTATCCAACACAGTAACAATGAAAAAAAAAAAAAGAAAGTTTAGGTAGGGGAAGGGTACATACTTGAGATGCCATTTGTGTTTTCCACTTCATTCTTCTATCGTGTCACCACTCTTGTATGACCTTTTCCCTTTCTTCTGTCATTTTCCAATTAAGAACATAAGATATCCCATTACCAAACCCAATACCATTCCATATCCGTACCCCATCCCTACCACTTTCCAATTAAATTCACCTGCAAAAGTTGGATCATCTTCCTTGTGCAACATAGGTGTTGGATGCAGTTGTGATGTCTTACTATCTCCACATTCCTTCGACAGTGGAAATCCACATAATGCCAGGTTCCCATTGTATAAGCTATTTTCAAATGTTTCAAATTGGTTGCCTCAAGGTATGCTACCCTCGAGATGATTTTGTGAAAAATTTAACATACAAAGAAATGTCAAACTTGTCAATTGGCTAGGAATGTTATGAGAAAGTTGGTTTGAAGAGAGGTCCAACAATTCAAGCAAACATAGATTTCCCAAAGTCCATGGAGTTTTCCGATGACATTTGGAATCTCTCCTCTGAATTTGTTGTGCGATAAGTCAATTGCCATGAAGATGGTTAGAATTCTTGGTAATACAACTTCATTCCCCTTCAACATGATGGTCACTGAATCAGAATAATAGGATTGCCCCATATATTTTCTTTCCACATTTTCATCGACCATCTTCTTAGCATTAAAATGCTTGAAATATGTTGTTGGCAAAAGACCACTAAACTCGTTGTAAGAGAGGTCAAAGATTCGAAGCTTCGGGAAAAGGAGTTTAGTTTTGGAAGATGTTAGGATCAAAGGACACCAAAAATCAATCACACACAATAACACAAGAGATTTACGTGGTTCAGCAATAGCCTACGTCCACGGGAGAGATATTCACTATAGAATTTTTCCTGAAGGGAATTACAACACTCAAACCTCACTCTCTCTGTAGCACTCTCACTCAAACACACACTATGTGTCTTTCCTTGATGCTTAGACCCTCTTCCTTACCTCAATTCATACACAATTGAGGGAATACAAAGTCAAGAGAAAAGAGTTAAGGGCTGCCAAACCGCCAACTGCCAACTTCCCTCTTCTTGACTTGGAGACTCAACCTCCAACCTCCAACCTCCAACTACTCCATGTGGGTTGGAGGCAATAATTCTCCCCCTCCACGCCCATATGGATAACTGACTTCTTACTTAAAATCCATGTGATACCCCCGTTCTGTATTATGCCAATTGGTCCCTAATGCGTATGCGATTATATGTTTTGATATGATTTTGTGTGCCATTATGTGATATATGTGATTTTAGAATTCTATCTATTCACCGTAGGAATATCTGTTTGAATAATCCGCTTCAGAAATTAAATTGAGGGCTTTATCGGCCACAGAACCCGAAATTGATTATACCATTGTGATTAGCATGATTTTTAGAACCTACGGTGAAATTTAATTGAAAATTGATTTTGGTCAATTTAAACTGATTAAATTGATAAAGTAAGTACCCAATTGTTTATATTGAAATAATGGTTGAGTGAGGGCCTTTATACACTCAATCTCTCTCCCCCTAGCCTCATTTTGGGCTGATCAAAATTCAAAGGAGGGGAAGAGAGGGTCGGTTAGAGAAAGGTTGAATAGGAGATTGGAGGTTTGGGTAAGAACTTGGAGAATTAGAGGATTAAACCCAAGAATTTGCCATAGCTTGCAAGAATTGAGTCTCTAGGTAGGTAATTGATCTTGAATTCATAAGTTCGAATTTGTAATTTTGTGAGTTCAAGGCTTGTTTGTGATCAAGAGCATGTTTTGAGTTGTTTTGTTGAATCGGAAGACCATATATGCATGCATGTATGAAATTGTTTGGAATTTGCATAATTGAGCTTGAAATCCATGTAAATTTGTAGTTAAAGCTCATATATAACCACCATTGGTATCATTTAAGTTGAGAATGGGAGCTAGACACCACATGCATGTACAATCTATGAAGATAAGAGCCTTGAATGCCTGAATGTGCATGTTAGAGTTGAGTTTGGTGCCAATTTGAGCCATGCATGTGTTGAATTGTGAAATTGAGCTCCATTGTGATGTAGTTTGGTGTTTGTACCAAGTTGGTACATAAACATATGTAGTTTGAGTCATAAACATGCATGTGGAACCCTTGAACATCAAAATGAAGCTCAAGAACTTGATCTGGAATTTCCAGAATTTCGATGTCCGCTCGAGCGGGGAAACCGCCACTCGAGCGTGAATTTCGTGCTCCCAACACTTTCTGCAGACATGATGCACGCTCGAGCGGGGGAATTTCACGCTCGAGGGGGAGCCATGTAGAGAGGCCTTTCGCTCGAGTGCCAGAGTTCGTGATCGAGCGTAATTTTGATGCATCCAGTACCTTTGCAGGCCTTAAGGGTCCGCTCGAGCAGGAAAGTCCACGCTCGAGCGGGGACCCTATTTTCTGAAACTTTGAAAATGCATTTTGTGTTCTGTTTTCCGTTCCCTTTCACTTCTAAGCACTCTTAGGCATACATTGAGCATTGTAAATGAATTAAGGAGATAAGAATAAAGCCTAAGAGGAAAATGTGAATTTTGAATGGACTGAATTGTTAGTGACTTTTTTATGTTTATGACATGTGTAGGGTCGAGTTCCAGGGCGAACCAATCAACCAATCACTGTGAGTAATATCTGAAATATGTTATTGTCCAATTACTTGCTTCCATGTAAGTTTTATGAGGTTCATTAATTTTGAACGGTGGACAAAGTTTGATATGAAAGTCTGAAAGGCCTATGTGCCAGTTTGATATGAAAATCTGAAAGGCCTATGTGCCAATTTGATATGAAAGTCTGAAAGGCCTATGTGCCAGTTTGATATGAAAATCTGAAAAGCCTATGTACCAGTTTGATATGAAAATCTGAAAGGCCTATGTGCCAGTTTGATATGAAAGTCTGAAAGGCCTATGTGCCAGTTTGATATAAAGGCCGAAGAGCTAGTTTGATATTAAGGCCTAAGAGCCAGTTTGATATAAAGGCCTAAGAGCCAGTCTGATATAAAGGCCAAGGAGCCAGTCTGATATGAAAGTTTGAAAAGGCCAAAGGCTAGTTAACATGAATGAATTGGGGCCCAAGGCCGTTTGTTGTATAATGTTTCAATGCATTTTCTTTATTTAATATTATTCACTGGGCTTTCACTCACGCTCATTCATGTGTTTGTAGGTGAGCCAAGAGAGGTCCAGACCCAGCCCCAGTAAAGCCTAAGTGGATCAACATAAGTTTTGGAAAGTCAGCCTTTGTGTCTCACGCATGAGACCCACCTTCGCCTTTTGTTACGTAGTTATATTTTGTCATGTTGGTGAAGCTTTGTATATGTTTGTATATAGTTTCACGGGTTGACATAGTTTTGGGATGATCCTGTATGTGCCGAACTTTTGATACTTAATTTCTGTTGTGAGTTATTAACGTTTATGTGTATAACTTGTTTGACGTGCCATGTAAGCACAGCTCTAAGGACAAAGTTTTTGAATTGCTTTCATTTGGCCCCCATTAACTCTGTTAAAATGCGTTTGGTTTGGTTTGAGGCCGTAGGTAATCTCACGATTACTGGCCGGTTATGCCCTTAATCCACGGGGGGGCAGGTTAGGGCCATAACAGTCCATCCCAGTCAGATTCTTGCAAACTTCCAGTTTGTCTCTGGTGACAACCTTGGTCATCATATCAGAAAGATTCTTGTCCGTGTAAATCTTCACTAGCTTCATCAGTTGTTTTTCTATCACTTCTCATATCCAATAATACCAGACATCAATGTGCTTTGTGTGGGAATAGTACATGGAATTCTTACTCAGATCAATTGCACTTGACTATCACAATGTACCTTGTACTCTTCTTGCTGTAGACCCAATTCTTGGAGAAACTGCTTTAACCACAATATTTCATTTCCAGCATTTGCGGCAGCAATGTATTCTGCCTCTATTGTAGATAAAGCAACACACTTTTGTAGTTTGGACTGCCATGAAACAGCTCCCTCTACAAAAGTGAACAGAAATCCTGATGTTGATTTTTTACTATCAAGATCTCTTGCCATATTGGCATCTGTAAAACCCTCCAAAATTGGTTCAGCTCCCCCAAAACATAGACACATCTTTGAAGTTCCCTTCAAGTACCGAAGAATCTATTTAACTGCCTCCCAATGCTCCTTCCCTGGATTGGCGAGGAATCTTCTCACAACGTCAACTGCGTGAGCTATATCTAGCCGGGTACACATCGTTGCATACATCAAGCTCCCTACTGCGGAATAATAAGGGATTGTCTCCATTTCTTTCCTTTTAGAGCTGGTCGTGGGACACGAACGCTTTGTCACCTTGAAATGGTTGGCTAGTAGTGTGCTGACTGGCTTAGCATCTTTCATGTTGAACCTTTCAATCACCCGTTCAACATTATTCTCCTGTGACAGCCATATATTCTTGGCTTTCTTGTCACAAACAACCTTTATGCCTAAAATTTGTTGTGCAGGGCCTAAATTCTTCTTGTCAAAGTATTGCGACAAGTCCTTTTTCAACTTGTTGATCATAGCAATATCCTGTCTAATGATCAGCATATCATTGACATACAACAGTAAGATGATGAAGTTTCTATCAAAAAACCTTTGGAAATATACACAATGGTCTGCTACCGTTCTTGTGTACTCATGATCCACCATGAATGAATCAAACTTCTTGTACCATTGTCTCGGCGCCTACTTTAGGCCGTAGAGACTCTTCTTCAATTTGCGGACTAGATTCTGTTTCCCTTTAACTTCAAATCCTTCTGGTTGCTTCATGTAGATTTCTTCCTCTAAATTACCATGGAGAAAGGCAATTTTGGCATCCATTTGTTCTACCTCCAGATTCAAACGAGCTGCTATCCCAGAGCTACTCGAATGGAAGTCATCTTCACAATTGGGGAGAAGATCTCATCAAAATCAATTCCTTTCTTCTGCCCAAAACCTTTGACCACCAAGCGAGCTTTATGCTGCAGTATTTTACCGTTACTATCTTTCTTCAATTTGTACATCCATTTGTTTTTCAAGGCTCTCCTGCCTTTTGGAAGTATAACAAGCTCATAAGTGTGGTTCTTCTGCAAAGAACTCATCTCCTCCTTCATGGCTTGCATCCAACAGTCTTTCTCTATATGACTCTTTGTTTTCGAAAAACTCTCGAGCTCCCCCTCATCAGTAATCAAAACATACTGAGAAACGGGATATTTGGTTGATGGCACGACAGCTCTTTAGATCTCCGCAACTGAGGCCCAATTGCCTCTAGTTGAGGGGGTTGCTCCCCCTACTCAACACTCTCTTCATCCGGGTCTTCATCTCTTTCCTCTTGATCCTCAATTTCTGGCATAGGATCCTGCAACTCTGGCACTTCTTGTTGCACATCATCACATCTAGCATTTTATGATGGCTTAGGAGATGGGAATAGGTCTGGAGTGATGACATCTCTAGACTTTACAGACTTCTCAAGGTTTGCTACTGTTTGGTCTTCCTGGAGCACAACATCTCTGCTCTTGAACATCTTCTTGTTCATTGGGTCCCACAACTTGTACCCAAATGCTGCATCTGAATAGCCCATAAATACACATGGAGTGGACTTGCCATCAAGCTTCTATCTGTTTTCCTTGGAGATGTGTGCGTACGCCTTACACTCGAAGACTCTCAAGTGAGAATATCATACCTTTCTTCTAGACTAGATTTCCTCAGGTATCGCAAAGTTCAACTAGATGAAGGCGACTTATTAATAAGATAACAGGCTGTATAGGCGGCTTTAACCCAGAATGACTTTGGCATCTTTGCCATTCTGAGCATACATCTAACTCTTTCAATAATAGTGCAGTTCATCCTTTCTGCCACACCATTATGTTGTAGGGTACCGGGAATTGTTGTCTCGTGCCAGATACCTGTATTGGCACGATATGCTTTAAAAGCACTGGAAGTATACTCGCCACCATTGTTTGTGCGAAGACACGTTAACTTTTTTCCGGTCTCTCTTTCCACCATTGCATGGAACTCCTGAAAGTGTTGAAATACTTCATCCTTCGTCTTCAAGAAATAAATCCACAACTTCCTTGATGCATCATCAAAGAAGGTTAGAAAATACTTGCAGCGGCCAAGTGACTCCACTTCAATTGGGCCATAAACATCCGAGTATACCATACTGAGCACTTCTGTTTTCCTGTTGCTCGTTGAACAAAATGATACTCGATGCTGCTTGCCATAAAGGCAATGATCACACGACTTCAGGGCACTCCCTTTGGAAAAGGGTATCTTGGATTGCTTTGCCAACAGATACAATCCTTTCTCACTCATATGAGCCAGTCTTTTGTGCCATAAGTCTGGTGACTCTTTGTCTTCTGCTGCATTAAGACTTTCCAGACAGATCTTCGTTTGAGTCTTGTATAGTGTTGAAGACATCTCTCCTCTGATGATTGTCAAAGCTCCTCCTGTCAACTTCCAACAACCATTTCCGAATGTACTTGTATAGCCATGTCAATCCAGGGCACTTCCGGAGATAAGATTAAGGTGAAAATCTGGAACATGCTTTACATCTTTGAGAACCAACTTGTGTCCGACATTAGTCTGAATACTAATGTCTCTAATACCCACAATCTTCGAATAGCTAGAATTCCCTATTCGAATAGTGCCAAAATCTCCAACGTTGTACGAGCTAAAGAGGTCTCTGTGAGAAGTGGCGTAATAGGATACAATTGTGTCTATCACCCACTCTGTACAACTGTGGTCAGCTATGTGAAGGCAATCCTCCTCTTTACCAACTGCAAGAAGTATTTTATCAGTTGTTGTGGCTGTCGTGTTCTCATCTCCCTTTGACTTACTACTTTGGCCTTTATCTTTCCGACTTGAGCAGTTCCT
Source organism: Camellia lanceoleosa (assembly GCA_025200525.1). NCBI lineage: Eukaryota > Viridiplantae > Streptophyta > Magnoliopsida > Ericales > Theaceae > Camellia > Camellia lanceoleosa. Next base: position 70,843,367 of record CM045767.1, on the reverse strand, counting down.
CTTTATGTGACCCTTCTGGCCACAGTGAAAGCAAGTGAAGCTAGAGTTACCTTGACTTTTACTGTCTCTAGATTTACTCATGTTGTTCCATCTGCCTCTACTCTTGCTTCTTCCTCTGCCGCTACCTCTTTCTTTACCTCTGTCTCTGCCTCTATCTTCTGTGACAAGAGCATGGGACTAATTACCTCCCATATCTTTCCTTCTTGTCTCTTCATTGTACATGGTGTCTGTGACCATGCTTATGGTCAGCTTCCCTTCTGGTGCAGAGTTGCTGAGAGAAACCACCAACATCTCCCAGTTATCCGGTAAAGAACTGAGTAGTAGTACGGCTTGCATTTCATCATCCAGGGGCATCTTAACGGTTGCAAGCTGATTCACTAGATTCTTGAATTCACTGGTGTGCTTGGCGACAGACACACTATTCTTCAACTTCAAATGCACAAGCCTTCTCATTGCCAAGGCTTTGTTTCAGGCAGTCTTTGACTGGTACATTCCTTCTAACATTGTCCAGAAGACATATGCATCCGTCTCTTGGGCGACGTGGTGGAACATACCATGGTCTATCCATTATCTGATACAACCAACAGTCTTCCGGTTCATCTTTATCCAGTATTCATCCTTCACTTCTTCTGATTTAACCCCTTTTAGAGCAATAGAGTCAAACAAGTCTTTATAATATACGATGTCTTCTATCCGCGGCTTCCAGATTGCATAATTGAAAGGATTCAACTTGATCTTGGATCCCGAAGTTGAAGTAGATTCTTCCATCGTCTTCTTAATTTTTACAAAAATTTTAAATAAAAAATCTATCCATAGGAATCTCTCTGGATTGCTCCAAATAGTTGAAAACCACTATCAGATCGCCAAAATCGGACCATAAATGGCTCAGATCAATCCAAAACAGTTTGGATAGTTCAGATCTACGAGTGTACCTTAGCTACACAGCACTGGATCACTCCTTCGACAAGTTGACTGGTCAACTGGGCGAGATGACGTGGCAGACACGTGGTTTCTAGTGACACGTGTCTGTTGTCATGGCAGACACGTAGCGTTGACTGGCGCTGGCGTGGACTGCCAGGTGGCGTATGCCGTGGTGATGACTGTTTGATGATCTGGCGCTGACGTCAGCTCTAACCAAAGAAAAAAAAAACCAAATTCTCCAAATATTGCTTAGAGGATTCGAACTCCTGACCAAGGAGTTAAAGCCTTAAGATTTAACCACAGAGCCAAACTCGCCCTTGTGTTGTTATTTCCCTAGAAAGGTATTTAAAGTATCTGGGTTGGCTACGACAGCATCCTTTTCAACCTCTGGTCGCGCGTGAGTTTCTAGTTTAAAATTGTATTTACGCACATCACTTTGATCGGCGCGTGTGGGCCATCCCGACCTCCATTTTGCCTCTGCTTTCTGGGTCTGGACTCCTCTCGACAAGATCTTCCTCCTGGTATGCTCAAAAAATGATTTTGAGCAACCCGAAAATTTCAATTTCGAAGAAAAACACTTTGTTTTTTCTGAAACTCGCTCACCTCGGCTCTGATACCACTTGTTAGGATCAAGGGACACCATAAATCAATCACACACAATAACACAAGAGATTTACATGGTTCGACAATAGCCTACGTCCACGAGAGAAATATCCACTATAAAAATTTTCCTGGAGGGAATTACAACACTCAACCTCACTCTCTCTATAGCACTCTCACTCAAACACACACTCTGTGTCTTTCCTTCCTCTTTTTCACCTCAATTTATACACAATTGAAGGAATACAAAGTCAAGAGAAAATAGTTAATGGCTGCCAAACTGCCAAATGCCAACTTCCCTCTTCTTGACTTGGAGACTTAACCTCCAACCTCCAACTACTCCATATGGGCTGGAGTCAATAGAAGAGTCCACAGGACCATGGACTTTATTGGATTTAAAGACTAGGACTTGCAACTCTGGAAGAAATTCCAACCAGTAGGGGAGTGTGTTGTTTATCTTGTTGTTTTCGACGTCTAGAACCTCCAAGTGTCTACATGTTGCCAAGGATCGTGGCACCCTACCTTCCAACTGATTACCATTTAAATCAATATTCCTTCACTTTTTTCCCTCTGTAAATGTGGATGGAATGTTTCCGTGAAAATTATTCATCCTAAGATCTAACACACTCAGTACATTGCTGAAGTTTGCTAAAACATTGTGGAATTACACCACTCAAGCTATTATGAGAAAAATCAGGTATCTCAAGGAAACTTACATCGCAAATTGTCGAAGGGATTTCTCAAGTGAATGTATTCTTTGAGAGGAAAAGATTGATGATCGTCGGAAATGGGGGAATGGGGCAGCTTGTTACGACGCAAATTAATATGATTCAATGACTTACTTTGGAATTCATGGATTTGACCTGTGAATTCATTAGAAGCAAGTGATAAGTACTTCAATGATGGAAGATTATATAGCCAAATCGGCAGCATCCCAATATGGCTGTTATAAGCTGAGGAAAGATATCTTACGTTTGAAAATTCTCTTAAGTTGGCGGGAATCGGACCAGTCAATTCATTTAACCCAATGTTTAAACAAACAAGTTGTGTCAAGTTGGCTACCCAACATGGGAATTGACCTATAAAATGGTTTGAAAGGTTGGCAATGTTGGGAATTTGGCCTTCAAGACGGTTATATGAAATATCCAAGTAAAAGAGTTGCTCAGGATTTGAGAATATAGATGAGACGACCTAAAATCAAGTGAGAGAAAGACACAAGTAAGTCATTTGTGTCAAGTTAGCAAAAGAATTGGAAATTTGGCCTTTAAAATTGTTACCCGATGTGTCCAAATAAGCAATTTGAACAAGTTTCCCTAGGGACATAGGTATGGACCCCGATTAGCCAGACACAAGTATTTTAATGACTTGAGATAGCCAATGGAATCGGGTAGTCCTCCAGAGAAAGCTGTGCCTGTGAGTCGTAACATTGAAAGGGAACCACTACTGGTCCAATTTACTTGTGGCAAATAACCAGTGAGATAAGGGTTGTAACTTAAGTTGAGCGCTTCCAAGTTTGGCAAGTGAAAAATTTTATTTGACAATTTCTCCTGCAAACCGGTTTGCTCAAGATCTAGATATGTCAAAGAAGGCAGATTCATCAAAGAAATAGGTACAATTGAAGATATGTTCACGCGGGCAAGACAAAGATATTGTAACTGGGTAAGGTTTTGAAGCAGTACATGGAAATTGTATGGTTCAAGTTTGACTAACTGATAATAGGAAAACAAGTCTAGAGAAACCAATTTAGATAGGTGGGAGATTTCCGATGGGATTGATCCAGAGAAACTGGATGAGTGATTGAGATGTGTCAAACTTGAAAACTGCCCAAAACTAGAAGAAATCCTTGATTGAGTGAAGTCATTGAAGGCGAGATTGAGTCGCTGGAGGTGTCTGAGACTAAAAAGACTGTTGTTCGGTAGGATGGTGCCATAGAGCTGGCTGCAACTAAGATCAAGCTCAATCACTTGACCAGTCATCCTGTCGCATTTGATCCCATCCCATGAACAACAGTCAATAGTAGTCTCATTCCATGACATTGTTTTCGGATAAGAAAGGTACCATACTGATCACAAAGCCAAGAAGCAGAACCATATATGGTGAACATATGCTTAAATTGGAGTAATGCAGAGCTCTGGTCAGGAGAACACAGATGATTTGATGGAGAAGAAGAAAAGAAAGCAGGCTGACATTTTAAGGTAAAGAACAGAAAGTGGAACAGGCATACCAACCACCTCATTTTTTTTTTCTTAATCAACACAAATGTGATTGTTGAAAGAAAAAAGATAGGGTGTACAAGTTATGATTATGTTAGTCTTGCCCACCACTTTATATAGTGAAATAAAAATTAGGGCAAATTACATATATCCGCTCGAGTTTAAGCAAAATGACAAATACTCTTGAGGTTTGAGAAATTATAGATATCCCCCTAAAGGTTATATTTGCATAACAAATTATAGGATAAATTGTTATGAAAATATAAACCTCAGGAAATAATTTGTTATGAAAATATAAATCTCAGGTGTATCTGTAATTTCTAAAACTTTAGAGAGTATCTGTAATTTAACTAAACCTCAAAAAATACATGTAATTTGCCCATAAAAAAAATTACTAAACATTATTTTCTATGTGAAAATTGTTTGGGTAAAAAAATATTTTTTATCCAAACAGATAGACCACAAGTCTAAATAAAATTTAGGGTAAATTACAAACACCTCCCTGAGGTTTGGTGAAAATACAGATTCCCCCCTGAGGTTTGAGAAATTACATCATGCCCCCTGAGGTTTATATTTCCATAACAAATTGCCTCCTGAGGTTTTTATTTTCATACAAATTCCTCCCTAATTTCTCCTAATTTTTTATGAAAATTTGATCCTCAGGGGGCAATTTGTAATTTCTCAAACCTCAGGGGGGAATTTGTATTTTTACCAAACCTCAAGGGGGGTGTTTGTAATTTGCCCTAAAATTTATATCCCGAAATTATCCCCGCCTGACTTGGAAATGACCATCCCCTTTGCCACTCAAAGCACTGCCACCGCCATTTACGTTGGATTGTTAAACTAGAAAAATTAGGGCAAATTAGATATACCTTTCAAGAGGTTTGGCTAAATTATAGATATTTCTCTGAGGTTTCAAAAATTATAGATATTTTTTAAATTTATATTTTCATAATAAATTGTCTCCTAAGGTTTATATTTTCATAATAATTTATCTCCTAATTTATTAGGCCTCCTAATTTATTAGGCAAATAGGACCTTCAATGGAGTATCGGTAATTTCTCAAAACTCAGAGAAGTATCTGTAATTTTACTAAATCTCAAAAGGTATATATAATTTGTCCGAAAAATTGTTTGGTGGTCAAGCGCATCACTTAGCAATGTGCACTATCAATCACCAAATATCATATTCTAACCAAACATTATATGACCATTTTTTCAATTTACAATTCAAAAAAAATAAATTTACAATCCAAATTTCGCTTTAAATTTTTTAAATTCAAATAACATTATCTAAATAAATAATCAGATTAGTAAGCAAAAATTTCTACCACAGTCTAATCATCCGTCTTACCCACGAAAGATGGGGCGGAAGAGTAAAATAATCCCATAACCCTATTAATGAAATAATTTCCATAAAAGTGATAATATTTCTAAAAGTTACCACTAAAATGGTATTTCCTGAACAATAAATCGATGTATAAAATTGATATTTTAAAAATAAGGGCAAATTACAAACACTCCCCTCGAGGTTTGGTGAAAATACAAATTTCCCCCTGAGGTTTGAGAAATTACATCCCGCCCCCTGAGGTTTATATTTCCATAACAAATTGTCCCCTGGGGTTTTTATTTTCATACAGATTCCTCCATAATTTCTCCTAATTTGTTATGAAAATTTGACCTTCAGGGGGCAATTTGTAATTTCTCAAACCTCAAGAGGAAATCTGTATTTTTATCAAACCTCGAGGGGGGTGTTTGTAATTTGCCCGTTGCATCGCGAGAATAGTCGCTAAAATGTTGTATTGAAAAGTCAATAAATGAGCTTTTAGACACAATTTTAAAAATGTTGTTAATAAATACACTTTTATAGACAAAATAACTTAATCCAAAAGGTTTATTTTTTAGAGGAAACTTTTGGTCCAAAAGGTTAGTAATTCATCCATAAATATCTAATTTTGTCGCTAAAAGTAAAATAATAATAATTTTGAAGACAAAAATATTTTATCTCTAAATTTTTGTTTCTAAAATCTTAGACTTTTCTGGTTTGTTTTGAGAAATAAATTTTAGTGAAATTTTTTTAAAATTTTGTATGGTTTAGTATTTTGAAAAAAAAAAAATTCAAAATCATTTTTTCTTTCCTCTCTCCTTATAAATCAAATTTTGTTTTTCATCTCTCTTTCTCAATCTTTTTTTTTCACACACATCTACTCAATTACAATAAAATATCAAATTATTCCAAACTTTCATACTCTAAAATTATTTTTAAAATATACAACTAAACAAATTAAAAAAAAAATTAAATTCTTTTTAAATTTTTTTTTTTAAAAATTTATTATCTAAAACCAAACCAACTCGTACCATTAATTTCTTATAATTACTCGTAAATGTCAAGAAAAGTAAAGTGGCGGCCTTGACTCTCCCCGTTTTAAATTAGACACAAATCAACATCAATTGAATGGAAAATATCTTTGATGGGACCATTAATGAAAATACCAGCTCACTAAAAACATATTTTTGTAATTTTTAGTTTTTATTTGAGCCTCCGTTTGGGAAGTGGGTTGACTTTTTGACTTTTTGATTTTTTTGACTTTTTTAGCCTGAGCTTAAAAGTTTGGTTTGGGAAGGACTTTTTGACTTTTTGACTTCTTTGAGTTTTTTTGTAAGAGAGGAGTGTAATGATTATGGGTTGGATGTGATGTTTTGTTTTTTGTGACTAAAAAAACCTATTTTATCTTTTGTGGCTAAAATAGCCAAAAAAAACCCAAAAAAGTTCTTGCCAAACGGAGGCTGATTCATAGTAAGAGAAAGGAAAAATAAATAAAATATGAATGAGAGATAACTATCTTTCATATATTTTTTTATTTTTCTTTTTAAATTTTTATCAAAAAAAAAAAATTCACCTTAAAGTCTTCAGAATCTAATCTAAAATGGCTTAGGACAAATTTCACTTTATCCTTTTGTGAGTTGACTCATGTGCAAATTATTCCCTTTTTATTTGGAAATAACCACACAACTCCATTGTATTTTATGAATTGAAGTGTATTGTTCGGTTTTTTAAAGATTTAATAAAGAATAATGCTTGGGACCCCCTTTTGGGGGTCACCCCCTCACCCCCCCTTGCCACGTGGCGGGGGGTGATTGGAGGAGTAGGAAAAAAAAGAAAAAGAAAAAGAAAAAGTAACCAATGAGAGAGAGAGGGGGTCAAAGGGGGTGGGGGCAAAAGGGGGGATGAATCATTGTTGTTTAATAAAAAAATATTATAATACCCTATATATAAGTAACATAAATGTATAAATTATGAATATTTTTAGGAGTTTTCTTAGGTGTGCAACCCACAAAAGGTGTAAGTGGGTTGCACATCATATGCCACTTACACAAAAGATGTAAGTGTAAGGTGTAAGGTGTAAATGTAAGGTATAAGGTGTAAGTGAGTTGCACACCATGTGTCACTTACACAAAAGGTGTAAGGTGTAAGGTATAAAAGGTGTAAGTATAAGGTGTAAGTGTAAAGAATAAGGTGTAAGGTGTAAGTTGCACACCATAACCAAACCCATATTTTTATCATTTATTTGGGAGACAAAATATACTTTAATCCCTTGTTTTTTATTCCATGTGTAATATATTTCTATGAATTTTAATAATGTGTATATAATCCCCTTATGTCTGCTATGTGTCACACTTACTGTTAAATTGAATGGAGTATTTAACAATATATTTTACTCCACAAACAATAAAAAAGTTATATGATTATTTTCAAATGAGATGAGATAATCCGTATAGGGATAAAAGCACAAGGAAAAATTTTCCAATCTTAAAAGTGGAGAGTTTAGGGCTTGTTTGGTTTGTTTTTTGGAGAGTTGTTTTTAAAAAAAAAATTTGTAAATAAAGTTTAGAAATTTTTTTGGTTTGTTTGATTGTATATTTTGGGAGAGTTTTTTTTTTTGGAGTTTGGAATGATTTGATAGTTTTTAAGAATTTGAATAGATGTGTGTGAGAGAAAAAGTGATTGAGAAGGAGAGAGGTGAGAGAAAAAGTAATTAATTGATGTGTAACAGAGAGAAAGTGATTTTGAAAATTTTTTGAGAAAAACTCAAACCAAACAATTTTTTAGAATTTTTTTTCTAAAACTCATCTCCCAAATGTAAACCCAACATACATAAATATAGTTTTCTATTTTTTAAATTTTACTAAATAAAAAGTCAATAAAAAAAAATATTACTAAAAAATATTTACCCAACCAACTTTCAGTGTTCTATTCTTAGAATTTGTTTAGTGACGAGAGACTGACTTATTGAGGCTGAATAATCGAACGACATCTTGATGATGAATGAATCACTAGTTAGAATTAGGAGTACGCTTGTAGCAGGTATGATGGCCAGGTCGAGGGAAAGGGCATAGGAGCTTTGTTCAATTGTTTTTCTGTTGTATCCACAAAAAAATAAATAAATAAATAAATAAATAAAAAAGAAAAGAAAAGAAAAGAAAAGAAGAGACAGAGAGAAAGATATTGATATTCTTGACTAACATAAAAGTATCGATATTTTGGCCTTGTTTGTGGTGTTGATTTTTTGGCTAAGGTCTCGTTTGAAAATATATTATTTTAATAATTTTTTGACTTTTTAATTAAAATACGAGATAAAAAAAAAATTTGTATGTTTGAAATAACATTTTAGTTTTTAAATAAAAATGTATAAAAAATAAAAAGAAAATAGAATATTTGACTTTTTAATTTTTTTTAATAACATTTTTGCTTTAAAGTTAAAACTATTACATCCTAAACAAAAAACTTAAAATATCCAATCAAATCACTCTCTTTCTATCTTTCTATATCACTTTTTTAAAAAAATAATCAAAAAATCAATTGAAATAGTCACTTCCAAAACAACCTCTTAAAATTAAAACCAGAAAGGACAAATCTACTTAAATGATTGTCATTATTATTTTTGACTAATAATATATAAATAGAAAATTCATACAGAATAATATAGGTCAATGACAACCTTTTAATTTAAAACAAAATACTCATAAAACTAATTCATATTTACAATAATAATTATTTATATAAAATTTATGCATAAATAGAAGTTTGAGAAAATTTCATTAGATTGTAGGTTTAGAAAGTTATTTTATATTAGTGATATATTTTATAAATATTAGTCTATAAAACCATAAATATTTTACCAATCTGTAAATATTTTACGAAATTATCATCAATATGTAATATCTCCTAGAATTTTCTTTCTTATCAATTACGTTAAAAGGTTAGACTTCTCTAAAGTTTAGAATTTGTGAAAACTTGTGAGGTTCGTGGGTCCTATTATAAATCATTGTTTTTTCCGAAAATAGATCCTTCGAAAATAGACGACTGAGCTGTAAATCACCGGGAGAGGCGAAAAGACTATGGCTATCTATCATCCTTGTTCGGAAAAATCTGAAAGTCTTGCGCAGTCCGCGGAAAAGTTGGTGGGACATGGGACCCTGTTTTTAGTTGATGTCGGATTTATTTTTGATAAGGGTGAGGTTTTTTTCAATTTACAAAATGAATCGGATTGTATTATTGAATTTTTAAGATTTATTATGAGTTTTATTTTAATAATTTAAATAATTCAATAGGTAGAATTTATCAAGTATTTTATTTTTAAAAAAGATTATGCTGATCAGATATCGATAGATACTTGATTAGAACATATTTTTGTCAATAATTTATTTTTTAAATTATATTTACAATTAAGAAAAATATGATCTAATCAAGAGAATACTGATATCCGATGAATATAATTTTTTGTAGAGTGAAAATACTCAACGAATTCTATATATTAACGTTTCAAATGATCAAAATAAGACCAATGAAAGACCTCACGGGTTTTTTAATACTGTTCAATTTAGAAAATAAACCGGACAGAAGCTCTCCCCTTTTGATAATTTATATCATTTGTATTATAAATTTGTCAAATATATTATATATAAAAAATTAAATCTTTTAAATATTAGTAATTATAGGATGAGAGTCTTAAAAAATTTAAATTAATTAAACATTTGTAAGCATCTTGCAATCACAAAATGAGTTTTGCTTGAGGGGAGGGGACATAGTGTTGGAAATGGTTATAAATTCTGGGTAAAACCAGAATTTTATCCTAAGTTTGGTCTAATTTTTAGGTGGGCCCCGTGCGTCGTTTTACACGGGTCAAAGTGGTAACGCGTTCTATGCCGCGTCGTGATTCACGTGGTATATTTGGTTGCTCAAAACCATTACCGAGTGAATGGGAAATTGAAGCAAAAGTGTGCTCCATGGAAATGGAGTTTTGGTGGAAATTCCTTATGGTTTGAATAAGGCTTGTCCCACATTGATTTGATGGGAGGTTTTGAAAGGGTTTATAAGGCTTGGGTTTGGTACTTGGGGTGTGCCCCAAGGGGTACCCAAGTGTTTTAGAGGGAGAGGTTATGGGCAAAATAGGCTAGACCCATTGGACTCAAAAATCACCACACACGCGCGCCGCCGCCGTCCGTCCGGTCGGTCAACTCGATACTAATCTTTTTGGGCCAAAAACATTTGAAATTAATTTTATTAATTCAAATTAAACTGGTTTGAGGTTTGGTATTAAAGTTCATCCAAACAGGGCCCTTCCCGTTTTAAAACAGAAATAAACTGGTTTGGTTTTATCGCGCACCCAAACAGGGCCCTTCCTGGTTTTATTATCTGTTTAATTTATAACCCAACAGATTCAATTCTGTTTGAATTCAAAGCCAACAGGTATCATACCTGTTCAATTCAAAACCAAGAGCCACCTTTAAATCTATAAATAGGACAACCCCCATTTGGATTTTGTAACTCTAATTTTCGTTCTTCATGATTACAAACATTCTCTTCATTTTGCTGCATTTTATTTCTGAAAGAAAGAGTGTAAACACTTAGTGTGTTCGTAAGGCAAACAATTTGTAGTGCTGCTATTGTTTGTAGTAGATCATTTTATCCTGGGAGATAGACGTCCAAATTCTGAAAGCACCGTGGAGAGGACGAATCTGTCTTAAGGACACAGTGTCAAACACTGGACTTGATCAGGTTTTATTTTGAAGAAATTAAATCAAGTAAGTTCTTTATTTATTATTCTGTTTTTATTATTTATTTAAATCAGATTTTAATTTTGTTTTTTGTAACAAAATAAAATCTGGTTTTATTTATTTATTTATTATTTCAAGTTTGATTTTTGTAATCAAACATATACTCTCCTTTTCTTTATTTCTTTAAATTCTAATTGTTGTTTTGTACACAATAGAATTAAATCTTTTAAATACAGTGAAGATTGTTCTAACAATCTTAAGACAGAATCGTTTTTGATATCTTCATTGTATTTAATTTTCTGTTTTTCAAAGTAATATTCTGGTTGGAAAAACAAATAGTGATTTATGCTATTTGACAGATAGTAGTAATATACTGTCTCTTTTCTTTGACAACTAGTAGTACGATACTGGTGTCATTAACAATTTCAGAATATTATTTGGTATTACAGAAAATTATTTTGGTATTTTATTTTTCCTGTTTTAGTAACAAGGAAAATAAAATTATTTTGCTATTATAATTTATTTTCTAGTTTTAGTAACTAGAATTTATTTTCTAGTTTTGGTAACTAGAAAATTATTGTGTGTTATTCTGATTTTTGTAATCAGATATTTTTGTGGTATTTTATTTTCTAGTTTTAGTAATAAGGGAAATAAAATTATATTATTTTCTAGTTTTAGTAACTAGAAAATTAATTTGTGGTTTAGCTTTCTGATTTTTGTAATCAGATATTATTTCGGTATTTTATTTTTCTAGTTTTAGTAACAAGGAAAATAAAAAATATATATATATTATTAACAAGAAAAATACAATTATTTTGTATTATAATTTATTTTCTGGTTTTAGTAACTAGAAAATTAATTTTATTAATAAATCATGTAACTTTGTGAGTCGGTCACAATTTGTAAATTTTGTACATGACTAACGATTTCGTTTGTAAGATCACTTAATTTTGAACCCTTTGTGAAAAGGTTTTAATTCTTTTGACTTTATCATAGTTATGAGTATACTTGGTAGAATTTGTTTCTAGAGTAAAATATTAGTTTTACAAACTAATTTTATTTTTATTACAATGTGGATTCATAGTCTTGAATTGTTTCTGCATTTGAGGGAATATATATATATATATATATATATTCACAAGAACATTTTAATGCATATTTAATTTATTTATTTATGTACAAATCAAACTTATTTAATGATGGTATGTTTTGTCATTTTGTAGTTTAAAGTTTAAATCGTTGGATTTTATTTATGAGTTGAGAATCCTTTTATTTCATGATGCAAGTTATGGGATCATGCATGATTAATTTATTTTGTTAATTCTTTATTTGATGCGTTTGATATGCATGTATGATATCAACTCAAGTTATTTCTTAACAATAATTTCAAGTGATTTGGAATGATAAATTGTTATGTCGACTTTGGACATAAGCGATTTGAATTTTTCTAAATCAATTTTGATGGATGTTTAAACACCATAGAAATTTAAACATGAAGATGTATGTAATTATATCGTTCCGTTTAATTGGGAAGTAATTTAAGAAATCTTTTATGTTGATTATTGGTTTATTTTGAATGAGATGTTTTTAATAATTATTTTACTTACGTAGTAGAAATTGTTTAACCATAAACCATTGTTATTAATATGGGGTGTATCTCTTGCATTAGTTGAGATAATTTAATTTTCTTCTGTCACAAATATTTTTATGACAATGACATTTATTTATAAATGAGTTACAAGAATGTATACAATCAATTGGGTTTTTGAATTGTTCGTTTCTTAGGCAAAATTTTTATGAGGATATGATTTTGTCACAACATTAATTTTGATTTGTATAATCATAATTATTTTGGAGTTTTGGATTTGAAATTTATGAATCAAGCACATCATAGGCAACATATGATGAATGGCATGTTACTAAATTTAGGCTTACCACAGAACTTGTGGGGGAAAGCAATATTGTCTGTTAGTTATATTCTTAATAGAATACCCCACAAGAAAACCAAAAGCATTCCTTATGAATTGTGGAAAGGTCGACCACATTCCTACAAATACTTAAAAGTGTGGGGGTGTTTGGCATAAGTTGAAGTACTGCCTAAAAGACTAAAATTGGACCAAAAACAGAGATTGTGTGTTTATTGGTTATGCTCGTAATAGTAGTGCATATCGGTTTCGACTTATAAATCGAAATACGATATAAATGTGAACACTATTATAGAGTCAAAGAAAGTCGTTTTTTTGAACATGTCTTTCCTTACTAGAAATGACAGGAATTAAGTTCACAGAAAAGAACTTATGATTGTACACAAAGCCAAGAGCCTAATGACAATCAAACACAAGAGACTAGTAATGGTCTCAACCAACAGGATTTAAGTGATAATGAACCAAGAAGAAGTAAGAGAGCAAGAACAACAAAATCCTTTGGTCCAGATTTTCTGACATACCTGTTAGAAAATGAACCTCAAAGCTTTAAAGCAAGAATGACAGTCCTCAAGCACCTTTGTGGAAAGAGGTCATTAATAATGAAATTGAATCCATTATGCAAAATCATACTTGGGAATTGGTGGATCTTCCACTGTTCTAAACCTCTTGGATATAAATGGATATTCAAGAGAAAAATGAAAGCAGATGGTTCAATTGACAAGTATAAAGCAAGACTTGTAGTTAAAGGTTCTGAGACAAAAGGAAGGTCTGGATTATTTTGACACATATTCCCTCGTGACAAGAATAACATCCATTTGCATGCTTATTGCTATAGCAAATGTTTAATTTAGAAATACATCAAATGGATGTTAAGACAAACTTTCTTAAACGGTGATCTAAATGAAGAGATCTATATGGAACAACCCAAGGGTTTGTAGTATCGAGCAAGAAAAGAAAGTTTGTCGACTTGTAAAATCCCTTTATGGATTAAAACAAGCACCTAAGCAATGGCATGAAAAATTTGATCATGCAATGCTTACTAATGGGTTTAAGATAAACGAATGTGACAAATGCGTCTATGTTAAAAACACTAACCAAGGATATGTCATAGTTTGTCTTTATGTGGATGACATGCTCATCATTGGAAGTAGTCAAAACATGATCAAATCAACTAAGCAAAAGATTTGATATGAAAGATATGGGGGTCGCAGATGTTTATTACGAATGAAAATTACTAAAACATCTGACGGATATGCATTATCTCAATCTCATTATATTGAGAAAATTCTTGATAAATTTATCAAGGATGATTTAAATTTAGCAAGGACACCTGTAGACATCAGTTTTTATTTATCGAAAAATAAAGGTGATGCAGTGTCTCAGTTAAAATACTCCCAAATCATTGGAAGCCTAATGTACCTAATGAATTGTACTCGTCCTGATATAGCTTATGCTATCAGTAAATTGAGTAGGTACACTAGTAACCCCGGAGAAGACCATTGGAAAGCGATCATTCGAGTTCTTAGATATCTAAGATTTACTCGTGATCATAGTTTGAACTTTACTCGATATCCAGCAGTACTCGAAGGTTATTGTGATGCCAATTGGATATCAGATACTAAAGATTCAAAATCCACTAGTGGATATGTCTTTACTCTAGGGGGTGCTGCTGTTTCTTGGAAATCCACGAAACAAACTTGCATCGCACGATCCACAATGGAATCCGAGTTCATTGCTTTAGACAAAGCAGGTGAAGAAGCAGAATGGCTTCGTCACTTCTTAGAAGACATTCCAATGTGGCCAAAACCTGTGCCAGCTATTTGCATTCATTGTGATAGTCAATCTGCAATAGGCAGGCATGTAATCATATGTATAACGGTAAGTCACGACATATTCGTCACGACATAATACCGTTAGCGCTTGTTGTCAAACGGAATAATCTCAATAGATTATATAAAATCTAAAGAGAATATTGCGGATCCGTTTACAAAAGGTTTGACAAAAGAGCTAGTGTATAGTTCATCAAAGGGAATGGGATTAAAGCCTATTACATAAGAGTCGTCATAATGGTAACCCTACTTATATGACTGGAGATCCCAAGAACTAAGTTCAAAGGGACAACTAAGTTATGTATGGCTCACCAGAAATCACCAAGGGATTAAAATTCCCTACTCATTCCTATGGTGAGAGTGATATCTGCAACATATGTTGTCTGCAGGGGCATAAGGATAAGCTTTGCTTTTTAATGATTACTTATATCTTGATTAAGGCATAAAATCAAGACGAGTATAAGAAGATACTCACAATAAGAATCACCTATATGAGTGTTGAACTGGGGCCGGTTCTATGAGAATGAAAGAGGCTACATTCTCTAGAAACACTCATGAAAACCAGGAGCGTTCAAGGCCAAAATGAACACAACAGTGAGAACCACGATGTGTTAGAAAATATTTTGTGTGAAATCTATTGTCTTGGCTTACAAACGGGTGAACAATTCAAGGCATCGCCCATTGGTTAGCCAAGAAGTCCGATAGGTTATCACTAGGGAAGGTTCAAGGCGAAAACTACCTATCTGATGCAAGATATTTTCGACTTATGCTCTTTCGTTAAGTCTCGCATATTGTTGCATTTCCGTTGTCATCAAATTCCATTCATGTGGGGATTGTTGGAAATGGTTATAAATTCGGTAAAACCGAATTTTATCCTAAGTTTGGTCTAATTTTAGGTGGGCCCGTGCGCCGCTTTTATAATGGTCAAAGTGGTAACGCGTTCTATGCCGCGTCGTGATTCACGTGGTATATTTGGTTGCTCAAAACCATTACCGAGTGAATGGGAAATTGAAGCCAAAGTGTGCTCCATGGAAATGGAGTTTTGGTGGAAATTCCTTATGGTTTGAATAAGGCTTGTCCCACATTGATTTGATGGGAGGTTTTGAAAGGGTTTATAAGGCTTGGGTTTGGTACTTGGGGTGTGCCCCAAGGGGTACCCAAGTGTTTTAGAGGGAGAGGTTATGGGCAAAATAGGCTAGACCCATTGGACTCAAAAATCACCACACACGCGCGCCGCCGCCGCCGTCCGTCCGGTCGGTCGGGCGGGCTGGGCTGGGCTTGGGCGCGGGTGCGTGGTGTGTGGTTGGGTTGGGCTTGTTCAACTCGATACTAATCTTTTTGGGCCAAAAACATTTGAAATTAATTTTATTAATTCAAATTAAACTGGTTTGGTTTTATTGTGCATCCAAACAAGGCCCTTCCCGAAATAAACAGGTTTGGTATTAAAGTTCATCCAAACAGGGCCCTTCCCGTTTTTAAACAGAAATAAACTGGTTTGGTTTTATCGCGCACCCAAACAGGGCCCTTCCTGGTTTTATTATCTGTTTAATTTGTAACCCAACAGATTCAATTCTGTTTGAATTCAAAGCCAACAGGTATCATACCTGTTCAATTCAAAACCAAGAGCCACCTTTAAATCTATAAATAGGACAACCCCCATTTGGATTTTGGAACTCTAATTTTCGTTCTTCATGATTCTGAAACATTCTCTTCATTTTGCTGCATTTTATTTCTGAAAGAAAGAGTGTAAACACTTAGTGTGTTCGTAAGGCAAACAATTTGTAGTGCGGCTATTGTTTGTAGTAGATCATTTTATCTTGGGAGATAGACATCCAAATTCTGAAAGCACCGTGGAGAGGATTTAATCGTTTTAAGGACACAGTGTCAAACACTGGACTTGATCAGGTTTTATTTTGAAGAAATTAAATCAAGTAAGTTCTTTATTTATTATTCTGTTTTTATTATTTATTTAAATCAGATTTTAATTTTGTTTTTTGTAACAAAATAAAATCTGGTTTTATTTATTTATTTATTATTTCAAGTTTGATTTTTGTAATCAAACATATACTCTCCTTTTCTTTATTTCTTTAAATTCTAATTGTTGTTTTGTACACAATAGAATTAAATCTTTTAAATACAGTGAAGAATGTTCTAACACATAGGTGGCTGTTGTCAGAGTATCTATGTTGTGACACGGATTTCTCTCGATTGAAGACGATTTTTGTGTATTTTTTCATTAAATTTAAAGTTGATAAAAGAAAACATGAAGGATTAGAGATACTTTAAGATGACATACCAAATTATTTAATATAATCGTACATAATCCTATGAATTGCATTATTGATTAATATAAATTCATTGATTTCTCAATATTGTTTTTTCCCTCCTTAAATTATATGTTAAAATTTCACTTCTGCTAAAAGATATTTATTTATTTATTTCTATATTTATTTTGTTCCCCTCTAAAACAAATTTTTGACACAATGGTTCCTCAATTCTTATCTTTATCTCTTGTCATACAAATTATTTATTTCTATACTATTAATGATTTTAAAAAATATTAATAAGGTCTAACTTTAATATATTAATTAGCCTAGCCGCACATACACAATAATATTAATAATAATAACTAACGACTCGAATTTGTGTAAACTTTTAACAATTCAAACCATTCAGGTTTATTCCCAAGTCAGACTTGAGCAGAGATATCAAATTGCAAATTAAATTTGAATGGACATGAACAACTTTTAACATAACTCGAACTCGGCCTATGCAGCACCTCAAGCTATTAGAGTTGCACCTCTAATGACGATCGACCACCATGGATTGCCATCTTTGCATTTTAGGCTACTATGTTATGATGAGTCGTTACACACACCAAATATAAACATTAAATTATACCAAATTCTTTTAGAATAATGGCAAGTCTAGGTATCAATCCACAGGGACAATTGTGAAATTAGACTAATTTAATTGCTAAATTTCTAAATTAATTTTGCTTAACAGATTGAGGGATATTATGACTAAACAGAAATTAAATTAAATTGAGAAATTAAATGGACAATTAAACGTAGGGTTTGAGAGATTGATTTTTGGGAATAATCTTAGGACAAAGAATTCATCACTAATCACATAAATGAGACTTAACAACAGCCATCAATTGCAATTTGGTTTCAACTACGCAATATTACACAACTACAAGTTTGAAATATTGATCAAGATGATGGTTGTGTTCAATGTACAGGCACGAGTCATCTCAAGTAGCACGAGGCATTTGCTCTGAACTATGGTAGCAACACGACCCGTCTCATAGCATGACTCGTCTCATACTTTCAACACAACGACAAAGAAAACTAATGTATGAAAAGCATTAAACAATCACAGAAAGTAAAACACTTGAAGAAATGAAAAAGAAAAATATTATAAACTTCTAAAATATCCATACATTTATTCAAAGTGTTTTACAATCAAAGTTTAAGAAAAATCCCTTTACATGGCTGGGGTTTCATCAAAATCCTAGAATTGGAAGACTAGCCACTAATGGAGAAGTAAGAAGAGGAAGAGAATAAGGAAGAAGCTCCCATGAAAGTTGTCCTTGAAGCTTGAGGGAAAATCACTCTCTTGAAACCCCAGCCTCCACTTTTTTTCAAATAAATTTTTAACCCTAATCCAACCTCTCTTTCTTCTTTTTATACCTTTTTGTCTTTCCAAAACAGGTTTAAAACAACAGCACAATTTCTGAGGCACAGCCGTATGTGCAACAGGAGTGGTTCCCGTACGTGCAGGAAAAGGCACCGCACGTGCGAGAAAACCCTCTACATGTGCAGGAAGCTTAAGCCTTGTTCGAGTGCGAGGTAAAGGCCGCACGTGCGAGAAGCACTTCTCTCTCCAAAATTTTGCATTTTTACTCATTTTATACTCTCAATATGTACAATCTGATTGACATTAAATAAGCATAAAATATATAGTTTGGCAAGCAAGTAAAGTTAAGAGATCCTAATTAACAGCCTCAGTGTTGCACAATTCGGCCTTAATCACATCCCCCAACTTATAACTTGCTAGTTCTCAAGCAAGCAATAAAAGAAAAAGAAAGAACGAAATTAAACAAAATCTAGCTATTTCCTCTTTCGTGGGAAGAATGGTTGCATTTAGCATATGCAACAAGCCTTTAAATCACAAAGTTACCCCAAGTGGATGAGTAAAGTCTCGTGAGGATTTCCAAAAATAATACCCACGAACATTAACATATTCACGTCTATCCAATAGCAATCAATCACACTACACCACTCAAGAATTAACTTATGTGCCAATACAATGCAATATTAAGACATGATGAGTCATTGACGGCACAGTAGACAAGCATGAAGGAATCTATTAAGCAAAGATCACAATTCAATTAATACAAAAGTAAAGTCCCATATACTTGCAAATGCTAGTAAACACATTATCAGTACCCTCGGTATGAAGTGCAATCTCCATACTAGTTAACTGTGCACTATAATAACCCAGTGTAACTCATAATAACACCCAGCATATACAGTCAAACTAAACTATTACAACCATGATTCTCAATTTTTTTTTTTCCGGAAAGACTATGCAATGTCCTGATCCCTTAAGCTTTCTAATCAATCCATGTAACAAGCATTGAGCCAATGACTACCAAACCAGACGGTTTTAGGGTACTAGGTGTAAAGACACTCCTACGGGCTTAATAACTCAAGTTGAAAAGGCTACGAATCCGACCAAGTCATTCTTCTTACTTTTCCTTAACTGTGCAATGTCTAGGTCCCTTAAACTTTCTAATTAACCCATGTAGCAAGTATTGGGCCAATGACTTCCAAACCAGACGGTTTTAGGGCACTAGGTGTAGAGACACCCCTACAAGCTTAATAACTCGAGTTAAAGTGACTACGAACCCAAACAAGTCAAGGTTTTTTTTTCTGTAACCCTAGAAGTTATCAATGATGTACACCGGGGATTAGAATAGAGCGGTCACTACTATGAAAGTGTGTTCATGTGAATCAAGGCATATTCATGACAAGTATATTAATACCACAAACACAAACAACTCTCTTAGTGCAAACATCACATGCAAGTATCTACCCAATAAACCATTTTCATACAAGTCTACTATGCTCCCCAATTAACATATGCAAATATTATCACCGTACTAGCAACAAGTCAACATCAAGTGAAGTAATTCAATCAAGTGAAGTAGGTATAAGCATGAATTATGAGCCAAACAAAAATGCACAAAACAAAATACCCTCATCCCCTAACTTGAATATGACATTGTTCTCAATGGAAGCAAATGAGAAGGAAACAGGAAAGAGAGAATATTACTAGATAGGGTAGGTGCACATCCAGGTAGGCAAACGGCAATATACACACATACACTTTTTTTTTTTTTTTTTGACAAAGAAAAAGAAACATATAAAAGTACATATAGAAATAAAAGAGAAAGAAAAAGATAGTCGGGAACTACTGAGAATCCGGTGGTAGCGATGGAGGGAAATGCTGGGCAAACAAGGCGTTCGTTAATGACCGCATCTCAAATGCTACATTTTGAACCCGGGCACCGAGCTGGTCAAAATGTTGCTAGGTCGACTCTCGATATGTATAAAAGTCATTTTGCAGTGATGCAACTGACTGCTGAATGTCGAGCTGGCGGGCGGTGAGCTGATTGAAAGCCGCTTGAGAATAGTCTCGATGTGCTTGAAAATTCGTGCTCAACCCCATGAGAATCTAGTGGTGATCATAAAGAGTACTGTGGACCTAATCCACAGAGTGCTGAAGCTGTAAGCACTCCTCGTGAGTCATGTATAGTGGGTCCTCTTAGGGAGGCACAAGGGAGGCAAGATGAGGTGGGTAGTCGTGGACGGGGTGTTGGGCCTCATCAACTAGGGCACCAACTTGCTGCGGGATATGGGATATGCTATGCTGCCATTCTCGCTGCCCGAAAGTAGGATAAGCTGTGTCAATCGTCTCAATCGGATCAATGGGGAGGCCGTTCAGCTCGAAGATTAGTGTGAGCAAGTTGGCAAATGGGAGGGACCAAGTCTGGTTCTACATAGGTTAAGGCTGAACGGTCTCTTACAGAAATTTACGCATATGCATCCAGATGACATGCACAAGCGGGACCTGAAGTGAGCGTGAAGCCCACTCCGGTCGTGGCAACTCAACTGGTGGTGGTGGCGGGGATGGCGGTGACAGTGGCGATGGTGGTGGCGGTGGCGGTGGCGGTGGCAGTGGCAGTGGCGGGGCCGAGGAGGTGGAACCTCTGGCCTTTTTGGAGGCCTAGGTGGATATCCATTGACTCATGTCCTATACACACCAACAATAGACACATATACCCGTGAAACCAGCATGAGAATCAAATAAGATATTAAAGTACAAGTTTGCCCACTGAAGTACCACACGCAATTCTCATCATTTATTTATTTGAAACCTAAAACAAAATAAAATACAATATTGAGATAATAGAATACATCTAAACAACTAAATAAATAAATGGAAATTACAATGAATTAGAAAAGCTAGGCATTAGATTTTTTTTTAAATTGAGAAATAAATGAACTAAAATAAAATATGAAGAAAAATAAAAGGAACAACAACTAAACTAGTTACACAATTAGTTAAGAAACTAACTACTGAACAACAGGACTATTTTATTTAAGTAACTAATGACTGAATAATTAAAACTAACAGAACTAATTTATTTGCATAAACTAAACTATGGTAAGCAAGCAAAATAATAAAATAAAAAAAACAAAACAAAAATGAACATTTTTTTTTCTTGGGAAGGGGCTGTACGTGCGCCAGAGATGGCTGCACAGTACGTGTGGCGGTCATCTTCGTGGCGGCCCATTTTTTTTTTTTTTTAAGGATGAACAATAGATCTCTGTTAAACTATCCCTAAACCTCATTACAATGGAAGATTGTAAAAAGAAGTATAAAGTTTAAACAAAAAGGAAAGGATTTACCTCTAAATAGTGAAGAAAGAGAGAGAAAGAAGGGGGATTCGCCCAAAAAAATGGTGGTCGTTGGAGATTCGACGGACAGAGGAAATTGGTTGCCGACGGTGAGATGGTGGTGAGGAAGAAGAATGGTGAAGGTTGTGGATGGTGGAAAGGAGAATAAAGAATGTTAGTGGTGGTGGGGCTTGAGTGAAAGAGAAAGATTGGAAGAAGACGATAAGGTAGAGAGAGAGAGAGAGAGAGAGAGAGAGACAAAATCTGTGAGAGTGATTGTGAGAAAAGTGGGTTAGGTTTTGATGGGGTCAAAAAAAATATTTTTTTTTAAGAAAAAAGAAAATAAACTAAAAAAATAATAATAATAATAACAATTAAAAAATAATAAATAAATAAAATAGATAAGTAATTAGATTTTTTTTAATAAATCAATTAGATAAAATAAAATTAAAACGGAAAAAGAAAAATAAATAAATAAATAAATAAAAATAAAGAACACTAATTTTTTTTTTTTTGGAACGACGTTCCACACGTGTGGGGGTCAATGCGGCTCGATTGCCGCACCACACACCCGTACCTGCAACTAAAGTAGGCTAAAAAAAATTCAAAAATTTTCCCCACACGTGCGGCAATTGGGCCGCACCACCTCACGCACCTGCTTTTAAAGCAGTACCAAATTTGGGGACTGAATACTTGGCCGCACGTACATGAAAATTTTATTTTTTTTAAAAAAAAAAACCAAAGCACAACCCACGAAATGTGCAACAAAGGTATAATCTTCACGCAAAAATCACAGGTACTACTTTTTTCCCTAACTATGTTTGTAACTTTCCCTATTCTCCAACAGGATGACAAACTAGGTTGATTCGGTATCTAGAATCGAGGCGCCTAAGGCTAACTCGACCTACGGGGCTGCCATACAAAGTTCAAGCCATGATGGTTTTGAAGCAATCTCCACACCCCCTGGGTATCCAAACCTTTGCGTTCTAGGCTTTGCCATTCGAACTGTAGTTTCCACTGTCTCAGTTGGTCTCCTAGGAACTCACTAGAAACACCGTTAGGTGGCTACACCAGATCGTCAGATACTATTCGAGCATGGCTAACACCAAAGGAATTACACCTTTAGAGCAATTAAAGTCTCCTAGACTCGAAGTAATCACTATCAAAGATATGTTGGGTCCGTCAAATGGACAACCTCAATCATCTCCCCTTTCTCAATACCATCCACATAATGTTTCAATCGTTGGCCATTGACCTTGAAGGTTGTACCATTTTATGGATTTTTAATCTCAACCGCCTAATGCAGGAAGACTTCAATTACCTCATATGGGCCATCCCACTGAGACCAAAGTTTACCCAGGAACAAACGCAATTTGGCATTGAACAGCCACACTTTTTGGTGAGACTTAAAGGACTTACAAGAAATGTGTTTATGATTAAATGCATTAGTCTTAGCCTTGTAAATTTGGAGCTCTCATATGCATCATTGCGGAGCTCCTCTAACTCATTAAGTTGGAGTTTTCAGTGGTCATGAACTTTGGCCATATCAAAATTGAACTTCCTAATGGCCCACAAAGCCTAATTTTCTAACTCAATAGGGAGATGGCAAGGTTTTCGGAACACAATCCTATATGGAGACATCTTGATGGGTGTTTTATATGCAGTGCGATAGGTCCAAAGTGCATCAACCAACCTAGTGGACCAATCTTTCCTACTGGGCCTCACAGTTTTCTCGAGGATGTGTTTAACCTCCCTATTAGAAATCTCTACCTGACCACTAGTCTAGGGATGGTAGGAAGTGCCAATTTTGTGAGTGATCATGTATTTGTGCACTATTGCCTTGAAGAATCGGTTGCAAAAATGTTTGTCATCGTCACTAATTATGGCACGTGGGAACCCAAAACGACAAAAAATAGTCTCATGGAGTAATTTAACCACAACCTTGTGGTCATTCGTTTTGGTTGCCACTGCTTCCACCCACCTGGAGACATAGTCCACAGCTACCAAAATGTATTCAAAGCCAAAAGATGGTGGAAAGGGACCCATAAAGTCGATGCCCCAAACATAAAAAATCTCAACAATTAAAATAAGGGTCATCGGCATCATATCTCACCATGACATAGAGCCCATGCGTTGATAATGCTCACAAGCTCTATAGAAGTTATGGGCTTCTTTAAAGATAGAGGGCCAGTAGAACCCACATTGTAAAACCTTGGCAGCCATTTTTTGATCACTGAAATGGCCGCCACATGCATGAGAGTAACAAAATGTGAGAATGCTATGGGTTTCACTCGTAGGCACACAATGCCGAATCACTTGATCCGGACAATCCTTGAACAATTTCGGGTCTTCCCATAAATAATGCTTGACTTGTGAGAAAAATCGATCTTTGTCTTGCTTAGACCAAGTTTGAGGAATTTGACCAACCATCAAGTAATTCACTATGTGAGCAAACCACGGGAGGGTCATGTGTGAAACCGTAAGAAGTTGCTCGTCCGGAAACGAGTCGTGCAAGGTTAAGGGATCACTCGTGTGCTCAATAAACATACGGGATAGATGATCCACAACTACATTCTTGGACCCCTTCTTGTCTCAGATTTCTAGGTCAAACTCCTGAAGCAGTAGAATCCACCTAATCAACCTAGGTTTGGTCTCTTTTTTGGACAATAAGTACCGCAAAATGGCATGGTCCGTGAATAGAATGACTTTAGACCCTAGAAGGTAGGATTGGAACTTATCAAGTGCAAAGACAACAGCTAGTAACATTTTCTCAATGGTAGTGTAGTTTATTTGAGCATCAGAAAGAGTACGACTAGCATAGGATATAACATGGGGCACTTTATTCACCGTTTGGCCCAAGATAGGGCTGATGGCATAATCAGATGCATCGCACATGATTTAAAAAATAAAGGACCACTCAGGAGATTGCATGATAGGGGCAGTAGAAAGGGCTACTTGCAGTGTTTCAAAGGCTTTAAGACATGACTCATCAAAGACAAAAGGTGCATCCTTAGCAAGTAAACTACACAAAAGACGGGATTTTAGTAAAATCTTTCATGAATCAATGGTAAAAACCTGCGTGCCCTAGGAAATGCCTAACTTGATGCATGGAATTGGGTGGAAAAGGCCTGCAATAAGGTCAACCTTAGCTTTGTTAACCTCTATACCTCGAGGGGATACAATGTGTCCCAACACTATACCCTCACGAACTATAAAATGGCTTTTCTCACAACTCAAGACTAGGTTTTTCTCAACACATCGAGTAAATACTTTAGTTAAGTTCTGGAGACATTCCTCATAAGAAGGCCCAAACACAAAGAAGTCATCCATGAAGACCTCTAAGAATTTCTCCACCATGTCAGAGAAAATAGCCATCATGCACCGTTGAAAGGTCGCCGGTGCATTGCATAGCCCAAAAGGCCATGCGCCTATAAGCAAAAGGGCTAAAAAGACAAGTGAATATGGTCTTTTCCTAGTTAGTGGGGTACACTGTGACTTGATTATATCCTTAGCAGCCATAAAAAAAAAAAACAATAAAAACCTTGCCCCGCTAACCTCTCAAGAATTTGATCAATAAATGGCAAAGGAAAATGGTCCTTCCTAGTCATGAAATTCAATCTCCTATAATCAATGCACACTCGCCACCCAGTAGTGGTTCATATGGGAGCCAACTATCCTCACTTATTCTCAACAATAGTGATGCTTGATTTCTTGGGCACCACTTATGTGGGACTCACCCACTTGCTATTCGAGATGGGGTACATAATACCCGCATCTAATAGTTTCAACACCTCATTTTTCACCACCTCTTTCATATTAAGATTAAGCATCCGTTACATTTCACAAGAAGGTTTAATGTCCTCCTCTGGAGGGATCTATCCCTCTCAAATCAACCACCAACCACCCTATAGCACTCTGATGTGCCATGAGAACACTCATTAACTGACTCTCTTGCTCTGCAGTCAAGTCAAATGTAATGATGACTGGTACAGTATCCGGAGGCCCTAAAAATCCATACTTGAGTGTGGCCGGGAATGGCTTTAACTCAAGTATAGGTGGTGTGACTAAAGATGGTATATCAGGCTCTCTTAACAGAAGAGGAAGTGACTCAAATCGGGCTTTCCATGGAGGAAAATCCAGTGTAGAAGAAGAATTAAGTAAAGCATTCAACTCCTCAACCAACCAGTCAATACCAAAATTCTCAAACCCAAAATAAGCTAGACAAGCCTCTAGAGGGTCCTCTACAAGAATGGAGGGTAAAGCTTCCTCCACAATCTCATCCACAACATCCACAAATAAGCAATCCTCTCTCTCATGGGGTTGTTGGGATGCTTGAAAAACATTAAGTTTCACTTGCATATTCCCAAATGAAACTTCCATAACCCCGGTACGACAATTTATGCATACATTGGCCGTAGCCAAGAAAAGTCGACCTAAGATCACCGGGATTTATTTCCTAAGACTGGCAACCGGTTCCATATCTAAAACCAAAAAGTCAACAAGAAAATAACACCTATCAACCTTCACTAGCACATCATCAATCATGCCACGTGGCCCTGTGAGGGACCGATCAGCCAATCGAAGAGTAACAATAGTGGGCTTCAACTCGCCAAGCCCAAATTATTCATACATAGAGTACGACAACAAATTGACACTAGCCCCTAAATCTAACAAGGCCTTATCAATGAAATGGTCCCCTATAATGCATGCAATGGTGTCACGAACCAAACCCGCCCTTATAGGTTTAGCATCGTAACCAGCCAGTAATCCTCAGATTACCGAAGGCCTCTAAGACAAATTAACATAATATTAGGGGCTAGCGGAAGCAAATAACAAATATACAACGTCCATTGAGCTGTGCAGACTTCTACGAGACAGAAAAATTTTAAACTTTTTATATACATATATACACATCATCCTTACATCATTATATATATACATATTAGAAAAAAAGGGACTTAGCCCTATTTACAAAATACACAAGACTTGTTTAACCAAACAATAAAACAAAACTTAAACTTTAAATCACATAGTCATAGTCACTTGACATATCCGGAACCTCCACAGGAGGCACATAGGTTGGCTGACAAAAATAGATTCCAAGCAAATGCCTCTAAGCCTGGTCACGCGCCTGATCACCTATATACATAAATAATACAGTGAACTAGAGCTCAATGAATAAAAATAGAGTAAAGGGTTTTAATAAATGATGTCCATACCAGATTCAGAAATCAAAATTCAGGTTCATAAACAAATTCATATTCATATTCTTGTTCAAATCAAATACAGAAATCAGAGTTTATGCTTAATCATACGTGGTACATCCATTAGCGCTAACAGAACAGATGCAGAATATATGGTGGTTATGAATAACCAGTTCCATAAAGGAACCACCGAATCCGGGTAACAGAGAATAAACATGCTGAGCTCTATGATGGAGCCTTCGGTACAGGTAACAGATGACAGACATAATAAGTCCCATAATGGGACCTCCGATACCGGGTAACAGCTAACAGATATCACATGATGCTAAGGATGCCACGAATACATGTCAGAAATTGGACAATCATTAATTGTACAGAACATAGCATTCCAGAAAACAAATCTTATTTCATCATACAGAAAATAAATAAAGTTGAACATAGCTTTACTATGTTATTACTCACAGTGTTTTGGTGCTTAATTCGTCCTTGCGTTTGACCCAACATAATTCATAACACATTAGGTCATATTACAATTCATTACATTCTTTAAGTTGTTTAACATTCTTAGGCTCATTTCATGTTCTTTAATTCATCTGTAATGTTTAATGCATGCCTAAGAGTGCTTTGAAATGAAAGAGAACGGAAGACGAAGCATAAAACATTTTTTCAAAATTTTTGAAACACAGCCCTCCGCTCAAGTGGACCCCTTTGGTCTGCAAAAGTACTGGTTGCTTGCAAATTACACTCGAGCGAGACTTTTGATGCTCGAGCGAGGAGTCTAGTAAAATAGGGTACGCTAGAGCGAGACTCTTCACGCTCAAGCGGACATGTCGAATTCTGGGTTTTTTTAGACTATGTTTGAGTTTCAAAACTTGGTTCCAACCAATGTAATTAATATCATAAAACTCATATTTCCACCATATAACTTTTAACATGAATATAAGGGCCAATTTTACAAGATTTGAATCTCAAATTTACATAAATCCATCTCATAAACTCGAATCATATCAAACTCACTTCATAACTTCAAAGCTCATGCAAATTAATTTCCATATCATTTTGAAATATACATGCATGTGAAATATATGCTTCATTTTCAACTTAAATAGTACAATTGATGATCAACTTCATGAAATTCAACATTATCATGCTTGCGTGTGCCAAATAACCTTCAATTCATTATAAAATGCATGTTTGTTATCAAATATACAAACTTATGACAATCCCTTACATGCATGTACATACAAACTTCATATTCATCAAATTCAACTCAATTCATGTTCCTCGTATCAAGCCCAACTCCAAGCTCACAAATTCTAAAACTTGAATTGAGCTCTCAAAATAATTTCAAGACTTAGGTTCATACATGGCCTATCTAAAAACATACAATTCTTAAATAATCAAGAAAATATGATC
Source organism: Camellia lanceoleosa (assembly GCA_025200525.1). NCBI lineage: Eukaryota > Viridiplantae > Streptophyta > Magnoliopsida > Ericales > Theaceae > Camellia > Camellia lanceoleosa. The sequence continues at coordinate 70,815,230 of CM045767.1, read as the reverse complement.
AATTTTAAATCATTTACATCAAAACTCCTTTAATTTAAAAATTGAACTCATTTGTTCATAAATTCATAATTTTCCAAAACTTAGTTCTTATTTCATCAAAAAATGAAATCAATTCCAAGAAATCTATGATGCATATAAAGTTACATCTCATATATATCAAGGTTTCCAAACCCAAGTTCAATTGAAGAATTATAATTATTTCTATATTGATTAACCTTAACCATGTTCATGAATTAATTACTTAATTTCTCCAAATTACATGCATATAAAAATAAGGCTCAAATTCCTATAAGATATTCAAAATCAAACCCAAAATAATTAATTTCTAAGTTAATTTTTGTAATCATGAACATAACTTTAACTTCTCATTTTCATTTTAATTATATAAAATTGACTTCAAGCTCTTTCTATTTTCCTTCAAAACATGAATTAAAGTCATAAACTCCTTAGAAAATCATTTGCATGCATGAAACATTTATCAAAATCCAACCAATTCTACATAGTCAAGCTCAATCCATAATTAAAATCTTAAATTGATCTAATTTAGATTTTTATTAATTTTTCTCATATCAAATCCAAATTTAAATTCAAACTAACTACTTTCCAAACTTATTTCCTTAAATCATAAATGTTCCAAAATATGTTTAATTTGAGTTAAACTCTTAAATTACATTACATGCATAGGTTAGGGATTTAAAATCAAAACCTCATTTATCTTCAAAACATGAGTTGATTATCTCAAATTCTTCAAAATCCAAGATGAGAGTACTAAAACTTATAAATTTGCTCATACATGTAACAATGAAACTTAATCTCATGCATGACTACAAAATCACACTCAAATTATTAATTCCTAAATTTATTATCCATGCTCATGAACCTGACTCAATTTCTTACAAAATCCTTGAGATTGATTCATAACTTTCTTAATTTCAAGTGTGATATGAAGATTCTACATAAATTAAGTATAATTTTCATACGTCAAGCTCTAATTTCAAAGATTATTGATGATTTCCCCTTAAGTCTTCTTCTTCCTTTACAATTTCCAGCACAACTTTGGGTTTCCTTCTTTAAAAGTTGAGCTCACTTTTCTCTCTCTCACTCACGGTTTTCTCTCCCTCTCACTCGGCTGTTCTTGTTCTAGCCAAAAGCATAAACATAGATGATGTATAGCTCTAAGGCTTTAATACATAGCTGTGATACCCCTGTCCCGTGATGTGTTAATTGGTCCTTAATTTGAGTATAATTATGTGTTTGACATGATTTTGCGTGCCATTATGTGAATATATGTGACTTTGAAATTCTATTTGTTCACCGTAGGAATATCTGTTTGAATAATCTACTTTGGAAATTAAATTGAAGACCCTATCGGCCACTAAAACCGAAATTGATTACGCTATTGTGGTTGGCATAATTTTTGGAGCCTATGGTGAAATTTAATTAGAAATTGATTCTGGTGATATTAAACTGATTAAATTGATAAATTAAGTGCCCAAATATTTTATATTGAAATATTATATTAGTGGGCCTTGTTGTATGATAGCACTTCACTCCCCTCTAGCTCTTATGAACTCAAAAATCTGAGTTAGACTATTGTGAGAAAGAGAGCCGGCTGTAGAGAGGGAGAGAGAAGAGAATTGTACAAACTTAGCTTAAAAGCTTGGGAACCTTGAAGATTATTCAAGATTTGATCATAGATTGTGAGAATTAAGCTCCTAGGTGAGTAATTCTTGGATTATAGTTTGTAATTTTTGTGTGTTCAAGCTAATTTGGTGATCAAGAGTAAGATTGAAATGAATTTGTGTTGGGTTTGTTGAATTGGAGCTTAATATGTGCATGCACGTAAGAACCTACTTTGAAATTGCATGTTTGAACACAATTGTGTATAATCCATGTGAAATGTTAAAGGAAACTCATATTTTGATCACCATTTGTGTTATCTAAGTTGAGAATGTGGCTAATTCATCACATGCATATACAATTTGAGAAGATATGAGCTTGAATGCATGGGTTGTTATGTTGGTGTTGAGTTTGACATATTTTGGGACATGCATGTAGATAAATCAAGAAATTGAGCTCTATCATGTTATAATCTTGCATTAGTGCCATGTTAGTATGATCATATTTGAGATTTGAGCCATTGCATGCAAGTAATGTAGCTAGAAAGTCGAAATGAAGCTCAAGAACTCAACCTGGGATTTCCAGAATTTTGACGTCCGCTCAAGCGGAGGAAACTGCCGCTCGAGCGGGAAAATTGTGCTCCCAGCACTTTTGGCAGACATGGTGCCCACTCGAGCGTGGAAGTTGATGCTCGAGTGGGGAGCTATGTAGATAGGCAGTCCGCTCGAGCGGCCGAGTTCACGCTCAAGAGGGAATTTGAGGTAACCAGCACTTTTGCAGACTTAAGGGTCCGCTCGAGCGGGGAAGTCCACGCTCGAGCGAGGACCCTGTTTTCTGAAATTCTGTTTTTGCATTCTGTGTTCTGTTTTCCGTTCTCTTTCACTTGCAAGCACTCTTAGGCATATGTTAAGCATTGTAAATGAGTTAAAGAGATAAGAACAAAGCCTAAAGAGGAAAATGTGAATTTTAAACGGATTGAATTGTTAATGACCCTTTTATGTTCATGGCATGTGTAGGGTTGAGTTCCAGGGCGAACCAATCAACCGATCACTGTGAGTAATATCTTCATAATATATCTTAAATATGTTGTTGTCCTATTGTATATGTAAGTTATGTGAGTTCATTAGTTTGAATGATGGACAACGATTGATTGGGCCGAAGGCCGATTGATATGAATGATTGGGCCGAAGGCTGATTGATATGGGCCGAAGGCCGATTGATATGAATGATTGGGCCGAAGGCCGATTGATATAAATGATTGGGCCGAAGGCCGTTTGCTGAACTATTTCAATAATTGCTTATGTATCTTTCTTATTTGATATTATTCACTGGGCATTCGCTCACGCTCATTCATGTACATGTAGGTGAGCCGAGGGACGTCCAAAACCAGCCCCAGTGATATTGTGAGAAACAGTCAGAGTTTTTGAAGAGTCAGCCCAAAAGTCTCACGTACGAGACTGACTTCGCCTTTTTGTCATTTTGTTCTATGCTGTTATGTTGGCAAAGTCTTCGTATATGTCTGTATATAGTATATTAGGTTGACTTACTTTTGTATGATCCTGTATATACACTGTTTTGTATTAGTACATGATCTGTTGTGAGTTATTAGCATATATCTGTTTGAAATGTTATGGTGTGCATATAAGCACAGCTCTATGGACAAAGTTTTAAATTGCTTCCGTTTGGCCCCTTTTTACTCTAATGAGTTTTGACTTATTTGGTTTGAGGCCGTAGGTAATCTTAGGATTACTGGCCGGTTATGGCCTTAACCCACAGGGGCGGGTTCGGGCCGTGACAATAGCCTATCCTCTTCTTGATTTCATCTATTCCACTATCTTTTTTTTATTATTATTAAAAATGATGGGACACTTGTCCACTTTAAATTAATCCATGTGGTGATGTATGTTAGGATTAGTTTAGCACACTGATTGTACATTAGCTCAATTAATTATAACTAATTGAAATTCCCACATAACTTAATTAGTCTAATTTGACTTCTATCAAGGCCCAATTAATTGTATTTAATCTTTACTAGTCTAAATCAAATTTTTTAATCAAACTCTCCAAAGGCTTTAAATATTAAATTAAACTTATTGTCATCATCAATTTTGATTTCCCAAATCATTAAGGCCTTCAATTTCGGCTTAAACTTCAAAATCTTCGTCAATAATTTACATAATCAATTGAACACCTCATAATTAAATTTAATTCATAATAGTCTTAATTCTTAATTTGTATAACTTAATTAACTCTAATTCGGGCCCAATTAATAAATCTCAATTTTATAGATCTAAATCGAATATTTAATTAAACTTCCCATATGGTCCGATACTCGAAATTCAATTCACTATTTATACTTTCTTGAGCCATTTAGGCTTTTAATTTCTAATTCCAAAATAAATACTTAATAGAACCATAAATGAATCAATCTCCATAATTTTCGTAAATCCCAGATTGAATTGGAATAATTGGCAATTAAGTTTCAAATCTCCTTAATTAATTAATTGTTAATCATTATATGTGGTGGGGTCGTTACAAATGGTTGGGGCACCCGAGTCTTTACGCTTAAGGAGTGTGTCATTCAACAAGATGGAGCTTATTTGCTCTTTGAATACAGCCTTTGGAACACGTGTGTCCTAGATTTACGCTTTTGAATACAAAGGTCCTTCAAGAATTTAGCATAGGAGCGTACTTGCTTAATTGCATCCAACAAGAGGAGGTTGATTTTCACTTGTTTAAAGACCTCCATCATCGCTTCCATAGATGCTGCCTTCTTATTAAAAGGAGATGGTGTATCAAGGCATTGGGGAAATGGTGCCTTAGGCACATATAGTGCCTTAGGCTCATGTGAAATGCTAGGGACTAAGTCATCCCCCTTAGGTATTTCTCCCTCACCCTTTCTCTCATTGGGTTTACCACCGTGGTCACCCTTTTTAGCCTTAGTTGCATCAGACGCAACTAGCTGAGACTCTAACTCTCTCTCACTTCTCAAGGTAATCACCGATTACACTTGCTCAAGGTTCTTTCCATTCCTACCCGACCCCTCTGCCCCATATTGACCCTTAGGGTTGGCCACAGTCTGACTCGGTAATTTTCTCTTATCTCTCATGTTCATGTTGTTAGCGATTTGACCTAATTGGGCCTCTAGCTTGGCAATAAAGTGAGTATGGGAGTGAACTACTGGTGCTAACCCCTTAAGTTCTGAGAGAACTTATAACACCTAAGTCTCAAAGGCAGAGTTGCCCTGAGGAACAAGTGGGGATTGCGGTTGCCAATATGGTTATGGGGGTCGATAAGGTTGTGGTGGTTGGTAGGAAGATTGGTTGGCAAAATTATTAAAATTCTGCCTTGGTGGTGGAGGGTTGTAAGAAGTGCCTTGTAAAGGAGGTCTCCATGAAAAAGTAGGGTGATTTCTCTATCCCGGATTGTATGTGTTGGAATATGGGTCATTACTCAGGTTGGAGAATCATTGAGCAACATTCACATGCTCTTGGACTAATTCTAAAAATTGTGATGCCAAAGGGCACTCACTCAAGTCATGAGTAGGGCTCACACAAACAACACATGCCTCATGAAATTGAGGCTGATCTTGATGTGTAGGGGCATGTCTCGAAGCTAATAATTGGTCCATTTTGTGGGACAATGATTCTACTTGTTGGGCTAACTCTAGGTTTTGCCCAACCTCATAAATGCCCCCTCTTTTCGGGGCTCCAACTACTGGATGCTAGACTTGCCGGGCTGCGGAGGCATGGTGGAGGAAATTATCACTTAAGTTCTCAAATAATTGCCATGCCTTGGTGTCATTTTTGGACATGAATGTCCCACCACAAGAAGAATCCATCATTTGGCGGTGAGGCTCAGTTAAGCCATAGTAAAAGGTCTGGACAAGTTGCCAATCAGGCACTTAGTGGTAGGGACACTGTTGAAGAAAGTCACAAAGTCTCTCCCATGTCTCATGAAATTGCTCACCGTCAATTTGAGCAAAATTGGTAATGGCTCACCTGAGTTGGTTAGTCTTACCAATGGGAAAGTACTTCTTCAAAAATTTATGCTGTAATTGGTCCCAAGTTGTGATAAAATTAGCAGGTAAAGAGTTCAACCAGTGTTTGGCTTTGTTCTTTAATGAAAATGGGAACAATCGCAACATGAGGGCCTCATTGGTGAAATTCTGGATCCTCACTGTAGAGAAAATTTCCAAAAATTCATGCAGATGTTTTTAAGGGTCATCATGAGCAAGTCCATAGAATGATGGGAGCATTTGTATGGTGCTGGACTTAATCTCATAATGAGCAGCAATAGTGTCGAGTAACTAGATACATGATGGTGATGCATATGTAGTGGGTGTGAAGTAATCCTTAATGGTCCGGTTAGGCCCATTTAGGCCATTCGAGTTTGCCATCTCAATTGGTTCAAGGTATGGGTATGGATATTCAAGCCTGGGAACAGGGTAAGAGGCTCTAAGTTTCCTAAGAGTCCTTTCTAGTTCAAGGTCCAAATTCCACAATTCAGGGCGACAAGAACGGCGCCCGTGCATACACTACTCACACACACACACACACACACACACACACACACACACACACTAAGTTTCGACTTTGGTGCACTAAGTTACGAAAGCAAAATACCAAAGAAGGAAATACTCACAGCGATTTAACGAAAATATTTTACTCGTCTTGCGGGTGCTTGACATGTAGACGTTATCCCCAATTTCCACTTAAGCTCTCTAGTTTTAGCACTTTGGTGCTTTGCTTGCAAGTATTTGCTTCTGTTTTTTTTTTTTTTAGCACTTTGGTGCTGCGGTATTTTTGTTTAAAACTTGGTTACGCTTCGCTTGCACTTCAGTGATGGTTCCAATTGCAAATATGCTACACACTTAGCAACACTAAAATATAAAATGGTAAACTAAAAATCAAAATAGGAATGTAACTCTAAATTACTCAATTTCTCCAGAAGATCCCCAGCAGCAGCGCCAAAATTTGATGGGTCGTTACGCACACCAAATATAAACACTAAACTATACCAAATTATTTTAGAATAATGGCAAGTCCAAGTATCAATCCACAGGGACAATTGTAAAATTAGACTAATTTAATCGCTAAATTCCTAAATTAATTTTGATTAAAAAGATTGAGGGATATTATGACTAAACAGGAATTAAATGAAAATGAAAAATTAAATTGACAATTAAACATAGGGTTTGAGAGATTGATTTTTGGGAAAAATCCTCGGGCAAAGAATTCACTACTAACCACATAAATGAGACTTAACGACGGCCATCAATTGCAATCTGGTTTGAACTACACAATATTACACAACTACAAGTTTGAAATATTGATTAAGATGATGGTTGTGTTCAATGTACAGGCATGAGTCATCTCAAGTAGCACAAGGCGTTTGCTCTAAACTATGGTAACAACACGACCCGTCACTCATAGCATGACTCATCTCATACTTTCAATACAATGACAAAGAAAACTAATATATGAAAAGCATTAAACAATCACAGAAAGTAAAACACTTGAAGAGATGAAAAAGAAAAATATTATAAACTTCTAAAATATCCATACATTTATTCAAACCATTTCACAATCAAAGCTTAAGAAAAATCCCTTTACATGGCTAGGGTTTCATCAAAACCCTAGAATTGGAAGACTGGCCACTCATGGAGAAGTGGGAAGAGGAAAAGGATGAGGAAGAAGCTCCCATGAAAGTTGCCCTTGAAGCTTGAGGAAAAATCACTCTCTTGAACCCCGGCCTCCACTTTTCTTCAAATAAATTTTGAACCCTAATCCAGCACCTCTTTCTTCTTTTTATACCTTTCTGTCTTTCCAAAATAGGTTTAAAATAGTGGCACAATTTTTTAGGCACAGCCGCACGTGCAGGAGTGGTTACCGCATGTGCGGAAAACAGAGCCGTACGTGTAGGAAAACCCTCCGCACGTGCAGGAAGGTTAAGCCTTGTTTGGTTGCGAGGTAAAGACCATACATGTGAGAATGGGCCTCCACACGTGCGGGAAGCACTTCTCTCTCTAAAATTCTGCATTTTTGCTCATTGTATGCTCTCACTATGTACAACCTGATTGACATTAAACAGACGTAAAATATATAGTTTGACAAGCAAGTAAAGTTAAGAGATCCTGATCAACAGTCTCAGTGTTCCACAATTCGGCCTTAATCATGTTAGCATTTATCATTTGGATGGCATGGAATTTTATTAGAAGTAATTACACTAAGACCCTTCAATTGTTAGTGGATATTATTTTATTTTTTTTATTTACAAATTTAAATATTTTGATCTCATTAATTTTGAAAATTGTATAAATACATCTCTTTTGGAAATAGTCTAAAGGGAGTGAATGTTATATATTTTCATAATCGAAGCATTCAAAATGTGTGAGTTCATAGATGAGGAAGTAAAGTGATATTTGGTAATGGTTAAGAAGGTTATTTTATATTTTCAGAAGAATACGAAAGCATCAAAGCATCTAGGGCTTGTTTGATGCGTAGAATTGTAATTATTAATCTATGTGACAATGTCCTCGCTTGGCAAATGAGTTGGGTTTAGGTTGGGACTAAAAAAAATACAAAAGACAAAATAGGCTAAATAAGTCAATAAGACAAAATATCACATCTAAACCATAATCATTCACTTTTTCTTTACAAAAAGGCTAAAAAGTTATTTCCAAACGGAACTAATTTAGTTAGGCTAAATTAGCCAAAAAGCTAGGCTAAAAAAGCTTTTCCTAAACGAACCCTAAAATTCTAATGTTTGGTTACAGTTTAGTGTTATTTGCTCGAATAAAGAAGCCAGTTCAAGATTGTAGGTTAAGGGTAGCCACATTAAATGTAGGAATTTTAACTAGTAAGACTATGGAATTGGTAGATGTCATGATTAGGAGGGAGAGTTAGTATAGCTTGCTTATAAGAAACTAAGTAGACTTGCGAGAAATCTAGGTAAATAAAGGATATCGGGTTTAAACTATATTACAGTGGCAAGGATAGACATAGGAATGTGATAGGAATAATAGTTGCCAAGGGTCTTGTAGAAAATGTAATTGTGGCCATTGGGAAAGGTGATAGGATTATGTTAGTTAAATTAGTTATTGGAGAAAATATAGCGAACGTTATTAGTGCATATGCCCACCAAGTACGATTAGATGATCAGACTAAGAGAGAATTTTGGGACCAAATGGATGAGGTATTACAGGAGATATCTATAGGAGATAACCTTATTATAGATGAAAATTTCAACGACCATATAGGAATAGATAAACTAGGTTATGGGAGGGTGCATGGGGGGTATGGTTTTAGTATTGGAAATGAGACTAGAGAGAGTACTTTAGATTTTGCATTGGCTTTTGACCAAGTGGTAGCCAATACTATGTATAAGAAGAGAGATGAGCATTTGATAATCTTTAAGAGTGGATCAATTAGGAGCCAAATTGATTACTTTCTAGTAAGAAAAGTGGACTGTCTAAAATGTAACAACTATAAGGTGATTCGTGGAGAGAGCCTGACGTCTTAACATAGGATTTTGGTACTAGATTTATGCTCCAAAGGGCAATGCCAATCTAGAAAGGATAATAAGCATTATAGGACGAGATGGTGGGACCTAAAAGAGGATAAATTAGAAATATTTAACAATAGAATGATTGAAGAATGTACTTGAGACTTGGAAGATGATATTAACTCTATATGGAACTCGATGGCCAATTGTATGACGAGAATCTCAAGGAAAGTCCTTGGAGAGTCGAAAGGAAAGGGACCCAACTCTAAGGAAACTTGGTGGTAGAGAGAGGAGGTTCAAGAGGTAGTAAAGACGAAAAAAGAGTGCTTTAAAAAATAGCAAAAGGATAAAAGTGAGGAAAACCTTAAAAGCTACATATTGGCTAATAAGAAGGTCAAAAAAGTAGTGACAGAGGCTAAGTTAAAAACCTATGATGACCTATACATTAGACTAGATAATAAGGAGTGAGAGAAGAGAATATACAAACTTACTAAGATAAGAGAGAGGAAAATCAGAGATTTTAATCAGATTAAGTGCATCACGAGTAAAGACTCCAAGGTGTTGGTGAAGGATGAAGAGATTAAGGAGAGATGAAAGAACTATTTTGAGAAATTGTTAAATGAAGAACATGGAGAAAGGTCAAAAAGAGAAGAGGTAACCAGTAATAAGGAAAACCAAGACTACATGTTCTATCGTAAGATTAGAAACTTTGAAGTGGAAATTGCACTTAAGAAAATGAAAAAGAATAAGACTGTAGGACCTATTGATATCCCTATTGAAGCTTGGAAATGTTTAGATAAGAATGGGATTGCTTGGTTGACTAGGTTATTTAGCAAGATTTTGTTTATTAGAAAAATGCCAGATAAGTGGAGAAAGAGTATTTTAGTGCCAATCTATATTAATAATAGAGATGTCCATAATTGTAACATCTATAGAGAAACTAAGCAGATGTGTTATATAATGAAAGTGTGGGAAAGAGTGATGGCATGTCGATTACGAGATATAGCAGAGGTGTCAGAAAATCAATTTGGATTTATGTCTAGTAGGTCAACAATGGAAGCGATCTATCTTTTGAGGACAATAATCGAAAAGTATAAAGAGATGAAAATCGACAATCATATAGTTTTTATTGTTCTTGAGAAAACATATGACAAAGTGCTTCGGGACATAATCTAGTGGGTGTTAGAGAAGAAATAAGTGACAAAAGGCCACATTCATGTGATTAGGGACATGTATGAAAGTGGTGAGAAATATTAGATCGTCAATTAGAGAGACAAGTGAATTTCTAATTATTATGGAGTTACACCAAGGGTTAACCGTAAGTCCTTATCTTTTTGCTTTAGTTATGGATGAGTTAACAACAAATATTCATGATAATGTGTCATGGTGTATGCATTTTGCAGATGATATCGTGTTAGTGGATAAGACTAGAGAAGGAGTTAACGCTAAGTTAGAGACTTGAAGAGAAGCATTTGAATCTAAAGGATTTAGGATAAGTAGAACAAAGATAGAGTATATGGGGTGTAATTTTATTAATAGTAACAATGGAAACAGAGAAGAAGTGAAGATTAAGAACCAAGAACTACCTAAGTAAACATTTTCGTTATCTAGGATCGATTATTAGAACAACTGGAGACATTGGAGTTGATGTGGTCCATAGAATTAAAGCGAAGTGGCTTAAATGGAAGAGTACATCTGGGTACTGTGCAATAAATGAGTATCCACTAGACTAATGTAGATGAGGATGCTAATGTAGATGTGTGGCAATACAAGAAAAAAGAGAGTTAGAAATGAGTCTGTTCGTGAATGGGTAGGAATAGCACCGATAGAAGAAAAGTTGAGAGAGAATAGATTGAGATGGTTTAGTCATATACAATGGAGACCAGCAGAAGCAGTGGTGAAGAGATACAATACAGTGATTGTAGATGAAAGTGTTAGGAGAAAAGGCAGACCTAGATTGATGTAGGCTAGCGTAATAAATAGATATAACAATCTCCTTATTTTGACTAACCAAATGGCCTCTGATATAATCGAGTGGACAAGAAAGATTCATGTAGCCAATCCCATTTAATGAGACTTAAGGCTTGGTTTGGTTTGGTTTAGATTTTGAAGGACATCTTATCCAACAAAATTATTAAGGTTTTTAATCCTACAACTAATAATGCAACACAAACATATGAGATTGCATACTTTCATATCTATTGTAAAATAAATGTAGACAAGAGAAAATTATTTATCCCTGTAGCACCCCATTTTTGACCGTCCTCAAGACTTGGACGTCATCGTTTGAACACCCGATGATCATCTTTGTTTGTGTTCGTTTTGAGTTCCGGAAGGACTCAGCCGCGCGCCGTGCCTTGAGATCTCTCAACTTGACTATTTTGTGCTTGGTCGTGGACCAAGGACTTGTGTTTTGTGCTTCTAAGGGTAGGAAGTGGCTTGTTAGCCATCCCTTAAACCCACCGGCCGTGGCATGAAGCCACCGGCCTTTCTTTCTCTCTACCGGCCATTTGTTTGGCCGGTCGGCTCAAACTTTTGGCCGGTCGGCCATTGAGTTGGCCGATGGTCACCTTTTCTGGCCAGTGCCTCCTTTTTTCCTTTTTTAGGCATTGTACATCCCAGCTGTGCCAGCTAGAGTACACGGACTTGTCCTCCATACACGTGTATGGAGGAATTGCACCCTTTTCACCCTTTTTGTTCTAAGCTTCTTGGAGAAGCTTGCACCCTTTGCTCAAGCTTCTTGAGGAAGCTTGACCCTTTGTCTTAGCTTCCTCAAGAAGCTTGCACCCTTTGTGTTAGCTTCCTTGAGAAGCTTGACCTCCTTGACCCTTTTGCCTTAGCTTCTTTAAGAAGCTTAGGCCTTTGTCTTCCTCTATAAAAGGAGGCTTTCCTTCTCCTTTGAAGAGGTTCATCAAAAACTAGAGTTATATGATATATACAACCCTCTCTCTCTATATCTCCGTCTCTCTCTTCATTTGTGTGTGTTAAAGGGCCTAAAAGGTTGTTTTGTTCTTAGTTTTGCACTAAGACACCTAGTATTACACCATACTTGGGTTATTGAGGTCTTGAGGGTTTGTTCTTGGAGTTTTGAGTTGGTTTTGATCAGAAGGAGAGGGCTGAGGTCGCTGTTCTTCAAGTGTTCTTCAAGGGTGAGCACATTTACTTTATATTCCCCATTCTTGCACTAGCTTTTAACCCACTTTGCATGCTGTTTTGAGCTTTGTGTATAAAACTCTATTTTTTCATGCTTAAGATGTTTCATTAAGACCTCTTTTGTGTTTGGGGTCGACCTCTCCCTCTTAGGCCTTGTTTGGCCCCTTTTGTGCCTTCTTTGGTGGGGCTTTGAATACTTTTGTGCATTGGCCTTCTCACCACTGAAATCTAGAGGATTTTCAGTGGTGAAGAAGGGGTTTTGAGGTCTTGCATAGGGGAGGGACACCCCTCTCCCTTGGTCTCTCTTTTGCTTGTGGTTTTGGCTCATAAGGGTAGCATGTTTGCTTAGTTGTTTTTGGCTCCATTTCAGAGGTTTTTGGGTGTTATTTAGTCATATTATACCTCTGTTTTTGGTCGGATTAGTGGTCCATTACATGCATCATATATTTGTTTAATAATCCCCTTTGTTATCATAACATGTGCCATGTACTTAGGTCACCATGCTTGCATGTCTTTGCCTAGCTTTATGAAGCTTTTGGTCATATTTTGCCATGCTTAAGGTGTGTTGGGTATTGATTTGATCATGTTTGCCATGTTTGGTATAGTCTCTTTGCATTTTGGCTTGTGAGCCTTGAGTGTGTGAGTCATTAGCATGCTTTAGTTGGATTGTTTCAGTGATTTGGAATCACTTCTCATACTATTTCAGTCCATAATCCATGTTTGTATGCTTGCATTCATCATCCCTTTCATGCCTTGAAGAGTTGTTCTTTTGTGCCTTGAAATGGGTCATTGTGCATGCCTATGTGTTTAAGGCTTTAGGCTGCCATATCAGTGGATTTTGGGGCTCCTTTTTGCATGCTAAAATTCTGTTTTTAGTTGAATAATCCATGCCATGTGTGGTTGGGGTGGTTGTAGTGGAATGCTCCCTTTTGTGGCCTTGAATGCCCTTTGTTTTGGGCCCATCTCTTAGCATGTTTTGACCATGATCCATGCATGCTTTAGTCTTGTCTTGGAGTGCCTTAGGACTGTTTTAAGCCATTTTGGTGCTTTGGGGCTTAGTTGGTATGGCTATGGTTTGAACCCTTTGGTTGGTCTCAAGCTTTGGCCCCCTTTGCATGATATGCTTCACTTGTGTGTTTGGTTTGACATTCTTCTTAGCATGATTTCAGAGCTCAGGATATTTGTAAAATGCCCATGTTTGTCTCTTTTAAGTATGCTTAGAGTTGCCTCTTTTATGCCTTAGGTGATGGGCCTTGGTGTATGCATGTTTCCATGTGTGTTTTGTGCCTTTGTTGCACCCTTTTGGCCACTATTTTGGGGTGCGGCTGAGGTTCCCCCATCTTAGTGTAAGTCCACGGATCATGCATTTGTATCTTGTAGTATGCTCATTACATTGCATGATTGTTGCATCTTTGTAGTTAGTGCATTGTTACATGCCTATCACTTTGCCTAGTTGCCTATCTAGGTTGCATTGTAGTGTTGCATACTTACCATATTACCATGTCATTTGCATGTTTAGGTTGCATTGCATTTGGCATGCTTTGCTAACTTAGCCTCATGTTGCATATTTGAGCCATATTGTATACGTGAGCCACATTGCATACATGCATTACATTTTGCTTGGTTTGGGGTGTCAAACCAAGCATGAGGAATGGGATGTGTTCGTACTTAACGTGACGAAACACGTCCCAATCCTCGGTCGCCGACGCCGTTGATCTCAACATGATAGGGCGTAAGGCACTCATTTGTTTTGTTGCATGCATTTACATTGATTTGCAAACTTGGTGCCTTTGGCCATCATGCATCGAAATGCGTGATTGGTGGCCCGAGAACCAAGGGCCACACTCCCTTGAGTCCATAACATGATAGGAAGAGTGGACATGCACACATTGCTTTGAAAATTCTATGCCATGCACTGTCTGTCCTCTGTTGCAGCAAAAACTAGTGCTCTGCAGGAAGAAATGGTCGGCCGGCCACTTTTACTGCCGACCGGCCACCAAAGTCTAGCCGTTTGCACCATTTTTGGCCAATGGCCACATACCTATGGCCGGTGATGTCCTATGCCGGCCGGTGGCATTTCATGTTGATCAAAGGGTGGTTCAGAAGCCATATTGGGATTTGTGCAAGACTTAGAGATGCAGAACAGTGCAAAAAAAGAGACAACAGTGGCATGGCAACGGCTTTCCGGGCGAGACAGAATCGAGCATGCATCATCTCATCATTCTGAGGCGGGGCTGTGGCCACCTCCCTTCTGTAATTAATTTGTTAATTAATTAGAAATTTTGTAATATTTAATTAGCTAGAATAGTTAGTTATTTATTTGGTTGTGTATTATTTATTTGGACCCTCCGAGCGAGGGCAATTGTGTAATAAGTGTGTGTGAGTGTGTGTATGTCTTCCAACCCCCACTTCTTTCTCCCTTTTACTTATCTGCTTTCAATGGTTAGTATTAGGGCATATTTAAATTAGCATACCTTATGCTATGCATGCGTGCATCCATACATTTGTCTTGCATGCACTGCCTCATGCATCATACTAACTGCATTGTATTTCAATTCCAAGTTGAATACCTGTTAGTTGTAGCATCATCATATGCCATCTTAGAATAGCCGAGCCTATTGTAATTGCATTTTGCATGTGTTGCATTAGCCATCTTAACATGAACTAGGATCATGCATTTGATTACTAACTAGTTTCTGTTTTGGCTTGGAGTACTAGGTAAGCTTTTATGCTTTAGCATCTCGCATGTGTGTGAGTGATTGCCATGATAGCATGCTTGCCATGATAGCATGCTTACCATGAGGCTATTTTCATATATGATATAACTGCCTAAATGTCTGTGGATGAAGGTTGGGTTACTTAAATTGGAACAATGCATTGAATGCGAGTTTTAAGCCCACTTGAGAGTGGCAAAACCATGTTTTATAAGCCCACTTCAGGGTGGCAAAATTCACGTCTTAGCCTACTTGCGGGTAGCACCATCAAACTATTTTCAAATAAACAAACATGAAATGTTTTGTTCCAATTTAGGTGACTTAGTCCATACTTTTTTGATGTGCGCATAACATAGTAAATCTAGGCTAATAACCAGAATAAGAGCACGTAATGTTTTCAAAACAAGATATCATGTTTAGTAGAGGCCGATCTTTGATCGGGCGAGCGGGGATGCTCATAGCTGACTTCCCCAATCATACCCAAGTTCCCAAACCGAGGCAACTTTGGTGATGACGGACACGTGGCCTTAGGCAAACGAGTCAGGGTTTCCTAAATTCCCCATAAAAAATATTTAGGTGGCGACTCTGTATCTTGCAAAGCAATCCATGTTTGGCACTTCTTTCTAAAAAAATCTGTTTTCAAAAACGATTTGCCGGATTTGGACTCTTTGGTTCAGATTAAGAACTGTAACAATTTGAGTCCGAACTGTAGTGAGCCCAAAATGAACAGAACGGGGGATTCATCCTCCCGGGGCGTTTGGGGACGTCTACAATCCCACTAATTTAATTTGATAACTTATCTTAATCACTTCACTATTAATCTTTGCTGACCAAACAATCCTTAAAGCACTACACTCCTGTCATGGCGTTTTGTCGGGAATAATTACTCATAAATATAGTATTTCAACAATTGGACTATTAATTGTTAAAATATATCAATAGTTAACTATTTAATGATTGAACCATTAGATGAAATTTAACAAAGAGTGACTAATCCAAAATTACTGAATAATTATTTATAAAGGTAACTTTTTTTTCTTTGTGTAAATTATATTAACCAAAAAAATACCTTAAAATAATCTAATCAATCAAGTTCTACAATACATTGACAAAAGTCCAATAACCACCATAAGAAAAACCTTATAATGACCACACACAACACACACACACACACACACACACACACACACACACAAATAATACAACATGTCAACAAAGATCACACATAATGAAAGAGAAATAATCAATCATTACCTTTGGCAAGAATAAGAAAATGCTTAAAATCCCTAAAATGACCCTTGAAATATACCCTAATGACTATCAATTATTAATTTTTTTTTGAAATCAATATATTAAAATTGATCTCTATGTTATGTTAGTGTGGGTAAGTTTAGGAATATTCTTTTAGGATTTCTAGCAATACTTGACAATGATTAACCCCATAACCTCCCAAATAGAAGTATACAAGAATAGTTAATTGAACTAAGCTAAAAAACTATATGATTGAAAACAAGTGAAAAAAACTATTCAAAAATTACTAATAGATTTAAAGACAAGAATAATTGTTATGTAAAAAATTAATGATGAGGTACAGGAAGTGGACTCGAAAATGAACAATGTTTCCAAGGGTCGTAATGGCCCGATGAAGAGAAATTAAGATGAGTATTACAATGAACGCTATTTCTAGGTCTTGAAAGATCGATGCCTATGAAGAGATGACGAAGTAAAGAACTTGACGGATAAGCTGATAGACCTGCAAACGATGTTGAACTTCATGATGCAAAGCAAAGTGATGCAGTCGACGTTACCAGTGCTTACAACGCCACTAGTTGCCGTAAACACCGACGCTCAGCAGAAAGGGTAGTTAGCGATGCCAACCGTCCCTCAGCATGGAAAAAGACCTATGAACTCGCCCTAGCAATCTCAAAACACCAGGCGAATCAAACCATGAAGAGCATAATCTCAGAGAGCAAGAGAGACACATATCAGAGGATCCTGGTAGGTGAACGGACAAAGACTATGCCCCGAGAAAACGGTGGATGTCAAAAGCTCCAACAGGACACATCCCAGTACGGGGAGCAATACGCCAAAGAGACTGAAGTATGTCGACAGCCAAGCTCTAGGTTGGTCGAAGGACTTAAGAGATTACCTCTAGAGAAAGAGGAACGATATCGAGGTTACGTCCACCGTACAACCGAAGTCACCATTCTCGGTAAAGCTCGACACATTTAAAGCACTGAAGAGGTTTTCTATGTCGAGGTTTCAAATATATGATGGTAAGTCCGACCCTAACTTTCATATTGGTTTATACTTGAATGCGATGTCTTTGTGAAGTGTAAACAACCAGTTGTTGTGTAAGGTGTTCCCGTCAACGTTTAGAGATAAAATATTGGATTGATTCCTAAAGCTGTCTAAGGGATCGATTAAGAGGTAGAAAGGCCTAGCTGAGATGTTCATGGCCAGGCTTGTGATGAATAGACTACATCTTTTGAGGGTTGATTTATAATCGGCGCTAAAGATTGACGATGGCGAGAGTTTTAGGGCTTACACCAAGAGGTACTACGAGGTTTACAATTGGATTTCGATATGTAACCAGGAGCTAGTAGTCATTTCTTTTAAGAATTGCTTGGCGGATGATTGTCCATTTCTATAATCTCTTGCAAAGATCCTCCCCGAAGAACATGGAGGATCTAATGGCAAGGATTGAGAAGTATGCTAGGACAGAGGAGGATAAGAAATCAAAGAAAAGAAGTATAGTGACGCAGGAAGAGAGAAATGGCTCACCAAAATGGGGCCGAGGTAAGGCCAGCGCTGAGAATGAAGAGCAGAGGCTAAAAGCTATACAACCAGTCAGCACAATCTTCAAGATCCCGATCTAAAGGATCTTAGAAAGGATCAAGAACCATCTCTATTATAGGCCACCACAGAGAGTCCAAGGAAGTCTAATGGAAGATTCCATACTAAATCAT
This sequence comes from Camellia lanceoleosa, assembly GCA_025200525.1. Lineage (NCBI taxonomy): Eukaryota > Viridiplantae > Streptophyta > Magnoliopsida > Ericales > Theaceae > Camellia > Camellia lanceoleosa. The sequence goes on along the minus strand of CM045767.1, from coordinate 70,797,268 downwards.
GTGCATATCATAATGAGACAAGCCACATGACCCAAGGGTATTAAACTCTAAAACAACTTCTAGAAGACCTTGTGAGACAAGAACACCAGAAGGACTTCGTAGATAAGGAGAATACGAGAAAGGAACAGGCGAAATTGGCCAAGGCACAGGCAACAGCAATAGCACCACCCCTCTAGCACCACAAGCAGATAGACTATGGGTTATCAACATGATCCATTCCAAGGGTAGTGAAAACTAAATTAGGGCGAGACACAAAGACTGAGTCACCTGCAACACATCTTCCAAGTTTAACAGCAGAAGCCCCGAACAGAAGAAAGTCAGGGGCCGATGATTGCGTTCACGAACGAGGATTTGGAGGTGGTCTAGCATCCACACAATGATGCTTTGGTGGTGACCTTAACGATTAGAGAGTGCCAGGTAAGAAAAATACTTATTGATCAAGGCAGCTCCTGTGACATCATATACACCAAATGTTGTAAGGAACTTGGCCTCCACAAGGATAATCTGGAACAGTTCGATAGCCCCATGGTAGGATTTAATGGCACACCGATGTGGCCTCTGGAAGCAACAAACTTGGATATTCAAGCAGAGACAACGACTATTACGACAGATTTTATTGTGATCGATACACCAGTGCCTTACAACATCAACTTGGGGAGACCTTGGTTGCATGTAATGAAAGTTGTGCCCTCAACCTTGCACCAATTACTGCGGTTCTCAACAGAGTTTGGGATTGAAAAAATAAGGGGAGACCAAGTGTAAACGAAACATTACTACATCGAAGCAATGAGGTACACCTATAATATCCAAGAAACATAGATTACAGAAGTAGAAGATGAAGGCTAGAAGGTCATAGACGATGTCAGTAATGAGCATGCTGACAAGAACCAAAAGCCCTTGAAGAAGATCCTAGTTAATAATGGCAATGAAGAACAATTCTTCCTCCTCGGCTCAAGCTTAGTTGAGGAAAAAGAAAGTGAGTTAGAGGCTTTTCTAAGAGAAAACATGGAGGTGTTCGCCTGGACACCATATGAGATGCTAGGGATCAGCCCTGAGGTCCCCTACCACAAGTTCAACATTGACATGTCAACTAAACCAGTAATCCAACGAGCCAAAAGACCAATATTAGCTCATGTAGAAAAGGAATCGAAGAAGCTGTTGGTAGAACAGGCTATCCAAAAAGTACATTACTGACTTAGATGTCCAACATAGTGGTGGTCAAGAAAAAGAATAGGAAGTGAAGAGTCTGTGTGGACTTCATAAGCCTGAACAAGGCTTTTCCTTTACTTGAGTCATAGGCGGATGAGTTTTCTTGATGCATACAGGGGATATCACCAAATAGCCATGTTTGCGTCAGATGAAGAGAAAACGGTCTTCATCACTCCAAAGAGACTCTATTGCTATAGAGTTTGCCCTTTAGATTGAAGAACGCAAGGTCAACATACTAGGGACTTGTGACCAAGATGTTCAAGAACTTGATTGGTAAAACCGTGGAAGTTTATATCGATGACAAGTAAGGAACCTTCTGATCATCTAGCTGATTTCAATGAGGTGTTTGACAATTTGAAGGCATTCCAACTTTGACTTCATGCCTCCAAGCGTGCTTTCGGGGTAGGATTCAATAAGTCTTTAGGATATCTAGTGACAAGAAGGGAGATTGAAGCAAACCCTGATTAGATCAAAGCCATACTTGATCTGAAGAGCTTGGCCACAGCGAAGGAAGTCCAAATCTTAACTGGAAAAGCAACAGCCTTGAATAGATTCATAAGTCGGAGTTCAGACAAGTGCATGATATTCTTCCAGTTGTTGAAAAAGGCCACAAATGTTTTGTGGATAGAAGCATGTAAAGTCGCCCTAGCCGACTTGAAGAAGTACCTGACTTCCCCACCATTGTTGTCAACCCCAATCTCGATGAGTTATTTTTGTATTTGGTAATTGCAGACCACTCGGTCAATACAGTACTCGTCTGAGAAGAAGAAAAAGAATAGAAGGCAGTGTATTACGAGAGAAAAACTTTGGCGAGCACAAAGACAAGGTACCTTCCCTTAGAGAAATTAATGCTTTCCCTAGTAATGGTGTCAAAGAAACTGGACCACTACTTCTAGGCTCACAGGATCATGATATTGACAGAGCACCCGTTAAGGTCCTTGTTACAATATGGAAATCTATCTAAGAGGATAACATGATGGGCTGTTGTTCTAGGTCAATGCAACATAAAATACAAACCAAGGACAACAATCAAACGATAGGTCTTGGCCAACTTTATTGCTGAGTTCAGGCCGAATGCAAGCTCAAGGCCCAAACTAGTGAACCTCGACCTGGGATACGCAAAGGAGACCGAAGAAACATAACTATCAATTCAAACCACAAGCCAGTAGAAGACAAGAAAGCCCAAAAGAAAATATATAAGGAACCAAAACCATGCAATATTTACATTGGTGAGTCCTTTGTCTCTTTTTTGATGGTAGTTCAACTTGGCAGGTATAGACACCCCATTTTTGACCATCCTAAGACTTGGACATCACCGTTTGAACACCTGGTGATCATCCGTGTTTGTGTTCGTCTCGAGTTCCCGAAGGTCTCGGCTACGTGTCTTGCCTTAGGATCTCTCGACTCGCTTGTTTTTTGTTTGGTTTTGCACCAAACACTTTTTGCTTTGCTTCTGAGGGCAGGGAATGGCTTGTTGGCCATCCCCACACCTCACCGGCCATGGCTTGAGGCCACCGGCCATGCTTTGTTGCCACCGGCCATTGGTTATGGCCGGCCGGCACTCTTTATGGTCGACCAACCATTGTTTTGGTCAAATTGTCATTTTTGGCTGGCCGACCACTATGCATCTGCTTTTGGCAGATATTTTGTGCCAGCTATGATAGCTGGCACCCACTTTGCACCCCCTCCATACATTGAGGGATTTCACTCTTGCTTAGCTTGTTTTGTAAGCTTTGCAAGAGTGAACCTCAATAAAGGGAGGCCTTTTTCTCCCTCCTCAAGGGTTCCAAGAAGTTCCAGAGAGGCTCTGAGATTAGGGTTAGCATATTGTATCTATCTATCTCTATTTCTCCCTCCCTTTTGCTCTCTGTGTGTGTTTGTTCTTAGTTTTGCACTAAGGCACCTAGTTCTACACCTTACCTTGGTTGCTGAGGAGCCAAAGGGGTGTTCTTGAAGTTCTTGAGTGGATTCAAGCTAAGGAAGGTTGCTGGAGCTCCTTTCTTGAGGAGGTCTACAAGGGTGAGTGTTCTTGCTCTTTATTCCCCATTTTTGCATAGGCTTTTAGCCATCCTTGCATCTGTTTTTAAGCTTAACTTATAACATATAAAAGTTCTGATTTTAAGTGCTTAAAATAGTTGTTTAAGGTTGTTTTGGTGTTTGGGGTTGTTTGACCCCTCTTAGACTTTGTTTGGTCTCATTTTTGTGCACTTTTGGTGAGCTCCGGGACCACCTTGTCTTGGCCTCCTCACCACTGAAATCCAAAGGGATTTTAGTGGTGGGGATGGTGCTTTAGGGTCCTAAGAAGGAGAGGGTCATCCCCTCTCCTTGTTGCTTTCAATATTGGTCAGTTTAGCCTCATGTGTGAGTATCTTGTTTAAGTTCATGTTGGCCATGTCTTAAGTAGTATTTGTGCCTATTTTGTCATGATATAGCACTGTTTTTAATTGGTTTAGACATCATGCATGCTTAGCATACTTGTCTTGTAATGCCATGAAATTGTCTTAACATGCTTTGTGCTTTGAGCCTTGTTTCTAGCATGATTTTGGCCTAGCTTTGTAAAGCTTTTATGCATGTTTTGGTGTGCTTGAGGTCTGTTTTTGGTTGTTTGGGTCATCCATGCTTTGCTTTGTATAGCTACCATGCAATCTCCCTTGTAGGCCTTGAGTGTTGACCCCTCTGGCATGCTTTACTTGCTTTGTTTCAGTGGTTTGGAACCACTTACCATGTCATTTCAGTCCTTTTGGCATGCTTGTATGTTTGCATTTGATGCTCCTTTAATGCTTTAAAAGGTCGATGCCTTATGCTCCATGTTTGTACCATTGTGCATGCCTCTAAGATTAGGTCATTTAGATGCCATCTAAGTGGTTTTTGGGGCTTACTTTGGCATGATTTAGGACTGTTTTGGTTCACTTTGGTCATTTTCTACATGTGTCACATGACCATAGTTTAAGTCTTGCATTGGTAGGTTGATTTGGCATCATCTTCTACATGTTTTCGAAGATTATCATGTATGCTATTTGTCCATGTTAAGTATGCTTAAAAGCTGCCCCTTTATGCTCAAGTGTTGGACCTTGTGTGCATGAATGTTTGTGTGTACATTGGCCTTGCATGTTATCACACACTTGGCCTCTTTGTATGTTGTTGCATGCTTAGGTGGTAGTGCATTTGGCATGCATTCCTTTTGCTTTGGTTACTTAACATGTCACATGTCTTGCATGTTTGTATGTTGGCATTACATTTTGCATGTTTGTTAGCTTGCATACTTGTTACATGTTTGCATACTTGCCTCTATGTTCATGTTGCATACTAGCTTGTATGCTTAGGTTGCATTTAGCATGCATGCCTTGCCTCTTGAATCAATTATGATGGAGGTTGGGTCTATTTGTTTGTTTGGTTTGCATTACATTTGACATCAAAATGCATACTTGGCTTCTTGGACCATCACGCATTGAAATGCGCAATTGGTGGCCCGAGGGTCGAGGGCCATCCTCCTTTGAGTCATGAACATGATAAGGAGGGTGTTGGTGCAAACATTTCTTTGAAAATGCATTTTCATGCCTTGTCTGCCCTCTGCTGCTATCAAAACAGGATTCTGCAGGCACAGATGGCCGACCGACCACATTTAGTGCTGGTCGGCCATGAATTGGTGGCTAAGAGCTCCATTTGTAGTCGATGACCACTTTCCTCATGGCCGATGGTGTTCCTCTTGGCCGGTGACCTTCCACAGTGATCAAGGAGTGATGCTGAAGCATCCTTGGGACTTGTGCAATTTTCAGAGGCATAAAACAGTGAAAGTAGAGGCAGCTTGTGCATGGTGACGGATTTCCAAGCAAACCCGAGCACACATGCATTGGACCCTCTTCTCGAGGCTGTTTTATTGCTTTCTTAGCTTAGTTAATTTGCTTAACTAGTTAAGTAGTCTGTAATATTTAATTAGCTAGAATAGTTGATTATTTATTCGGGTTTGTATTATTTATTCGGTCTCTCTGAAAGAGAGTATAATTGTGTAATAAGTGCGGGTGCGTGTGTGCATGTCTTCCAACCTCCACCTCTTTCTCCTTTTTACTTACCTACTTTTGATGTTAGTATTAGGTCATATTTTAATTAGCATCCTTATGCTATGCATGTGTGCATTCATTCATCTGTATTGCATGCACCGGGCTCAACGCATCATACTAACTGCATAGTATTTCAAATCTAACTTGAGTACGTGTTATCTGTTGCATTTCACATGCCATCCATAGATTAGCCGAGCCTATTCTAGCTGCATTTTGCCTATAATGCATTAGCCATCTTAACATGGACTTGGATCATACATTTGATTACTAACATGTTCCTTGTTTTAGCTTGGAGTACTAGGTGAGTGTTTATGCTTTAGCATCTCGCATGAGTGTGAATGTTAACATGACAGCATGCTTACCATGTGGCTATATGCTTAGTTGATATAATTGCCTGAATGCCTGTGGGTGAAGGCTGGATTGCTTGAATTTGGACAATTCATTGAAATCCGTGTTTTAGCCTACTTGCGAGTAGCAAACTTCAAACCATTTCCAAACAAACAGATATGCGATGCTTTGTTCCAAATTAGGCGATGTAGTCTATACTTTTGTGTTGTGCGCATCACATAGTAAGATTAGCTAATTAACCGGAATAAGAATACATAACGTTTTTAAAATAAGATATCACAGTTAGTAGGTCGATCTTCGAATCGGGTGAGCGGGGGTGCTCATAGCTGACCTTCCCTAATCGTACCCAAGTTCCCGAGCCGAGGCAACTTTGGTGATGACGAACACGCGGCCTTAGGCAAACGAGTTAGGGTTTCCTAAATTCCCGCATAAAAAATATTTAGGTGGCGACTCTGTATCTGGCAAAGCATCCATGTTTGGCACTTCTTTCTCAAAAATCTATTTTTCAAAATGATTTGCCGAATTTGGACTCTTTGGTGATTTATCAATCTTACATTGCACATTGTGAGATCAAATTAAGAACCGTGACAATTTGAGTCTGAACTGTAGCATTGAGGCCCGCGGGCGCGTCTACAGCAGGGAGTAGGGGCATGAGTGGTGTTAGTTTCACTAGACAGACAGATGCTGGAACAATCAATCTGACTGGGATTCAATGCCTCAAATAATGAAGCAGAATACGAGGCATTGATTGTCGAATTGAAGATAGTTGTTGCAGTGGAAGCCAAGGAAATGGTAGTCTATTGCGACTCCTATCTCATCGTAAAGAAGGCGACATGTAAGTATGCAGCCTAAAATGAGAGAATGCTGGCTTGTATGAAAGAAGCCATCAAGCTATTAACTCACTTTCTGAGTTGCAGACTTTAGCAAGTTTGTTGAGAAGACAATAGCCATGCCGACGCATTAGCAAACTTGGCCTCGGCCATGAAGTCGAACTCCCTCTAAACCATCATGGTACACTACTTGTCAGGCCCAAGTGTTGAGCCCTTGATCATAGAATATGAAACAATATGCATAGAGTTGGGTCCTAGCTGGATAGACCTCTTTGGTTAAATTCATCAAGGATAGCAGATTGCTAGAAGATAAAAAAGAGCACACAAGGTCAAACTCAGATCAGCAAGATTCTGTTTGTAGGTCGAAGGTCATCTCTATAGGTGATCTTTTACTAGACCACTACTGGGATGTGTGCATCTTCCCACGTTGAAGATTTTTTTATTCAAGATCCATGAAGGAGTTTGTGGAAGTCATACAAGGGGTAGGTCTTTGGCCCATAGAGCTATCTCGCAAGGTTACTAATGGCCTTACATGCAAAAAAATGTTGAAACCTACATCAGAAAGTGTGAAAAGTGTCAGAGATTTGCACCTTTGATACATCAGTCGACTAAGGACTTGAATCCAGTGTCTAGTCCTTGGCCATTCTCCCAATGGGGCATGGATTTGATAGGGCAACTACACAAGGCAACTGGCCAGAGGAAATTCCTACTAGTAGCCACATATTACTTCACAAAATGGGTGGAGGTTGAGCCATTAGCCAAAATCTGAGATGTGGACATAAGGAACTTTATTTGGAGGAATATCATCACAAGATTCAGGATCCTTAGAGCCATTGTGGGAGACAAGGACACCTAGTTTGATAGCAAATTGATCAAGAATTTTTTCTCTAAGTATAAGATCAAGAACTACTACTTAACGCCTAGCTTCCCTCAAAGCAATGGTCAAGCTAAGGCCTCAAATAAAACCATCCCGAATGACATAAAGAAGAGACTGGAAGCTGCTAAGGGAAAATAGGTTGAAAAATTGTCAAATGTTCCATGGCAATACTGCACCATACCGAGAAAATCAACTAGAGAATCATCTTTTGCCATGGCTTATGGCATAGAGGGCATTATACCATTAGAGATCGACATTCCTAGAGTCAAAATTCAGGCAGTAGAGAACAGAACAAATGAAGCCTTCCTAGCCTGAGATTTGAATCTGATTAAAGAAAGAATGAAGAGAGCAAGGATTTGACTAGAGGCATACCAGCAAAGGTTGGCCAAAAAATACAACAAGAAGGTAAAGCCTAGAGAATTCCAAGTTGGAGATCTTGTTTGGGAAAAATCGTCAGCAACAAAAAAGATCTCAAAGAAGGTAAGGCCCAAACTGGGAAGAACCATATATAATTATCTCGATTGTTGGCAACGGAGCATACCGGCTAAAAAACTTTGATGGCAAGGAATTGTCAAGACCATAGAACACCAGTAACTTGAAAGTTTTCTATCATTAGTTTTCTTTCTTTCTTTTTTAATGTAATTTAAAGAATAATTAGTTGAAGTATTGATTAATAAAATACTAGTTTGAATTTGTTTTTTACAAATTGTTGTCAAAGTTTGTGTGTCAGTTAGTCATTATTAAGCAAAACAGATAGTGTTAAGCCGGTGTGATGTTCTAAAGAGGAACTAAACGATTAATTTAGGCTTTTCAAAATGACAGAGCTAAACTAAGTTAAAAGATGTTTGAATGAAAAACAAGACGAAACCAGCCATGACATTGCCTAGGGGGCAATAACGTTGGACAGCCGACCTGGCTAATTTGTACGAAAAGCCAAGGTAGTTAATACTGTGAAATCGATGCACAAGGTTGAGCCTTAAATGTTCCATTTAGACGAGCTAAACATGATGACTTTGGTCATGGATGTCTATGTTGGTGAGACTTAGGCAAGATTGAGATGTATGATCCTTAATGTGAACATAAGTTTTAACTTATATTCACTTTAGGGAGTAAGGAGCTGAGATGAATTGCAATTGGGATGAGTCGTTAATATGATTTGAAAAGAGTAACACTTGGCGAAATTTCTAAAAGTATTTAGTTTGCAATACCCGAGATGAAATTATCCGAGATAATTGTATTTTCCGAGATAAGTTCATCCGAGGTTGTTGAGTGGCCAAGATGAGATACTTAGAAAAATTTCTGAGAAACTAGAAGCACGACATATAATGCAAAGAAGACATACACTCAACACTTAGAAGAAAAACAAAGATGCATTCAAAGGTGTTCTATTACAAAAGAAGACACATTGGCCTTGAAAGGTACAAGTCGCAATTGTTCAAACAACAAGAAGGAAAAAGTACAACTAAAAGACAGAAAGTAAAAAAGAAAAAAGCAAAACCTAAGTACTAGGTTATGGATTAAGGTTCTTAGTCTATCTACTTCAGCTGTTGGTAGTGCGTCGGCCTCAGTAGATAGTGTTGCGGCTTTGCCAGCCTTAGAGTTGGCTTCAACCTCTTCATCAATCTCCTTCAAAAGATCTTCGACAGACTTATCAGCTATAGACTTGTCAGCCTCTTTGACCAAAGAAGAGCTCTTGGAAACTTCTTTGTCATCATCCTCAATAAGGCCCACCACCTGGTCATTGAGGGTAGGGGACTTAACGCTAGAAGTGGCTTCCTTAGATGCCTCTTTTTCTTCGCCACCTTCAGCACCAGCAGCTTCTTCAGACTGAGTTAAGGATTTTGGGAGGGGGGGGGGAGGGGGGAAGAGCACATAAAGTTGACCGAGGTCCCGAAGTACAAAGTCCTCAAGGACAGGTAGCTTTTTTAGAGAAGTGATCCAGCCAAGATAGTAGCCATTGTTGCAGGCCAAGTTAACATGTTTCCTGTATTGATCACGCACGTCAGCCTAGCTCTTCTCATAGGCCTTCTCATTAGCAGCCTTGATTTCTTGATCTTTTGTGGCTAAGGCATCGGCCAGCTTCCTTTCAGCCTTAGCCTTTTGTTCGGCAAAACCTTGCTATCTTGATTTTGTCTAACTGGCTCTTGATGGTAACTTCAGCCTTATTGAGTTGAGAGATGTAACCTGATGTTTCCTGTTTCTTCTTTATCAGGTCTTTCTTCATCAATTCGACCTTAACGGCATAGAAATGGGCCTGCTGAATGGCCTACAAAGAAAGAAAGTAAATAAGTAAAATTTGACTAAGTATGGAACTTGAATGCAAAGGTAAGAGTCAAGAAGATTACCAGGACTGAATGGTGCATCGTTAGAGCAAAGTGCTCATACTTATTATATTCGCTTATGGCGTCCATGTCGACTGGCAATAGGAGGCCCTTGGTTAGTGTAGCAACAACTTCAGGGTCCCTCTTTGCGCTGTCTCCGACTTTGAGAAGCCTATCGCCCACTTGTATCTCGGGAAGCCAGGCGTCCTACTGGGAAGGACATGAAGTCTTTTCCCAAGGTGTGTGTGTCGGCTTTACCAGCCAATCTAATGTAGACATCGACTGGGATGTCGAATTCCTGGAGGAAATATTCTACCTTGGCAGGGGAATCGACTCTCCATTTGTGTATACCCATAATCTCGGCTAAAGGTTTTGATGTCGTTTTCCTTAGGTAATTTTGGTGATCTACGTTTGGTGAACCTGGGGTTTATAGTGGAATTTTGGGGATTCAAGTTTGAAGATTCTAGGAAAGCCTATTGGTGATCTAAGGTTTTAATGTTGTTTGCCTTAGGTAATTTTGGTGATCTACGTTTGGTGAACCTGGGGTTTACAATGGAATTCTGGGGATTCAAGTTTGAAGATTCTGGGAAAGCCTATTGGTGATCTAAGTTGTTTTTTTTCTAATGTGTAAAAACAAAACCCAATTTCTTGACTAGGTTATGCAAGGACAACAAGTTATTGTAGAAGAATGATGAGCAATGATCTGGAAAAAGATAAATAACACAGAAGACATGGTTCAGAGTTAGAAGATTATGCAAAATGGAAAGGCAAATATGAACAATGCATACCATTGTAAATATGAACGACCATGGATGGGTTAAGCAAAACCAATTGCAAAGTGTGCAAGAACAGAGTATGATGTGTTTCAAACTTCAAGGAATTAAAGATGTGTGCAGTGTTAGAGTACAAGAGTACAAGAACATGAAGAGCTTCAAAGACTAAAATTGAAAAGGTTAGGGACTTACATATTGAAATTGAAGCGATGGAGATCTTAATCGCATTCGTCGGAGTGAGAGGCTTCGATTGATCAGAGCAAAATGATGGTTTGGTTGCCGAAGCTGGAGAACCAAAAGAGTTGCAGAGAGCTTGGAAGTGCGTTAATGGCAGATTATAGAGAGAGAAACTGAAAGAAGAGAGAGTTGAGAATAAAGAAGTGAAGTGAAGAGAGAGAGAGAGAGAGAGAGAGAAAGAGAGAGAGAGAGAGAGTTTTGAGGAAAACTGAAAGGGTAGCAAAAGGTAATGATTTTGAATCTTTAGGTGACGTGTCTAGCTAACGTCAGATGATGTCAAGCGGCGTGGTTCGGAGGTGAAATGACGCGTCTGAGGCGTGATTGGTACAATGCAGTGAATGGGTGACACGTGGATGAAACGGTTGAGTTTCTTATGACATGACAACTCATGAATCTTGGATTCTTGAACTCTTGAACTAGCGAGTTATGATCTTGGCTAGTAGTGCGATCTCGAATGAGAAGTTGGTTCATCATTCTTGATAAGTGGACACTTGAGTCCTTGTTTCCTGATGCCGGCGACTCATGACCTTGATCGAAGAGTACTTTCTAACATGTTGTTAGGCCAACATGCTGGGAGGTCCAATGATGTAGGTTCCATCACCTCAGGATGCTAAAGTAATAGAACCTAAGGGCAGTTGTGGGGACATAATTTTCGGGAGATCCACGTGGCCGAGGTGCAATGTGAACGGATCACTTCGGCAAGGTTTTTATGATATTGTCGATATGTGATGCGATAATATCAGAATCCGAGAGAAATGGATAGAGGACAATAGTCCCAGATGATTTGGGACACTCTGTTTGGATATAAATGAGACTCTTGATAAAGATCATTCTTATTTAACTAAGAGTCCAGGATAAGTGTTGCTCTCGGGTCTTACGAAGTCGAACTTCTAGGGAACGAGGGCATTGCTTGGCTATAAAAGAAATGTATCCCCATGGGTCTAAGGTATGTTATTCATTGTGAGCTCTTTGTTTGAGCAGTTATCTTATGAGATTATTAACTGACTTGATCGTCGGAGTGCCCTCGGGTGGACGAGCCACCGTGATATTTCTTGTCCTCTTGTGCGCAAATGCTAACTTAATCTATTCTTCTGCGTGCTCTCCAACTAAATTTCCTAAATCTCGACAAAGAGATCTGTTTGATTGTAAGATCAGAAATCAACACCATTAAAAAGTAACTTAATATTTTTTACTGCACTTAAACATGGCCCCCCTTAATAGAATTTCAATTTGAATTTTTTACTCTCACGGTGGGTTTCCTTTGAACCAACTTGTTTGTTTTAAAATAATTAATATTTTTTTAGTGATTGAACTTTTAACCTCTCATACAAAAATGTATAAAAATAACCAATTATATAGGTCAATAATTATATAACTAAAAATAAATGAAAAACTATTTAGAAATAACTGTAATCGGTTTATTGATTACAACAGCATGTATGCAAAAAATTATCTTTTGTTCTGTAATGTTCCGAAACCATAACTTAATATTTTTTGCTGCACCTAATTTGCTCCCTTAATCAAAATTTTAATTTGAATTTAACTGTCATGGTGAAAAACTTTTTTCTCAAGTTGATAATTACTGATTCGTAGATCCATGTCTCTAAAATATAAGTGAATAGATATTATCTTCAAAATGAATTTGTTCATATATTTAAAAAAATTGTGAACAACATACAGATTGTGATTAATTCAAAATTTTGGATCTTATATTCAAAAAATATAAGGGATATTAAAAAATAAAAATAAAAACTCAGGATTTGACCCTTGTTATAAAATAAATCCTAATTTTTTAATTTTATCAATTTAAATTCTAATCTTTTATATTTATTTTTAATTTTATTCATATATTTTCGTTAAGTAAAATTGATATAAATAAATAAATAAAAGAAAGTGTATTTTAGCTATTAATAACTCGATGTAGATATATATATATATAATGTTTAAAATACCTTTTTATTGAGTTTAATGATGATTTTTTTTTTTTTTTTTGGTTAATTTTACTTAACAAAAGTAGATATATAATTTAGATTAAAAATAACATAAATTTATTTATAAATCCCATTTAGAGGATTTATAGCTCAATAAGTACATAAAATATTTTTATGTTCCACCTAGTCCCATATATTAGGAGCTCCTTTTTTCTTTATTTATTATATTTTTGGGACTATTATACCCTTTGTTATATTTTTGTGTGTACATATTACACACAAATGTAATCATCACGTTTTCTTTTTCTGTTTTGGTAGTTTTGGTGATTACCGATTTTAGAGAAATTAGTGAGATGCGTTTCTTATATGTTTTGGTAGGGTTTCGAAACTCTATTTTACACATTGGTGGTGAGAGAATATTCTTCTATTGTTGCGGTTCAAAATTCTCTGTTATTCTATTGTTGCAATTCAAAACTTTGTTTTCTTTCAGTCAAAGATGGTAGGGGCATTACAAATTCAGAAGTTCAGTGTTCTTCCATTGTTAGACGAAGGTTATTTGTTTTTGCCACTACATGTTTGTGTACGTGTGGTAGAGATTCATATTGAGTAATGTTTGGTAAAGATGTATGTTCAAAATTGTTCAATATTTTATTAAAGTTTGCTTATTGGTTGGGTATTTTAGTGAATGTAAACGTTCACATCCAATGAAGCCATTATTGTAGATTATCAGATTTTAACGTTTTGCATTTGGTGATGTGAACTTCAATATTAGAAATATGTAACGGTTGTACACTACAACATATAAGAGTTTTAGAGACCAAATGTTTTACTCTCTAAAAGTGAAAATTTTGTTGCAAAAGATATTTTGGAACTAATTTCTATCGTCATGAAGATAGTCGCTAAAAAGTCGTCACGAAAAGTCAAAAACAAAGCATTTAGTGACTAAATTTTGAAAATGTCACTAATAAATAGACTTTTAGAAACAAAATAATTTGGTCTCAAAATAGTTTAATTTTTTAGACAAAATAATTTAGTCTCAAAAGGATAATAATTCATCACTAATGTTCAATTTTTGTTGTTAAAAATATAACAATGACACTTTTCGCAGCAAAATTATTTGGTCCTTAAAAAATAATTTTGTCCCTAAATTTAGGTCTCTAAAATCTTAATTTTTTGTAGTGACATGATGTGCAACGTAGACTGATAATTGCATGATTATTGCATATGTAAATGTTTACATATCACTGATTATTACATAAGTTTTGCATGATTTTTGTATGATTGGTATATGGTGTAAATGTTCACACTCTATGCAGTCATTGCTTATTGTAAATTATCATATTCAAAAATAGACATACTAACACACACAACAATGTGTTATTTTGATCACAAACATAGTATGTACATAAAAATGTAAATGTTTATATTAATTCTGTAATACAAATAAATAGTCGCACCCAGCATTGATGTTCACACACTCATATAAGATTGAGTGTGTGTATATTTCCATGAGAGGATATTATTTATCAGCATGCATTTATAATCTAAAAGGTCACATCGACATTTAGTAAGAGATTTTTAGAAGGTAGATAATTTAAAATTTTGGAAATGTGAGAAATTTCTTTCATAGGATAAGGGAGAGATTTTCTCCTAGAATAAGGGAGATATTTTCTCTCTAGAATGAAGAGATTCTCTTTGATATAAAGAGAGATTTCTCTATGCAATAAGAGAGAGATTTCTCCAGGGAATAGGGGACAGTTGTTATTTTTTTATTGTATATTAGTTTTAAAATGGAAACACGCGTGAAAAGTTAAAAGACTGATTTTGTCATATTACTCTAAACATCACTTAATAAAATATTTTTAAAAAAAGAGATAGATTAAATGAAATATAACACTTAAAAATAAAACTTTCTATAAAACAGCCTTAAAAATAAATATTGGACCTGATCCTTTAATATAATAAATTTGTAACCTATAAAAAAGTTTGATTTTAATGCAGTACCATTGAAAGAAATTCTGAGATGCTAGAAAACAACTTCCTCACGTAAAATTGTTACTATTTTTTTGCCCTTTTAGTGGGTTACATCGTAAACTTTTGGCAGGTCAATTGTATAATGGAGACCATGTGCATTGATAAATGGTCTCTATATTGGAACAAAACTATCATTTTCTGTAATATCTAATTGAGATATCATACCCTTGGACGCGGCAAAATTGATTAGGAGGGATCTCAAGTTGCAATTAATATAGCATTTGGCGTAGATTCGATTTTCTCTCATTGAACAAGTCTTAACTTAGGCAGAATTTGTGTTGAGGGTTGGTGGAACCTCCCAGATTATAGTCTCCGGTCCATAATAAATAATAGGATATTTTGATAATCTCAACTCGGGTGTTGCCTTGGATCTGCGGGAGGATGTGAGAATTTTCATATACTAAAAAAAAATAAAAAAGAACAACAACAACCAAAAAAAAAAAAAAAAAAAAAAAAAAAAAAAAAAAAGATATCATGACATGAAGTGGTGGATAAATTTTATACTAGACTTGCATCATATAGGAAGAGAATATATGTTATTTTAAGTCTGGCCCAGTTTGATATCAAGTTTAATTTAGGCCTTGTTTGGGAAGACGAGAATAATCCAAAAAGTCAAAAGTTACTTAAAAAGTTAAAAAGTTAACACTATTCACCAAAAGTCAACAATTACGGCTGCACAACTCCCAATTCAAATTTTTCTCTAAAAACTAATTTTTACAATTTTTTATTACACATTTTTCCATAAAAAGTCAAAAAGTTAACCCAAACATCCATATTTTCAACCTCACTTTTTTAGTCAAAAAAGACAAAAAGTGCACTTATTTAGTCTTCCCAAACAAGGCTTTAATCATTCCAAATATGATAATAAAAAAATTTCAAATCTCTAGTCCGTTTACTTAACCCAATAAATATAAACTATTTTTTTTTTATTTTTAATATTGTCATGAATGATATTAAAGTATTTAAATCCTTTTATTTATTATTTGAATTTGGAACATTAACAAAATTCAGTAATAAAACAAACTTGATTTTTAACAAATGTTTTAATTTAAACCTAGAAAGAAGTACATATATATATATATATTTACTTAATTTTATAACTAAAATAATCTATAATTATAATTAATATTTTATAAATATATGGGCCAGACTAATCTATAATTACAATTAATGTTTTATAAATATGCAGGTCAAGCTGAACTAGAATTTGTATTTCAAAATTTAAATATTAAATTGACACAAATCTCATAAGAAAAATTTTTTTTTTTTCAAATTTTAAAAACATCCGATTGAATCAAGCGGATTGGGCAGATCATCGACCAAAGTCCACCGCACCTACATGCCCTACATGTTGAAAAATCCTTGAGCCGTAGTATATATATGTCAAACATGTGATTTTGGTTGCGAAAATTAGGGGTAATATTATGCTACATATTCTTTAAAAATTGTGTATTATATGTAGTTTATTATATATTTTTGTGATAAATATTAATATTTTTATGATAAAAGTTACTTTTTTAGGTAGAATTATAATAATTTAGGTTCAGTTATACCCTTCAATAGTATGGAGTCAAATGTTAGAAAATTCATTTCTAATAGGTAATGCTATTAAGAAGTTCGATACCATAGTTCCTATTATTCCTATGATTGGATCATTATCTAAAGCGAAATTTTGTAACGTGTTAGGACATCCCATTAGTAAACCAGTCTGGGCCGATTTATCAAATTCTGATATTATTGACCGATTCGGGCGTATATATATGATTAAAAAATATTTGAATAAAAAAATTTATAACTTTATCACAAAAATACATAATACTAATACAAAATGCATAATTTAATCACAAATTATGGTCATTCTACGTTAAAAAAAATAAATAATATTTATCATAAAAATAAATAATATTTATTACAAAATATATAATAGAGTATATATATTACATACTTTTTAAAGAATATATATTATAAAAATTTCCGGAAATTATGGACTCTTTGTGGGTACATAAAGCACAGAAATTCCAACAGAAGAACCCGTCAAACTCCCAATCAAGTCCCATCATCTTACCCAATTTGGCCGTAACCCATATAACCCAAAAAAATAGGTAAATTATAAATATACTTTAAAATTTATTTAAAATACAAATTATTTCTTATAGTTTAGAAAATTATAAATATTTCTCTATTAAAATTTTTTATTTAACAAAATTAATTGAAAAAATGAAATTTCTAACTGTTTACTTATACAATAATAAAATTATCTGAATTATTAATTAATAAAATTTTAACATTATTAAAAACTATTAATTAACTTCATGATTTATTAATAAAATGATCTATTTATTATGAAATTAGAAATATTAGGGGACATAATGTAATTTCTAAAATTATATAAGATAATTTATAATTTAAGTAAATTTCAAGAAGTGTGTTTCTTATTTATTCAAAAAAAAAAAAATAAAGCTTGAAAAACAATGACAAATGTATATAAAAAAATAATCTGGGAAATCTATTTGCATGTAAAGAAAATTTGTAAGACTTCGTTTGCGATTTGGATTGATTTTTTAACTTTTGAGTTTTTAAAACTTTTTAGTTTAGGATTAAAAATTCTCGTTTGTAATAGATTTTTTAACTTTTTTGACTTTTATAAGAGAAAAAATAAAATAATCGTAATTTGTATGTGACATTTTGTCTTATTAGGTAAAAAGCCCAAAAACCTCATATGTCAAACGAAGGCTAAATGTAATTGATTATTGATGGGAAATTACATAAGTAAAATTTTTACAAAAAACTAGAGAAGTTTATGAATTTAATTATTAAAATTTGTAAATTTTATTACTTAATTTATATATATCTTTTTGGGTTAAATTCATTTTACTCTTATAGTAGGCGGTTGGAGAACTTTACCTCCACATCCTTCAAATATAGTCAGAAAGGTCTTATGTGATTTTTGGACTACAGTGTTACCGTTACTTTTCCATCGAAACTAAGGAAGTATATTACACAAACCATTGTTGAGGGCGGATTTTATTTTCTAAAAAATTAGAATAAAATTAATACAAAAAAGTACAATAGCCCCATTTTCTCTAAATCTAAAATTAGATTAATATGTTGATTAAAATAAAATAAAATAAATTAAAACATAATTAAGAATTGACCTAAAATATAATTAAGAATTTATTTAAAATATAATTAAATAAATATAAAATAAACAATAATTAAGAATTGATTTAAAATGTAATTAAATTAAAATTAGATTAACATGTTAGAAATTATAAAAAATAATTAATAGTTTAGAATTAATTTTGATCTAAAATATAATGAAATTAAAACTAGATTAAAAGTTATTAATTACATCAAATAGTTAAATATGTAGAATTAATTGTGATCTATATAACGGTTTCGGTTTTGACCCAATCCATTTCTTACTTTTGATTTCGGGAATTCATATCCTTAACTATCGTTCATTTCATTTTTATATTGTTGGTAGCTGAGTTTGGTTATTTGAGAGTTAAGATTGTGTTTGAAACAGATTTAGAGTTAGTTTTTCAATAGAGTTGTTGTTCAGATTTTTGCCTATTCACTCGAGCAGTCTTTCTTGTGCTCGAGCGATCTTTTACAGTGCAAAACTATTGAAAGTGAGGTATCTTCGCTCAAGCGGTCTTTCCTGCACTCGAGCAGTCTTTTATAGGTCTGAACTTCTGGGAGGAGGTCATTGTGTTTTTGGTCACTTAAGCGGTGTCACTTATTATGTCTAACGCTCAAGCAACGTTTTGATTGCTGAAGCGGTCTACGTATATATTAGTCCTAGAAAAAGACTTTTTGAGTAACTTTTTCATTCCTCTTTCTCTCTCTAAACATTCTAAAAACCCTAATTCTTCATTCACTCTCTCTAGTTCTTGCATTCATACTCCAAATACTCTCAATATATTGATTTCTTTACCCCAGCCCTTTGGAGAAAAAGCTAGAGCACGTCAAGAGCTTTGTTTTAATCGGAGAAGTTATCGTTTTGGGCTCTGCCAAACTTCAACCCTTGCTCTCTCTTTTCTTCTAATCTTGAGGCAGAGATTTCTTCAACCTTTGGTATGTTATTTGTCAGTGATTTGGGGATTTTGGGTTAAACCTAGGGTTTGGTTTTCAATTGAAAATAGGGGTTTTCAAATGAGTTCTTGAGAAAGGTTGTGGCAATATGTTTATGGTTGGGATATGTTAAAATGGTGAATTTCTTTACATAAAATTGGTTTTGTAAGTAAAGAAAGTTTTGTTCTAATATTATGAATATTTGGTTTGTAAAAGAAAATGAAAAATGATGTTGGGTTTTGTAAGATTGGAACAATGTATATGTTGATGATGATGGTGGAGTTGGATATGTAATATTACTCCCATTTTGAAAATGATGAGATTTTATCTTTTGTTGGAAATTACCTATTTTATAGAAATATCTATTTTGGGCTATCAGTGGAAAATAGCTTTGATTGTTGCAAAAATTGCATAATGATTATGTGAATTGAAACTAATTACTCATATATCTTGTATTGAGTATCGTTTCATACATAAGTATTGAAAATGTATTGTTTTGAAAGGAAAAAAAAAAAAAGGTAAATACCTTAGCGAATCTGGTTAGGGGGTGTGGTTGTGATTATTAAATTAGCCTGTGTGTAGTTGGTGAAAATCCAAAAACTCGTGTGGTTAGGTGCCGATCCTTCCGATGGCTTTGGTAGTACTTGTATAGCCTACTAGCAGACACATACCTAGAGATTTCTAGTGTTTTGTATCCACTGTCCTGTTTTCTGTTACAAAAGAATTATTTCATGAATTGATATATAATCTGACATTGCATAGTTTTGAGATGGAAATGTGAAATGTTTGACAAATGGCATGCATGCGCATTCACCTTAGGACTTTGTTAAAATTCATATATTGTGTTAAAATATTTCTATTAGTCTTTGACTCACCCTATATGGAAAATAACTTTCAGGTACTAATGATATGCCTCCACCAAGGACATAGCTTGGGAGGACTTGGAGCCAAGGGCTTCATTTTGTTATTTTGATGTAATTATTTTTGTACAAGCCTTGGGCTTTAATTGTATTGAGTTGAACCCATTTTGATGTACACAAGCATTGACTTGGAAAGATATAGCCATTAAGGCATTAATTGATTTTACTTTTATTTTAATTCTTGTATCCATGTCATATGCTACAGATTCAGGATCTAAAATTTATGAATATATATACGCATATGTCATCTTTTGTATGATTAAGTTTATAAATAGAATACAACATATGATGTTATTGATCAATTGTAAGGAATATTATGAGATGAGTTATTGCTATTATTTCGAGGCATTACAACTTGGTATCAGAGCTACCAGATTTGAATACTTGAGATCATGGGATGTGATTTTTACCACAATGGGTTCTCTCGCTAGATGATATTAGAAGTAAACCTGGTATGCTATGTGATCACATGTTATGTGATAACATGCTTGCGCGGCTAAATGATTATGGGATTTAATTTCTTAGATATTAATTGGGCTTACAAGTTTCTAGAAGTTCTGTTAAAAGAGTACTTGATCACTGCAATTTCTAACTGAAACTCTAGCAATGTCGCGGGATGGTCATTACCTAGAAAAGAAGTTCGTATGTGTTAATGTGATTAGGTACTTATATGGAGTGAATTAATTGTTGTCAATTGTATTAGGACATGAGTGAATTAGCTTTGTTACATTTGTAAATGTGCTAATTTGTTGTGTTACCTTTATTAGGATGTTAGGACGTGGACATGGTGGTAGTAAGCGTGGTAGGCCTAGGCAGCAAGAGGTGCCATTACCAGATGATATTCCAGTACAAGAAGAGGGAGTTGGTCAGGCCAACATGGCCGAACCAACAGGTCAACAAGCTATGGGCGCTTTGGCTCATGAAATGGATGGAGCTTTGCAGTAATCCATGGGCATTCTCAAAGTTAAGAGTCAAGTCCAGGCCTATGTTGTCGAGACAAGGCCGGCTTTTCTGAAGAGGGAGTTCTTAAGGTCAAATTCGGATGAGTTTTTGAGAGATCCGAAAGAGCCATTGAAGACGGATGAGTGGCTTGAGTAGATATTGAAAATGTTCGAGATGCTTGGCATCGAGAACGACGGTTTAAGGGTGACCTTGGCCTTCTTCCAGCTAAAGAGAGATGCGGGTCAATGGTGGAAGTATACAAGAGGGCGCATTAGGCTGACTTAAGAGGCCTTTGTCAACACCTTCCAAGACAAGTTTTTTTCTCCCACTGCTAGGAAGAAGTTAAGAGATCAGTTCTTGAAGCTCAAGCAGCTGAATACACCTATAGTCGAGTTTGAAGATGCTTTTACTAGCCTCTCTAGATTTGCACCGGAACTTATGGTGATAGAGAAACGCCATTGCGTCAAGTTTGAGAAGAGGTTAAGGACTGGGCTAACCAGTGCTCCTTTTCATGGTTGTCTTTGTTGATAACATTTTAATCTATTGATCCTCTGAGGACGAACACGAGGAACACTTGCGGGTTGTACTTTAATTGCTTAGAGTACACTGTTTATATGCTAAGTTCAAGAAGTGCAAATTCTGGTTAAAAGAAGTTAAGTTCTTAGGACATGTGATATTTAGGAAAGGGGTGATTGTAGGCTCTTCTAAGATAGAGGCAATGCAAGATTGGGAATAACCTAAGAATACCTTTGAGATCCAGAGTTTCTTGGGCTTAGCCAGGTATTACCAACGTTTTGTGAAAGACTTTTCTATATTGGCCTCACCATTGACTAGATTGACAAGCAAGTGGATTAAATTTGTGTGGAGTGAGACTTATAAAAATTCATTTCAAAAGCTTAAGGTTAAATTCACTACAGCTCCAGTATTGATTATTTCAGAGAGGGGTTTGGGTTATTCGATTTTTTGTGATGCATCTTGAGAAAGAGGGGAAGTGGTAACGTATAGTTCACGATAGTTAAAAACACATGAGATAAATTATCCTACTCACAACCTAGAGCTAGCGGCGGTGATTTTTGCCTTAAAAATCTGGAGGCATTATTTATATAGTGATAGATTTGAAGTGTTTTTCAATCACAAGAGTTTGAAATATTTATTTTCACATAAGGATTTAGATTTTGAGACAGATGAGGGAGATGGAGTTTATGGAGGATTATGATTTCAAGTTACACTATCATCTGGGAAAGGCTAATGTAGTGGCCGATGCCTTGAGTAGGAAATTCGTAAGTAGTGTAGCTAGTATTGCCATCCGGGAATGAGAGATGTTAGGCACTATTGGTGAGTTTGACTTACGTCTTGGCGAATCCGTCAAGTCGGCTGTTTTGTTCATTATAGTTGCACAACCTACACTAATAAGCCAAGTTATAGAAGCACAACGAGATGATCACAAAGTAAAGGTTATCTAAGGGAAGATATCTAGTGGAAAGGTATAAAATGGCTTGAATGTGTATTCTGACTCGAGTGCGACGTATCTAGACCGTCTTTTCATACCAGAATCTTGTAGAGATGAGGTACTCTGAAAGTTCCATCATTTACGTGTGAGAACCCGAATAAAAAAATCAAGTAAATTATTAAATAATAATAATAATATTACAATCTCAAATATTTTGGTGGTGAATCCTAAAGTGCAAATTAAATATTTGGAAGGTCTTTTAATTAATTTTTAAACCTAAAATAAATTTATGGTGAAAGTCTTTAATTTAGAAGTAAGATTTATTATTTTAAAAAATAAATAAATTTAAGTGCCAAATTAGTAAGCATATTTTGATCTAATAATATTTGTATTTTAATGGAGATAGAAATTAAAATAATATAAAGAGATAATAAATTAGAGCCTTTTGGTTAGATACATATAAAACAAAGGATAATTATTTAGAGTTTTGTTTGGATATATATAGAGAGCAACCCTAGTTTTCCTAACAAAAGCCCTAACCCTTATTATAATTGCTTTGCACTACACTTTCAACATATAGCAGCAGCTACGAGAGAGAGAGAGAGAGAGAGAGAGAGAGAGAGAAGTTTCCAGCAACTTTGTGGTTGAACAACTCTAAGGTAAGAATCAATTTATTCTTGTTCTATTATAGATTATTGTTTACATAGTTATGGTGCTTGTGGGTGTTAAGAGTTATTGGAAGAAAAGAAACGGTTTGGCTGATTGGGTTAATGTTTTGTGTATATTATTATCATGCAAAATTTTAAAGCGAATTAAGGAGTTAAAGTCATTGGATAAGAATTCTGCACAGAATCACAAACTTTAAAAATCAAGAAACCATATCAAACGAATGAATTTTGAACTGAAATTTTTACAGTAGATTAATTACATATTGAATTGCATATCTGAATTTTTTCATAATTTTTGGGAGTCAAAATCCATATAAACTGATGCGTTCAAATCTGTCCAGAAAACTGATTTTAAATAGTAAATTCGGGAGTGTTGTTCTCTTTGGGTATAGATCCAAAAATTATCAAATCAGTGTCATTAAAATCGGTTACGAGTCTAATTTCTTAGATTTTTGGCCTTGCATTGATTGCTCGTGTATATTAAGAGAACTGGCAATTTCTTTAAAGTGTTATAGAAAACAACCTGTTTGGATATAATAAATTGTAGATAATTATTTTGATAAGCAAATCAAGTGAAACCAAATGGGTTTGAAACTTAGGATATTTTAGTTGATATCTGGAGATTTTTGGAATTTTTCGAATAGCGTGAAGTGGGTTTTGTAATTTTTAAAGTTAGCGCATAGATTGGGAAAACTTGTTTAAAACTCGGTTTTATCTTAAAGTTATTTTTAGTTAAGTTTCGATCGGAACCCATATCTTGGGTGATTTTAGACCTTAAAGATCATAAACTTAGGTAATATTTAAGAGTAATGGTGAGTTGGATTGAGCCGTGTTAGTGCGCTTTAGTTTGGGGTTACTTAGTTCTTATTCTTTAGTATTTTTAAATTAGTAGTGACGTGTAGTTTTTATACTTGGTTCAGGGTACTAGTTGGACTTTTATACTCTATTCGAGGATTATATTATTTCGGTTTCAGGTGAGTAGTTTCATGCTACATATTTTTATAAATGTTCCCCTACCCTGAACTGTTGAAAAATTAAATTGTTGTTTCATGACTAAACTGTTTTGATAAATTATTATATTATCAATTGAATCAAATTATTTCTGAAACATATGTGAACTTGGCATACTGTAAATTATTTGTTTTGGTCTCATGTTTATAATAATAAACTACCATGTTTTGCGAAACTGATGTGTATTGATTATTGGGACCATATGTGTATTTAGTCCAGGGAAATTATTCCACTGTGTGTGGTGACTCTGGCCACTAGGGAACAGATCCGGGTTGGGCCGTGATGACTCTAGTGCTCAACGATTGTAAGGAAAAGACCTTAAAAAAAAGCTAGGTGACCTTCAATCGGATCGTCTTTGAGAAAAGGCCCAGGTGCCACCCTGAGGATGACTCTTAGTTTGGTATTGGATCCAACGGGGCTTATAGCCCTGAGAACTGTGTGGCATATTATTTATTTTTCTTGGTACCCAGAAAATTATTAGTGTTCATGTTATAATCTGTTTTAAGTGAAAAACGTCATTTATCATGTTCTTGTGAGACATGAGTATTTCAAGTGTTGAACTGTGAAACCTTCTTTTTGAAACATATTGTATTTACCAAATTGTATGCCAATCTAGTTTCTGTGATATATATCTTATTTTGGAATTGAGCCATGTTTTCAAAACTGTATTTACTATCCATGTTGCTACTCACTGAGCTATCAGCTGACTTAGCTTTTATCACTTTCAGGTGTTAGAAGGACTTAGGGTGGACTCAAGGCGTAGCTGAGACTCGATTGCATGGACCTCTAGGACATACATTGTCACGACCCCATTCCGCCCCTAGTAGAATGGTGCCGTGATGGCCAGTAATCCGAGATTACCAAAGGCCATCTTACAAGGATGCATGCACAATTAGAGTATACACATGGGGCTTACATGTGCGGAAACAATATATTTAAATCTACTTAGTCCATAAAAGCTGTGCATAGATCAATGACATGATATACATCTTAATATAGCTTACAACTTGGATACAATAAAATAAAGTACAAAATACATCTTGATCAAAAGGCTTCTCAAGCCGACATATACAAAAGAAATAACTACAAGCCAAGAAGCATAATCTTCAAGATGCTACAAAATGCGAATCCAAAACAAAGTGCAAATAATCATCTAGGTGTCGCCGCCTTCCTGCTCATCACCTACATATATATATAAGAGAGGGTGAGCTTGGATACTTAGTGAATGATACTAGTAATAAAGGTTTTGCATGAATGATATACAAGATTTCCATCAAAACAATATTTAGCATAACTAGTACAAAAATTAAAGGATGAATCCAGTCCATCAATCAAGTCTTTCAAAGCTTCAAGGGATGCTTACTAGCATCAATAATACAAGGGATGACATTAAACAAAGGTGCTACAAAAGCTTAGAGTCCTCTAGCACGTAAGGACTTGTGCTACAAAGGCTTAGAGTCCTCTAGCACGTAAGGACTTTCCAAGAATGTCATCCAAAACAAGGCTCATACTTGATATACAAAATAGGGATAATCATTCATGCTTGATCAAATACTTTTCCAAAACGAAGCAAAGCTTTATCAAAACTTTATAACATAGCTTTATTAAAAATACCACTCACATAGTTCTTCGGGTGTAGGAATTTCAAGCAAGGATCCAAGGCCTACAAGCACATAATAAATCCTATTGGATGCGTTTCAATAAGACAAGCTGAGATGTTCAAAGATGGATATGAAATGCATCCTTAAAACAAGCTTTACATGACAGGAAAGGATCTCAGCATCTCTTTCAAAATCAAGTCAAAACAAAGTAAAACATGCTGGATACCAACTAGGTCTAGGCCGAGGTCCCACACCTCTTGGCCGAGGTGTGTTCCCGATGACCACATTCAAGGAAATGAAGTCTGGGAAAATTTGGGTTTCCCTCTTGAAGAACATGAAGGACATGAATGCTAAAATCATAACTTCTTTATTCGAAATCTGAGATTTCATGAGATGAGCTCGAAAACATGGACCTAGGTACCCATACTTGAAGATCTTATGAAAACAAACACAAAAACATGGAACTTGTTACAAACTTTCAAATCAAACAAGGCTTTTATTCAAGAACACATGAATATCACTTTCTCTTTCTAAAACCAAACTTTAAATCAATGCATGGCTTACAAATCGTGATCGATCATGTAATGCAGCTAGATGAACAATAAGAACAACAAGAGTAGATCAAGATTCTAACCTCAAGACACAAATCTAACGGCTCAAGGTGTGAAAATCAAGGTTGGAAATCTATTCCCTCTCTAAGAACTCCTCCTTCTTCTTCCTAAAGCCTCTCTCTCTAAAAGACAAGGGTATGATACAAAATGATGTGTTTCTCAACAGCTCACTGACTTAACCCTCTGCTGGGACACGTGGCATCGGCTGGTTAGCTCTTCTCAAAAAGGTGACTGAGTGAAAAGACAAGACTATGACAAAGTGTGTTCAACAAGCAAGATGGCATAGGCACTCCGACAGGTAATGATCTCGGCTAAGGACAAGGCTTCGGCAAGTAAGGTCTCAATGATCTCAGCAAGGAAGGACAACACTTGACTTAGTTGTGCCACACCTCGGCCTAGATGTGCCACACCTCGGTCTAGGTCATACCAATCTAGGAACAAGATCACTAGGTGCAATGGTAACATCTCGGCCTAGATAATACACATCTCGGCCTAGATAATGACATCTCGGCTAATATGCCAAGGTGCGAGTGGAGGTTAACCAAAAGATTCCAAGATAGTCCTAGGTATAAAAGATTCAAAGGTGCGACCCAGGCTTAGGAGGACCTCGGCTAAACTCACACCAAGCAAGGAACAAAGCATGTAGCAACACTTAAGCAAAACAAAGACAAGATTTGAAATGCAAGCTTAACAAGACAAAATCATATAAATGCATGAGAGCATGACTAAGATGAAGTGAGGGTTGTTACATCCTACCCCCCTTAAAGAAGTTTGGTCCCCAAACTTGAGTTACCTTGATCCAAAAACAATTCCAGATATCAGGCTTTCATCTCTTCTTCCATCTCCCATGTAGCATCCTTGCCGTAATGCTCCTTCCATTCGATTTTCACCATCGGTATCAACTTGTTCCTCAACTGTTTCACTTGTCTATCAATAATTCTCATTGGCTTCTCCTCGTAGTCTAAATCTTCATTAACCCTAATCCCGGAATGATCAATCACATGTAATGGATCCCGAATATACCTCCTCAACATCAAAATGTGAAACACATTGTGGACTTGACTTAGTTCTGGCTGTAGGGCAAGTCTATAAGCAACTGGGTTAACTCTTTCAAGGATTTCAAACGGTCCAATATAACGAGGTGCTAACTTACCTTTCTTCCCGAACCTTGAAACTCCCTTCGTTGGCGAAATTTTCAGGAATACATGATCCCCAACTTCAAATTCTAACTCTCTTCTCCTCTGGTCGGCGTAACTCTTTTGTCGACTCTAAGTAGTCCTAATTCTTTGTCGGATAAGTTTAATCTTCTCAGTTGTCACTTGAATCAGTTCGGGACCGATTAAAGCTTTGTCTCCTACTTCGGTCCAACATATCGGCGATCTACACTTCCTTCCGTACAGAGCTTCATATGGCGCCATGCCAGTGCTAGCTTGATAACTGTTGTTGTAAGCAAATTCTACCAATGGCAGATGCACTTCCTAACTTCCCTTGAAGTCCAACACACATAGCTTGAGCATATCTTCAAGCGTCTGAATTGTCCTCTCCGTTTGCCCATCGGTCTGGGGGTGAAAAGCTGTGCTAAACCTCAATTCAGTTCCCAAAGCTCCTTGTAGACTCTGCCAAAATTTGGAAACGAACTTCAGATCTCGGTCTGAAACAATGGACATCGACACTCCATGAAGTCTAACAATCTCGTTCATATACAATGAAGCAAGTCGATCGGCATTAAATGTAGTCTTAACAGGAAAAAAGTGTGCTGACTTGGTTAATCTATCAACTATAATCCAAATTGAATCCATGCCCTTTTTCATCCTCGGCAACCCGATTACAAAATCCATGGAGATGTGTTCCCATTTCCACTCAGGAATTGACAAGGGTTGAAGAAGTCCTACTGGTCTCTAATGTTCTGCTTTCACTTGTTGACAATATAGGCACTGAGATACGAACTCGGCTATTTCTCTTTTCATTCTTGGCCACCAGAAGGTTTGTTTCACATCTTGGTATTTCCTGGGTGGACGACAAACTTGGAACCATGGGCCTCTTGTAAAATCTTCTTTTTCAACTCTAGGACGTCGGCTACGCACAATCTTCCTTCAAACTTGAGTACCTGATTCTCAATGGTATACCCTGACCTCGGCTTAGTGACAATCTCATCAATCACCTTTCTGAGGAATCTGTCTTCCATCTGTCCGGCCTTCACTTCCTCAATGATAGTCGGCTCCACTGAAATCATTGACAAATAAGCTGAATCCCCCACTAACTTCCTGCTCAACGCGTCGACCACTGAGTTTGCTTTACCCGGATGATACTGAATCTGTATGTCGTAATCTTTCAATAATTCAAGCCATCTTCTCTGTCTCATATTCAGTTCTTTCTGAGTGAACAAATACTTCAAACTCTTATGATCTGTGAAAACTCGGCAAGAAACTCCATACAAGTAATAGCGCCAAATTTTCAAAGCAAATACTACGACTGCTAATTCTAGATCATGGGTGGGATAGTTCTTCTCATGGGGTTTCAATTGACGAGATGCATATGCTATGACTTTACCCCCTTGCATTAATACACAACCCAAACCCTTATGTGATGCATCACTATAAATCTGAAACTCCTCATTACCTGTCGGCAGTACAAGAACGGGTGTTGTGACTAACCTCGTCTTTAGCTCCTTGTAGACACCCCATTTTTAATCGATCTTAAGACTCAGACGTCATCAATTGAGCGCTCGGTGATCACACATGTTGTGCTCGTTCTGAGGTCACGAAGTCTCGGCTGAGAGCCTTGCCTCCGGACTTCGGGACTTTTTGTGCTTCGCCTCGGTTTGTGAACCAGGTCATGTTTTCTCTGTCTTCTCTTCCTGAAGGGAGGGAGAGGTCTCATAGACCATCTTTCAATGACCGTAGGCTACATTTCGTGGTCGTAGGCCACTTTTCCCATTTGGAGATCAGTTTTCGATTTTCGGAGCCGTTGGTCGTGCGCCTCAGTTTGGGACCGCTTAACTACCTATGTTTGCTTCGGTTTTTGGCACACACCTTGTTTCCTCTCTTTAGAGGGACACTGTGGCCCGGGAGACCACCTTTGTGGTCGCACGCCACTTCCGGTGCTTAACAGTCAGTTTTCGGGGCCCCCGGCTGCGCGTTTTGGCCCCCAAACCTTCATTTTGCATCGGTGTGGGTTCATTTTTGGCATGGACCCTAGTTTCATTGTTAGGAAGGTGGTACAAGGGTGGGAGACCACCTTTTCCTCTTGGAGACCACCTTTCCCCGGTCAGCCGATTTTTATTGACAGGTAAGTAGGTTTGGATCTTCTTCGTGCATTGAACCATGGCATGAAGATGAGGGTTTCCATCTTCATAGAGCTCCCTTCCTCACTTTTAAGCCACATTTTCTGGTCTCCCACCATACCACTAGCTTTGTTTCAGTGTGGAGACCACCAATTACCCTTGGAGACCAGCTCTCTCCTTGGAGACCACTTTTCTCTCTCCTCCAGCCAGTTTTCTTGTCGAGAAACTGGTCTCCCTCACTTTTGGGCCACAATTTCTGGTCTCCCATACCACCACTGAGTTGTATTCACCTGAGAGACCACCATATGGGCTAGCCGACCACGTTTCAAGCTTGACCCTTTTGAACCTGGTCGGCCGACCACCTAAACTTGTCGGCCAGCCATCTGCTTTTTTGTCTCTCTGAGTGTGTTCCAGTTGTGCCAGCTGGGAGGCATTTATGGAGGATGTTTGACCTAGCCTTGAAGCTTCTTGGAGAGGCTTTAGCCTCTCCTCTCTATAAAGGAAGCCATCCCTCTCCATTGCAAGGGTTCTGAAATTGCTGGAGCAAAAACCATACACTCTCCCTTTGTATCTCTCCCATTTGGCCTTCAAAACTCCATTGTTCTTGCACCATCACACACCACCTCCTATCCTAACACCTCCACCATCACTCTAAGCACCTTGGAGCTGGTTTTCAAAGGTTGAAGGCTTACTATTTTGGTCCAGAAGCTGCTGGCTCTTTTGACTACAAGGGTAACTCTCATTTTCCCTCTTTTTAGCATTGTTTTGCTTCATATCTTAGCCTAGTTTGCAAGCATACTTGGGCTTTGTCATAAACTGAAAAAAGTCTTGTTTTGAGCTTCTAAACATGTTTATTTAAGACCTTTTTTCTGTTAGGGGTCATCTACCCCCTTGCATGCTTCATTTCCCTTTGTTTTGAGCTATGCATTAAGGCCTTTGTGTTGAGCTTTGTTGGCCCTTTTGACCACTAAAATCCAGCAGATTTTTAGTGGTTATTATGTATTTTTGAACATCAAAATCAGAGAGGGGTGACCCTCTCACCCCTTGTCTTGTTTACTAGCTTTCTTGGCCTTACAAAGGAGCCCTATTTGCATGTTTTCAAGCCATGTTTCAGGCCATTATTTGTGAGTTTTATGACCTGCATGAACTCTTCCAGAGTTGTTTTTGCCATGTTAGGTGTCTATCTTGCATGTGTAGAGTAATCCTCTTTATGGCCTTTCAAAGGAGCCTTCATTTGCATGCTTCCTAGCCTCATTTTAGGCTCTTTTCAGTGAGTTTTAGGGCCCTCATAACCTCTATCCAGAGGTGGTTTTGCGATTTTGTATGTCCATTACACTTGTAGAATAACCCTCTTATTGGCCTTTCAAAGGGACATATCATTCTTGCATGCATTGACCATGTTTCCATGGGTTTTTGGGCATTATTTGGCATGGCATACTTCTTTTTTTGGCTGGTTTGGTGACCTCTCATGTGCTTCATATAGTTGTAGTGCAAATCATGGTTCACTAGCTTGTTTTGCATGGTGTTTTGGCCACCTTTCCTAGCATATTTTGGCCATGCCTTAAACTGATTTTGTGCATGTTTTGGACTGCCTTGGCTCTATTTTTGGGTCTCATGGTCGAATGATGCTTGTTTTGCATGCTTGTAGTTCAACATTCATGTTTAACTTTGAGTTTTGAGGTCCATCGCATGCATATACTGAGGTATTTTCATGTTTTAGGGCCATTGCACATCATATTTCAGAGCTTATATGCATGTCGTATTCCCATGATTTCCGCTCTTTAAGTGCATTAGAGAGTCGGGCTTGTATGCCTCATTTACCGACTATTGCATCAGCTTCATTTGAATGCATTCCGAGCCATCATTTTAGACCAATTTCCCACTGTCTTGGACCTTCGTAAGGTTTGTTTGGGGTTGGTTTTTCCATTTGTGCATTGCTTTGTGTACCTCTAGTGTAACGCACTTCACTAGTTTCGGTATCCGGGCCATCTAGCATGCATCGGGTGAGGTGTTTGCGTGTTTCGGGACCATCTTGCACGTCATTTCAGAGCTAGATCATGCGCCATTCTATGCCATATTTCATCCTTTGTCATGCTTTGTTAGAGTTGCATGTTGTGCCTTAGGATCAATCCTTTGCATTCGTGCATGTTTGCATGTATTTCGGTTGTCTCATCTTCATCATATGGCCACTGATTTGAGTGTGACTGAGGTCCACTCATATTGGTTTAAGTCCATCTTGCATTGTGTATGCCATTTAGCTCATGTTGTTGCACGTTTGACCATCGCATTGTGTATGCTTTGGTTATGTCTTTATGTATGTCCATCTTCGTATGTGTGCATTGTGTATGCCATATAGCTCACGTGCATTGAGTATGCCATTCTAGGTTCATAGCATTGCGTATGTTAATTGCATGCGTACATATCATCCCTCGCATGCCAGCATGATTAGGTTGCATTGCATTTAGGGTTGCATGTTAGCCGCATTGTGTATGCCATCTCATTACATTGTGTTTGGAGTAGGGTTAGTCCAAACACAGGAAACGAGGGACATTTCGTACTCAAAGTGATGAAACGTGTCTCAATTCCCAGTCGCCGACACTCCGAGTTATCCATGATAGAGTTTAGGCCTTGTTGTGTTTATATATGCATTCATTTCATATTGAGTTGTGCAATTCGACTCCTCGGCCATCATGCATCGAGATGCATGATTGGTGGCACGAGGATCGAGGTCTACACTCCCTAGAGCTTGTGCAATGACAGGAAGAGTAGTCGTGCATACATATGTGAAAATACTTTGCCATGCCCCTTTCTTGCTCTCTGTTGCAGCAAACCGGAAATTGACAGCAAAAACTGGTCAACAACCTTTCTGGAGCTTGGTACAGCATTCCGGGATCAATTGCAAACAGAGGCGAATTGGGGCATTGCGAGGAATTTCCCGATGAGGCGACACGAGCATGCATGCATCTTTCATCATTCGGAACAAGAGCTGAGGCAGTCCATTTTATAGCTTGCATGCTAGTTTATTCGCTTTCCTAGTTAATTTGTTAATTAATTAGGGTTTTGTAATATTTAATTAGCCAGAGTAGTTAATTATTTATTCGGACTGTATTATTTATTCAGACCCTCCGAGCGAGGGCACAATTGTAATAAGTGTGCGTGTGTGTGATGCATGTCTTCCAACCCCACGTCTTTCTCCCTTTTATTTACCAGCTTATGATGGTTAGTTTAGGGCATGTTTCAATTAGTATCCTTATGCTTCGCATGTTTGCATCCATTCATCTGTCTTGCATGCATCGGGCTCGGCGCATCATACTAACTGCATTGTATTTCAATTCCAAGTTGAATACATGTTATCTGTAGTATCTCATGTGCCATCTTAGAATAGCCGAGCCTATCTTAGTTACATTCTTGCATGTGTTGCATTAGGCATCTCAGCATAGTTAGGATTCATGCATGTTTTCTAATTAGCTTCTTTCTTTGGCTCGGAGTACTCGGTAAGTGCTTACGCTTTAGCATCCTTGCATGTGTGTGAGTGATTGCCATGATAGCATGCTTACCATGAGGCTATGTGCTTATATGATATATCTGCCTGAATGCCTATGGGTGAAGGTTGGATTATCTGAATTGGAATAATGCATTGATTGTGAGTTTTAAGCCCACTTGAGGGTGGCAAATCCACATTTGCAAACCGTTTTCAAAACAAACATAAGATGTTTTGTTCCAATTTAGGCGATCCAGTCTATACTTGTATGCTGTGTGCATCACGTAGTAAATCTAGGCTAATAACCGGAATATGAGCACATAATGTTTTCAAAACTCGATATCATGGTTAGTAGAGGCCGATCTTTGATCGGGCGAGCGGGGGTGCTCACGAAGTGACCTTCCCCAATCGTACCCAAGTTCCCGAGCCAAGGCAACTTTGGTGATGACGGACACATGGCCTTAGGCAAACGAGTCAAGGTTTCCTAAATTCCCCAAAATAAAATATTTAGGTGGCGACTCTGTATCTGGCAAAGCGGTCCATGTTTGGCACTTCTTTCAAAAAAAATCTGTTTTCAAAAACGATTTGCCGGATTTGAACTCTTTGATGATTCATCAGTCTTGCATTGCACTCTGCGAGATTAGATACAGGACCGTGACATTTGAGTCTTGAACTGTAGTGAGCCCAAATGAACGAAACGGGATTTCTCTCCTAGGGCGTTCGGGGACGTCTACACTCCTGGAAGGCTGATTCCCTTCCTTTGGTCCATTCATACGCCACTCCTTTCTGAGTTAGTTGTGTCAAAGGTATTGCAATCTTTGAAAAGTCCTTCACAAACTTTCTATAATAACCGGCCAAACCCAGAAAACTAGGAACCTCAAATACATTGGTCGATGTCGGCCAACTCACAATGGCTTCAGTCTTACTTGGATCAATAGAGATACCCTCTTCATTAATCATATGTCCCAGAAATGAAATGCTGGAAAGCCAAAACTCACACTTGCTAAGCTTGGCATACAACTTCCTATCTCTCAAAATCTGCAAGGCAAGTCTCAAATGCTTCTCATGCTCAACTTCACTCCTAGAATAGATCAATCTATCGTCGATGAAGACAACCACAAATTCGTCTAGGTAAGGCTTGAAGACTCTATTCATCAAGTCCATGAATGCTACAGAAGCATTAGTTACTCCGAAGGGCATAACCAAAAATTCGTAGTGGCCATACCTTGTCCGAAAAGCAGTCGAAGGGTACCATCATTTTTCTCAACAAATAGAACTGGGGCTCCCCAAGGTGAAGTACTCGACCTAATAAAGTCCTTATCTAACAACTCTTGTAATTGCAGCTTCAACTCCTTAAGCTCGGCTAGGGCCATTCTATAGGGTGCTTTGGAGATAGGCTGGGTTCCCGACATGACGTCAACAGTAAACTCTATTTCTCTATCGACAAAGCAGCTAGGCAAGTCACTTGGAAAGACGTCGAGGAATTCTTTAACAACTGGGATGCCAGCCAATTCAACGTTTCCACTCAGATTGTTTAGTATACTACACAAATAACCTTGACACCCTTTTTGAATCAAATTTATAGGCCTTCATGGATGAGATCAAGTAAGGTGGAGATACTACTCCCTTACCCTGGAACGTAACCTCGGCTAGGTTTGGGGGTTTCAATGTGACACTTTTGGAGACGCAGTTAATGGATGCATGATTCCATACTAGCCAATCCATTCCCAATATGACATCGAAATGGGTTATGTTCAATGGCATTAAATCAACAAATAATTCTACATCCTCAATCACAACAACACATGCCTTATAAACGGATGAAACAGTCATGATTCTCCCAGATGGAGTAGATACAGATAACACATAATCAAGGGGTTCTAGTTCTCTATTTAACTTCTCGGCAAATTTAGCAGATACAAATGAATGCGTAGAACCCGAATCAATCAATATATATGCATCTTGAGAGCAAATTGGAAGGGTACCTGACACTACTGTCTCGGCACCCTGGGTGTCTCCTGGCACTAATGCAAAAACTCTACCCTGCCTCGCCTGTGTCCTTCTGACATTATTTCTCTGTGCAGAGCCTAAAGTGCTCTCATTCTTCTTACCATCATCAGCCTTTGTGCTCGGACAGTCTCTCACACGATGACCCATCTCGCCACACTGAAAGCAAGCCTCTGACGCCCGACGACAGACCCCGAAATGCGGTTCCCACAATCCGCACACGTCGGCTTAGCATCACCTTCCTGATTCGAGTTACTGGAACCACCCAGGTTCTCCTTCTTCTTGGCGTTATACGGTGCTCGGCGGTTTTCATAGTTCTGTCTCTTCCTCTGGTTCTCCCCTAAACTCTGATATCGGTTCAAGTTAGCTTCTGCCAGGATGGCCTTGTCTAACACTCCGTCGTAAGTCGGCATGTTGAGCATGTTAACTTGATCCTGTATCGGTCCACGTAGCCCACTTTCAAACTTCCTAGCTTTTCTATATTCGTCATCGACCATATGGGGCGCATATCTTGCCAACTTGGTAAAAGCACGGTCGTATTCCGCCACTGTCTTGTTGCCTTGTGTCAAAGTCTGGAACTCTGTGGTCTTGCGGTCTTGGACACTAAGGGGAAAATGCTTGTTGTAGAACAACTCCAAAAATATAGCCCAAGTCAAACCCGGATTACCTTCTTGAACCATTATCCACCATCTTCGTGCCTCGTCATCTACATGAATGCTGCCAATGACACCTTCTGAGCATCGGTACTAGGAAAAATCTCAAACAACTTCTCCATTTCCAAGACCCACGCTTCGGCTTTCATCGGTTCTATACCCCCTTGGAATCTCAGCGGGTTCATCTTCTTGAACTCTTTGATCAAGGTTATCGTGTCGTCCCCATACAAAGCTTGTTGCGGAGGCACTTGCGGCACTGGAGGACATGGAGGCGGAGCTGCATGTCGGCCGTTTGTCTGCTCGGCCTGAGTAGAAGTAGTACCAGTGTCCTGTGGCCTAGGTTTTCTTAACTCGCGGACCAAACCTTCGACCAACCTTTCTAGTCTGTCTAATCTATCTTCAGAATGATCTCGGCCAACTGAAGGTCTACCCCTCCTCACGATGCTAGGAGTATGCAAAATATGGCTTTAAAACAAAATGAGCAAATGAACATGTATGCAAGTAACAAATAGTTGTGCCGACATGATACACACTTTGTCAAGTAGCAAGCAATATGATACAATCTTAACATCATTCTAAGGGACATCCTATGCTCTTTAGGACTCAAAGTGTGTGAGTAACGTACTATAAGGAAATTTGTGCTCTGATACCAATCTGTCACGACCCCGTTCCGCCCCTAGTAGAATGGTGCCGTGATGGCCAGTAATCCGAGATTACCAAAGGCCATCTTACAAGGATGCACGCACAATCAGAGTATACATATGGAGCTTACATGTACGGAAGCAATATATTTAAATCTACTTAGTCCATAAGAGCTGTGTGTAGATTAATGAATGATATACATCTTAATATAGCTTACAACTTGGATACAATAAAATAAAGTACAAAATACATCTTGATCAAAAGGCTTCTCAAGCCGACATATACAAAAGAAATAACTACAAGCCAAGAAGCATAATCTTCAAGATGCTACAAAATGCGAATCCAAAACAAAGTGCAAATAATCATCTAGGCGTTGCCGCCTTCCTGCTCATCACCTACATATATATATAAGAGATGGTGAGCTTGGATACTCAGTGAATTATACTAGTAATAAAGGTTTTGCATGAATGATATACAAGATTTCCATCAAAACAATATTTAGCATAACTAGTACAAAAATTAAAGGATGAATCAAGTCCATCAATCAAGTCTTTCAAAGCTTCAAGGCATGCTTACTAGCATCAATAATACAAGGGATGACATTAAACAAAGGTGCTACAAAAGCTTAGAGTCCTCTAGCACGTAAGGACTTGTGCTACAAAGGCTTAGAGTCCTCTAGCACGTAAGGACTTTCCAAGAATGTCATCCAAAACAAGGCTCATACTTGATATACAAAATAGGGATAATCATTCATGCTTGATCAAATACTTTTCCAAAACGAAGCAAAGCTTTATCAAAACTTTATAACATAGCTTTATTAAAAATACCACTCACATAGTTCTTCGGGTGTAGGAATTTCAAGCAAGGATCCAAGGCCTACAAGCACATAATAAATCCTATTGGATGCGTTTCAATAAGACAAGCTGAGATGTTCAAAGATGGATATGAAATGCATCCTTAAAACAAGCTTTACATGACAGGAAAGGATCTCGGCATCTCTTTCAAAATCAAGTCAAAACAAAGTAAAACATGCTAGATACCAACCAGGTCTAGGCCGAGGTCCCACACCTCTTGGCCGAGGTGTGTTCCCGACGACCACATTCAAGGAAATGAAGTCTGGGAAAATTTGGGTTTCCCTCTTGAAGAACATGAAGGACATGAATGCTAAAATCATAACTTCTTTATTCGAAATCTGAGATTTCATGAGATGAGCTCGAAAACATGGACCTGGGTACCCATCCTTGAAGATCTTATGAAAACAAACACAAAAACATGGAACTTGTTACAAACTTTCAGATCAAACAAGGCTTTTATTCAAGAACACATGAATATCACTTTCTCTTTCTAAAACCCAACTTTAAATCAATGCATGGCTTACAAATCGTGCTCGATCATGCAATGCAGCTAGATGAACAATAAGAACAACAAGAGTAGATCAAGATTCTAACCTCAAGACACAAATCTAACGGCTCAAGGTGTGAAAATCAAGCTTAGAAATCTATTCCCTCTCTAAGAACTCCTCCTTCTTCTTCCTAATGCCTCTCTCTCTAAAAGACAAGGGTATGATACAAAATGATGTATTTCTCAACAGCTCACTGACTTAACCCTCTGCTGGGACACGTGGCATCGGCTGGTTGGCTCTTCTCAAAAAGGTGACTAAGTGAAAAGACAAGACTATGACAAAGTGTGTTCAACAAGCAAGATGGCATAGGCACTCCGGCAGGTAATGATCTCGGCTAAGGACAAGGCTTCGGCAAGTAAGGTCTCAATGATCTCGGCAAGGAAGGACAACACTTGACTTAGCTGTGCCACACCTCAGCCTAGATGTGCCACACCTCGATCTAGGTCATACCAATCTAGGAACAAGATCACTAGGTGCAATGGTAACATCTCAGCCTAGATAATACACATCTCGGCCTTGGTGATGAACACCTCGGCCTAGATAGTGACATCTCGGCCAATATGCCAAGGTGCGAGTGGAGGTTAACCAAAAGATTCCAAGATAGTCCTAGGTATAAAAGATTCAAAGGTGCGACCCAGGCTTAGGAGGACCTCGGCTAAACTCACACCAAGCAAGGAACAAAGCATGTAGTAACACTTAAGCAAAACAAAGACAAGATTTGAAATGCAAGCTTAACAAGACAAAATCATATAAATGCATGAGAGCATGACTAAGATGAAGTGAGGGTTGTTACATACATTTATTTTGTTTTAGATTGTTATGTCAAGTT
Source organism: Camellia lanceoleosa (assembly GCA_025200525.1). Classification (NCBI taxonomy): domain Eukaryota; kingdom Viridiplantae; phylum Streptophyta; class Magnoliopsida; order Ericales; family Theaceae; genus Camellia; species Camellia lanceoleosa. Next base: position 70,759,073 of record CM045767.1, on the reverse strand, counting down.
TGAGCATACTTCTTTTTATTTTTATTGAGATTCATTTAGGATTATTTTGGTATGTGGGTTGTTTATATCCCATAAGTTTGGATGGTTTTGATTATGGTTGATTTTGCCGTTTATAGTTGTGGCATGTCACTCGATTGAGTTTGGTTATTTATTACTAGACTTTTGTATAGTTGCTCAATGTGATTATGGATTAGTGGTTAGGCTTACGTGTGCCTTGGGCTAAGTCCCTGTGGGCCACAGCCGGTCATACCCAGATTTAGGGTGTGACAATTGCCTTGTGATACACCCAGAAGGCACAAAGATGTACTGCGACCTTAACTACCACTTTTGGCAAAAAAAGATAAAGAGAGACATAGCCTTGTTTATTTCGCGGTGCCTTACTTGTCAACAAGTGAAAGCCAAGCACCAATGACCAGCGGGTTTGGTGCAACCATTACCTACAGCTAAGTGGAAATAGAAGCATGTCATGATGGATTTTGTTGTGGGTCTTCTAAGGACTCAACGAAGTAACGATGCCGTGTGGGTGATAGTCGACTAGTTAACTAAATCAGCACACTTTGTACCAATGCGCACGAGTGACTCAGTAGATTATCTTGATGACCTTTATGTTAAGGACATAGTTTGACTTCATAAGGTTCTTGTGACTATTGTTTCGGATAGAGACCCACATTTCGCGGCTCATTTGTGGCAAAGCCTACAGAATGCCTTGGGCACTAGATTAACGTTTAGCATCGCTTATCATCCTCAGACTAATGAGCAGTCCGAGCGAACCATTTAGATCTTAGAAGACATGCCGCAGGGTTGTGTTCTAGATTTTAAGGGGTCGTTGGAGATGCATTTACCTTTGGTGGAGTTTGCTTATAATAACAATTTCCAGGCGAGTATTGGTATAGCACCAATGTGTTGGGTCGAGGTGGGTGACGCACCTATGTTAGGTCCAAAATTAGTTCGGAAAACGACGGAAAAAGTCGCGCTTATTCATAAGAGGTTGGTTTCGGCTCAGAATCGCCAGAAAAGCTATGCTGATCATAGGAGGAGACGTTTATCTTTGAGGTAAGACATCATGTATTCCGAAAAATATCACCGAGACGGGGTTAAATGAGATTTGGAAAGAACGGGAAGTTGTCTCCTAGATTTATTAGGCCTTTTGAGATTCTAGAGTGGATTGAGGAGGTAGCTTATCGTTTGGCCTTGCCGTCCTAACTTTCTGGGGTTCATGACATGTTTCATATTTATGTGCTCTGGAAGTACGAGCCTAATCCTTCACACGTATTGGATTGAACCGAGTTAGAGGTAGATAATGATGCCTCATACAAGAAGAGACCAATACGGGTTTTAGATACTTAAGACTAAGTCTTGTAAGGGAAAACTATTTTATTGGTTAAGGTGTTATGGCGATACCATGGGGTTGAGGAGGTGACTTAGGAATGTGAGGCGGAAGTCCATTAGAAATATCCGAACCTATTTGTGGATGTTCAAGACTTTTATTGAAAATCTTATTCATGTTCGTAATATGTAAACATTGTATATGTTTTGTGTTAATCATATTATTTAATTTTGATGATGTCTAAAATATTATTTGTAACAATTTAGATTTTTTTAATGTATATATCTATTTGACACAAAATATTATCTTTTTAAAATATATATATATTTGTTAAATATTAGTTAAATAAAAATATTTTTGAAAACTTTATTATTCACTTTTTGAAAAATTGAGGCTAATCACTATTCACTTTTTGACCAAATTAAAAATTGATTAATTATATTATTTTGACAAAAATGATGGGTTGGTTGTATTATTTTGACAAATTTGATATTGATGGGTTGTCTTGTGTTGACAAAATTAATATAGAGTGGTAGAATATATTTAGTTTAAAATCTCTACAACATATACAATATTTTAAAGATGGCATACATTTTCAGATCCATCATAAATATCATTTAAAGAGATTTTTTCTGTATGCAAATATTTTATTAGAACATTATATATATATTGCATATAATATAAATAGAATACATCACGTGCGCTATTAAATTTTTTACATTACATTGATTATATCATATCACACTACACTACATTGATTATATCTTATTACAATCAAACAAGAAGAAAAAGATAGAGTTATATATATATATTATAAACTAGATTGAGAAAATTATTTGTTTGTTTGAAAGTTGTGAACTTTATATTAAATTGTCTACAAAAACGGTAGCTCCATATTTGAAAAAACAAAAAGAAAAAATCAGTCTTATTTTTATCTTTTTAATTCTTATCATTTGCTGACTATTTAAAATCAAGGAGTGTGCTTATGTAAGCGATGACATCAAGAGCGTGCTTATGTAAGCCATGACGTTAGGAGCATGCTTATGTAAGCCATGACGTCAGTAAGGAGCGTCCAACGGATATATTTTTGTGTATAAATAGAAGTGTTGTGTGTAGAGAAAAAATCAAGAACTTGAAGAGGAAATTTTCTGTGAGCTCCAAATTGTATTCTGCTCTTTCACTTTCAGATCTAAGTCTAGCATTTGTTCTTACACTTTCATATCTACTCTTTGTGAGAGAATTATTGTAAAAGAGGGTTTAAATTACCCTTATTTTTATTCCTTATTTTTTAGAGAGATTTTGTAAGGGTAAGGCTTTTATTGTTGAGTGAGGCTCAATAGATAAAAGTAAGTCATGTGCCAAATCCACAAGCTTGGTGGTGTATTTATTCAATTGATAGTAAAGAAATTCTCAAGGAGGTTCCTTGGGGAGTGGACGTAGGCCGGCGTGCCGAACCACTATAAATCGCAGTGTTTGATTTTCTCTCCCTATCTCTCTTACGTTCATATTGATAATTATTATTCTGTTTTTTTTTAATTTATTAAAATTTTGAATATTGTGTTAATTTTAATACTGTGAAATTTTTAATAACCCAATTCACCCCCCCTCTTGGGTTGCTTATTTGGGATAACATTTTGAAAAGATGAACTATAATATTCTGTATTGATAAACTGTGTTATCATTATTGTTTGTGTGAATGGTTACGAGTTTAATCTAAATCTAGTGATTGTTGGTTTAAGTTTAATTTTGGGAATGAAATTCCTTAAAAGGGGAGATTATAACAGTTCCGGTTTTGACCCGACCCATTTCTTGCTTTTGATTCTGGGAATTTATGTCCTTAACTATTGTTCATTTCATTTTCATCTTGTTGCTAGTTGAGTTTGGTCATTTGAGAGTTTGGTCATTTGAAACAGGTTTGGAGTTAGTTTTTTAATTAGAGTTGTTGTCCATATTTTTGCATGTTCGCTCGAGTGGTTTTTTACAGTCTACAAAACTACTGGAAGTGAGGTATCTTCACTCGAGCGGTATTTCTTGCACTCAAATGGTCTTTTGCATGTTTAAATTTTTGGGACGTAGTCATTGTGTTTTTGATCACTCGAGTGGTGTCACTTATTGTGTCTGACACTCAAGTGGTGTTTTGGTTATTTGAGCGGTCTGCACGTATATCAGTCCGAGAAAATGATTTTTTGAGTCACTTTTTCATTCCCCTCTCTCTCTCTAAACATTTCAAAAACCCTAGTTATTCTCTCTCTCTCTCTCTCTCTCTCTCTCTCTCTCTCTAATTCTTATATTCAAGCTCCAAATACTCCTAATATATTGATTTCTTCACCTTAACCCTTTGGAGAAAGCGGTAGAGCATGTTGAAAGCTTTGTTTTAATCGAAGTCAACTCGTTTTCGGCTCTGCCAAACTTCAACCGTTGCTCTCTCTTGTCTTCTAATATTGATATAGGGATTTCTTCAACCTTTGGTATGATTTTTACCTTAGTTATTTGTCTATTGAAAGAGTCTAGTGATTTCGGGATTTTGGGTTAAACTTAGGGTTTGGTTTTGAATTGAAAAGAGGGGTTTTCAAATGGGTTCTTGAGAAAGGTTGTGGGGATGTGTTTATGATTAAAATATGTTAAAATGGTGGATTTCTTTACTTAAAATTTATTTTGTAAGTAAAGAGAGTTTTGTTCTAATATTATGGATATTTTGTTTGTGAAATAAAAAGAAAAATGATGTTGGGTTTTGTAAGATTGGAACAATGTATATGTTGATAATGATGGTAGAGTTGGATATGTAATATCATTCTTATTTTGAAAATGATGAGATTATATCTTTTGTTAGAAATTATCTATTGTATAGAAATATCTATTTTGAGTTATCGGTGAAGGATAGCTTTGAGTGTTGTAAAAATTGCATAAGGATTAGGTGAATTAAAACTGATTACTCATACATCTTACATTGAGCATCATCGTTTCATACTTAAGCATTGAAAATGTAATATTTTCAAAAAAATAGGTAAATATCATGGTGAATCTGGTTATGGGGTGTGGTTATGGTTATTATGTTAGTTTGTGTGTCCTTGGTAAAAGTTCAGAAACCCTGTTAGGTGCTAATCCTTTCGATTAGTACCAGTAAAATGGTTTTAGTAATGCTTGTATAGCCTAATAGCAGACACATACCTAGAAATTCCCAATTTTTATATCTACTACCCTGTTTTCTGTTATAAAAGGATTATTTCATGAATTGATATATAATCTAAGATTGCATAGTTTTTAGATGGAAATGTGAAATGTTTAACAAATAGCATGCATGTGCATTCACCTTATGAATTTGTTAAGATTCATATATTGTGTTAAAGTATCTCTACTAGATTTTGGCTCACCCCATGTGAAAAACAACTTTCCGGTGTTAATGGTATGCCTCCACCAAGAACATAGCTTGGGAGGACTTGGAACCAAGGGCTTCATTTTGTTATTTTGATGTAATTATTTTTATACAAACCTTGTACTTTATTTGTATTGAGTTGAATTAATTTTGATGTATCCAAGCATCGACTTAGAAAAATGTAGCCATTAAGGCATATAATTACTTTATTTTACTTTTATTTTAATTCTTATATCCATGCCATATGCTATAAATTCAGGATTTTAAATTTATGAATGTATACATGCATATGGCATATTTTGTATAATCAAGTTTTTAAATGGAATATAAGATATAATGTTATTGATCAATTATAAGGAATATTATGAGATGAGCTAGTTATTATTTCAAGGCGTTACAGTATTAATTGTTATATTTTACTCTAAAATCACATGAGGGGACATATGACTATTTTTAAACGATAAAGAAGTAAAATACTATCAAACCATACCATAGAAGTAAAATGAATTTTGCCTTATTTTTTTAAATACACTAAGTTGAAATCCTCCCATTATTCATTCCTATCAAGTTTTCTTGTAAAAGTGTATGCGTAGCTCAGTAGATATGGTAATGTCAGTCCTTTTTAGTCGTGGCCAACGAATCTAAGATTATTATTATAGAGTACGAAAGTATATTTAGAGGTAAAAATTCTTATAATTTTTAATTATTTTAAATTTTCTAATATAATATATGATATTTAAAAAAAAAATTGGAGTGCGGTCACCCCCTTCCACACCCTCTAGATCTATCCTTGGCCAAGAAACAGAAGAAGTATTTTTGGAGAGGAATGAAGCAAATATGATGTATGGTACATTATATTTTTGGTGTATTAAGTATTTAAATCATCACATACTTTTATTAGTGATGTTACTTAGACTAAAAAATTAGATTTACTTTCCAAATTCAATGATGTGACAGTTTATTACAACATCTAATTCAACTCTCTCTCATGTTTTCTTTAATTGTCAACCAATTACCTAACTTACACATAATTGGGTCTAGAAAATTAATCTAAAAAATAATTTTGTACATATTTTTTCTATTTTTAGTATTCATTCACTAATTAAAATATCTTACAAGTTACATCAACTAATTAAATATTTAAACACTATATAAAAAGTGAGTTTTGGTTCAACGGGCACAACGGAAAAAGTTATTTGAGCACCACAATACTTATGACACCCCAAACTTAAATCTAATTTTTTTTTCTTTTTCTTTTGTTTTTTTTTTTTTTTTTGTCTTTTCACTTTGGATACACCAATAATCCCAATCTTATCCCTCCTTACCCCACCTAATCTCTAACCCAAACCCTAGCTCCAACAACCTCTTCCACTTCCTTCATCCCTCCAGCCAACCCTCCCATTGTCATCGTCGTCGCCAACCTCTTCACTCCCTTCTTTGCTTCACTTGGCATCTCTCTCTCTCTCTCTCTCTCTCTCTCTCTCTCTCTCTCCCTCTCTCATCGCTTCAAGAACATGAGTTCGAACCAGACGATGATGCTGGCACCTCTAATCTCAACTACTTTGACAACAATAGATTCACAACGTTTCATCTATGTTTGTCGTTTCAAGAACGTGAGTTTGAACCATAAGATGATGCTGGCACCTCTGATCTTAACTCCTTCGACAACAATAGATTCACAACGTTTCATCTATGCTTTGATGCTATTAGCGGCGGTGGTGATGGCCAAAGTAAAGAATGATAGGAGTGTTGTTAGGGTTAGAAATTTAAGAAGAAAAAGAATGAGAGGGAGGAAACAGTGGTGCCAAAAGGAAGAGAGAAAGAAAAAAAATGATGAAAAGAAGTAGCAACATTAGTGACAACAAGGAGGTTAGAAGGGAAGAAGGAAGTTGTGGCAGAAAGAAGGGTTTGGGCTTTGAAGGAGAAGCAAAAAAAGAGCTAACGTGTAACAATTGATTTTGGGTGACCACTCGAGTGGTCATTTGGTCGCTTAAGAAGACATTTGGAGTTCCCAGTGTGATACCCCTGTTCTGTATTATGTTAATTGGTCCCTAATACGTATGTGATTATATGTTTTGATATGATTTTGCGTGTCATTATGTGGATAGATGTGATTTTGGAACTCTATCTGTTCACCATAGGAATATTTGTTTGAATAATCTGCTTTGGAAATTAAATTGAGGGCCTTATCGACCACAGAACCTGAAATTGATTACGCCTTTGTGATTAGCGTAATTTTTAAAGCCTACGGTGAAATTTAATTAGAAAACTGATTCGGGTCAGATTAATCAGATTTAATTAATGAGTAATGCTCAATTATTTTATGTTAAATAATGCATGTGAGTGGGGCTATATTATAAGCCTTCTTAAGTTCAATTCTTTCCCTTTTATATGACTTTGGCTGAGCAAACTCTAAGAGAAAAAGAGGGGGGTTGGCTGTTAGAGAGAGAGAGAGGGAGAGAATTGTGTTATTTTGACTCAAGCTTGAAGAATTTAAAGTCCCTCTCTAGATTGGACCATAGATTGAAGGAATTGGGCTTCTAGGTAAGCCATTGACTCTTGAATTCATGAAAGTAATGTGTGATCTTGTGTGTTCAAGGGTTGTTTGTACTCAAGAGCATGAGTTAAGTTGGTTTTGTTGGAATTAAAGCTTGATATAAGCATGCATGTATGAAATTGTGTTGAAATAGCATGTGTAAGCTTGAAATACATGATTCATGTAGAGTTTTAGTTGAAACTCATGTTTTGATCACCATTTGTGTTGCCTAAGTTGAGAATGTGGCTAATTCATCACATGCATGTACAATTTGAGAAGATATGAGCTTGAAATGCATGAATGTGTATGATAGAGTTGAAGTTGATGTCAATTTGAAACATGCAAGTGTGTAATCCTTGAAATTGAGCTTCCTAATGTTGTAATCTTGTATTGGTAGCATGTTAACATGTGTAAATGTGTAGTTTGAGCCATTGCATGCAAGTAATGTGGTTGAAATGTCGAAGTTGAGCTCAAGAACACATTCTGGGTTTTCCAGAATTTTGAGGTCCGCTCGAGCGAGAGAACCTCTGCTTGAGCGTAAATTTCGTGCTCCCAGCACTTTTTTGCAGAATTGGGTATTCGCTCGAGCGGGATGTTTCACCCTCGAGTGGGGAGCTTTTGTAGACAGGCCTTCTGCTCGAGCGCTCTATTATACACTCGAGCGTATTTTTCATGCAACCAGTACTTTTGCAGGCCTTAAGGGTCCGCTCGAGCGGGGACCCTGTTTTCTGAAATTTTGTATGCTCATTCTGTATTTCGTTTTCCGTTCTCTTTCACTTGTAAGCACTCTTGGCATATGATAAGCATTGTAAATGAGTTAATGAGATAAGAATAAAGCCTAAAGAGGAATATGTGAATTAAAGAACGGATTGAACTGTTAGTGACCCTTTTGTGTTCATGAAATGTATAGGGTCAAGCTCTAAGGCAAATCCACAAGCCGATCACTGTGAGTAATATCGATATTTGATTGCTTGTAAATGTCCAATTGTTTATTTCCTTATAAGCTCCATGAGTTGCTAATTGGGATTGTGGACAGAAGTTTGACATGAATAAATGAATGGACCGAAGGTCGTTTTAATGAACACAAATGAACCAAAAGTCGTTTTGATAAACATAACTGAACCAAAGGTCGTTTTGAATTGAATGGACCAAAGGTCGTTTTGATAAAAATGAACAGACCGAAGGTCGTTTTGATATATATGTATGGACCAAAGGTCGTTTTGACTTATATGGATGGACCGAAGGTCGTTTTGACATGAATGAGTGGGCCAAAGGCCGTTTTGACACGAATGATCGGGCCGAAGGCCGTTTTGACATAAACGAGTGGGCCGAAGGCCGTTTTGACATAAATGAGTGGGCCGAAGGCCGTTTTGATGTAAATGGAAACCTGAATGGGCCAAAGGCCAAGATGTTGAAACTACAAGTCACTTGATTTAAAATTTGTATAGTTATATATATGTTAAATAGAAATATGAATTGGGCCCAAGGCCGTTTGGAACCTGTTGTTCTACATTGATATGTAACTTCTGTATTTGATATTATTCACTGGGCTATTGTTCATGCTCATTCATGTGTTTGTAGGTGAGCCAAGAGAAGTCCAAACCCAGCCCCAGTGAAGTCTGCCAGGAACAACACGAGTTTTGGAGAGTCAGCCTTGTGTCTCACGCACGAGACCCATCCTTACCATTTTGTTATGCATTTACGTTTTGTCTTGTTGGCAAGGACTTTGTGTATATTTGTATATAGTCTGTTATGGGTTGACTCAGTTTAGATGATCCTGTCTGTAAAGAAGTTTATGCTACTATGCTTTTGATATGGGTTATTAACATATATGAGCATGGTTTGTTTGATGTGCATATAAGCACGGCTCTATGGACAAAATTTTAAATTTTTGCTTCCGTTTGGCCCCTTTACTCTGACGAGTTATGTCTGTTTTGGTCTAAGGCCGTAGGTAATCACAGGATTACTGGCTGATTATGTCCTTAACCCATATGGGTGGGTTCGGGTCATGACACCCAATCTCTTGCAAGTTTGTAGGCAAAACTGCTTAAACGAAAGAAAAGTTGCATGAGCGTAAAATTTGAGCTCCCAGTATTTTCATTATAGCTCTGCAAAACTTCTAAGACCTTTCGTTTACAGCTCGAATGGTGGAAAGTTTGCTCAAGCAGTCCCTTTGTATTTCAGCACTTCGCTTGAGCAGTCTGGTCGAGGCAGATCACTTAAAGGTCGAACAAACTCCTTTTTCTCACTCTTTCCGACTCGTCCCTCTCTTTAGTACCCTTACTCCTAAACCCTAGCCCTAAAACCTTGATTTTTACTAAGATCCACCTTAGATCTTCAAAAAGGGTTGAAAAACAAGCCTAGATCAAAAGCATTACCAATTGTTTCCTCCTTTCTTAAAGCTTGAAGTTGGATTTTCATCATTTACCTTCAATCTTGAGGTAGGGATACTTTTAACTTGGTGTATTTATGATTTGAGATATATATATGTGTGTGTGTGTGTGTGTGTGTGTGTGTGTGTGTGTGTGTGTGTGTGATATTTTCTTAGTTGTAGTAATGTATGAGGTGGTTTTGTGATATAAAGTGTGTTTTGTTGAATAGAAATGGGTTTTCACCATGTTTTGGAAAAATTTTATGCATAACCTTCTTGATTATTGTTAAAAATTGTAAATATTGACTTCTTATATGCTAATGGGAGAAAAGTCCCAATTTTATTAAATCCTAGTTTTCCAATTGAATTGATAAAGGGGCTTTTGTTCAATTGACTCTTAAATGGAAGAATTGAGTGTGTTGAGTGTACTTTGGCATTGGGATATGGATTTTTGATAACTTGTGGACATAAATCCTTGAGATTTGGAGTTGGTAAATTTGTGGAAATGAGGAATTTATTATGTGATAAATATTACTATTATTATTAATGTTGTTGTGGATTGAACAAACCTTAGGGAAAAAATTTTTGAAACCTTATGCATCATGTGATTTAACCACGTTGTGGGTGTTTGGAAAATGTCAAAGAGGTTAAATAGCTTATGAGTACGGGAAGTTGAGTCGGGTTTGGGGAATCGAGTTATGCGTGTATTTGGTACCTGCACGGGGAGTTAAGGTGCCCAATTACCCTGTCTGCGCATATCGTTGGACGAATGTGGGAAAGGTGTTTGGGTTTTCACGAGCCTGCCATTTATAGAGTCGATAAATGTGGAAAACTTGATTTTGGGTATCCACAAGCCCTATCATTTTTAGAGTCGGCAAAAGCAGAAAGGAAAAGATTTTGGGTGCCCATCGCACTGCCGTTATTCGAGCTAACAAATGTAGGAATATTTTTGATATATAAACATCTTTCAAGGAGTGTCCTTAATTACACAAAAATATTTCCATGTAGTGTTGTTGGACTACCAAATAATTTTTCACATAATGAGGCCATATCCCTCTCCTCTCTATGATGGTAAGAAGTACTATGATTATATCCACATATATTTAGTAAAGAGAATAATCTTTTACTTTAAAGAGAATTGGAGTGAGAGAGGAGATTTACTTGTTTCTAAAACCAATTCAATCAGAATTTTGGTGTAGTACCATTGAGCACTCTTTGGCTTTGTTAAAAAAACCAGATTACAAATTAGCTGAGTTGAGTCAATTTTTTGTAGTGTGCAAGTTTTTTTTATTAAGAGTTAGTGGAATTCGATCTTAGCTCACTAAATATTTGAGAAATGTAATCTTGGTTCGAGCCAATTCAACTACATAAATAAGTTGAGTTTGAGTTCGAGCTTAAAAGAAAATTAAATTTCAACTTTGGCACTCTTTAGTTTTAGTCAAAAAGTCAATATAAGTTGTCACATCACTCTCTCTACTTTTCTGCATATTGTTTCATAAAAAGTCAAAAAATTATTAAAATAGTATGTTTCCAAACAAGGGCATTTATCTATTAAGATAAAAATAAATAAATAATTATGAGCAAAATATACAAGAATACTTATATTAATAATAAATTACATCTATCAAATATATAAATTTACACAAACATCAAACATAAATTGAAAAATAAATTAAGTTAATGAAAATTTATAAATTTATTTGATATATTTTTAAAAATAAATATTAATTTATCTTGTTTATATTCAGGAGCCTTGTCGAGCTGATTTTTAGACTACTTGAGTTTGGCTTGATTAATAAATGAGCTTAAAAATTTAACTTGAACTTGCTCATTTATCAAACGAACCGAGCTCAATCGAGATTCAAGCGAGCCGAGCTCAAAAATTATTCATGAATGACTGGATTCATTTGTAACCCTAATCAATGGGTAATGATAATAAGGAATATAATTTTAAAATTAGACTATTTTGCACTGAGTTGAGTATTTCTCAATTTTAAATATGATTTTGAGAGAACTTGAGGACCCATGGGGTTATTATGTGTCCCGTTTTAATAATTCAAACCGTTCATTTTGTCACGACCCGCTCCCCGTACCTAAGGGTTAAGCATCGTGATGGCCAGTAACCGAGATTACCTCCGGCCAAATCTTTAACAAATTAATAAACGCAAGCGGAAGAAATATTTAAATATAGGTACTAAAATAATCATCGGAGCTTCTATTTTTATTACAAAATTTATTGACCAAAAAGGCCGATATTTACATATAAAAAGTACATCAATAAAAGTGCTTTGTGCCTACTCCACACGCTGATCCTGACGTGCCACCTGAAAGTGGTAAAAACTATAAGCTCATGGCAGAGTGAGAAATATTATACTAAGAGTATAAGGCATAAAATTCACCATGGATCATTAGTTAGGCCAAAAAGAGTTTGATACATATAATACACAATCATTTGCCATGTACCTCAGATCATTTACTACATATAATGCGCATTACGAAAATTATTATATAACCATAACCACGATATATCACTAAGTGCCAAGCACTACACTGGTCAATGGATCCACGACAATCACTGGACCACAGAGTGGTCAATCACTAAGCCAATGGTTATTTAAGTCCCCTAAGGCATGGGACTCCCGTAGTGGTATTCCCAAAACATATTTTCACATAAGGTCATAGCCAAATATTCTTTAAAATATAAACAAACATATCCATGGGTTTTTTTTTAAGCAAATAGGGTTCAGAAATAAAACCACGTAACTGAAACCTTTATAAAACATAACTTTTATTAATATACTAATAAAACATAACTTCTGTAAAATAGGTTTTGGTAAGTCAAAATATAAGTAAAATACATTTTGGTGACTCAAGGTATAATATAACTCACCTTAACTTCAATACCTTACTCTTCCTTTCCACTATCAAAGACCCTTTCAACTTCCATTATTCTTTCCTTTCTTTTCTCTCTTTCTTTTCTTCTTTCCTTCTCTTTTCTTTTCTTTCTTCTTTTCTTTCATTTCCTTACGCAGGCTGATCAACTCCTTCCTTAAATAGGGAGGAGGACGCCACAAGCGCCCAACACGTGGCAGGGCCTAATTATTACGCAGATTCGATAATTAATAATATAAATTCGTTCTTATCCTTAATAGATATTTAAGAAAATTATCTTTTGACCCAATATTTTAATATAATTATATAAATAATTTAATTCTTAATTAAATTACACTTTATCATATATCAATAAAAAATTAATTATTTATTTTAATACCACACCCATTATTATTATTATTATTATTATTATTATTATTATTATTATTATTATTATTATTATTATTATCTATATTATTATTATTTATATTTTGGCCCCTAAACTTTTAATAATTATATTATTTTACAAAATTACGCATGATAATATATAATAAATTATACATTTTCCTAACTGAGATTAAATAATATTAATATAAATTCTATAGCATAATTAAAAATCTGGGATGTTATAATCTTCCCTTTTTAAAATTTCGTCCTCGAAATTTGTCACAGGTGTAAGCTATCCGCTGCGCACTCTGATAAATATATATATATATATATATTAGATGATTAATCTGATAGAGAATAGTACCTTAAAAAAAATTTTACTAAAAATAACTCACTGTCTAATTAGTTGTCAAAAATTAGTTTGGGCCAAAATAAAAAAATAATGGGTAACTTTTTTAAAAAAAAAAAATTTCACTCGTTTTATTTACGATAATAATAAATAAATAATAAATAAAATGAGAACACAATGACAGAATCATATGCAAGAGTTGAAAAAATTTGAGATGAACTTTTAATTGATGGGAAATAGTTTCAAAATTAGTATCTTTATGATTGGAATCTACTCTTAAAACATAAAAATAATTTTTTTTTTTTTTAATACTGAACTGAAAATTATATATATTTAATTATATTATAATTTTGATGGGTGCTTGAGCCCGACAACCTCTGTTTCTTGTCCTTCTTTTACTATAACAAATATAAATTATATCTAATATTCTTCACAAATTAGGCACACTAAAAAAAAAAAAATTATTATATATATATAATCATATAAAATTATAATATAATTAAATCGATGAATATAACATAATAATTTGGTACTAATTACCCGCTATCCCACTTCTTAAATGTGCATGTGTCCTATGCTCCAATGATGGTTTTTTTTTTATTTATAAACCATTGCTCTGATACCATTTGTCACGACCCGCTCCCCGTACCCAAGGGTTAAGCATCGTGATGGCCAGTAACCAAGGTTACCTCCGGCCAAATCTTTAACAAATTAATAAACGCAAGCGGAAGAAATATTTAAATATGGGTACTAAAATAATCATCGGAACTTCTATTTTTATTACAAAATTTATTAACCAAAAAGGCCGATATTTACATATAAAAAGTACATCAATAAAAGTGTTTTGTGCCTACTCCACACGCTGATCCTGACATGCCACCTGAAAGTGGTAAAAAACTATAAGCTCATGGCAGAGTGAGAAATATTATACTAAGAGTATAAGGCATAAAATTCACCATGGGTCATTAGTTAGGCCAAAAAGAGTTTGATACATATAATACACAATCATTTGCCATGTACCTCAGATCATTTACTACATATAATGCGCATTACGAAAATCATTATACAACCATAACCACAGTACATCACTAAGTGCCAAGCACTACACTAGTCAATGGATCCACGACAATCACTGGACCACAGAGTGGTCAATCACTAAGCCAATGGTTATTTAAGTCCCCCAAGGCATGGGACTCCCGTGGTGGTATTCCCAAAACATATTTTCACATAAGGTCATAGCCAAATATTCTTTAAAATATAAACAAACATATCCATGGATTTCTTTTTAAGCAAATAGGGTTCAGAAATAAAACCACGTAACTAAAACCTTTATAAAACATAACTTTTATTAATATACTAATAAAACATAACTTCTGTAAAATAGGTTTTGGTAAGTCAAAATATAAGTAAAATACATTTTGGTGACTCAAGGTATAATATAACTCACCTTAACTTCAATACCTTACTCTTTCTTTCCACTATCAAAGACCCTTTCAACTTTCATTATTCTTTCCTTTCTTTTCTCTCTTTCTTTTCTTCTTTCCTTCTCTTTTCTCTTCTTTCTTCTTTTCTTTCATTTCCTTACGCAGGCTGATCAACTCCTCCCTTAAATAGGGAGGAGGACGCCGCAGGCGCCCAACACGCGACAGGACTTAATTATTACACAGATTCAATAATTAATAATATAAATTCGTTCTTATCCTTAATAGATATTTAATATAATTATCTTTTGACCCAATATTTTAATATAATTATATAAATAATTTAATTCTTAATTAAATTACACTTTATCATATATCAATAGAAAATTAATTATTTATTTTAATACCACACCCATTATTATTATTATTATTATTATTATTATTATTATTATTATTATTATTATTATTATTATTATTATTTATATTTTGACCCCTAAACTTTTAATAATTATATTATTTTACAAAATTACGCATGATAATATATAATAAATTATACATTTTCCTAACTGAGATTAAATAATATTAGTATAAATTCTATAGCATAATTAAAAATCTGGGATGTTACACATTTTGTATGAATTTTTATGTATATTATCTATATAAAAAAAATTAGGTCAATCCAATAATTATAGATTTTTATTTTATCGTACTTGTCTTAAAAAAATAAATAGTCTATTTTCACCCATTTACCATAAACAAACTTGATAGATTAAAAAAATTACGATTATCAGATTGACCAAATTTTTTATATAGGTTATATATATTGAGAATCTTATAATGATTCAAATTATTAAAACAAAATTCATATTAAGCCCCATAAATCCGTAAGTTCTCACAATTGAGAGTAACCTAACACTTTTGCACCCCCCAAGGTTATAGAGGCTGACACTCCATAATTAATTTCATAACAAATGTTTTAAATTTACTGTTTTAATTAAATTTTATCAAATATCGGCCTCTTAGCGTATTTTCAATGTTTACTCATTTATTTCATTAAATTTGAATAAAAATTCTATATGATATTGCGTGCTCCAGCGGAGGTTTTTGATCTTTCATTAAATTACTGGTCGACCGGGCAAACGACCGGATGGATGTCCAGCTAGTTGACCGGCCAATGTAAATTACAAAGAAGTGGATGTCCGGGAGAGAACTGGCCGGACAATCAGTCGGTCGTCCAATGCTCCTACACTAACGTCTATCTACTGTAATTTGATAAAAGGCTTCACTCATCCTCAATTTGTTGAAAAGTTTTAGCCATCCTCAATTTGATATCAAACTGATGACAATGTTGGGGTAGGATTTTGATCCTTTTTTCATCAAATTTAAATTTGATGAAAGAAAAGTAAAATATTAGAGATGGTCTTATATTTGATGTATGTGTCATTTGTGTATATATCTATATACATGGAAAAAAATTTATGTTATCCTGTTGTGGTTTCATCAGAGCATTTCATAATTTAAATATATGTAAAAATTTCTTTATGATTTTGGATTAAAATGCTACTGTCAATTTTTTCATTAAAAGTAACGAAAAGTATGTTACACTGTTTCAAATTGAGAGTAAACAATGCAAAAATCTCAAGATCAAGTATCAAAAATTGAATTAAATGTCAAAAATACTCTCATCTTTAGCTTCTTTTCCAAATTAAATCCCAATTGTAACCAAACCTTAACTCTAATTATCATATTCCATGTATAATTCCATTTAGGGTAAATTACATATACACGCTCCCTATAGTTAGCTTAAAATACAATTTATCATCTGTAATTTTAAAAATTATACCCCGCCTCTTAAAGTTTATAATTTCAACTCTTCTAAAAGAAAAAAAGTTTATAATTTCATAGTAAATGGCACTTTTATTAATAAATCATCAAGTCAATTAATAGTTTTTAATAAAGTTAGAAATTTATTTCAATTAATAATTCCGGTAATTTTATCATTGTATAGAAAAGTAGTCAGACATTTTATTTTTTTAGTTAATTTTATTAAATAAAATATTGTAAAATGGGGTTATTTATAATTTTTCAAATTACAAGGAACAATATATATTTTAAGAAAATCTCAAATGGTGTATTTGTAATTTACCCTTTAATTTAATTAAATATGTTATTAAATGAAAAAATGGATTTAAAAAAATTAAATTAATGTAATTTTATGAGTTAATTTTCTAGTAATAAATTAAGGTATTTAGATTAATATATGATTTAATTTGTCATATGTATATATGTTTATGTTTAATTTAAAACGTAATTAAGGGTTCATTTGGAAACTTAACATTTTAGACAAATGTCAATAAAACAAAAATAATAATAATAACTAAAGGCTAAAAAAATTATACAAAAAATCAAAAATTGCTTTTCATTCTCTCTACTTATACATATATATATATATATATATATTGTAAAAAGCCAAATGATCATTCCCAAATACTTCAATTTTTTTCACCTAATATTTTAGATAAAAAAATCGCTAAAAAGGCTACTTTCCAAATCAACCTAAAGCACATATCATTTTACTCATAATTTTTGTTATTATCATTAGCAGTACCTTATTATTATTATGGGTAAATTATATTGACACCCGCTGATATTTATATTTATTACAGTTCCCCATCACATTTTGAAAATTACATCCCTCTCCCTAAAATTTAAAGTTTCATTACAGCTTGCTCCCTGAGGTTTAAAGTTTCATAACAGTTCCCCCTCTCACCGTAATAATCATCATACATAAAATTAAATTAACAAGGGGGACAGTGTAATTTTCTAAATGTGAAGGGTGAACTGTAATAAATAAAAATCTCAAAGGGTATCAGTGTAATTTACCTTATCATTATTTATGAATGACTATAAGGGGACATCTTAGAAGTTGATTCAGGGCCAAACTTGAGCCCATCGTAGTCAAGCAATTTCAATTCTGCTTTGGGCCCAAAACTGATCCTTTTACTTACATGATTCTTTGCCCAACTAAGGGTGGGAAGCGGCCCGTTGGCCTGCCCAAATTGCCCAACCCAATCTTATATTTTTAAGGTTGAGAAAATATTTTGGTCCATAAAGCTGGGCTGGATCAATATTTTCGACCTACTTAATAAATGGGTTTGAGCTTGAAATTTAGACTTGTATCCTGGGCCAACCCAACCCAGTCCGAAATTAATATATTTAAATATTTATTTATTTATGTAATATATTAACAAAAAACATATAAGTGACGCTAACTTAAGTCCCTCATGAGTTATTTATCAACAACAATGCAGTGTTTGTTTCACTTTGCTTGGTTTCATTTTTTTAAAAACACTTTTCAAAAAATTCTACTTTCTTATTTTTCGTATTTTTTGGTTTTTACTGATTTTTTTTAATATTTTAAACAATTTTTTTAATTTTTAGACATGCTTAACTTAGATATATCTAAAGAGTAAAAAATTTGTGAAAAAAACCTTTTAAAAATTCATTAAATGTCAAAAATATAAATAAAAAAAATACGATAATTCAGTACATTTTTTTTATTTTTATGTATTTATTAATTTTTTAAAATATTTTTTCATAAATTTTTTACTTTTTAGATACATCTAAGTAAAGTGCATTTAAAAAAGTAAAAAAAATTTAAAATTTTAAAAAGAATCACTAAAAACAAAATAATAAAAAAAATACAAAAATCAAAAAATTCAATTTTTAAAAAATTTAATTCAAAAAATTCAAACCAAACATACTGACATTGTTAGAGGTTTACCCATAACAGTAAAGGCATTATAGTTCTTTTAAGTATTTTAATTTGTTAAAACTACTCAAGTCTTATAATTTTTTCAATCTCTATTGTATGTTGGAATATATGGATAGTTTTTAAAGTATTTTTTTATATATACAATAATTTGATTTATTTTTTTCCGTGAGTCCATATATATTATTATGTAATAAAAACTCGGCCCAAACCGGTCAATGGCCACCCCAATATGCAACCCTTGTGCTTTCTTTTAGATATATATTTTTTTGAATCAGTTTTACATATGTTTTTCTTTCCTCAACATGACAAATAATAAATGGGAAAAAAATTATAGAAAAACAATAATAAATTTAATTAAACCCAAATTTAGATGGTCAAAAGTCTTTAGCTAGGTGCTAAGACAAATAGAATTAAAAATACATATTCCTAATGGGTTGTTTGGGGTGTCCTAAATAAGTGCACTTTTTGTCTTTTTAGACTAAAAAATTTAAGAAAAAAATATGGATGTTTGGGTTAATTTTTTGACTTTTTATGAAAAAATGTATATTAAAAAATTGTATAAATTAGTGTGTAAGGGAAAATTAAGATTGGAAGTTGTGCAGCCGTAATTTTTGACTTTTAGTGAATAGTGATAACTTTTTAAGTTTATGAGTAACTTTTTAACTTTTTGACAGCTTGCCAAACTTGGCCTAAAGGTACTATTAAGACAAAAGTTTTCATGAACTGTAAAATTGCAAACTTAAAGGCCCAAATGTAGGGTTTGGCGAAAATTCAACATACTCTACATCATTGCCAAAAAGTAGTAAGCCATCTCTAATTAGATTATCAAATTTAAAGTGAATCTGAATTTATATATAAATTACATTTTTAACCCTCATCATCAAGTCAACTTTTTTTTTTTTTTTTTCTAATTTCAGTCTATTCAATTGGGGATTAGGATTTAAGAAAGTTGAGTGTAAGGTTTTTTTTCAATTGATTACATTATTTAAACTTGTTTGGTATGTAATAATAGTAAATTTTGTTCCTTACATTCTCTTGGTTATCAAATGGGTTTTTGCTATTGTTCACTAAGAGAGAGAGAGAAGAAAAAAAAAATAAAAAATAAAAATAGAGAGAGAGTCAAAACATAGGTCTGCCAATAGTGGATTGCCTAACCCCAAATAAGATGAATATAGTAAGAGGGTCAATATTCAGTGACATGCATAGAGAGGTCTTCCCCGAACAGTTAGGTTTTTCTTGGTAACCAAACAAAACATCATATTTTCTTTTTGACATCTTCTGGTGAATCCATGTCCTCATACTTGTACTTTACATTTCTTCTTTCGGTTTGTCTAACTTTCTGTTCTTCTATTACCCATTGCCACATGTCCCAATACTAATTAGCTCTGCTACTTATACTTGCAAGTAATCACATATATACACCAAAATATTTTTGTTGCTTTTAAGAATACTAACTCAATTGCATTTTCTCTGCCTTGCAAAGTTGGCAATATCCATAGTGTTCCTTTGGGCCAATAGAATTGCCTCAAGTTAATTCTTGTCCACTTGCCCAACATTCCCATTCATTAGGTAATATCATTTTCAAATTGTCTCCTTTTTATTTAGATTAGTTGTGTATTTAAAAGCCAACAAAAAAACAATTAAGACATCTTCACCTTAAAAAATGTTAAACTTGAGTTTTGAATAGGAGTAAATATCATAATATAATGGTAATATCAAATATCGATATTATTAATAAATTAAAAAACATTATAACATATAACAGTTTTATAAATTAAATTTTTTAGTCTTTAAAAGTGAAAATTTTATTACAAAAAGACATTTAGAGATCAATTTTTATCGTCATGAGAATAACTACTAAAAGTTGTTCCGAAAAGTCAAAAATTAAACTTTTAGTGATAAAATTTTGGAAATGTCGCTAATAAATACACTTTTAATAACAAAATAGTTTGGTCTCAAAAGGGTTTATTTTTTTAGACAAAAAATTTGGTTCCAAAAGGATAATTCATCACTAATGTTCAATTTTCATGGCTAAAAATATAATGGCGACACTTTTCACAATAAAAATATTTGATCCATAAAAAATAATTTTGTCCATAAATTTTTATATTTAAATCTTAATTTTTTGTAATAAAATATCAAATTACAGTAGTAAAAATTATATAGTTGAATTAGTGCGAGACCAAAAATGCTCAATTAATCCTATTTACAATATTTTATTGATCATTTACACTATGCGAGTACGATGTAATACAATCCTACATAATATTTTCACATTTAATAAATTTTACATAAATAGCCCCCCAAAAATCAAGTCAGGTTAAAGAAAGAATTTTTACTTTCATTTTTTTTAATCAGAAAGGAGCAATGTAAGTACTTATTTTTTGTCAATTATAACGCAATCTTTCCTTTACACATTGGGACCATTACATTATCTTTGGCCTTGAACTTCTATTAATAATGTATATATAGATGCATTGATACTTTTTTTGGGTAATTATGTGTAAGTCCTAATAAGTGGATTTATTATTTAATAGGTCCTATATGAAAAATTTGTCATAAAAAAAGTCACTAATTGTAAGTTTTAACGACAATTTATAAAAATCATGACAAAAAAAAGTCACTAATTGTCAATTTTTAGCGACATATATAAAAAATTATCTCAAAAAAATTATTTTTAGTGACAATTTTACCAAGACTTATTTTCAATAAGACTTAATAAAAATTAAGTCCAACTATTAGGACTTATTATTAATTTATCCTATTTTTTTTAATCAGGTCAATTACAATTCAAATCTTGTCTTTACACATTCTCACCATAACAATAATTTTGTGCTTAGAATTATATTAATAACAAAAAATCCAATTAGTAAATTATATAAATTAGTTGAGTTAGTTCAATTGACTACTCTTCTACTTCCTATTTAGCAGATTGGGTGTCAATGTTTGCGAGCAAAAATTAATTATTTCTCCCTTACAATAGAATTCCCAGCTCTCTGCACCTGCTCAAGGGTGATCTTGACATTTCATCAAGAATCCTCCATTGATTGACACGTGGTATTGTTGAAAAAAATAAAGGGAAACCTAATTCCAAATGTACAAAAGGCAGTTGGCTGCACCACATGAAGTAGTAGATACCCAAAAACAAAAATAGCACATGATTCATTGCCTAAACCTACAAATTACAATCATCTTCTCCACAAGGCCACATTCTCTACCTACTTAGCAAACTTTCGTAACCATATAATTTTCTCAATGCAGTCCTCTATTTTGGGTAACTTTTTCGACCAAAAATTGGCCACAAGACGGGGCTAGAAATAATAATATGCGATCAGACGATTGTATTAATTTTTTTTTTAAGTAACTAAATATATTTAAGATATTTAGAAATTTTAACGGAGATTTTTATGTATCTAAAAATAGGATATTAAGGGGTAATATAGTCTTTTTGTTTATTATTTGAGGACAAATTAATTTAATTTTATTCTTTGTTTACTTTTTTGAAGTCAATTTTATAAACAAACAAAAAAATTTACAAATTGTTGTTTAATTTTTTGGAATTGGGAAAAAATGAATTGAATCCAATTGAAATTAAACACTTTTCATAATATAAATCAACTTGTGGAAAACAAATTAATCCCGAGAAAATTTATGAAGCTAACTATAATATATATTAGAAGTGGTATTACACACTGTTAATGTATATTAGTTATTGTAGATATATCTTATCTCTATCTCTCTCTATCTTTATCTCTATCTCCTTGTATCTCTATCTATCTCTATCTCCATCTCCATCTCCCTGCATCTCTATCTATCTCTATCTATCTCCTCCTATACTTATTTAAATTTTTCTATAGTCTATAAATACAAGCTGCTTCTATTGTATATGATTCAATTCAATATATATAAAATACACAGTTTATTCTCCTTTTCTCTTAACCATTGTAACATAGTATCAGAGCCTGGTGCTACCTCCTCTCTCTATTGTGACAATCAAAGTGCCATTCAAATTGCTCACAATGATGTCTTCCATGATCGCACCAAGCATATTGAGATTGATTATCATTTCATTCGACAGCATGTTACACGTGGCACTGTTCATCTTCTTCCTATTTTTTCTCTTCATCAAGGCTCATCCTCCTAGTTGTTTCAATGATCTGGTTCGCAAACTTAAGTTAGTTGATACTTACCCATCTTGAGTTTGACTGGGGCTGTTAATGTATATTAGCTTTATTATACTTATCTATACTATATTGTAGATATATCTTATCTGTATCTCTCTTTATCTCTATCTCCATCTCCATCTCCTTGTATCTTTATCTTTATCTTTATCTCTCTCTATCTCTTTTTATACTTATCTAAGTTTCTCTATACCCTATAAATACAGGCTGCTTCTATTGTATATGATTCAATTCAATATATATATAATACACAGTTTATTCTCCTTTTCTCTCAACCATATGTAATCATAACACAATTGTAGTAAGTTTTATAAATGATTGATTTTGAATAGTGAATTTCACAAATTTGTTTTTGGGAAGCGTCACACAACATGTCAGCGTAAAATTGACCAGTTAATTTTATAATATAATATTAGATATATAACACATTCTTGGCGCATTTAGAAAATTCAGACCAATACATAAGGACTTATAAACCTGTTGCCAATAGCCATCACAAGATGATGAGTAGATGAGAACGTGAAGTTGTATAGTTCACCAACTCTTCCTCTATTAGTATCCCCTATCTACCTGCACATATATATATATATATATATCATATTGAAGAAGAAGAAAAATAACAAAGGTTAGAACAAGCAAAAAAAAATGAAAGAAATTGAAGCTAGAAGTGAAGACATGGACCACGAAAAACCCACAGTTTGTGTTCTTGATGCATCAACTTATGTGGGATTTTGGATTCTTAAAGGATTGTTATCTAAAGGGTATACAGTTCATGCAGCTATCCAAAAGAATGGTGAGATATCTCCCTCTATATATATATATATTTTGGAGGACAGTTTTGGGAGATTAAATAGAATTTTCTTTTTTTTTTTTTGTGGGTTTTTGGTTTGATGCAGGAGAGACAGAGATAGTGAAGAAAATAAGGGATATGGAGACGATAGAGGAGAGACTAATGGTGTCTACTGTGGATGTCTTGGATTATCATAGCATTCTTGAAGCATTAAAGGGCTGTTGTGCTTTGTTTTGCTCTTTAGATTGCCAAGATGGGTATGATGTAAGTTGATTTCCTATGTTAGCTCGATATTCATTGTTAGACTCATTTCCTAACAGCTTTAATGTTTAGGGACTAGTGATAGTCTAACACGATATAAGAGGTGACTTAACCATTAGGCCGCTTAAAGCCTGAAAAAAAGTTTCAGAATTTTTTTTATTGTCGAAGGACCTAACTTTTCAAAAGCTTGGTTGAATAAAATCTCATTTTGATATTTAGCCTAAAGTCTCAAAAAATCTTGAACCGCCACTGCATCTCGTTATCTCTGTCATTGTGCATTCTGTTTTGTCTATCTTTGCATACCTTATTCTTAGTCTGTTTGTCTCACATGTAAGAGAGAGCGTTATTTTGACATACATTATTGGGTAATTAGGCCCATTAGTATCTTATAAGAATTCTTATTTTTAAGGACATTATTAAGTTATTGATTATTTGGGTTGAATGGATAGGATAAAATGGTGGATATGGAGGTGAGAGGAGCAATCAATGTGGTAGAGGCATGTGCACAAACAGAGACTATAGAGAAGATTGTGTTCAATTCTTCTCTAACTGCAGCAATATGGAGAGAGAATATTTGCTCAGAAAAGGATGTAGATGAAAGGTCATGGAGTGATAAAGAATTCTGCAGGAAAAAGAAGGTATGTGTATCTATGTTTAATTTAAATATAGACCTTTCTTGTGTAGTTTACCAAAAGATTTGAATTGTAGAGTTCCACTGATGATGTTGAAATCATTAGAAACTACTTCCTTTTGAAACTGTCTTATCATTGGTGCTATAGATTTTAAAAAATTAATAATTATCCGTCAAAGATCTAAACCAAACAAAGAAAAGGAATGATGGAATGGCATTTTTTTAATTTTTTTTTGGCGAAAGTTTCCTCTTTTCCGTGTTGTTTGTTTTGATATTTTCTTCTTCATTTTCCTTCTTAGTGGACACTTTTTTTTAACAAATAATTTACCTCAATGTTAGGCGTTGAAGTTTAGATGGGGGGAATGAAACAGTAATTTTTAAATTGGAGACAACTACTGTTTATGTTTTTTAAAAGTTCTACTAATTCACAATGACCATTTTTTGTGATTTACACATGAATGTCAAAAGCCATAACTCAGTTTAGTAGTTAGAAGTGGAAACTGGTGCTCAGGCTGTTTCCTATTGAATCTTGAAAAAAATCATTGCTCAGGCTGCAACTCGGATATGGTTCAATGATGTTTTTATTTCCATTATTTACAAATATATATATATATAAGGAAGCACTTTCTTGCTATGGTTTGTCATTTTTTTTTTCCTATTTTGCCATTTTCATTTTGAATAATTTACGAATGATGGCCTATATGTTGAATAAAGGTTTTTTTTGTAATTATGTAAGCATTCTTAGTCAATTATGTAACAGGTTTTTTTGTCATTACGCAAATATTTTTGGTCAATTATGAAATATATTTTTTTGTAATTACGCAAATATTCTTGGTTAATTATGAAACATAAATCTTTTATTCTTTAACAAATTACAAGTACACCCATAAAGTTTGTTTAAAATATGAATCGGTTCTATAATACTAAAACTTACAACTATCGTTTGTTATAAATTTTAATTTAACACCATACCCAAGGGGAAAAAAAACTATTCTCTTACGCAATAATAAATTATCAAAATTGTTTGTTGAAAAATATTTCTCATATCATGAAAACTTGTTAATGGACTTAATGATTTATTTATTAACAAAATGGTTAACAGAAAAATATTTTTCATATCATTAAAAATTGTTAATTTACTTAATGATTTACTTATGAATAAAATTGATCATTTGTTATTCGAGTATGATTTATGTATTAATAAAATTAGTCATTTGTATATATATGTATTTTGTTCTACTTCTTTATTAGTTCAATGACTTATCTTAGTAGTTTCTTTTTTAGATGGGAGAATTATCTTAGTATTTGTTTTATATTTATCTGTTGAGAAAAGCTACGGATCATAATTTTGTTTTTTTTTATAAATTCGGAAGAAATGTTGAAGACTTATAAATTCACCCAAAATGATATTGTAATAGAATTGGAGTCAACATCATTGGGTGTATAACAAATTAAAAAATGATAAATATCATACCACATAATTCTATCATATATCTAATGATGTATTCTATTCAATTTCATAAAACAATTTTGAATTTTAAAAAATTTATCAAAATACATAAGTTAAGCATATTGTAATAATAGCACGTGCCTTGCACGGGCTTGGGTAACCTAGTATATATATATAGGACTGCATAAATTTGCGTTGGTGATGACAAAACAGTGATAGTGTTGAATGTGGTTTCTATACTCTTCTCATCTGATAATATTTTCAAAATATAGTTACGCTGTTTTTGGTTGAGGGATTTGGGGAAATACACAATTTCTCTTACCTTTTCCAAATCCTTTCTCAAATCACCCAACCAAACACAAACACAGCATTAGGGATGACTTTGTTCCCATGCAAGGCTTCAAAAACTTGCAGGCGGGTGGATACATGTAGGTGCATCTTGTTTTGAAAACCATTTTCTAGGAGCACACCATTACTTGGCACAACAATTTGCTTTAATAATTCAAAAAGCATAGAGCTCTAGTATTTTGTGCTCGAATATGACAAAAATATACTGAAGATGGTTAAGGTTTTTACCACAATTCCTCGATCTAGGTATACTTTACACCATTTTGTAACTAATCTGTCAATTGTGTAAACAATGCAACATCTCAATTGAATGTTTACTATATACTTTTCAGTTATGGTATGCACTAGTAAAGACACTCTCAGAGCAAGCTGCTTGGGCTCTAGCCATGGACCGAATGCTTAACATGGTGTCTATAAATGCCGGGCTAGTTCTTGGACCTGCCATTGCTCAAAAGAATCCCCGAGTGACAATGTCGTATCTTCAAGGTTCAAATGTTAAACACACCTAAAATCCATATTTTCTTATTTTACTTTACCTATCGGCAAGAGTGTTGTTTAATCGTCTGAATTCTGATGCTACAGGGGCAGCGCAGATGTATGAAAACGGAGTCCTAGCAATAGTTGATGTGAACTTTCTAGCAGATGTTAATATTCGTGCTTTTGAGGATCGGTCCACATGTGGGAGATACTTTTGCTTCAATAAAATTGTGAATTCTGAACAAGAAGCTGTGAAACTTGCAGAAAGCTTAAGTCCTTTGATCTCCTTACCACCTAGGTAAAGACCATTAGTCATTGAGTTCTTAGCATTGCCATAATTTTTTACACCATGTTTTGGAAACTATTATATTGGGTTCTACTCAGCTTACCATGTATTGGTTTGCAAATGTTGTAAATCCCATGTGTGGTAGAAAGGTGTTTGATAAAAACAATGACTTGTAAGATGTTCTAAAAGCAAGTTTTTGAGTAATGTATCACTGCCACTCTGCCACGCATGGGATTCATCTTGCAAAAGAGCCTGAATTTGTCAAATCAATATTTGGATTCAAGGCTAGAATATAGTTGGAAAATCTAGTGATTGATGATTACAGAAACAGTCCCTTCACATGCCGGAGGAAGGTTGCGTATATCTAACCCTTCTTAAACCCCCACATCATATTTGTTTGGACAAACTGGATTAGATATGATTAGCATTTCTAAAACGGTTACTCCTAGGATTAGTAATCATTTAGTTTGTTTGGATTGACCAAAAATATGAGGTTTTGCCAAAATCCTATCAATTTCTTAATTTAGCCAATTAGTATGAACTTTTCCTTAGTCCTTCATTTTGTATATCAACCCCTTCTTAGAATTTAACATTCCCCCATAAGGTCATGTTTGGGAGGACTATTAGTCCAGGCCCCAATTTTCTTAGCCAAATATGGAATTATTTATTTTGTTGGATTATTAATCTAATTCCAAGGTCATATATATCCACTGAAACAAACATGACCATAACGATGAGAATCTCATGCACTGAACTGTCTTAGACAAGTGCCTGATGAAATTAGTGTCAAGTTGAAGAAAGAAAAAGGAAAATAAACTGGTTGGTTTAACAGATGTATGATCAGATGATTGTGGATCTAACCACTAATTAGGAGTGCTCTGTAAATCTTGCCTCTGCATTTTGGGCTAAATCTTGGTCTTGTTTGTGAACAGGTATGAATGCCAAGAGAGGGAAGTGTATGTTGAGAAATTGAGGAACAAGAAATTAAACAAGCTGGTTGAAGGCACTGCCTATTAGCATCAGCCATGCCATATTACGTGCATTTTCTTTTTCTTTTTTTTCTTTTTTGTTTCTTTGCTATTTGTTATGTATGCAAATATCATTAATGATCTTAAGGCTTGGTAATTGTAACATCTCAGGTTGAGACCCGACCCTTATTCATATAAAGATGGTTGTATTAAAAAGGTTTTCTATCAAAAATTGGACTTAGCTTGGAAATTTTCTAAGTGTAAAAATTTGATTTTTCAAAACTTACGATTTTGAAAATAATTTTTTATGGTAATTGTTCATTATATATTAAATAGTCTAATTTGATTTTATGAAATTTTTCTACGAGATATTAACCACTTTACTTCATCTTCAAACTTAGAAATTTCAGTCGAAAATTTATTTTTGTACTAAAACTTGGGAACCACCTTTTTGATTTAATTGGATTTTGATTTTTTTGTAATTTTTTTTAATCTAAATGGGGGATATTTTCTTATTTATATTGTAAATTTAAGTAAATGACATATAAATTTACTTAAATGGTTACATATGCAAATAAGGTTGATGTGCAGAGAGTGCCTTAGGAGCTAAGCCTGTGAGGTTGTGACTCTTCAACAAATCTCAGTTTGCTCGAGCGCAACAGGGAGCGCTCGAGTAATCTGTTCCCCACTCGCAGAGATGCCAGAAGCTCTCATTCTTTGCTTGAGCGCAAGATTGAGGGCTCAAGCGGTCTGTTTGGTTTAGCCGATTCTAAAGTCACTTTTTACTCCACTTTTTCTCACGTTTTCTTCTCTCTCTCTCTCTCTCTCTCTCTCTCTCTCTCTCTTCTAATTCGAAAAACCCTAGCCCTAAACCTTTGATTTCACCCATTTTCACCAAGAATCCATCTTTGATCGTGTAATAAAAGTGAAGAACAAGCCTAGATCAACATCTTGACTAATTAGTTTGTGCTCTCCTTGAGGTTTCTTATGGGGTGGTTTTATCCAAAGTTTTGAAAGATTTTGAATATCTATTGATGATAAAGGTTGTTGATGATGAATATTTGTTTCAGGTTTACAAATGAAGGAAAAGTCTTGAATTTTTATAAAACCCTAATTTTGATTGCTCTAAAGAGGGAATTTTGTTCAAAAATTGGACTATGAAATGTGAAATTGAGTTGATATTTAGTATATATACATGTTGTTATTGATTTGGAGT
Organism: Camellia lanceoleosa; assembly: GCA_025200525.1. Classification (NCBI taxonomy): domain Eukaryota; kingdom Viridiplantae; phylum Streptophyta; class Magnoliopsida; order Ericales; family Theaceae; genus Camellia; species Camellia lanceoleosa. The sequence continues at coordinate 70,730,055 of CM045767.1, read as the reverse complement.
AGTTTGGTTTTCATCATTATGATGGAGGAGTTTGACTATGCTAATCGTAAGGGAATCGTATAGGAATGGGAGATTTCTTTAGTCATGGACTATGTTAAATTTCTATTGTTAACGAATGAATCTTAGGAAAATTGAAATGTTTACAAACCCATGCATTGCATTGTATCACACAATTTTATTTCATGATTGGTTTAATCTCTTGGATATTTGGAAATGTTGAAAGGGGGTAAATAAAGTATGAGTCCGGGTAGTTGAATCGGATTTTAAAAATGAATTGAGTATTGTATTAGTACCCGTGCAAGGAGTCAATGTGTCTAATTGTTCGGTCTTAAGCTTATCGTCGGACGAATGTGGAAAAATGGTTTTGGGTGTCTATTGGCCCCACCGTTTCAAGAGTAGACAAATGTGGAAAAATAATGTTTTTGCGTGTCCTACTAGCCTTGCCCTTTTTAGAGTCGGCAAATGTGGAAGGAAAAAGGTTTTTGGGTGCCCATCGCCCCGCCATTTTTAGAGTCGGTAAATGTAGGGATATTTTCAATATATAAATCTATATATATATATATATGTGTGTGTATGGTTTTGCGGCTCTTACTTGGGACGTCATTGTATATTTACCGCTCCATTAGTGATGATGAGTTTTTGACTAGAAATTATGCATTGAACATCATTGATTTTTTTTTTATTTTATAGATTTGATTCATATAAGATATTACAAAGAAACCCAAAGAATTATAATCATACCAATGGAAATCAAATACAATACAACTTTTTACAAAGAAACTCCAAAGTGGGAGAGAAAGCCCCAATTAATACATAGGGAATAAGACCAACACGTAGGTGGGAAGATTTGAACTACTAACCTCTTATTGAGGTGTAGGAGTTTTGGCCAATCAAGCTATCCACGTTGGTTGAACATCATTGATTTTAAAAGGAGAAAAACATGGGTTTTATCATGGCATGTGTACAGCATGATCATATGTTTCAATCATTTATATACTTTGTTAATGGTATTCCTACTGGGCACTATCTCACTCCAAATCCAACAAAACTTTCAGGACTTGATGGTTTGACTCTGCCCAAATGACAAGGCGGTGGAGATTTTGAATGGAGCATGAGAGCTCATTGGATGTTATGTGTTAAAGTTCCAGGGCCATTATGTGTTTTTGGGACAAATGTTCATCTTTTTGTGTAATTAAGGGAATGCCCTTGAAACTTGTACAACATTAGGGCATCTTTACTTTGTTTTCTCTAACTCTTGAAACTATAATTTGTATTGTAAACACATGATGTAACAGTTTTGAATTAATTCAATGAGAAATAGACTTACTTAACGAAAGACTATATTTCTCTCAAGTGTGTTATCTCCTAATAAATGGATTTAATTGGTTATATCTGGATAATACTTAATAATTTTTAATTATATAAAAAGTTTTAAAGCTAGGGATGTTACAATAATCTTAGGTTAAATTGTAAATCTACTATTGTCATTTTTTGCGATTGGGAGATTTTGGGAAAATTCTATTTCTATACATCTAATTAGCTCAAGCCACACCCTTAATGAAATATTAATTTAATGATAATTATATCATAAATAAAAATGACTATAATAGACATCCAGCAACACCCATAATATTATATATAAAAAAAATTTGTACACATCTTTTAAGAATAAGAAAATTTGAATATACACATTTTGAATTAAAAAATAAATAAATTTAAACCCTAATTTTTTTCATTATTTTTCATTAAGACCAATCTAATCATTAATCTCAATAAAAGCAGAACGGTGGTGGTCAAAACAAATAAAGCACATTAATCTCTTCCTACTACAAATTTTGTTTCTGTTAATAGTCCTCAAAACACAGCAAAACATAAGGGCCACCATTTGGTGCCCATATATAAGAGCATTTTCAAACTTTCAAGGCGGCCTTGTGAACCATAGTTTCCTTGTGGATTTGGTGACATCTTTCCTCAAAATGTTATTCTTATTGGAGATTAATTTATTTCTATTAATGTTTAGAAGTGTTTGTGTGTGAGGAAAAAGTGTACTATTATCGAGGATTTATAATGGTCTTTAATGGAGGTTCAATGGAAGTCTTTTATGCAAGTCTTCAATGGAGGGAATTTCATTTCAGACTAAAGTCTTCTTCAAGGCCGTGGATGGGTCAATGTGAAAATAGGGTTAATTAAAAGTGTGTGGAAAGAGGGTTAGAGGTGTGTGTACAATGGTTATAAGTGAAGGGTATAATTGTAACTTTAAGTGTGTGGATTGAGAAAATTAATTGATAATCAAATTAATAGGGGTGTGTATTGAAAAAAAGATATACTTTGAGCTAATTAGGTGTGTGAAAACAGAATTTCCCGAGATTTTGGGATTTGTGAATAGTAAAATAAATGTGTGTAGACACCCCATTTTTGACTGTCCTCAAGACTTGGACGTCACCACTTGAACACTCGGTGATCATCCATGTTCGTGTTTGTTTGGAGTTCCCGGAGTTCTCGGCTCACGCGCCTTGCCTCAAGACCTCCGAACTTGACCATTTTGTGTCCGGTTTTGCACCAGACACCTATGTTTTTCCTTAGAGGGGTAGGGAATGCTTTGTGAGGCATTCCCGTACACCACCGGCCGTGGCTAGAGGCCATCGGCTGGCTGTAGTTTCCACCGGCACTATATTGTGTCGGTCGGCACTATTTTGTGCCGGTCGGCACTCATTTTGGCAAAATGACCATTTTGCCTCACGCCTACCGCTTTTACGAGATATTTTAGACAATTTGTTTAGCTCTTGTTTCCCCTCCATACACGTGTATGGAGGGATGAGCCCCTTTGGTGACTTAGCTTGTAAGCTTTGTTACCTATAAGGAGAGGCTTCCTCTCTTGGGCTCAAGGGGGTTAGAAAATTTAGAGAGTTAGGGAGAAAAAGGGAGAGAGAAGCTCTGGTTTTTCTAGGGTTTGAGTTGCATACACCTTCTATCTCTATCCTTCTCTTGTGTGTTTAGGTGTTTTGTGCCTTACTATTGCACACAAACACCTAGTGTTTCACCTTCTCCTTGCAACTGAGGTTCTAAGGGCTGGTTTTTGAAGTTCTTGACAGATTTTGAGCCTAAGGAAGCATCAACTACATCTTTGTCAAAGAGGTCAACAAGGGTGAGACACTAACTCTCTTTTTACCCCATTTTTGTACCTTATTTTTACCTAGTTTAGAACTGTTTTTGTGCTTAGTATATAACACATAAAAGTTCTGTTTTTTAAGCCTCTTTATTGTTCATTAAGAGTGTTTTGTGGTTTGAGCAAGTTTGACTACCCTTAGGCCTTGAAAAGGCCACTTTTGTGCTATTTTGTGAGAGATCCGAGACTGTGGTGTTAGGATCTCTTCACCACTGAAATCTTGAGGGATTTCAGTGGTGAAGAGCATGCCTTAGAGTCTCAAGAAGGAGAGGGCCACCCCCTCTCCTTGATGTCCTTAAAAAGGGCAAGTTTTGCTTCCTTATGGAGCTTCATGCTTGAGTGTGTGTTGAGCATGTTTGAATTATTTTTCATGCTTATATTGTCATGTTATAACATGATTTTAAGTTGGTTTTGGTTTCTTATGCATGCTTAGCATAGTTGCCTTGTAATGCCCTTTGATGCCTTAACATGCCTAGGTCGTGTGCCTTAGTTTCTAGCATGTTTTAGGCCTACATTTGTGAAAATTTTATGCTTATATTTCCATGTTCAAGGTCTGTCTCATGTTGTTTGAGTCAACCATAGCATGTTTAATATAGCCTCTTTGCATTTGGCTTGTTAGTCTTAAGAGCATGGATATGTAGCATGTCTTGCTTGTATTGTTTTGGTGGTTTGGAACCCCCTAGCATGCTATTTCAGACCTTATGATGTGCTTATATGCTTGCCTTAGTGGCTTCTTTAATGCTTTAAAGGCATGTGTTAAATGCTCCATGTTTTGGTCATGATTGTGCGCCTTTGTGCTTGAGCCTCTTAGATGCCATCTAGGTGCTCCTTAGGCTTTGTTTAAGTCCGCTTGTGACCTGTTTTGAGTCCCCTTGGCCTTGTGAGGCTTGGTGGACTTGACCTTAGTATAAGCCTCCATGGCTTGCTTCAAGTACTTGGACCCATTGTTGCATACTTGGCTTGCTTTGTTGCATGATTTGGCATCATATTTTGTGCGATTTTCAGAGCTTTATGTGCATATCAACTGTCCATGCTCAACTCATTTCAAGTGTGCTTGAATGTTGTTTGTTATGCTTAAGTGTTGGCACATTAACATGTGTGTGTACATATGTGTTTGGCCTCCATAACTTAGCATTTGGCCACTGATTTTGGGCCTTCTTGGAGCTGCCTAGATCATGTCTAAGTCCATCCTCCATGTGGTTTGCATGCTTGCCTTGTGTGCTTACTTAGGTTTGCATTGTATTGCCATATTGCATGCTAGTTGCCATGTCTAGGAGTGCATCACATTGGCATGCATGTTAGGCCTCTTGACCAAGTCATGATAGAGGTTTAACACCCTTGTTTGTTTGTTTGCATTGCATGCATTTGAAATCAAAGTTGCATTCTTGATCCTTGGGCCATCATGCATGGAAATGCGTGATTGGTGGTCTGAGAACCAAGGCACACCTTCCTTTGAGTCACCAACATGATAAGGATTGTGTTTAGTGCATACATGCTTTGAATTACATTGCCATGCAAGTTGTTGCCCTCTTCTTTGTGAGTTGCGGTGTTTTGCGAGCATTTTGTGCCGGCAAGCCTTTATTTAGTGCCGACCGTGATAAATCAACAGCCGATGGCTTTATTTTGTGCCGGTGGCCTCCTCCTTCAGCCGGTGGCTAATCTCCTCAGCCGGTGGTGATCCCCAGTGCCCTGAGAGGCACTCCTGGGACTTTGGCAATTTTCAGAGGAAGGAAACAGGGAAAACAGAGGCAATCCGTGCATGGCAATGCGGTTCCGAGCCAGTCCCGAGCGCGCGCTGCGTTCGGCCCTCATCCCGAGGCGATTTACTACTTTAATTAACTTAGTTAATTTGTTAATTAATTTAGTTAATTTGTAATAATTAATTAGCTTGCGTAGTTAATTAATTTGTATTATTCTTTTGGTCCCTCTGAGTGAGGGCAAAATTGTAATAAGTGTGGGTGAGTGGCATGTATGTCTTCCAACCCCCACTTCTTTCTCCCTTTTATTTACCTGCTTATGTTGGTAGATTAGGGCATACTTATTTTAGCATACCTTATGCAATGCATGCGTGCATCCATGCATTTGTTTACATGCATCAGGCTCGGCACATCATACAAACTGCATCACACTTTCAATTCCGAATTGAATACGTGATAGTTGTTGCATTTCATGTGCCATGCTTAGGATAGCCGAGCCTGTCTAGATTACATTTCGTATGCGATGCATTAGTCACTTAACATAAACTAGCTCATGCATGTTTTTGCTAACTAGTTTCTTGTTTTGGCACGGAGTACGATGAAAGTTTTTACGCTTCAGCATATCGCATGCGTGTGAATGTTTGCCATGACAGTATGATTGCCATGCGGCTAAATGCTTATGTGATTTTACTGTTTGAAATGCCTATGGGTGGAGGTTAGATTGCCTGAGTTGGAACAACTCGTTGAAATCTGCATTTTAGCCTACTTGCGAGTAGCAAAATCTAACACGTTTTTCGAGACAAAACGGACATGCAATGTTTAGTTCCAAGTTAGGCAATCTAGTCTATACTTTTGTGTTGTGCGCATCACATAGTAATTCTAGGTTAATAACCGGGATAAGAACGCATAAAGTTTTCAAAAACGGATATCACGGTTAGTAGAGGCCGGTCTTCGGACTGGGCAAAAAGAGGTGCTCATAGCTGACCTTCCCCGATCGTACCCAAGCTCCCGAGCCAAGACAACTTTGGTGATGACGGACACGTGGCCTTCGGCACCGAGTCAGGGTTCCTAAATTTCCCATTTTAAAATATTTAGGTGGCGACTCTGTAATCTGGCAAAGCAGTCCATGTTTGGCACTACTTTTTCAAAAATCTGTTTTCTCAAACGATTTGCCGGATTTGGACTCTTTGGTTCAGATTTAGAACATGACACAAAATCGAGTCGAATCCGGCAGGTCCCCATGGACGTGCTCTGATTCTGGCGACTCTATTTGGGAGTTTAGAGAGCTTGACTCGAACTCGTGATATCCTGTTTGACTACACTTATGTGTTTCTTTGCATTGCATGTGCATTGGTGCGCCTAGGACACCGTGTTTGCCATCTGCTATTCTGGCGGTTTCTTGGGAGGCTTGTCTTGTCAAGGCATGTCCATAAGGTGACCGGTTATGGCTCTGCCAAGATGTAGAACACAAACCCCGGTTTTACCGGGGCACCCCTTTTGACCATTCGACCTAGTGCATATTCAGAATCCATAGTGACCATTCCAAACTAGGACAGGTTACTTACCCGATATTAGGTTGTTTGAAACCGCTGCGTGCGTAGTGAAACCCTAGCTCCTGACAAAATAGGACAGGGAAACCCTACCCCAACATAGGGGTGTATTGGCTCTCTTTTACCTGTTATGTGCTTTTAGAGTGTATCTCTGCAGGGAACGCACATATCTGTTTGCAAGTTTGGGGATCCGACCTGAGGGCACCAGTATCAATGTTGTTGAGAATCAGCTGTGTCTGCGGGTGTCAGTTCAGTTTTAAATAGTGATTCTGGGGAACAGTGTTCAGTAATAGAGTGCAGTTGTTCGACTACACCCGTGTTTGATCTGTTTGAAATTTGAAATCGCTTGTTTTCCGTTTCATTTCGTGAGATTCGAGAGGGCCGATTCGTAAACGATGTCTTCTCCTTGGCGAACATAACACATAACGAACTTCGAAGAGATTGTGGTCATGACCGCCGCACTAAGTCAAGAAACCACCTCACAGAATGATACTACTGTTGATATGCCGCACCGCCTAGGTCGCCCCGCCTATCAGGCTTGCGAGCCCACTACATTCGAGTTAATGGGGATGATAGGTGATCTCCAGAGGTCCGTGGCGGATCTCACTTACGGAATGTCAACTTCGCCACCGGTTGCACCGTATGCCAGAAATTTCGAACCCCAAGAGCCCCCGCTCCTAGGGCGGATTGTGATCGAGCTCAATCAGTCGGAGATGACCTCCACCCACAACAGTGATGTACCAGTATCAACCCAAACCTCTCATCAGGCTGAGGCCAGAGGCAAAGACAAAGTGAAGGCAGATGCCGACCCCGTGGAACAACTGCTATGGGCAGTAGAGGCTTTGAAAGCCGGGGGAATGAATAAGCAACAGATATCCGCAGTCACGACAAAAGCTGTGGAGGATGCTTTCCCCATTTTGCCTGAGGGCAGTTCCAGTCAATCAGAGAATCGGGATAGGCCCCGTCATGACAGGACAGCTCCCCCCCCTCCCAGCCTTGCATCCGGAAAGGATCAGAAACCCAAGGCCGCACCCGCTGATCCGTTCGCTAGCGCATCTAGCAAGAGTGCTCAGACTCCAAAATACCTGCCCCGAGGGCGCAGGGTCTTTCATGCTCTCTATATGCCATTGTCCAAGGCATTACAAATCCTCGCTGAAAGGGGACACCTTAAGCCCCTGGAGCCTCGGCCGCTCCCGAAGAATCTCCCGGCCACACATGATGCTTCCCTGTACTGTGCGTACCATCAGCAGACTGGCCATGCCACTGACAATTGTTTCCGCCTTCGGCATGAGATACAAGATTTGATCGATAACGAAGTTATCCTCCCCCCCACCTCAGCAAAGTCTGTCACCACTCAGTTGTTGGATTTCGAGGATACAGATACCGCGAGTATGTAATCAAAAATTTGGACGCTGCATGAGCGATTCTCTGTACTTTTTTGATATGGCGTTTGGCGCGCGTTTTTGAGCACCTGCTAATGCTAATTTTGTAAATCCTGACTTAGGTGCCGAGTTAGTCTTTTGTTTTGTTTTTGAGTCTGTCTCTCTGTACTGAGTCAGTCTTTTGTTTATAGAGTCTATCTTGCCGTAACAAGTCAGTCCCTTTTGTATAGTATACCAGGTGATTTCGGGGTTGTTGCCTCAAACACTGTTTTGTCTTTCAAATAGTTGTTTTTGCTTTTTGAGTTTGTTTCTGCCGAGGAGCCAATTATACCAACAAATCTGAATGAAACAGCTGCGGCTATCATGGGCTGAATTTGTTGCTATTCCAGCCAGCCGTGCCAGAGAATTTGGATGGAACGACAGCGCATTCCGCCTACACTCTTGTGCCTTAAACATCGTAACAATGACCTAAGCTTTTAAGAAAAACCTTTTTCAAACACTGCAGTGATAAAAACAAAGAGGGAGTAATTCCTCGGGTTTTGCAAAACTTTGATCATCTTGAGAGAAAGAGGGGCAAGCTAAGCTTTTAATGAATGAAATCATGCTTTTCGGCGTAAGTACTGAGAAGGACCCTGGCCTGATCCAGACTGGTTCCCCACTATCTTCAACACGAGCGATTTGTCGCTTTCTTAAAAAACTTTCAAAAACAAAACATTTTGCGCAGTCTTGCGAAGACAGGTGTGGAACCACTCTTGAGACGGTGCAGCCCAGGATCGCTCCCAGTCTCGAGATTTGATTTATCTGTTACAAATTGGACCCGTTCAAAACATTCAATGTCATGAAACGCCTGTGTGGCCCAATTTGAAGCAGCCCTCAAACAAGAGGCATCAACATCAGATCAAGAAGATCAGATCCCACCAAGCAAAGCTCGAGAAGCAACCGTGATGAATTCTTCTGCAAGTCAATACAACAGTCGCTCTTCTGGATACGGAGAGGCTTCGATCTCAAAACCATTTGGCATGGGCTTGCTACACTTTTACCCCTTGAGAGGCTCGCTGGACCGAAAACCCAGAAGGGCGGCCCAGGCAAAAGTTAGAGCAAAGAAAGAAAAGAAAAGAAGAAAAAGAAGCAAAAGAAAAAAAGAAAAAGTACAAAAAAATATATATATATACAAAAAATATAAAAGAAAGGAAAAGAAAGAAAAAGAAAAACAAAAGCTCGCAAGGTCGAAAACCCGCATTGGGCGCCTTGGCAAAAATTAGAGCCTAAAACAGTGAAGGTTAAAATACCAGAGTGTACCTTAACCGGAACTACGTAAGGCTTGATTCCCATGTTTGGGATACGTACACAACTTCATCCTGAAGTCCAGCCCCCAACGCTTCCATAGCGTCTCAGTCCGTGCCATGGTTTTGATTACTTTTGCCTCCTCCAAATCCAATGTCTTGATTGCAGCAACCTGGAACCACGTGTTTAACTTCCTCTTGAAGTCCGAACCACCAACACCTTCCAGGTGACTGTGTCCATATATTGATTCAAACCGTCTTCGACTCCTCCGCATCCGAGGGTCCGATCGTCATCAACAAGGATTGACTTACAAAGATGCCGCGGCATCATCCAAACAAGGGGCAACTTTCCGTTGCTGTCCATTGCCATAAGTTGCCCCAAGTTGCCGTTCAAACCAGGGGCAACTTTCCGTTGCCTTATCCCCCTTTAGGCCAGGGGCAATTTTCCATCGTCCCCGATCCGAGGTTGCGCATCTCGAGGGTAAGTTTCGCGCTCGTTGAGCGTTGGTTGTTTGCAAAAAGTAATTTTTGAGAATTTTCACTGAGGTTGACTTATTTTCTCGGAAACTGTTTCATTTTCAAAAACTGGACCATTTCTTGGACCCAAAAAGGAAAATTTTCAATGCTCATAGCCTGACTTGCATGATTTCAAATCAAAAATCGAATAAGTGTGTTAATCTAACTCTCACGTTAGTCAAAATTGTTTTAGTAGAAAGCTCAAAAACAAAATGGTCAAAGTGACGAACTAGGGGCACAATTGAGTCAGGTCTTCTGCCTTTCCCCCGTTAACATACTTGCCAGAAAGGCACTCTATCCACTGGGAGAATAGCCGTGAGCTAACAGTGTCGGGCGTGAACCCGCAACTTCCTATTCATCTATCAATCACCCTGGGGAGGGATGGAAAATGAGAGAATAAAGAATAGAGAGGTGTAAGCTGAGAGAAAAGTAAAGAAAAGGGTTTTGAGAGAAAAATCGAGTCCGAGGGCCGAGCGATGCGAGTATCACAAATCAGAAAGGGTGGGAATTAATGCCCGGAAAAAACTGGCTTCTTGAGATCTGAGGTCTTTTTTTTTTGTAAACATGTCTGCGTGTCGTGTCTTTTGATTTGTCGGTCTCAATTTTCGCTTTGAGTCTTTTCCAAGTGTGTCTCGTTGTGTTAGGTCGTGTGCCTTTTGTTTCTTTGTTTGAGTCTGTCTCGTCGTGTTCTGTGGTAGGCTCAACACCCCGGTTAAAAAACTTGTCTTCTTCCAAAAGGTAACCGCTTGTGCTCAGAATGCCATGCCATTCTCTACATCCGTGCAAAGCAAGAGAAGGGAAGGGAAAATTTGGGACATCCGAGTGTGTTTCAACTGCAACCGTGTCAGCTTTGTGATCCGTCTCGTCAGATTGGGGCTATTTGTTCAGGGTTTGCTGTGTGCAGAATGAACCAAATGCTGTGTTATGGGCTATATGCAGATCAATCCCCAGATTAGTCCCAGAGTATGGGTGTGTTCGACGGCGATGGTTTGTATGAACTGATTTGCTGCTTAGTTGGTTGGTTATCTGATTAGTACAGTACGAGTGCTCAGTTATCAAACAACAGATCAATATCATTTACATTTGAGGTGTAATGTGATGCCATACGGTGCAAAGTATGAAATGTGCAGATATAACATTCTTTTTCAGATAAAAAGTTTGTTCCATTTCATAATCTTTTCAAGTACATAAGTTTGAGAAAAACAAAAAATCTGCCTGCGGCAGTATATAGTACTCTATCTACCAAAAAGAGAAAAGTACAAGAAAAGAAAATGAAAGAAAAACAGCAGAAGTCTGTGATCATCATCAATGGCCTCGCACCAGGGGATCCGTCCTCGCCCTCTTCTGGCGAAGCACGAGAGCATCGTCGAAGTGTCATTTGTCGAGCCCGAAGCCGCCTGCCTCCGCCTCCGACTCGCCATCCCCTACAACTAGAGCCTGTGAGCTGCTCCCTACATGGCCATGCCCCCCTCTAGTGCGGGGGAATATCCTGCCATCCCGCATGGAAATGGGAGGTCCAGATGGAGCGCCGCCACTCACGGGAGGAATCGAAAAGGGAGGCTGAAAAGTACAAAAGGCAAATGCATCAGTATACATGAGCAGTTTATCGGTCTGAGAATCACGATGTATGAAAGTCTGATGTGTGAATGCGTGAGCGGTTTCTCAATGCGAGAATCACGTGTGTAAGTCTGATGTGTGAATGCCGTGAGTGGTTTATCGCTGCGAATCACGATGTATGAAGTCTGATGTGTGAATGCCGTGGCGGTTTATCGCGAGAATGCACGCGAGTATGATGATGTGAGTCTTTGTGAGCAGTTTATCGATATTGCGTCGTGCATCAGTTATGCGGCGATTTGTATATGGTTTGGAACTATATCGAGAAAACATACCGGAAGGCGTAGAAGGCTAAGAACTCAAAGGTCATTGTAACATCTCGCCATGGAGGCATTCACTCCACCGCCGGGTGTACTTCGGAAGAAGCACGCAAAATATCGGATGCATCAATATTACGTGGAATATCGAATGAATGAATCGAAATGACAATGCAAGGTCTTGAGTAAAGTGGTACATCTGGGAGGCAAGTCAGAATACCGACCAACTCATGACTAGCGGGGAGGAGCAAAGGATCTGGTAGGTCTCCCCACTCGCCTCAGATGTCGGCATGGTGGGCGGAAGCGGGCGGCCGTCCTCGTCCCTCTGCACTCCCTCTCCGCCATGAAGCTCGAGCTCTCTGTGACGATCCTGCTCCTGCTCCCACCTCTGCCCTAGCCGCTGGCGCTGCAGGTCTCTCTGGCTCAGCTCGGCGACCACCGCTCAGAGGCCGCATGATAAAGGTCCGGACGTACTCTGAGTAGTCGCCCTCGCCTCTGAAGCCGGTTGCCTCCCAGCCGATGGTGTAGTCCGCCATCTGCTCAGCGGTGAAACGCTCGGTGTCCCTCATATGCTCAGGAGGATGCTCCGGGACTATCTGCTCAGGTAACCCTGAGGTGCAGCAGAAGCGCTCACCCAGTACCAAGCCGGCGCAGGGCCCTCTAGCAAAATCCGTGCTGCGAGGTCTCGATCGCGCCGGCAAACCGATCCCGAACCATCGCCGGCAGAGGAGCCCACGGCTGCCAGGTGATCTGAAATTGAAATACAGTTTATTGCCTACTGTTATTGCAAATATACAGTGGAAAAGTGAAACTTAAATGAACTGCAAGTAAAACATACCTCAGCAGGGGTGATGGTGTCAAAGTAGCGGCGGAAGTGAAAGTCTCCATGACCTCGGGTGCACCTCCCGTCGTAGCGGCGTGAGAAGGGGACAACCAGAGGAGTCTCCGTCTCCGGTACTGGCTCTAGCCTGGGAAAGTAGGCATAGACCCACAGCTGCAAGACAGATGTCCGAACATTTATCAGAAAAGCAGAATAGAGAATAAAGCAGAAATAGCAGAGCCGTGTGTTGTGCAGTGTATTGAGCAGAGTGTACAGTGTGAACAGTGTGAAGTTAAGTGTCAAGCAGGAGTATGTGTGTGCGTGTACGATAATCCGTAAGTGTAAAAGTGACTACGATTGTGTGCAATGCGAGTACTGAAAGTACTGAACAATGTAAAGCGAGAAGAAGACATACCTCCCAAGCTCGCCAAGAACCTCCAAACAATCGCTCACGCCACGGAAGCCCGAGCTCATATAGCCGTAGAGAGTGGCCAGAGCCGCGCCACCCCAGTCATAACGCAAGATGTCCCGGACATCCACCAGTGCGCTGAGTAGACAAAGAGGCACGGTGTTCGCCCGGTCGGCGAATAGGGTGGTCCCCAGCAAGAACATCAAAAAGCCGCCCGCATACTGCTCCACGGCCACCTCGGTCATCGGAGCTGCGTCGACAAGCTGAGGCTGCACCCTGAACTGCACCTCGAACCAAGAATAGCGGACAAAGCCTGGACGTGCAAGAGGCGGAGCCGCGCCAAGCAAATGGATCTGAGCGGCAGTCCACTCGTCCATATCGGTGTCGAAGGGGATCGGATCACCCCCAACCCCGATGCCAGTGAGCACCGAGAAGTCATAAGGGGTCATCGTCATGTCCCCAGTCGCCGATAGGTGAAATGAATCGGTGGTATCCCACCACCTCTCTGCTAGGGCAGCTAGAAGAGGCCTGCAGGCAGTAAGCCGAGTCAGACCCTTGCAGAAGGAACCGAAGCCCGCCTCATCCACGATGTGTCGGACCACCTCTGGAAGCTCCAGGTACCAATCTCGAGCCAAAACATTCCCATACCCGCGGATGGTATGGGAATCTCTCTGTTTACAAACAAATGATCGCAAAGCAATATGAAATGAAATGCAGTTATGAGGAAACATGTTAAAGTCAATACAAATCTAGCATGCGTGCACGTTTTTCAGATTCAAGCAGGAACCGGGTACTGGTGTGCTTAACAGTAAACTAGAATATGCGATGTATCAGTGTGTTTTTGAGTAAATGCAATGCAAATATGGTGCACGTGTGCACATTTTTCAGATTCAAGCAGATATCGGGTCATAGTGTGCCTACAGTGAACTACAGCATGAGATACGACAGCATGTCTGAGTGGTTCAATTCAGTATAAATCTAGCATGTGTGCAGGTTTTCAGATTTAAATAAGTACCGGGTATCGGTGAATTTGCAGTGAAATGCGGTGTGCCGTGTTTGGGTGATTCAAGCTAAGTGCAGTGTGTGTGCATGTATGTCGGTCCTAAGCAGATATCAGTTGTAAGTTGTCTACAATCAACTCTGATGCGATGTATCAGAGCTAAGCAATTAAGGGTTGTAATCAGCTATGGCAGTTGACAATTTACAGTTCTACATTGCAGAAAGTAAAGCAGAGTAGAAGGGTTACCTCGGAAGCGCCGAATGAGAGGTGCGAGGTCGGCTCGCGCAGCAGAAGCTCCGGGTCCAGAGCCCTGTCAAAACCGCGGAAGTGGCGGAGTCCATCTGGCGGTAGTACGTGAATGGCCAGGCGATAAGTCGCCGGGTCGAATGGTCGCTCGCTCAACGGGAGGAGCTCAACCCCGGGATCCATCTCGTGATCCAGGGGAGTCCCGACACGTGGAACATCATCGGCCATGGTAGTGGTAGCGAGAAAATAGCCGGAAAAGGAAAACCGGGTCGGAATATGAAAGGTCAACCGAAAAAGTCAACCCCGAGAGGGCCGGAAATGGCCGGGAAGGTCGGAAGATGAGAATATACGGAAATGTAGAGGAAATCAGGGGGAACAAGTCCCGAAAAGGCGGAAATAGCAAAGGAGATCCCGAAATGAGATTTCAATTGGATGGAAATGTCCGAAACACGAAGAAAATCGCGAATCGAACGACGAAATCGACCCTAAAACTCGAAGAAATGAGCGAAAGATGAGAGAACGAAGCTCTAGAGAGATAGAGAGAGAGATTTCGGCGGAGGGAAAGTGATTAGAATAGGGTTTCAAGCCCTATTTTAAAAGACCCGGAGTGAATTGCCGAAACTGCCCCCGATCAGCGACTTTTGGCCGGTCGGCACTATTTTGTGCCGGTCGGCACAATATTGTGCCGGTGGAGAAGTTTAGGCAGCCGGTGGCAGCCGGTAGCCTTCCCACCCAGCCGGTGGTGTTCCCAAGGCCCTGTTTAGGCAAATTGAGGGGTTTTGGTCTTCATATCTCAAGAAAGTGCAAGGAAATGCACCCCCGATGTTCAACCGGCGTCCGCTTCGACTTCGGACTGTGTCTACTGAGAGTGGCACTCAAATTCAAGCGAAGATTGTATCCTTTTGTATCCTTTTGTCATTTACAGAGATTCAAAAGTTGCCCCGTGTGCGTCATGTGCATCCATCACATTGTCCGGCGCATCGTATCGCGCCATCTTGCACGTCCCTTGCGACTTGCACCGTTTCGCATTGTCGTGTGGCATGCGTGTCATACTCTCTCATCTTGCATCTCATTTTGATCCGCGTGAGGTTTACTACCTCACGTGCTTCATTTTGCATCTCATTGCATTTCAAGGCATGTGTGCCTCATTTTGCATTTCATTGCATCTCGAGGTACGTGTGCCTCGTTTTGCATTTCTTTTTTGCATTTCATTGCATCTCGAGGTACGTATGCCTCGTTTTGCATTCCATTTTCCATTCGATGAGGTATGCGTGCCTCATTTTGCATTTCATTGCATCTCGAGGTACGTGTGCCTCGTTTTGCATTCCATTTTCCATTCGATGAGGTATGCGTGCCTCATTTTGCATTTCATTGCATCTCGAGGTACGTGTGCCTCGTTTTGCATTTCTTTTTTGCATTTCATTGCATCTCGAGGTACGTATGCCTCGTTTTGCATTCCATTTTCCATTCGATGAGGTATGCGTGCCTCATTTTGCATTTCATTGCATCTCGAGGTACGTGTGCCTCGTTTTGCATTCCATTTTCCATTCGATGAGGTATGCGTGCCTCATTTTGCATTTCATTGCATCTCGAGGTACGTGTGCCTCGTTTTGCATTTCTTTTTTGCATTTCATTACATCTCGAGGTACGTGTGCCTCGTTTTGCATTTCTTTTTTGCATTTCATTACATCTCGAGGTACGTGTGCCTCGTTTTGCATTTCATTGCATCTCGAGGTACGTGTGCCTCGTTTTGCATTTCATTTTCCATTCAATGAGGTACGCGTGCCTCATTTTGCATCTCATTGCATTTCGAGGTACGTGTGCCTCATTTTGCATTCCATTTCTCATTTTGTATTGGCGTACACATCCCATGTGCGTTACCCCTTTGCCTCATGCGGTCTGGCGAGACCTTAAACACGTACGGTCTAGGAGACCTTAAATCCTTCGAAGGTGCAAAACCTTTGGCGCATGCATTGTCATGTATCATCATCTCGGCGTACAAGATTGCCGCGCATTTTGAAACCACGCCCCCCCCAAGGTCCGGCGGGACCAAAAACACGCGCGGTCTGGCGAGACCTTAAACCCGCTTGACCGCATTGTCACGTGCTTTATTACGAGCACTATCATGCATTTATGCTTTGTATCGTTGCCCCGCCGGTCTGGCGAGACCTTAAACACGTACGGTCTAGGAGACCTTAAATCCTTCATGGTCTAGGAGACCTTAAATCCTCGGGAGGTGCAAGACCTTCGGTGTGTTAAGTCGCCCCTCATTGCATTTGGCATGCATTTCATCGCGCCGTTTAGCGCACCCTCATTGCACTTCATTTTCCATCCTTTGAGGCACATGTACCTCATTGCACTCCATTTTCCATCTTTTGAGACACACACGTCTCATTCGCCCCATTTGCATCGCATGCACTTATAGTGTTGTGTAACAGTTGCCCCCCCGGGTCTGACGAGACCTTAAACACGCACGGTCTAGGAGACCTTAAATCCTCGGGAGGTGCAAGACCTTCGGTGCATTAAGGTGCACCTCATTGCATTTGGCATGCATTCCATCGTGTTGCTTCACGCGCCTCATCATTGCCCCCCGGGTCTGACGAGACCTTAAACACGCACGGTCTAGGAGACCTTAAATCCTCTGAAGGTGCAATTCCTTCGGTGTTTGTCGTGCCCGAACGACTTTCGGTGGTCTGGTAAAACCACCCGTCTGTGTTTGCGGTGAGTTCCTAGGAGACCAATGGGGACGGTGAAAACTAGAGTTCGAACGGCTTATGCCTAGAACGCAAAGGTTCGGGATTTCCGAGACTAAAGTCTGGTTTAAATACCCAAGGGGTGTACCCTCGGCTTGAAATCTGTATGGAAGCCCCATAGGTTGAGGCGGCGTGTTTACGCCTCAATTCTGGATACTGAACCAACCTAGTATATCGCCCTGTTGGAGGAATAGGGAAAGCTGCAATCATAGTCGTTGCATCATACTGCATATCATGCATCATCTACTATTACTGCATATGTCATGCATTTCAAAATTCAAAAAATATATATAAAAAAAACACATGCATTTCATGCATCATTTGTAAATATTGCATATGTCATGCATTTTCAAAAATTCAAAAAACAACAAAAAAAAACATGCATATGTCATGCATTTTCTGTAAATATCCATTCCATTGCATTTTAGTTGCATGCATCCACTGCATCATCTTCCATCCATGGCTTGCGCCTTTCCTTGTCGAGCTTGGTCTGGTATGTGCCCTTACTTTTCACGTCAAAGCACGGTTCTGCATGTGTATCGCGCCTACTCCTTGATGAACTTGGTTTGAGGTTGCGGCACCTTTTCTGTGTTAGACATGGCTTGTATGTGTGCATGCCTTTCCTAAGCAAGATACGGTTTGGCCCGCGCGCCATAATCGCATATTGCATTGTAGTGTAATTGTTGCATCCGGCATTAGGATCATTATTCTCTCCCCAGCGGGTCGTCACCCCACTTATGTCAATCCACCCAATACTTGTTCTTGTGTCCGTCTACATCACTCATAGTTCAGACATCGTTCTGTGGTAGACGGACTTGCTACTTCCATCAATCTATTTGACATTTGTGTGGTTTCGAACCGCTCATGATTGAATCATGATTCAATTGCTTTGCATATAGTTTGCATCGTTTCAATTGCATTGCATTATCATCTGCATTATTCATACATCATTTTGTATATATTTCATTTCATTTTGCATTTCGCATTGCCATGCATATGGCTAACAATATTGTACCTGTTAAGTTTACTTTCTTTGCAGGCACGATATTGTATGCACGGCTCATTTGAGGCCGGCGCAACCGGACGAGCCGCACAGGTATTGTATCCTCCGTGTGAGACGTTCTGAGAATTACATAATTCTCTTACATCCTTTCTGCATTGTAGTGTAGTTTGGCGTATGCTAGCTTACAACTGTTACATGCGTGCTTCATTACAGCTTTCTTTGCATGATCATAAGTTATGCTCGGCTTCTTGCATCATCTTCTATTTTGCCCCTACCTTCGGGCGCATACCTTGTTTCGTCTTGCATGTTTGTCCAAGTCTTCGGCCTTGTCAAAAATGGGTCGTCTCTGGGCTTTGACATTCACTCCCGTCATTGTTATGACTTTCGAGTTCTGTCAAAGAGGGGCAACTGTAGACACCCCATTTTTGACTGTCCTCAAGACTTGGACGTCACCACTTGAACACTCGGTGATCATCCATGTTCGTGTTTGTTTGGAGTTCCCGGAGTTCTCGGCTCGCGCGCCTTGCCTCAGGACCTCCGAACTTGACCATTTTGTGTCCGATTTTGCACCAGACACCTATGTTTTGCCTTAGAGGGGCAGGGAATGCTTTGTGAGGCATTCCCGTTCACCATCAGCCGTGGCTAGAGGCCACCGGCTGGCTGTAGTTTCCACCGGCACTATATTGTGCCGGTCGGCACTATTTTGTGCCGGTCGGCACTCATTTTGGCAAAATGACCATTTTGCCTGTCGCTTTTACAAATGCTACGAGATATTTTAGACAAATTGTTTAGCTCTTGTTTCCCCTCCATACACGTGTATGGAGGGATGAGCCCCTTTGGTGACTTAGCTTGTAAGCTTTGTTACCTATAAGGAGAGGCTTCCTCTCTTGGGCTCAAGGGGGTTAGAAAATTTAGAGAGTTAGAGAGAAAAAGGGAGAGAGAAGCTCTGGTTTTTCTAGGGTTTGAGTTGCATACACCTTCTATCTCTATCCTTCTCTTGTGTGTCTAGGTGTTTTGTGCGTTACTATTGCACACAAACACCTAGTGTTTCACCTTCTCCTTGCAACTGAGGTTCTAAGGGCTGGTTTTTGAAGTTCTTAACAGATTTTGAGCCTAAGGAAGCATCAACTACATCTTTGTCAAATAGGTCAACAAGGGTGAGACACTAACTCTCTTTTTACCCCATTTTTGTACCTTATTTTTACCTAGTTTAGAACTGTTTTTGTGCTTAGTATATAACACATAAAAGTTCTGCTTTTTAAGCCTCTTTATTGTTCATTAAGAGTGTTTTATGGTTTGAGCAAGTTTGACCACCCTTAGGCCTTGAAAAGGCCACTTTTGTGCTATTTTGTGGGAGATCCGAGACTGTGGTGAAGAGCATGCCTTAGAGTCTCAAGAAGGAGAGGGCCACCCCCTCTCCTTGATGTCCTTAAAAAGGGCAAGTTTTGCTTCCTTATGGAGCTTCATGCTTGAGTGTGTGTTGAGCATGTTTGACTTATTTTTCATGCTTATATTGTCATGTTATAACATGATTTTAAGTTGGTTTTGGTTTCTTATGCATGCTTAGCATAGTTGCCTTGTAATGCCCTTTGATGCCTTAACATGCCTAGGTCGTGTGCCTTAGTTTCTAGCATGTTTTAGGCCTACATTTGTGAAACTTTTATGCTTATATTTCCATGTTCAAGGTCTGTCTCATGTTGTTTGAGTCAACCATAGCATGTTTAATATAGCCTCTTTGCATTTGGCTTGTTAGTCTTAAGAGCATGGATATGTAGCATGTCTTGCTTGCATTGTTTTGGTGGTTTGGAACCCCCTAGCATGCTATTTCAGACCTTATGATGTGCTTATATGCTTGCCTTAGTGGCTTCTTTAATGCTTTAAAGGCATGTGTTAAATGCTCCATGTTTTGGTCATGATTGTGCGCCTTTGTGCTTGAGCCTCTTAGATGCCATCTAGGTGCTCCTTAGGCTTTGTTTAAGTCCGCTTGTGACCTGTTTTGAGTCCCTTTGGCCTTGTGAGGCTTGGTGGACTTGACCTTAGTATAAGCCTCCATGGCTTGCTTCAAGTACTTGGACCCATTGTTGCATACTTGGCTTGCTTTGTTGCATGATTTGGCATCATATTTTGTGCGATTTTCAGAGCTTTATGTGCATATCAACTGTCCATGCTCAACTCATTTCAAGTGTGCTTGAATGTTGTTTGTTATGCTTAAGTGTTGGCACCTTAACATGTGTGTGTGCATATGTGTTTGGCCTCCATAACTTAGCATTTGGCCACTGATTTTAGGCCTTCTTGGAGCTGCCTAGATCATGTCTAAGTCCATCCTCCATGTGGTTTGCATGCTTGCCTTGTGTGCTTACTTAGGTTTGCATTGTATTGCCATATTGCATGCTAGTTGCCATGTCTAGGAGTGCATCACATTGGCATGCATGTTAGGCCTCTTGACCAAGTCATGATAGAGGTTTAACACCCTTGTTTGTTTGTTTGTATTGCATGCATTTGAAATCAAAGTTGCATTCTTGATCCTTGGGCCATCATGCATGGAAATGCGTGATTGGTGGTCTGAGAACCAAGGCACACCTTCCTTTGAGTCACCAACATGATAAGGATTGTGTTTAGTGCATACATGCTTTGAATTACATTGCCATGCAAGTTGTTGCCCTCTGCTGCTGTGAGTTGCAGGTTTTGCAGGCATTTTGTGCCGACCGGCACTGTTTAGTGCCGACCGGCAGTAAATCAACAGCCGATGGCTTTATTTTGTGCCGGTGGCCTCCTCCTTCAGCCGGTGGCTAATCTCCTCAGCCGGTGGTGATCCCCAGTGCCCTGAGAGGCACTCCTGGGACTTTGGCAATTTTCAGAGGAAGGAAACAGGGAAAACAGAGGCAATCCGTGCATGGCAGTGCGGTTCCGAGCCAGTCCCGAGCGCGCGCTGCATTCGGCCCTCATCCCGAGGCGATTTACTACTTTAATTAACTTAATTAATTTATTAATTAATTTAGTTAATTTGTAATAATTAATTAGCTTGCGTAGTTAATTAATTTGTATTATTCTTTTGGTCCCTCTGAGTGAGGGCAAAATTGTAATAAGTGTGGGTGAGTGGCATGTATGTCTTCCAACCCCCACTTCTTTCTCCCTTTTATTTACCTGCTTATGTTGGTAGATTAGGGCATACTTATTTTAGCATACCTTATGCAATGCATGCGTGCATCCATGCATTTGTTTACATGCATCAGGCTCGACACATTATACAAACTGCATCGCACTTTCAATTCCGAATTGAATACGTGATAGTTGTTGCATTTCATGTGCCATGCTTAGGATAGCCGAGCCTGTCTAGATTACATTTCGTATGCGATGCATTAGTCACTTAACATAAACTAGCTCATGCATGTTTTTGCTAACTAGTTTCTTGTTTTGGCACGGAGTACGATGTAAGTTTTTACGCTTCAGCATATCGCATGCGTGTGAATGTTTGCCATGACAGTATGATTGCCATGCGGCTAAATGCTTATGTGATTTTACTGTTTGAAATGCCTGTGGGTGGAGGTTAGATTGCCTGAGTTGGAACAACTCGTTGAAATCTGCATTTTAGCCTACTTGCGAGTAGCAAAATCTAACACGTTTTTCGAGACAAAACGGACATGCAATGTTTAGTTCCAAGTTAGGCAATCTAGTCTATACTTTTGTGTTGTGCGCATCACATAGTAATTCTAGGTTAATAACCGGGATAAGAACGCATAAAGTTTTCAAAAACGGATATCACGGTTAGTAGAGGCCGGTCTTCGGACCGGGCGAAAGGGGGTGTTCATAGCTGACCTTCCCCGATCGTACCCAAGCTCCCGAGCCAAGACAACTTTGGTGATGACGGATACGTGGCCTTCGGCACCGAGTCAGGGTTTCCTAAATTTCCCATTTTAAAATATTTAGGTGGCGACTCTGTAATCTGGCAAAGCAGTCCATGTTTGGCACTACTTTTTCAAAAATTTGTTTTCTCAAACGATTTGCCGGATTTTGACTCTTTGGTTCAGATTTAGAACCGCGACACAAAATCGAGTCCGAACTGAAGCCGAGGTCCCCCGCGGACGTGCTACAATGTGTTTCTGGATTGCATGTTTGGATTTCTATGGATTGTCCTTAAATGGTTTTTGCAATGCTAGCTCTGTAGTTCAAAACAATTAACATTTATTAGGCAACCATTTCGCCTATGTGATTGTCAAAGGAAAAGGAGGCATAAGATGTATAAATCTCCTTCTTTTTTTTTTTTACTATCCAAACTTACTTTTACCTATGTGATTATACCTCTTTTAATAATTGTCATCCTCTTATGGGACTTGTGGAACCAATGCCATTAATGGATCAATATATTATTATAAATCTCACATTAAAAATAGGAGAATCCAAGAAACAAATACCATTAATATGTTGTGGTTTCACCATTAGCCATAACTAAGGTTATTAAAATTATAGCGATCCCGATTTTTTCTTCTTTTGTATATTGTATTTCGGACTTGGCTCCGTGGTTGTGATGTTGTCTCATTCTTATTTCCTTCCCTTACTCCTTATATTTGAGTCTTGGGTTGTGTTGGGCAAGTTTGAAATAGGTTGGTTGTTTCCGCTCGAGCGGGTGTTTTGATGTTCGAGCGTGAATTTCCATCTCCTAGTATTTTCTCTGCAGGCCTTCATATGCTCTAGCGGGCGTTTTGACACTTGAGTGTGACCCTTTGATTTTGTTCCTCTGCTCGAGCGGGGAGTTTGATGCTCGAGCGGGGACCATCGCCTGCAAAACTTCTGTGAGTGTGCATCCGACGCTCGAGCGGGCGTTTTGACGCTTGAGCGTGAGTTTGTGTCTGATGCTCGAGCGGGGCGTTCCACGCTCGAACAGGGAGACTTTTATATCAGTCCGAGTTTCACCTTTTTGGATCACTTTTTGATTTCCTTTCTCTCTCTTACTTTTCCAAAACCTCCATTAGAGAGCTTCTCTCTCTAGAAACCCAACTTCTCTCTAGGGATTGATCTACTTCTAGTGAGTTTCTAGCCTAGGCTCTTTGTAAGAAAGATAAAGGGTGTTGAGAGCTTTCTTTTAATTTGAAAAATCTTGGATTTAGATCTCTTTGGATTTTGTTCATCTCCTCCATTTGAGCTCTTCATTTCGAGGTAGGAATATCCTACTTCATCTTATGAGTTTTGTCTTTAATTTTGGTCATTTTGATTAGTTGGTGATGTTGGGAGATTTTGGGAAAAGTTAGGGTTTGGTTGTAATTTATAAAAGAGGGGTTTCGTGTTTTAAAGCTCCATGTATATTTAGAGCCTTGGAAATGTGGGTTTGAGGGTTAAATTGGTGGAATTTGGTCTTAGGATCATGATTTGAGAATAAGGGAATAATGCCCTAAATGTGTTGTAATAAATTAATTGGTATAATTAATTTGGAAAAAGTGTGGACTTGAGTTGAAATCCATGAAATTGGAGAATTATGGGATTGAATGGTGTAGTTGGATTAATTAATCACTCACCCATTAAAATGTTGATATTGTATCTGTTTAATGCATTTATTTTCTGTTTAGAAATAATTGCTTTGGGCTATCGGTAGAGGATAGTCTTGATTGTTGTAGACACTGTATGTTGATTAGAGAAAACTGAAACTAATCACATTGAATATGACAGTTGGTTTAATACATCAAATATGTGTATTGGTTGATTTTGTATATGATAATTGTTTATATACATTGTTTGTGTAGGAGGAGGTAGGGTATGTACTCCACGGTTTAGGGGGAGATAGGGGATGGACTCCTAAACCAGATGTTATTTGGGAAGAGATAGGGGATGGATTCCATTGATACAACAAATATATGTATCTATTGAAGTGTTGATACAGCAAATATGTGTATCTGTTGAAGCATTGATACAGCAAATATGTGTATCTGTTGAAGTATTGATACAGCAAATATGTGTATCTATCATGAATTAAGGAAGTGTATTGATGTGAGTGTTATATCATTGGAGACAAATTGTGGATAAGGGAAATGTTTTAATTTGAGATGTAATCTTATTTAAATTGTTTGGCCTGGTTCTGAGCCATGTATATAAGATAATTTGGATAGATGAAGGAAAGTGAAATGTAACATGGACATAATTGTCATGGAACTGTGTTGTGATGAAATTGGATTATAAGTGTTAACCATCTATCAAATGCTATTGTTTTAGTCATTGCTTATATGTGGTTTAGTATATCTCTATTGGGTTGTGGCTCACCCTATATGGGACATCATTTTCAGGTACAGGTAGCATGCCACCTCCAAGGACGTAACTTGAGAGGCTTAGTGGCTGGGACATCTTTTGTGATTTCTTTTTGTATTACATGTATATCAAGTCAAGGGCTTATTAACTGTTTTGAGTTAGTACTCACTCTTTTCGTAACCAAGTGTTGACTTGGAAAGTTGTAAGCCTATAGGGCATTTACTTTTGTTGTCAACATGTAATATATTTGTAATGAATACTCTGATGAAATGTAATTATGCTTCTTTCTCTAATGTTTATGCATGTCAAGAATGATGGATTTTATGTATTATTTTGAGGGCGTTATAACTTGGTATCAGAGCGTACCGGGTTTGAATACTTTGGGTACGTGGGAAGTGATTAGTATCACAATGGGTTTGTCTCGCTTGTTAGAGACTTAGATGTAATGTTATATGCTTACGTGATAACATGTTTATGTGATTACCTGGGTATGGGATTTGATTTCTAGGATGTTGATTGGATCCGTGGGTTTCTGTGAGTCTTGTTGGAAAAGCACTAGATCAATGCTGTTTCTAACCGGAACTCTAGTAATGCCTCGGGACTATCATTATCCAGAAATGAAATTCGTAGGTGCTTATGTGATTATGTGCTTACGTGGAATGAATTATTGTTGTCCAATGTAGTAGGACGCGAGTGTTGTAGCTTCGGCACATTTATGAATGTGCTAATGTTCTTCGTTACATTTATTAGGATGTTAGGACGAGGACGTGGTGGTAGGCGAGGTAGGCCTAGAAGGCAAGAGATGCCAATACCGGAGGAGATTCCGGAGCAGCAGGAGGGAGTTGGTCAGGCCAATGTGGCCAAGCCAGTAAGTCAACAGGCCATGGGCGCCTTAGCCCGCGAGATGGCAGGAGCTTTGAGGGAGTCCTTGGGCATTCTCAGAGCTGAGAATCAGGTTCAGGCCCATGTTGCTGAGGCAGGGCCTTTCTTTCTGAAAAGGGAGTTCTTCCGGTCTAATCCGGATGAGTTTGTTGGGGATCCTAAAGAGCCACTTAAGGCTGATGAGTGGCTGGAGCAGATAACGAAGACGTTTGAGATGCTTGGCATCGAAGACGAAGCATTGAAGATGACCTTGGCATCTTTCCAACTTAAGAGGGATGCGGGTCAGTGGTGGAAGTTCATGAGGGGCCGTATTGGTGGTACTTGGGAGGACTTCGTGGGTGCTTTCCAGGAGAAGTTTCTGTCTCCCACTGTCAGGGAGAAGTTGATAGATCAGTTCTGCCAGCTTAAGCAGCTAAGTTCTTCAGTGGCCGAGTTTGAGGCCGCATTTACTAGTTTGTCCAGATTTGCACCGGAGCTAGTGGCGTCTGAGAAATGCCGTTGTCTGAAGTTTGAGAAGAAGTTGAATCATGGCCTCAAGATGAGAGTTGGGGGTTCTATGACCCAGGAGTATGGGCGTCTTGTAGATGCCGCAGCTCATAAGGAGATTATGATGCATGAGGAGGCAGAGAGGCTCCAAGAGGAGTTAGGATGGTAAGGGGGACGATAGGAGGCAGAGGGGTCTTAACCCTCAGCAGTCCCAGGGTGCTTTTGTGAGGTCTACCTTTCCAGTGCCGAGTGCAGGCTCTGGGAGAGGTAGTCAGGGAGACATTACCTATTACAAATGTGGCCAATTGGGTCACAAGTCTCCAGCTTGCCCGCAGAAGGGAGGAGGTCAGAGAGCAGCTTCATTTTCGGCTCGACCTCAGAGCCAGAGTCAGGGCAGAGGTTAGCCACTGTCTTGTTATCAATGTGGTCAGGCGAGGCACCTGAAGAGGTTTTGCCTGCAGTTGAGTGGCACATCTGGTGCATCTGGGTCGAGGCAAAGTTTTCAGCCAACTCAGTCAGTTCAGGCCTCGAGAGCCAATCAGGGGGCTTCATCGTCCCAGTCTGTGCAGCAGTCTTTTGCTCCGAGAGGTGAGCAGGTAGATCAGGGATCTATAGGGCGTGTGTATGCTGTTACCGCGCAGGACCTAGTACCGGCTCCATCTGTTGTGAAAGGTACCTTTTTGTTTTTCAACTCGATTGCCAATGTGTTGATTGATACGAGTGCATCCCATTCTTTTATATCTGCTGCATTTGCATCTGTTTTGGGTTTGGAGTTGGCACAATTAGCATCTCTTATTTGTGTAGTATCACCTGTTGAGGGTGAATTGATTTTGAAACAAGGGTGTCGGGGCTATGATATAGAGGTCGCCGATCGCTGACTTCCATTTCCTTTTATAGTCCTATGTCGGGTTTTGATGTTATTTGGGTATGGACTGGCTATCGTCATACCGGGCAGTTATTGATTGTTACCGCCAGAGGGTCACAGTATGTACCCCGAGTGGGGATTGTTTCCATTTCTTGGGGGATCGGGTTAGTAGTGTGTTGCCACTGGTGTATGATCCATGAGGGCGGAGTGAACTTAGTGGTCTTCTCGCTAGCCTTATGAGTAGTGAGTGTAATGAGACCGGGGTTGAGTTGTCGAGAGTGGTTTGTGAGTGCTCGGACGTTTTTCCCGAAGATCTTGTTAGTTTGCCACCTCATCAAGAGATCGAGTTCTCTATTGATTTAGTGCCCAGCACAGCGCCGATTTCCATGGCACCTTATCGTT
The DNA here is from genome assembly GCA_025200525.1 of Camellia lanceoleosa. Lineage (NCBI taxonomy): Eukaryota > Viridiplantae > Streptophyta > Magnoliopsida > Ericales > Theaceae > Camellia > Camellia lanceoleosa. Next base: position 70,703,490 of record CM045767.1, on the reverse strand, counting down.
TTACCCCAGCCGAGTTGAGTGAGTTGAAGATTCAACTCCAGGAGTTGCTAGATAAGGGGTTTATTCTAGTGTTTCGCCGTGAGGAGCACCGGCCCTCTTTGCTAAAAAGAAAGATGGTGCCTTGAGACTTTGTATTGACTACTGGAAATTGAATCGGGCTACGGTTAAGAATAAGTACCCTATGCCCCGTGCAGATGATTTGTTTGACCAGTTGAAGGGTTCTCGTTGTTTCTCTAAGATAGACTTGAGATCGGGTTACCACCAGTTGAGGGTCAGGGAGGAGGATATTCTTAAGACGGCATTCCGTACACGGTATGGCCATTATGAGTTTCTGGTGATGCCATTTGGGCTCACCAATGCACCTGCAGTGTTTATGGACTTGATGAACCGGATATTCCGAGAATTCTTAGATCATTTTGTAGTCATTTTCGTGGACGACATTCTGATTTATTCGCCTTCGGAGGAGGAGCACGAGGAACAGTTGAGAGTGGTGCTTGAGTTGCTTAGAGCCCATAAGTTGTATGCCAAGTTTGGGAAGTGTGAGTTCTGGCTAAGAGAGGTCAAATTCTTAGGCCACGTGGTTTCTGGGGAAGGGGTGTCTGTTGATACATCCAAGATAGAGGCAGTGCAAGATTGGGCACAGCCTAAGAGTGTTTTTGAAATCCACAGTTTTCTGAGATTAGCTGGGTATTACCGCCGGTTTGTGAAAGATTTCTCCAAGCTAGCTTCGCCGTTGACTAGATTGACACGGAAATGGGTCAAATTTGTATGGAGTGAGACTTGTGAAAAGTCGTTCCAAGAGTTGAAGGTTAGATTAACCACTGCTCCAGTTTTGATTATTCTAGAAAGAGGTTTGGGTTATGCGGCTTATTGTGTTGCCTTACGAGAGGGTTTGGGTTGTGTGTTGATGTAAGGAGGGAAAGTGGTAGCCTATGGCTCACGTCAGTTGAAAATACAGGAAAGGAATTACCCTACACATGACCTAGAGTTAGCAACTGTGATTTTTGCCTTAAAGATTTGGAGGCACTACCTTTACTGTGAGAGGTTCGAGGTATTCTTGGATCATAAGAGTATGAAGTATCTGTTTACATAGAAAGACTTGAATTTGAGGCAGAGGAGGTGGATGGAGTTCATTGAGGATTATGACTTTGAGTTGCTCTATTATCCGGGAAAGGCCAATGTTGTGGCCGATGCCCTTAGTAGGAAATCCATTAGTAATGTAGCTTGTATAGCCATCCGGGAGTGGGAGATGTTGGGTGCACTTGGTGAGTTTAATTTGCTTCTGGGCAAATCCGCTGAGGCTACAATCTTGTTTTCTGTTGTTGCGCAGCCTACACTTGTGAGTCGAGTGTTAGAAGCACAGAGAGGTGACCTTGAGGTAGAATCCCTCCGAGACAAGATCTCCAGTGGGAAGACTGAGAAGGGTTTGTTTATGTATCCCGACCAGAGTGTGAGATACCGAGACCGTTTGTTTGTGTCAGAGTCTTGCCGAGAGGAGATACTCCGAGAGTTTTACCATTCACGCCTTGCGGTGCATCTGGGAGGCACCAAGATGTATCGTGATTTGGGTCACCAATTTTGGTGGCGGGGTATGAAGAGAGATATAGCAGTTTTCGTATCGAAGTGCCTTACTTGTCAACAAGTGAAGGCCGAGCATCAGAGGCTAGCGGGTTTGTTACAACTTTTACCCATAGCCGAGTGGAAGTGGGAGCATGTCACTATGGACTTCGTTATAGGTCTTCCGAAGACTCAGTGGGGTAGTGATGCTAGTTGGGTGGTTGTAGACCGGTTGACTAAGTCGGCGCACTTCATCCCTATGCGCGTGAGAGATTCGGTAGATCATCTTGCCGACTTGTATATTCGAGACATAGTGAGGTTGCACGGGGTCCCAGTGTCGATCGTCTCTGATAGAGACCCTCATTTTACTGCTAGGTTGTAGCAGAGCTTACAGAGTGCTTTGGGTACTAGATTGACCTTTAGCACGGCTTACCATCCTCAGACTGACGGGCAGTCCGAGCGTACCATTCAGATCCTTGAGGATATGCTTCGAGGTTGTGTTCTTGACTTTAGTGGATCGTGGGAGAAGCACTTGCCCTTGGTGGAGTTTGCCTACAACAACAGTTTCCAGTCGAGTATCGGTATGGCACCTTTTGAGGCCTTGTATGGCCAACCTTGTAGGTCTCCAGTTTGTTGGGCCGAGGTGGGTGATGCACCTTTGTTGGGTCCGGAGTTGGTAAGGGAAACAACGGAGAAAGTTGAGCTTATCCGTAAGAGGCTTGTTACAGCCCAGAGTCGCCAAAAGAGTTATGCCGACCGTAGAAGGAGGCTTTTGGCATTTGAGATGGGTGATCATGTCTTTCTGAAAATATCACCTAGGCGAGGTTTGATGAGGTTTGGGAAGAGTAGAAAGTTGTGCCCTCGGTTTATTGGCCCTTTTGAGATCCTTGAGAGGATTGGTGAGGTTGCCTACCGCTTGGCTTTGCCGCCGCAGTTGTCCGGAGTGCATGACGTATTTCATGTTAGTATGCTTCAGAAGTATGAGCCGGATCCATCCCATATGCGAGATTGGACCAATTTGGAGGTCTACGAGGACATCTCGTATGAGGAGAGACCGGTTCGGGTCTTGGATAGGCGGGACCAAGTCTTGCGAGGCAAGACCATTCCCTTGGTAAAGGTTTTGTAGAAACATCACGGAGTAGAGGAAGCCACTTGGGAACGTGAGGTAGATGTCCGTAAGAAATATCCGGACTTGTTTGTAAGTGTTTAACCATGTATTGGAAATTTTTTTAATATTAATGAACTTTAAGAACATCGAATATGTCTTAAGTTGTAAAACATTGTATATGTTTTGGTTTATGGTTGTAATTTGAAACTTGCCTCGAAATGGAAGTTTAATGTAACATTAGATATGTTGTAGAAATGGAAATGTATCATGAACATTGAATATGATATAGAATTGTGAACCATGTATGTTGGAAATTGTTGAATCTCAAGGTAATGCATGTTGATAATGCAAGTTGAAAATTATATTGTGAATTACCTCTTGAATAGAGATGGAATGACCGGTAATGGGTCAAGTTGTTGAGTAATGAATTGTAACATTGTTGAGAATTGAGAAAAACTTATTTTTGAAAACTTGTACTTAATTTTGGGGACGAAATTCTTTAAGGGAGGAAGTTTATAGCGATCCCGATTTTCCCTTCCTTTGTATATTGTATTCCGGACTTGGCTCCGTGGTTGTGATGTTGTCTTATTCTTATTTCCTTCCCTTACTCCTTGTATTTGAGTCTTGGGTTGTGTTGGGTAGGTTTGAAATAGGTTGGTTGTGCTTTGGAACCAAAGGTTGAATGCCCAGAATTTGGCCTTCACGCTCGAGCGAGGCTTTTGACGCTCAAGCGGGCCCTTTGTTGTTGCTTCTTCGCTCGAGCGGGTGTTTTGACGCTCGAGCGTGACCCTTTGATTTTGTTCCTCTACTCGAGCGGGGAGTTTGACTCTCGAGCGGGGACCATCGCCTGCAAAACTTCTATGAGTGTGCATCCGACGCTCGAGCGGGCGTTTTGATGCTCGAGCATGAGTCTGTGTCTGACGCTCGAGCAAGGCGTTCCACGCTCGAGCGGGGAGACTTTTATATCAGTCCGAGTTTCACCTTTTTGGATCACTTTTTGATTTCCTTTCTCTCTCTTACTTTTCCAAAACCTCCATTGGAGAGCTTCTCTCTCTAGAAACCCAACTTCTCTTTAGGGATTGATCTACTTCTAGTGAGTTTCTAGCCTAGGCTCTTTGTAAGAAAGATAGAGGGTGTTGAGGGTTCCCTTTTAATCTGAAAAATCTTGGATTTAGAGCACTTTGGATTTTGGTCATCTCCTCCATTTGAGCTATTCATTTCGAGGTAGGAATATCCTACTCCATCTTATGAGTTTTGTCTTCAATTTTGGTCATTTTGATTAGTTGGTGATGTTGGGAGATTTTGGGAAAAGTTAGAGTTTGGTTGTAATTTATAAAAGAGGGGTTTTGTGTTTTAAAGCTCCATGTATATTTAGAGCCTTGGAAATGTGGGCTTCAGAGTTAAATTGGTGGAATTTGGTCTTAGGATCATGATTTAAGAATAAGGGAATAATGCCCTAAATGTGTTGTAATAAATTAATTGGTATAATTAATTTGGAAAAAGTGTGGACTTGAGTTGAAATTCATGAAATTGGGGAATTATGGGATTGAATGGTGTAGTTGGATTAATTAATCACTCACCCATTAAAATGTTGATATTGTATCTGTTTAATGCATTTATTTTCTGTTTAGAAATAACTGCTTTAGGCTATCGGTGGAGGATAGTCTTGATTGTTGTAGACACTGTATGTTGATTAGAGAAAACTGAAACTAATCACATTGAATATGACAGTTGGTTTAATACATCAAATATGTGTATTGGTTGATTTTGTATATGATAATTGTTTATATACATTGTTTGTGTGGGAGGAGATAGGGGATGTACTCCACGGTTTAAGGAGAGATAGGGGATGGACTCCTAAACCGGATGTTATTTGGGAGGAGATAGGGGATGGACTCCATTGATACAACAAATATGTGTATCTATTGAAGTGTTGATACAGCAAATATGTGTATCTGTTGAAGTGTTGATACAGCAAATATGTGTATCTATCATGAATTAAGGAAGTGTATTGATGAGTGTTATCTCATTGGAGACAAATTGTGGATAAGGGAAATGTTTTAATTTGAGATGTAATCTCATTTAAATTGTTTGGTCAGGTTCTGAGCCATGTATATGAGATAATTTGGATAAGTGAAGGAAAGTAGAACGTAACATGGACATAATTATCATGGAACTGTGTTGTGATGAAATTGGATTATAAGTGTTAACCATCTATCAAATGCTATTGTTTTAGTCATTGCTTATATTTGGTTTAGTATATCTTTACTGGGCTGTGGCTCACCTTATATGGGACATCATTTTCAGGTACAGGTAGCATGCCACCTCCAAGGACGTAGCTTGAGAGGCTTAGTGGCTGGGGCATCTTTTGTGATTTCTTTTTGTATTACATGTATATCAAGTCAAGGGCTTATTAACTGTTTTGAGTTAGTACTCACTCTTTTCGTAACCAAGTGTTGACTTGGAAAGTTGTAAGCCTATAGGACATTTACTTTTGTTGTCAACATGTAATACATTTGTAATGAATACTCTGATAAAATGTAATTATGCTTCTTTCTCTAATGTTTATGCATGTCAAGAATGATGGATTTTATGTATTATTTTGAGGGCGTTACAAAAATCGAAATCCTACATTGTATTATTGGAGGAGTTTACAGGATCGGATCGAGAATCATAAGATCTTACTGAAATTAAAAATATTACGTAATAAATAAATATTTCTTCAAAGTACACACAAAATAAGTCTAAATTATACTAAAAGAAAGTGAAGATAACGTGAAAAATATAGTATCCATGTAAAATATAAATATAACATTATATAATAAAAAACTCAATGGTAAAAATTTTATTTCATCAAAAAAGAAGGTGAAAAAAAGAGTTTTATAACATAACACTTTGCAATCTACAATAATGTATAAAAAAAAAATCAAAAAAATATTTAATAAAATTGGATATGAAAATATATTAAGAACCCAAAAGAATGGCTTGGCAGAATGATGTTGTTTATCATTTGTGTGTACTTGGTGGAGTAAGTTTGAGTCACAAAAATAGTCTCTCCAAAAGTTGAGGTAAAGTTGTATACATCTTGCCCACTAAGATTAAGGTTTTTTTTTTCCTCGATTAATTAGTTTTCTTAAATTACTGTAATATTTAAATATTTGTTTTCCTAATTTGTTTTTCTTAGTCTATTTGATTCAATATTACATTTTTTTTAATTAATTTGGATCACATAAATTGGTATTTAGACAACAAACATAAATTTATAATAAAATAGGCCATACAATACAAAACAAGGCTTACAAATTGGATTAGATATGATCAAATTCATATCAAGATTCCACGATCCTATAAAATCTAATTACCAAAATCAAAAGATCCTACCTATAAGGGATTTTGTACGCAATCTGAATCAATTGTACCTAAATGAATTATAAGATCCGAATCGAAATTTTGATAAGTGTTTTAGCAATCCACAATATGCTATAAGAGAACTAAGAGAGAGCCAAGAATGTTTACAATTCCCTAAACGATGGGTGTTTATAAATTATACCCTTGTGCCCAAAAACAACTGTAATTGAAGAACGGATCTAATTTGGTTTTGAAAGCAAATTGGATGCAAGAGCTTTTAACAATCGGCAAAAGCAATCTTCCCAAAGATTTTTAGAGGAAATATCAAAGACATGGAGTAGGAAAAATAATTACAAAGTAATGGATGTATAAGTGAATCATGCATTGGATTGTGCAAATAAAACTTATACCTTCATTACTTTGCAATTTTTTTTTCTACTCTCCATGTTTCTAATATTCCTTCAAGATTTTACATAAACTCAGTGAAGTAGCACTAAAGCCATGCCATTCTTTTTTCTTTTTCGTTTTTTTGAGAATCCAAGCCATACCTTATTATGGGAATGGAAACCAATATATATTCATGGAGGATAATGTTCTTCCTTGTTCGTTTTCTACTCATGCTATTTAATAAACATTATTCAGCAACTTAAATATATAATTCAACAGCTATACCAAACAGATTAATAATTTCTGATTAAAGCCATAATCTATAATCTATAATCTGTTAAGCTATAATATAATCTGTTTTAACAGCTACACCAAACAGCACCTATATGCTCAACTTAAATTTCAAAATTAGGATTTGAAGATTGAATTGAAAATCTAACATTTTTAGATATTCAACAATAGTCATACAAAATTGAAAGATGGTTGAAACAAAACTCAAGATATCAACTAATAGTTGAATAAAATGGGGCTAAAAGAATTTTTATTCACACAAAATTTTTTTAAACCATATCCAATGGTTACCCAATGAAACCCTACCCAAAATACGTGTTTTCGGCATAGGATCATCCGACCCGCCCAAACCGCCATACCCGAACCGAACCGGTGAACTCTGTCTCTCAATCTCTCTCTCTCTCTCTCTCTCTCTCCCGATCGTTGATTTTTTGTGGATGAACAACAGAACTGATTTTTTTCATCTCCAGTCTACTTCACAGGTGATCTCGCAGGTGATCTCTGATTTTTTTCATCATCGCAGAGCCGATTTTTTTCATCGCACAGCCGATCACTCTCTTTCTCATCTCATCGCACCGATCATCATCGCACAGCCGATCTGCTTCACAGGTGAACTCTCTCTCAATCTCTGTCTCTCTCTCTCCCGATGGTTGATTTTTTGTGGATAAACAGATCTGATTTTTTTCATCTCTGATTTTTTATTTTTGTTCTGGGATCTGATTTTTTGCAATACCTCTTGAACTTGTCACAGCTCCGATCATCTTCTTGGTTGGATTCGTATTCTAAGTAATTAAAAACCATTGTTTATGATTTGGTTCATGCATGAATACTCGGAAAAAAAGGAAATAAAACAAGCCAAACCATTCCTTTCCTATAATTAGGGTTTATCATTATTTGCTTCTCTTTTATTGGGGTTTATCATTATTTATTAGGCTCTTTTGTATTAGTGTTTGTTTGTTTGTTTTGTTCATCTTTTCTGAAGTTCGATGAGACAAAGGAGCATCCATTAGTAGGAATGGCCTCTCTCCAAGTTTTATCATGTAGTTGTATTTTGGCTTCCAATTATTCCTCTCTGTCTCCCTTTATTGATTTATTATCATATTTGGGAAATTGGGACTATGGTTAATGGAAAATCATTTTCTATTCAAAATATTATTGTGAAATTGATGGATTTTTACACATGTTTTTGGTAAAAACATGTGTTGTTATGATTTTGGGGTTGTTAAGATGCCTACGGATACAAAGGCTGAAATTTTTTGAGTTATTTTCAACATGTGTTGTTTATTTGTTTTTTTTTTTAATTGCGTTTTGGTTTTGGATGAATGTAACTTAATGAATTTTTATTTTTTTTTACATTTTGGATGAATGTAAGTTAATAAAGAATTACTCTTCTTTTTTTTTTTCTTTTTTTTTTTTTGGAGGTTAGGAATGATGAATGTTGAATTTTTAATGTAGGATTTTCTTATTTGGATTATGAATGATGAATGTAGGATAGGATGAATGCAAGTTAATGATAGAATGTAGATTTTGAATGATTTGTTTAGGTTACGAATTGAATTTGTTGTGTTTTTTATTTTATAAGTTTTTTTATAAGTTTTAGTTCATTAATTATTAATGTTGGAGTATTTTAGAAAATATGAGAAAAAATGTCCAAAATAAAGATTGACAAAATGGGAGAAAAAAAAGGTTTAAAAATAATTTTTTGGAAAAAAAATTCAATCCGCAAACCGCCCGCACAACCGCGAACCCTATCCGCACAAACCGCAAACCGCATTGCGGGCGGTTGCGGGTTGATTTTTTCCCAAACCACATAAATGCGGGCGGGTCCAAACCGAATCGCAAACCGTCCTAAACCGAACCGCGAACATCCCTAGTTTCTCCTATTTTTTTATCCATTGGGTTAGTAGGTGATCTAATTTAATTCTCCATCGGAGAATGGGTCGGGTATGGGCACTACTCATTTCTCTATATGTTTTTGAACCTTTTGATTGATTTTTCTAGATGTTCTTTCTTCTTTCCCAAACTCAATCATCTCGCTGAAGGGAAGAATTTCAAAATCATCATTGAGAAGAAACCTAATTCCAATTCCTTTTCCCAATCGGAAAATCTAATTCCCCTCTTAGGAAAATCCAATTTTCGCAGACAAACCTCGATCGATCATCGTTCCCAAATCTCCTAATCATCTCCATCTAGGGCTTTTTTCATTTCACATCGGATTGGTCACTTTGACTCGAAGTTTTGAGGAGCCTCATCACTTGGTAATCGCTTTTCTCTTTCTTCTCAATTGCTTTGATTTTTCTCAAATTTGGTTCGATTTGGATTGTGGGATATGGGTTTTGTTTGTGAATTGTATATGGTTTTTACGATCCGTATTATAAATTTTATTATTTATTTTGTTTTTGTTATAGATTTTGTTGCTGGTTCTGTTTTATATTCTTATGTTTGATGTACTTCTTATTGGTTCACTTGTTATGAGTAGTGCTTTAGATTTTTTGACTAAGATGAATAATATTGAGTTAGTACATCAACTAAACTTCTTCAACATGTATTATTGTTCACAAACATAGTTGTGAAATTGAAAATTGCATCATGAATTGAAAATCCTAATTTTGTGAATCGTAAATCGAATTGAATTGAGAATGGTTAAGAGTCAGGGCTTATGCACATATTAGTCTTGATGAAATGCTGCTGTTGCTGGAGTGTTGCTACTGCTGTTAGAGTGTTGCTGCCATAAGAAATTAGAGTTGAAATGTCAAAGAATGTGCATTGTTGAATTGGAGTTTTTGTTGCTTTTAACTTTTGTTTGTTTGTTTGTTTTTTTTTTTTAAATTTCTTTTGCTTTTAGTTGAATTAGTAAATATAGATGTCAATGAAATTCGATTGAAAAATTAGTAAGAAATTTGGGTCTAATTACATTTGAGTTATTGATTTCGTTTAATATTAAATCTCCTTTTTACATGATTCTTGTAAGATTTTGTTTTTTTTTTTTTATTATCTTTAAAATGTTCTGATGTAGTGCCATCAGGTGAAAACACTCATAATTATATAATTTTTAGTTTTTCTTTTTTTTTTCAATCACTAAAAACTTATTTGATTGCCTTAAAATTATATATTCAATTACTTTAAAATGAATTTCTTAATTAATTAATTAATGTGTATTTGATGTTGTTGTTAGTTTAAAAAAATTAAATTAAATGTATATTTTAATTCAAAAGTGGATAATCTTTATAAAAAAAATTTCATAATATTTTTTTTATAATACCTAACATTACTCATTTAGTTATTAAATAGAATTTAACATTAATGAGGCTAACTTGAATTTATTATTTATTTTTTAATTTTAATACTGTAATTGAATTCGGACTCAGATCTGCGGATTGTATTCAGGTTAAAAACCAATTACAAATCCGACCCGTCAACAACACGAAAGTGTAGGGGATAAAAATCAAAGGGAAGACTAGAAAACGACGTCGTTGGGAAAAGCTAGAGGTTTCCAGAACCACAAGGTTTGTTTCTTCCATCTCTGTTAACTCACGCAAAAAGCGGCGAACACCAGAAACCCCAACTCACTGAGTTCGGAACACGAAGACAGAGAAAGAGAGAGAGATGGTGATGATCGAACCAGCACCGAGTGAAGAAGAGAGAAACGCTGTCAATGTTACTCCCAAATTGAAACCAAAGCCATCAAAAGCAGTAGCAACCGAGTCGAGCTCGAGCCACGACGCAACATCGGCTGCTGGAGACGTCTCCGACGGCTTCGAAACCGCTAGCGAAAGCGATTTCAATGGCAGTGATGAACAACAACAACAACAACAAGAGCAGCAACAACAACCACAACAACAATCTGTGTCTCCAAAAGATGACTCTCTCAAAGCTACCTCCAACGACGATGAATCGATACAGGTTCTCTCTTTCTCTCTCTCTATATATATATATGTATGGATAATTGATATGGTGTTGAGGTCGGTTATTGGATTTAACTCCTACAAGTGAATTGTTCCATAAGCTAGCAAAAAAAAAATTTTTTCTATGGAAAGTGATGTGAATTAGTTATCATTTTTTGTGAATTGTTCTCTAAACGTGTCAGTGAATTGTGAATTGAACGATTGATAATTTTTGGAATATGACAATGCACATTACTTTTGGTTATCTAGACATAAATAATCCATTTTAGGGGGATGACTTTTTGATTCTTACATATTTTTTTATGGATATGTAAATTGAAGGATATTGTTATTTCTTGATGTTTTGAGAACATTACGTATGAGCGTTTGTTTCATGGGATTGGACTCCATGTTCAATAGATTTACTAATCTATCGGTTGGTTAGAAAAGTAAAAGTCAGACTAATAGTTAAATACACATCACTTCCAATCAAATATTCCAAAGACTATTTATGAGTAATAGTCCATTGCATTGCAATCCTCCCTTATCCACTCCGTCCAAACAAACATTGTGTTGTCTAAGTGAGCTTAAATTAGGGGAAATCTCAAATCAGTTGACAGTGGAAATCTCAAGTCCGTCTTGTGTTTGGTGCAAGTCTTTCTTGTGTATCAAATTTGCACCCAAAAGATTCATGTGTGTTGCAATGTGTTTTTTTAAGTCCCCTTAAATTACTTGTACGTAGATATATATGCAGACACGAAGTCGCAGTATGGGCATCAGCATCAGCATAAGCAGTTGGTCCTGTCAACAGCACCACGTGCAATTGCCAGTGTCACCTTTGCCACAGTCTCCCCTTGTGCCAAGCACCATTTACTTTGCAAACTGGCGTAGTGGTTCCATCGTTGTTGATATCACCATCAACATCCCTCCTGTTGTTTATTGTGTTGCATTGTCTGCCATTTAGTGCTCCAACCTTCTCGGCCATGCTAGTGTCCCCTCCAAACCAATACATCACCAATGTAATGGTTTAGGCTACATTGCTACAACTCATTTCAGGGGTGTTCGAAGCTACTGTCTACCCTGAACTAATCCCTACCAACTAAATCAAAATATTTTTTGGTGGTAGAAATAAGACTGGAGAGAGTTTTTTGGATTTTGTGTTGGCTTCTGACTTGGTGGTGGCCAATGCTATGTATAAGAAGAGAGATGAGTATTTGATAATCTTTAAGAGTAGGTCAATTAAGAACCAAAATAGATTACTTTCTAGTAAGAAAAATGGACCCTCAAAAATGCTGCGACTGTAAGGTGATTCCTAGAGAGAGTCTGACGTCTCAACATAGTGTTTTGGTACTAGATTTATGCTTTAAAGGACAACACCAAGCTAGGAAGGATAGTGGGCGCCGTAGGACGAGATGGTGGGACCTAAAATGGGATAAACTATAAATATTTAAGAATAGAATGAATGAAGAAGGAACTTAGGACTTGGAATTATGCTAACACTATGTGGGACTCGATGGCCAATTATATGAGGAGTAAGGTTTCGAAAAGCAGTTGCGGTTGTTATAACGATTGCGGGGGCGCGGTTGCGGTTGAAGGGTGTAAAGACCGTAGCGCAACGGTTGCGGTAACCAAAACCGTGAATTTTTTTATATTTTGCACAATTTGAAAAAAACTTACCGATACGCATATTTCTTTTTCAAAATCACATCTATTAGGGTTTAAAATTGATTTTGATCAATTTTTTGTTAATTTTTAAGTATGATCAAGTTAAGTGCATCAAGGTAAGGACTCTAAGGTGTTGATGAAAGATGAAGAGATTAAAGAGCAGTAGAAGAATTATTTTGAGAAGAAGTTAAATGAGGAACATGGAGGAAGGTCAAAAAGGGAGGAAGTAGCCAATAATAAAGAAAACCAAGACTATAGGTTCCATCGCAGGATTAGAAACTATGAAGCACTGACACGTCCCCAGGGCCTGCGTACAAGTGTTGGACACGGACACGGACACGCGGTGGACATGTGTCCGACACTCTCTCTAATGTGTCCCCTTTTTTTTTTTGAATTTTGCTAGTCGGATACACCATGGACACGCTGTGACACTTTCCGGACACGTATGAGGTGGACCGAAGCCCTAAATATTGGAGAGAGGAAGGAGAGGAAAGGAGACAGAAAGAGAAATAGAGGCAGAGAAAGTGATCGAAGAAGGAGAGAAGACAGAGATCGAGGGAGGAGAGGAGACAGAGAGAGAGAGACAGAGAAAGAGAGGGAGGAGAGGATAGGAGCCCTAACCTATTCAGATCAATTGAAGAAGCTGAGGTATTCTTCGTCTGCTCTCTCCTCCTCCTCCTCCTCGTCTTTTGTCTCCTTCATCTTCTTCTCCTCCATTTTCTTCGTCTTCTCCTACTCTCTCTCTCTCTCTCTCTCTCTGATTTCACTTTCCCCTCTTTTGTTTCTCTTTTTTATTTTTTTTCCCCCTTTTGCTGGTTCACCCGTTTCTCTCTCTCTCTCTCTCTCTCTCTCTCTCTCACTCCTCCTCTATTTTCTTCCCCCTCTTTTTTTTTCTTTTCTTTTTTTTTTTTTCCTTATTTTTGTTTAACCTAAAATTCATAAAATAAATTATTTTTATTTAAAAAAACTCATTTTTTATTAAAAAATTTTTTAAAATGTTTATTAATTTTATTATTATTGTAATTTATAAAAATTAATGATTTTCTTTTTATTTTAGACATATAATAAATAAATAAAATTATATATATTAAACATATCCTTAGCCTAAGAAGCACGGACACTTCTAAGAAGGTAACGTATCCGTGTCGTGTCTGTGTCGAACACCGACACTCTTTGGACACTCTTAAGACACGTGTCTGACACTCTTCAAAACGTGTCCTATTTTTTAAATTTTTTTAAAGACCCAAACACTCTTTGGACACTTGGAGGACACGCGTGTTATTGCTTAGACACATGTCTATCGATTAGACATATGTGAAACTAATTATAAATTTGAAAAAACAACTTAAGATACAATAATAAAACAAAATCCATATAAATTTATAGGAATTAGTGTCATATTGTATTTTTTATTATCTTTGAATGATATATTTATACATATATAACATATAATAAATATTTAAAATTATATATTTCATGCGTGTCTCTCATGTGTCATGTCCTGCATTTTTTGAAAATTAATGTGTCGGCATGTCTGTGTCGTGTCACATGTCCATATCCATGCTTCTTAGTCCCCAGCGTGTCGTGTTCCCCATTTTTTAAAAATTTGCTTGTCCCCGTATCCGTGTCATGTCTCGTGTTCGTATCCGTGCCATGTCTCGTGTTCGTATCCGTGCATCATAGATTAGAAACTTTAAAGTGAAGATTGCATTTAAGAAGATGATATCGAATAAAGCTTTAAGACCCCGATAATATCCCTATTAAAGTTTGGATAAGAAAGGGTTGCTTGGTTGACTAGGTTATTTAGCAAGATTTTGTTGACTAGGAAAATACAATGAATAGAGGAAGAGTATTTTAGTGCCAATTTTTAAGAATAAAAGAGATGTTTAGAATTGCAACAATTATAGAGAAATCGAGCTAATGTGTCATATAATGAAAGTGTGGGAGAGAATGATGGAACGTTAATTGCGAGATATAACATAGAATCAATTCGGATTTATGCCTGATAGATTAATAATGGAAGCGATCTATCTTTTTAGGAGAGTAATAGAAAAGTATAGAGAGAAGAAAAGAGACATTCATATGATTTTTATTGATCTTGAGAATGCGTATGATAGAGTGTCTTGGGATATAATCTGGTGGGTGTTATTGAAGAAAGGGGTGACAAAAGACTACATTGATGTGATTAAGGACATGTATGAAGGTATGGTAACCACTATTAGATCGTCGGCTAGAGAGACGAGTGAATTTCTAATTACTGTGGAGTTATACCAAGGATCAACCTTAATAAGTCCTTATCTTTTTACTTTAGTTATATATGAGTTGACGAGAAATATTCAGGATAATGTGCCATGGTGTATGTTTTTTGCAGATCATATTGTGTTAGTAGATGAGACTAGAGAAGGAGTTAACACTAAGTTAGAGATTTGGAGAAAAGCATTTGAATTTAAAGGATTTAGAATTAGTAGAATTAAGATAGAGTACATGAAGTGTAATTTTAATAATAATAATAATGGAAATAGAGGAGAAGAAAAGATCAAGGGTCAAAAATTATCTATGATTGAATGTTTTCGTTATTTAGAGTCAATTATCATAATGGCTAGGGAGAGTGAAGCAGATATAATCCATAGAATTAAAGCAAGATAGCTTAAGTGGAGGAGTACGTCTAGGGTATTGTGCGATAAATGAATACCCATTAGATTAAAAGAAAATTCTATAGAATAGCGATTAGACCAGCGATATTGTATAGGACAGAATGTTGGGCAATTAAGAAACAATATGTAGATAAGATGAGTGTTACTAAGATGAGAATGTTAAGATGGATATGTGGTAAGATTAGAAAAGATGGAGTTAAGAATGAGTATATTCATAAATGGGTAAGAGTAGCACCAATAGAAGATAAGCGCTGAGAGAATAGATTGAGATGGTTTGGTCATTTACAACGGAGATCGATAAAGGCAGTAGTGAAGAGATGCGATACAGTGATGGTAGAGGGAAGTGTTAGGGGAAGGGCAAACCTAAATTCATGTGGGTTAGTGTAATAAATAAAAATATGAATCTCCTTAATTTGATTAACCAAATGACCTTTGATAGAGTCGAGTGGAGAAATAGGATTCATGTAGCTGACCCCAGTTGATGGGACTTAAGACTTGGTTTGGTTTGGTTTATTTTCTTCTGACTGACTATATATACTCAACACAAGAAAGTTTTGAAAGGTCACTGATAATAATTCAAAAATTGACAAACAATTGCGGTGGAAGATATTAATGCCACAAGGAACCCATTATTGAAATCAACAGAATTGAGAAGTTAATGTTCTTGTTAAAAAAAATAAATAAATATATAGCAGATTTGAAACTAGAATTTCATTGATGAAGTCCATTGGAACGAGGAAAGAGAAAGTTCTACTTTTTTTGCTTTTACTATATATTCTAGAAGGAATGGGTGTTTAGAGAGGCTAGTTGGAATTCAAGGATTGCTTGTTACAACACCCTAATGGAAGAAATGTGGAAGTGCAAGATTAGGCTCTCTTGCTTCCTTTTGTGATAACAATATAGATATAGATACTATGTGTATATTCCTTAGTGGGGGTAGCAAGGCCTATCTTGTAGAACAATTACTTCTGAAATGCATCAAACTCATGTTTTATGCCATGGTAATGTATAGTAATATATTTGCACACATATTATATGCATAATTAAGATCCTATCTCAACTTCAGGAACTCCAGTGGACACGTCCCCATGAATGTCCATCATACAATATTTTAGCCGCTTGAAGAAAATACAAACTCATAGCTATGGCATGGTGCATACCTAGGGATGTTTGAGGGGAAAAAAAAAATGTTTTTTCTATTTAAACTGACGGAATCAAATTCTGATGGTAGTTTGGCCATCTTACTCGTGCCACACTTGGTACTCATTGCCCTATCATTTACGATGTTGTCATGCAGTCATTTCCCCATTTCTTGTCACTTTTCTTCCTTGCAAGATACAGATTTCACGGGAAGCACTTGCTATCATTCTAGTATACTGTTCTGTTTGAGGATACTTCTGCAAATAATATTGATAACATATTTTTTTTACCATCTCATGTGTCAATACTTCATTGGTTTAATAAGTTCCACCACTCATCTTTGTTATCAATGCAGTGGTGACACATGACATGATAAATAAAATATGGTAAGAAAAGTGGTCATTATAATGTTATTGCAGAAGTATCAAACAGAACAATTGTTTGTTTATAATACAGTAGTGACACATGAGATGGTAAACAAAATATGATAAGAAAATATGGTCATCATAGTATTATTGTTCTTCTTCACAGCTAACATAGATTTCATTTTACTTGGAAGCAGAGTTGTAAGATGAAGAAATCTAGTCTAGTTGCTTGAGATCATTGATACATAAATGAGCTAAGTTCCACTGTGAAGTTGGTTGATTTTTTAGTAGAGCTCAAATATAACTTGATAAGTTTTTGGCAATTGGAGATTTATGTGAAACCATAGAACCAGTTCAATTGAGGGCCATACAGTTATGCTGAATATTGAATTGGTTTGCAAGTGTGAATGAATTTTATGTCTGTTTTTCTTTATCCAAAGAAACCATGCCATTGACTTCAATCCAAAAAGCCCTACGTGGAATACTTCTTCCTTTTCTTTTCTTTTCTACTTTTTCCCCCTTTTTCAAAGATGCTCGTGAACTTGTTATAGTGTTTGGGTCCAAGATAAACCATTTTGCAAAATTCTATAAAAAATAAATAAATAAATAAAAGTCTATGCTACAGGATAAACTAAGCTACTGCTGCATTCTAGAAATTATTGAACCAAGCTCAACAATTTATTTCTTGACCTGCCTACAAAACTTCTCCCGGCTTGTTCACAACCCTGGTCAGCCTCTCTGGATTTGACAATTGCCATGCCAAAACGTGGGCATGCAAGAAGGCACTTGTGAAAGATGGTCATTGTTTCGAAGCAATAGAACTTGTTATGCCACCAGGGGAATCTTTCTGTAATAAATTTAAAAGTCGAGGCAAGAGATCTTTAATTGAAATTCTCTTTTTTATATTGATTGCAATGATTTTCTACCTTTTGCCTTTTTTTTTTTTTTTGGATGTAAAGTAGGAATGCCCACTTAGACGTTTTCAAACTCAATTAAGAACAGTGATGATCTACATTTAAGTATGCTGCTTTACAAGTATACATTTACAGGTCTATGCTGCTTTATTTTATTTATTTGTTTGTATATCTACAGGTCTAAGCTTGGGGACTCTGATTGGACTGCTGATTTGTTTGTTGATATTTCTTGATAAATAGATGTTTAAATCATGGAATTAATGTTCTTCTTTTGATACTATTTCGTGGATAATGGTTAAATCATGAGTTTTTAATATTTGAGATGTTTGCTTACCTTTGTGATCTTGATATATGTCTTGTCAATGGATTGTGGTTAGTGGAAGCAGCTGCTCTATCGTGCATTGTTCTGTGTAGCATTATAAGGTTAAACTTGCGAATCTTTCCTTTCTTGTTTGTGAAGCAGAAAGCGTTGGTTGAAGCAAATGATGCAAAATTGGATGGTAATAGACTTTTTGGAGATGGGCAGTATGAAGAGGCATTGGTGCGGTATGAAGCTGCTTTACAAGTTGCACCAGAGATGCCCTCATCTGTTGAAATACATTCAATATGCCATGCAAACCGTGCAATATGTTTCTTCAAACTAGTATGTTCTCTGGTCATGGATAACCATTATGCTATGGATTATTTTACACAATCAATTTTGCAATTTAGTTTTCTGTTTTACAAATGTAGGATACCACCTCTAGGTACTGCTAATGAGTATGTTAGACACCCGACATAATGCAATTGTCACATATTTTTATTTTTACTTCAGAATAACGTTTTTCTTCTTTAAAAAGGAAACAATAAATATTTTTTAGTCCAAGGCAAAGGAAGGATGAAAAGGCAAAGATTAACAAATTTTCTTCTCTCTCTCTCTCTCTCTCTCTCTCTCTCTCTCTCTCTCTCTCTTTTAATTTTTTTTTTAAATAAGTAAAAAATGGTAAACAATGACATTGAATTTTTCAATATGAATCCTGAAGGAAAGGAAAAGAGATCAATCTCTACCACCTTGAAAATACCAAATAATCCTAGATACACCAACAATTGGAGAAAATAGATCGATAATATTCTAACACAATTATTAGAGGTTGTCAGTGGTGGTTTCATTAATGTCCAACGCCCCTATTGACCCTGTAGAGTTCAAATTTGATGTTTGTTATTGTGGAAGTTTGGGTCAAGTCGGTATTGGTGTCTTTTGATGGACAAATGATTATATACTTCTTAAAATTCAATGACGAAGCTGATAAAGTTGAACAGCAACTGGGTTTGCTGGAAGAAGATAAAAACGCTGAGCTGTGCTAAGATGTTTAAAATTAGCCTAGCTCATCGGGGTTGCTAAAGGCTAATGGCTGTTTTTCTAGCCTAAAAAGCCTTCCCTGTGTGAAAATAGTTGAATTTTGTAATTAAGGCAATAAGGTTGAATATGGAGAGAAAATAGAGACAAGAAAGAGAAGAAAGAACACAAAGTTTTAACCTGGTTTGGCCAATATTGGCCTACATCCACACACAAAAAACCCTAGGGGGCTACATCTTTCATTCACTTGACTTTAATACTCTTGTTTACATGATACACCATATATATAGAGTACGAGATACAATCAAATCCCTTTAATTAAGGAATTGAAATAAATCGAAGATACAAATAATCATAGTCTGCACAAATATGGGATCTCTATATATTCTGATATCTTCCATATCTTCTGATATCTTTGACAATATAATTTTTTTCTCCAATAAAAATGGCATTGTATGTTTACAATAGTTATCCTTTGAATTGTTTGTGTTGTTCCTTTAAATTCTGGGGCTGAAACTTTGTTTCCTATATTTTATTTTTCTTAAATTTTTTTTTTTTTTTTTTTTTTTTAATAAGAGAGAGAAGAAACAGCTTTTAATTCTTTGAATTCCATCTGTTGCAATTGCTGTTTCTTCTACTATCGCTTTCTTTTGTTTGTTCAGTCCAGGTTGTTTGTCAGGGCATTTGTTGGTTTCCTGGCTGAGATTGTTTCTAATTTTTTTGGGTGTGTGACATATCTCAGGGAAAAAATGAGGACACAATAAAGGAATGCACAAAAGCATTAGAACTGAATCCTAATTATGTGAAAGCTCTACGTAGAAGAGGAGAGGCTCATGAAAAACTTGAACACTTTGAAGAGGCTATTGCAGGTAAATTTAAATTCAATACTTGTGCACTATTATATCACTCTCTCTCTCTCTCTCTCTCTCTCTCTCTCTCACACACACACACACACAATAACTAACTACACATGCCTGCTATGGTGACAGAATATTGGAGTCATTTTCTTATATGATGTTCTGATCCTATTCCTTGGTATTTCTTTTTTATCATCTCATTTTATGCCCCCCCTCTCCCTTATTGTCCTACAGATATGAAGAAAATCTTGGAACTAGATGAATCAGATGTCCAAGCTAGGAGAACCATTCAACGTTTGGAGCCATTGGCTGCAGAAAAACGTGAAAAAATGAAACAAGAGATGATTGGTGAGTTCAAAACCTAATGTGTAGTAGGTTTCTCATTTTTGCTTCTCATGTTCATGTGCTTTGATTGATAGAATCTGTTAGTTCTTTTGTTTTTTTCCCTTCCTATTTCCTCTTCCTGATTTTAGAAAAACAACTGCTGGAACTAATACAAGTAAGATGAATTCCTTCATGGAACAGAAAGGCAGGTCAAAATGGATTAGAATCATAACATCCAAACTAACATGAGCTCCCTTTCACTTTTTAAGTTGGTTGTCTATCCTCCGTGGGTTTAGCTCTATTAATAAGCAAATGAAACAAAGTTTCTTAAAAAAGCCTAACTAGCACGAACACTACTAAGAAGGTGGTGTATCCGTGTCGGACATTGTTGACACTCATTGGACATTTCCCGACACATGCCAAACACACGTGAAAGCGCATCACATTATTTTTTTGTTTTTTTAAATTTGGCCCGAACACACTTTGGCCAATTGGGGGACACACATGTCCATCACTTGAGCACACATGAAACACATTACAAGTATGAACAAAAATAACTTGCAATTCAATGATAAAAGAAAAACTCCATAGATTTATGATAAATAGTGTTACGTTGTATTTTTTTCTTAATTATCTTTGAATGAAATATATATATATATATGGCATATAATAAATATATGAAACTCTATATTTATCAAAAAAATAACTAAATAAATATATGAAACTATATATTTTGTGTGCGTCCCTCACATGTCATGTCCTACATTGTTTAAACATTGTTATGTCCAT
Organism: Camellia lanceoleosa; assembly: GCA_025200525.1. NCBI lineage: Eukaryota > Viridiplantae > Streptophyta > Magnoliopsida > Ericales > Theaceae > Camellia > Camellia lanceoleosa. The sequence goes on along the minus strand of CM045767.1, from coordinate 70,682,871 downwards.
GCTATTTGCCTGTGTTCGTATCCTTGTGTCTATGTTCGTGCTTCTTAGCTTGGTTCCAATATTAATGAAATAGGAGCTTTCAAATCCCATTGTTCTTGTAAAAGAAGGAAAAATGTTTTGTATTATTGCATAGGCAAGATGAATATGTGCAGATGGGAGTATATCGTTTGCAAAGTCCTCGTGGCAGTATAGTAGACCCTCAAATGTTGTGAGACCTCTAGAGGTGGATGGTAAGAACTAAGGCTCTCATAAAGGGATCAAGAGATCAAGTGGCAAGGGATCTGTGCCCAGTATCACATACTGGCAAGGGATCAAATGGCTCACCCTTCCTAGCTTGACAATTCGGAGGTAGAAGGCTACTATTGGCAGTGGCACCAAAATTCTCAGAGGTTGCAGAGGTAGTTGAGCATGCTCACAAGTATAGGCAAGTATTGAGCGCGTAACATGTCCTTGTCTGCACTTGGAGAATGTCTTCTAGTGAAGATCTTTGTCTTTGTAATGCTGGTACGGATGCTCAACTCTAGCCGCCAAGCCACATATCCTTGGAGGTCTTGTGTGAGGGTTATGGGGTCAGTCGAGCACCCCATGGTTGTGTCACCAACGTCGATGGGTTTCCTTGACCCTTCTCCCTACTTAGACTTCTGTGAGATCATTTGTGTGTCTTTTGGACCAAACATTGGAGATAAGGGACTGAGGCATAGAAGAGACATGCTTGGGTGGAGAATGACCGAGTTAGGGGTATGGAGTGTGTCTTAATGTGCAGGGGAAGTGACGCACTAGAGAGGAAGTTAGCTCAGCCGAGCCGAGGGGGTGCCTTTAGCTTGTCTAGGCAAGTGGACAAGTGCTTCTGGATAATTGTCACTGAGTGTTTAGGATTGAGGTATGTTAACCTCAGGAAGCATGGCTTGACTCCGGAGGGGGAGAGCATGTGGACATATGTGATTGGTCTAGGTATCACTTTACAAGGCTGACATGAGGGTTTCTAGTTTGTGGAGATGATGATATGACAGTGGCGTACCATTGACATAACGTGCAACCTTGGAGACACATGTACCACAATAGCAAGGCTAGCTCTTCTCTAACACTACTTTAGAAGGCTGCTAAAGTGAATGAGTAAATATAGATGATCACTTTTGCTTCATAATCTGCATAGGCCATGAAGCAGGGAGTTGGGATCGAACCAAGTGAAGTAGGTTGCCAGGCCAGTGTTGCAGAGGTGATAATTTCCACACAGAAATGATTAACAAATACCAAACTAATAAAATATTAAATAAAATAATTCTCAAACTGATGCTCTTGTTTACTTTTAACACGTATTCTCTGGCTGAAGTTCTTAAAACTTATGGTCCATTATTTGCGTCACTTTCTCATCTTCACGTGATTGCAAGAACGAAAAGGAACATGAACAGATAATTCTGATGTTTCAAACAAAAACTGGTATTCATAAGTCTATTTTTTGAAAACAGTTTTGAGAATGACAAACCAAACAAAAATGCTTTGCTCCTCGCTTACCTTTTTTATTGTCTGGGAAAATGATGAAATGACTTTGTCAATAATGCGCTGCAAATGATTTCACCCTTTTTTTTTTTTCCAGCATCCTTGTATCTTGCACATAGAAGACCTCATACTCTTTTCAGTTAAGTACTTGTAAGTTTTGGTCTCCAAGGTTGCACGCACTTCCCACACAATTGCATTTTCAAATTTTTTACTTTTCTCTAATTACACTGGTGTTTTGATGTCTCTTAAAAAACACACAATATTTGCCTTCTCCTTGGGAAAAATGTATCTTACTAAATTATTTGCTCATGAGCCATTTGGAATCATAGATAGGTTCAAGAATATTTTCTTTTGGTGTTTTCTTTTTCTTTTCCGTGTAGCTGGAGATGAAGTTTTCACTATAATTTGCTGATGCTACCTTTACAAACTTGTGTACTATAGAATGGTACTGTCATATTCCATTCTACAAACATCTGTAGTCAATGTTAAAAGTTAAGCTTGGGCAAGTCCATACAGCTTCTGGTTTTCTGTTTCATTGTTTATTATTTTTGCTTGGGTTGGGAACTGCAAGTCTTTGATGAAGACAACATTTTGCTGCTGCACATGACATTTTGCAATTCTACAGTTTCTCTTTATGTAAAAAAAGCGAACTTACGAATTTTTATGTGGAGCAGATAAGTTGAAAGACATGGGAAACTCTGTTTTGGGCCGGTTTGGGATGAGCATCGACAACTTCAAAGCCGTTCAAGATCCAAATACTGGTTCCTATTCGATTTCGTTCCAACGCTAGTTATGGTCTGTTCGTGTTCATCTCAATACATGCTTGTCATTGGAAGAAACACAAGAAGGAATGTGGAGGTTTTTGACATCATGATACAAATATGCAGTGCTTGTATTTGCAGGCATCTAGTTAAAACTGCAGATGCGTTTTAGGGTTCCAAACTTCAATGTTTACATGGCTTCGTGTTTTAAGGTGGATTAACAAAAACTCCTCATTATTTTTCGATTGGTTGCAAGTATTTATATGATAGAATGGCAAATATACTCTTCACTTATAATTGTTTTTGATTGGTCAAGTATTTTGAATTGGCTTGATAACAACACCATTCAAATTATTTTTGATAATATTGATGAAAGTGAATCTTATACACTTGGAAAATTATTAATGGATCTTAATAGTTTATTTTAGTGACTTTTCGACTTTTTACGAAAAAATATTCAGAAAAGTATAGGGAGTGATGTGATAATTTATTTCATAGTGATTGTTTTAGCTTTTTGTTTAAAATATTGAGTTCTCAAACGTGTGTAGTCGTTAAAAATAATTTTTTTGTGACGATATTTTGCATGTCTTTAAAAATTGATAATTAGTGATTTTTTTTATTATGATTTTATAAATTGTTGCTAAAATTTATAATTAGTGACATATTTTTACGAAGAATTTTTTAAACTGTTGTTGAAAGTTGAAAATTAATGTTTTTTTTTTTTTGTGATGAATTTTTTAACCTGTCGTCAAAATTTATAATTAGTGACATATTTTTAGACAATTTTTAAACTATCATTGAAAATTAACAATTTGTGACTTTTTTAATAGTATTTGATGAAGAACGTCATTAATTATCATAGAATTTGTTGGATAATAAGTTCACCTATTTGGACTTATACATAAGTCTCAAAAATTAACACCAATACTACAAATCCAAAAAAAAAGAAAAGAAAAGAAAAGATAAATTACTAGTAGATCTTAATAGTTAGACTTAATTCTTATTAAGTCTTTTCAATTCATTTTTGAAAATTGGTCCTAACAGAATCTCTGCTAAAAATTGACAATTTTGATATTTTTCTAAATCTGTCGCTAAAAATTAACACTTAGTGATATTATCCTATGATGAATTTTTTAAACAATTGGTAAAAATTAATAATCAGTGGTATTTTTTCTTTTTATTTATAAAAACACCGCTAATTATCACAGTATCCATTAAATAATAAATTCACCTATTAAAACTTACATGTAAATCTAAAAAAAATGGGAAGGAAATCTTCTCTCAAGTTTCTAGATGGCTCTCCTACAGATGTATTTCCTTATGACCATGTATTTCCTTTTCAAATTCACTCTTAAACTTTTATTAATGCTTCACAGCCTTCTCTGCCCCAACCTTCATCTCCTCTTTTGCCTCTCTTTGTTTCATTCAACGTTCCACAACCATCATCCGCATGTACTCAAACATCACACTGTACTTAGTTGAGTTTTTATTAAAAAATAAAAATAACAAATATAATAATTTAAATTTTAAGAATTAGTTTCGTAAAGATATGAAAAAATTTAAAGACACCTCCATACGGTTCTCATTTTTGAGGCAGAAATATTTTTGAAGGTTCAAAATTATATTATATTATATTTTTTAGTATTGATATCAAACTTGTTTTTAATTATGTAATATAACAACCAACTAGCATTTTATTTTTTTCATTCAAAATGCAATGGTACTTCGTTTTGAAAGTAAATCGAGAAAAATTACAAACATTTAGAGTCAAAATGAAAAATACTTTAAAAGCCAAACGGAGAAAATTGTGAAACTAAAAGGGGCAAAGTATAATTTATCTTTTTTATCACCACAAGCCATTTTTTTTTTGTCCAAAATTAGATAGAAATTTGTTCTGGTAGTAAATTTGGGAAAAATTACTAACATTAAGGACTGGAGTAAAAAATAAAATAAAATAAAATCATGAACTTCAAAGACCAAGTGTAATATACCCTTTATAACAGTTAACAACCCACTGCTCACAGCTAGTCCACAGTTATCAATCATTGATTTTTGCTTGGACAGTGAATGTCATTGATGAAATCAAAACAACTTGAACATCTCTTCTTTCTTTCTTCTTTTTATTTTATTTTATTTATTTATTTTTTTTTATTTTTTTTGAGGAATTAACTTGTATTACATTTATTACATTAAACTATTGTTACAAGGGCTCAATTACAATTCTATTCAACAAACAAAATTATTAGAGCTTCAATTATATGAATATCCGGTTTGCCGCCAAAACCACTGAACCTCAAGCCATGTAACATACAATCTTACCGACAACAATGGTCTTACCGGTATTGGACCAATATTTAAGTTCCCACAATATCATGCTTGCTCGTAAGGCGTTCTCATCGATCACAGCATTGATATCTTCATGCGAGAGCTGCTTCTCAACTTAGCATGGCAGAATGCTGCTCCAAGTACTCTTTGCTATTCATCTCTGTCAATCTGCAATATATAATAGTCACCATCATTAGTCAGAATGACAATATATGTGCAACCACTATCCAGATTTGACTCTCTTACAAACCCCGAAACTTTTTTTCTTTCTTTTTTTGGGATCAGGAACTGAAAACTGTTTTCGAAAACAATACTAAATGGGCTCAAAGGAAGCTATGTCGATTTTGTCTTTGCTATTTTCGAAGTAGGAATTAAACTGAGGCTTGAGCTGTTAATGAAGCTTTTTTTTTTTTTTTTTATCGACAAATGTTAATTGTTAGTTGTTAGATTGGTATCTATGGGAGAAAATCTCTCCACCTTTGGCAAAGCACCTAAGTGCTTGAACTCCCTTAATTCAACTCTCCTAAGGGGAACTGAACCCATGACCTCCTTAGGACTAAGCCTTAAGGAAGGTATGGTGGCCAACTAGACTAGGCCTAGTTGGTTGTTAATGAAACTTTATCGGTCATTCTAAGTGAAGAAGGTAAAAATAAAGAAGGATGCGACGACAGAAAATTGAAATAAACCGGATTTTCCAAATGCAAGCCAATGTTCAAGGGCTCTCTGAATGCATGGGGCAAATTCATTTTCTTCCAACTAAAAACTAGGAATCTATTTCAGATATGAGAAAGCAGAAAGTTTTCCAACTATCTCCCAAATCTAAAGCTAGTTCTTTTTTTGGAACTTTCTTACGTCTATCTCTTGAATAGTGTGCTCTCGATACCTACAGAGCTACTGGCTTAGGGTGCTGAAGTTTAGAAAGTAAGTTTCAAAATAATTATATTTCTTTTAAGCACATGTTTCGTTGCAAGAACATTTAAAAAGAACATAGTCATACTGTTAAAAACCTTTTTGTTTTTTTTGAACTACAATTAAAAGTTTGGTTATATATTCAATTTCATCTAATGTTAAAAATTTTGTTAGATAAACAATTTCATCTAAGTTTGTGGAGGGTCAGCAACCATTTTCAACTGTTGTACCAAGCATTTCACCAATCAACCATCTTTTATGTCCTCCGACCCCAAATGAAGTAAATTGTTTTAAGAAATACGACTGCATTAAGTCTATCAAAATTTATGTTGGGCAACAAAATGGATGGCTCAAAGTAAAGGCTATAGGAGAACGGCCACAAGAAGGAATTCTATCTATATAAAAGTTTATATGCTATATCCAAAAACGAAAAAAAAAAAAAGAAGTATTGCAGAACATCATACCTACTAATAGTGCGATCTTTTGCAAAGCCCAACTCATTGTCCACGCAAAGATCCAAATCATCATTTTTCCTCGATCTTGAAGAAGTTCTGGGAGCCTTGTGTTGAGCATCAGAGATTGTCACAATCTTCTCAAAAAGTTCAACAGGAGTCCCCTCAGCTGTACACATCAATCTGGCTTTGTTCTCGTACATCACCTGTAAATACAGTGAAGTTAAAAACACACAGAAGCCGGTTGGAGATAAAAATATGCTTTTAACATTATAATGTTTTGATTTTATGCTATGTCCCTTCCAAGAGGTGTAAGGTATTGTGGGGTTCTAGGGCATAAATGGAACCCAAGTACCAAGTATTTATGTCTAAATTATTAAGCTCATAAATAATCAAACAATTTGGAAGAAAGGAGACTAACATCAACTAGAGTGACAAACCGATATGCTGCTGTCCTATTGTGGAGTCCGAAAATTGGTACACCATCTAAAGCCAGCGTATGAAACCTCTCTGCCAGAAAGGAATACCATTGGACAATAATTTATTGTAACAGGAAAAAAAAATAAGCATAATAATTGATAGGTACGGAAAGATTTTGCAACGAATGTAAAATCACTTAAGTTTAGAAAGAGCATCATGGAAGCTGTAAGCCTAGTACTTAGGAGAGGTATTCATTTTCTTCCTCTTATTGTATTTTTTATTTTTTTGTAATCAAGAACCCATCCTAGGCAAGGCCCTTTAGACCCACGTTAGGAAGGTAAAGTTAAGGTTCAAAGGCCACCTTCTAAGCCAATGAACCGGGCAAACTGGAGGGGATTTCAACCCTCATCAGTAACATGGGAAGCATACCCATTTTCAAAGTTCTATTCGACTTTATTCTTGATACTCAATCACTGAAGTTAACAAAATAGAGATTCATCCCAACACTTTGGTGTTGGGTATTGAATTTTAAGGAGAAGACGAATTTGAGGTTTGAACCCACTCAAGCTAGAAGTGACTTACTGAACAATCCAAAATAGTCTGCAGCACCTAGTGGTTTGTCACACAGTTCTTCAAAACGAAAATATGCACATCCGTTAGCACCCAGAGGAACCTGAACAGTGGAAGAAAAATAAAATAAAACTGCTCTCCCTGTCTTTATGACTTAATAAGCTGAGGGTGATGTAGAATGGGCACACACCAATTGTTGGTGAAGATTTTATTTATAATTTTACAAATTGTAATATTTATGTTTATTTATTTTTTCTGCTTTAGGTTCATTAGAAATTTTATTAATATTCATTAGTATTCTATTTTTGAAGGGTGGGCCTGGCATAGCAGTAAAGCTCCCCATTGGTGACCTGGTGGTCACGGTTTCGAGTCACAGAAACAGCGTCTCTGCTTGCGGGGTAAAACTGCGTAGATCAACCCTTCCCCAAACCCCGCTTAAGCGGGAGCTTCGTGCACTAAGTACGGCCTTTTTTATTTAGTATTCTATTTTTACTAGGTATTCAGTTTCCTTTTTCTAATAGGGTTAAGTTTCCTAATAATATTAATAGTCAGTTTCCTATTTTAAATTAGGCCTTCTAGCCTAAAAATATTAATTCATTGCATTGTAATAGTTAGCTTTGGATTATTGATATTGAGTATTTAAAGTTGGGGCCATTTGTGTTAGGATTGTGACCCCCTTCTTCCTCTCCCTTCTCTATTCTCTTTCTATTTTCTGTAGTGTACTACATCAGAGGGATTTATATCAAATACCTGTAACGTCCTTCCCATAACAACTTCCACCTGCTGTGGATGTGCTGTGTGTTCCCCAACTAAATGTTGAAACTTTTGCTTAAGAAGGCCAGTTAACTCTTTCCCAACAAAGTAGAAACCTTGCTCAGCCTAAAGTTCAAGTGAAATATAACGAGAAGAATTTATACGAGAAGAAATTACAAGGTGAAAATGCAAACATGATGCTTTAACGAGTAAAAAAAAAAAAAAAGAAGAAGAGAGTTAATAATGTTACCGAAGTCATTTTCCGGTAATCTGTTGATGATCCAATCTCATGAACTACACATCTTTCCTACATCAAAATAAATTTCCAAGCTTAACTAAATAAAAAGTAAAATAAAAAAATTCAACATATACATGGTCAATGAGGCCTTAAGTTTCTCATCTACAGGCACACCTTCAACGTGGAAATGAATGGTAGAAAAAGATCTCTCTGCAATCCGCCTTCATAAAGGTTGTCTGGAGCACGATTTGAAGTAGCAACAAGAATCTATACTTGCAGACATATACAAGTTTTATTTCTCAGTCAAAAATCCACATGTTGAATGCATAGAGCCTAGAGGGCTGAGAACATAGAAAAATTGGTAGATCAAACTACTTACCAAGCCATTGCTGAATAAATGTCCAAATAAACGGTTTAATATCAATGCATCAGCAACATCAGTCACCTATGAAAAAAAAATAGAAAAATGGAACTTAACAACAGGAACACAGAGTAAAAGGCTAGTAGATACCATCCATGATGATAAAATACAGAAATGATGCTGCTATTTTCAACTTCCGACATACCATAAATTCGTCAAGGCATAACAAAATTGATTCATCAGATATCTCCCCTGCTACAACTTCAAGGGGATCCATCACACCCTTATGCTTCTGCAATTATACAATACTATAGCATTAAATTTATACTTCAGTACACACCACCTATTTCCAAGTAAAGTCGCCAAGAAGAAGATGAAAATTGGTCCAAAAGAAGATGGCCTTGTTTGGTTTGTGTTTCTCAAAAATTTTTGAGAAAAATTCTCTACAAATAAGTTTTCAAAAGTAATCAAACAAAATAAATTTTCTTAAAAATATTTCTCAAAACTTGTTTGGTTTACAAGTTTTCCAAACAAATCTCTCTCTCATACACATCAAATCAATCACTTTTTCCAAAACTCTCTCTCAAAATAATTTTTCAAAACATCTTTTGAAAAAAACCAAACAAAACAACTTTTCGTACTTTTTATCTCTAAAACTCATCTCCCAAACTCAAACCAAACATACCCGATATTTTCGACTAAATTTGAAAGTATTTTTCAGGAGCCATAGTCCATGCACTTAAGATTTAGCTATCTTGACCACCGATTCAATGAAATGAACGGCTAGAGAAGAAGATCATATATCCAAGATTTTTGTCGTATGACATTTAGCTAGCAACTCATCTTGGAGACGCTCACTGGCTCATTAAAAACTGACCTAATTGTTAATAACAAGCGGCAAACAAAATAGTCAATTTGTGACAAACTTCCTATCTAGTTTGCATTTAGAAGAAATATAGATAATTCTTACTTGCAAGCGGCTGTGGACATCCAACATGAAATCATGAAAATGAATCCTCTTTTTCCTCCAGCTGCTAGGCCTGAAAGTATAAATAAAAATTACAAGGAAAAAAAACAGTGAATAATAATTGCTTAGTATTCCCTCGGCATTATGCTTATGATTTGCAATTGATGGGTAGCTCATGTTCTCATATTCAAGTCAATTTTAAGGTCACCTATAAGGCAAATTAATTATGCACATCAAACATACAATTGATCAAAAAACAAGTCCATCAGCATGGTTTTTCCTGTGCCTACTCCTCCATAGAGATAGAGTCCTTTCACAGGTGAGTATGAAGACTGTGGAATGAAACGGGACCACAACCACCTACTCCTAAAAATGAAAGAAACAGTGAATCAATGACAATGAAGTTATAAACTCTATTAAAAATTGACAACTCCAGTTCATAAAATATATATATATATATAGCAAAACGCAAACAAGAAGATCATGATCTGCCTTATTAGCAAGTGATTCAGGAATCAGGATACCAAATGAACAATTACCTGCCAGCTTTCTCAGAAGCTGCATACCGATCTAACAGGCACACTTCAGCTGAATTGGCAAGTTCATCATAAAGTCTCTGAAGTTCTCTTATGGTGCCTACCTACACAATCACCGTCAGTATATCCCCGGCAAAGTTTTCAAAGGTGAATGCGTAACCCAATGCATTTTAACCCCTCATGAAGCAAGGTGTATGTTTCAAGGCATCAAGGCGTAAGCATTTTTTAATTTTAAATTTTTATATAGTACATGTAGAAAATATTTTACAATAGTAAAAAAAAAATGTTAAAAATTAAATATAAAGGTGTGAATACATTTTTCTTCAATACATTGAACATTTCACTATAAATAAAGAAGCTTGCCCTCATCGAAGGTAAAAAAACATTCTTAGTTTTAGTTATCAAGCTTCTCAATTAAGCCTTAGTTAGCTTTGTGTGTTTTTTATTATTATTATTATTATTATTATTATTATTATTGGTCATGTAATTGATTTTTTTCCAATGGAATATAATTACAAAAGAGGTTTTTATGTTTAAACCATATATTAGATTAAGTTAACAATAGCCCAAAACAAGTTCTCCTTATACGTACTCCTCACAGGCATATGTGAAGTGCACGCCTCAAACTGTGATGCACAAGCCTTTGGGGAGTGTAGCCTATACATGACTCGATGCGACCTTCATAACACTTCTAAAAACTTTTTGATTCTCAAATAAAGGAAAACCAAACAAATTGGATAATACATATGGATTAATAAATCACTCTCACAATTTAGACATCTTCTGCTCAACCATTTAAAAGTACTTTTTCACACCCAAGAACCAAAATTGCATTAATTCTAGGTCTTAAAAGCAAATCAAATGATACCTAGCAAATAGCACATTAATTCTAACAACTGCCCCACCAACAACAAAACTAATTAATGCTAACAAACACAAGCCATGTAAGGGAGTGAGAGCATAAATTTTCAAACATTTACAAACCAAGGAAAATTCCGATCGAAGATGAGAAACGTAGGGTATGTTTGGTTTGAGTTTGGGAGATTAGTTTTAGAGATAAAAAGTACGAAACATTGTTTGGTTTGGTTTTTTTTCAAAAGATGTTTTGGAAAATTATTTTGAGAGAGAGTTTTGGAAAAAGTGATTGATTTGATGGGTATAAGAGAGAGATTTGTTTGGAAAACTTGTAAACCAAACAAGTTTTAGGAAATTTTTTCGAGAAAATTTGTTTGGTTTGATTACTTTTGAAAACTTATTTGTAGAGAATTTTTCCCAAAAATTTTTGGGAAATACAAACCAAACAAGGCCGTAACCTTCTGGGCTGGAGAAAATTCAGAAGAGACATACAAACTACTAGCTTTTCCTTTAAAACTTATAATCAAACATGAAGAGTGAATTGATTGCAATACCTGACAATTATCCCCATCCACAAGATCACCGGCTTCAATTCTACGCTCATACTCAATCAGAGGCCCTGCTTTGCTTACTTCTACAATCAAATCAAATTAAAACCCAAATCAAAATGTCAACATCATGCTAAAGATTATTTAACAAAATTGAAAAGGATAAAAAGGCAACCTCCATTAGCTACTTTAGCAGCATCAGCAAACAGACTTGAGATCACATATGGATATGAATATCTACAAATTTCACCATTGTAGGAGAATCTGTAGACACAGCGAGTACTAGCCAAATAATTTTGTTTTCTTGATAACCCAGTTAAGATAGTATATCCTCGACGCCGAAAAACTGATTGAAATTGTCGAACAGATCGAACAATTGTTCTCATCTTCAATCAGAACGAACCAATCCTCCAATGTTGAAGTGCTTCAGGAGTAATTCACAAGAACCGAAATGCAAAAAGTTCTGAAACAAATAGGACTAAAATATTATATTTTGTTATCATATTGGTAGAATAGAATATATTCTCACAACTATACACAATTATTAACCCTTTAGACAGTTATGCAACTCAGAAAAGAAGAACTAAAAAGTAATATCAAACTGAAAAAGTGACAAATGTTAAAAAATAAATAAATGTAAAAAAGGGGATAGATAAGAATAAAAAATTACATAAGAAAAACAAGTTAAATGTGAGGATTCACGTCACCAAAGAAGATATATATATATATATAATTAAAAAAAAAAAAAAAAAAAAAAAAAAAAAACCTAGATTATAGTAATCTAACTTCAAGATTACAAAAACCCAATTGGAATTTCGAAAAATAATACACACACACACATACACAAAATATCGAAGAATGATTATTGATTTTATTTACTGTTTCCAATCAAAAGTAAAACCAATATTTTTCACCAGAAAATAAAGTATTTTTAAAGAACTAATGAAATTTACAGTAATAAAGGAATTGAGAGAAATGAACGTACAGATCTTGGCCTTAGCTGAATTAGGAGAAGAACCCTAAAAAATTGAAACACCCAGAACTGTGTTGAACTTTATTAAAAAAAAAAAAAAACTGATCTTTCACAGATTGAACAATCCTATACCCATGAATGAATGAATTTATTGTAGAGACATGGCTATATATATTTATGTATATGTATGCAATTGATTTGGAAGCAACAAAAACAGAGAAACCTAAATCTCGGGAAGTGACTCGATCAAAGAGGAGAGAGTGTGTGTGAGAGAGAAAAATACAGAGAGAGAGTGGCGTGGGAAGTCCTCTATCTATATTTCCATATTTTCTTCTTTTCCTTTTGTCTTTTGTATTTAGGAAGAGCTTATAAAAAAAAATTTAATTTTGTAAAATTTGATAAAAAAAATAATTTTTTTGATGTTCCAACAGTTTCACCAAATCAATATTAAATTGAGAATTCACCAAACCTTTCACCAAAATGAGAACACGCTTCAGGTTTCACCAAATCACTGTTTGTTACCGTTGGGAGAGACAAACCGGTCGATTATAAAACGATTCAAATAGTTCAAAGTTATAGGTTCAAACAGTTAAAAAAAAAAAAAAAAATTTGCCTTACCGGTCAACCGGTCGGTTGTCCTGGAAAAAGTTCAGACAGTTAAAAAAAAAAGGTTCAAACAATTCAAAAAAAAAAAAAAAATTTTACCTTCACCGGTCGACCAACCGGTTGTCTCGGCGCAGATTTGATAAAAATTTGATGAAAATGAACCATTAGAGCACTCGGTATCAGATTGAGAAAAAAGTTATTTTTTTACTCAGATTTGATGAAATTTTTGGTGAATCGTTGGAGATATTCCAACAAACAGACTAGTTGGTTATAGAAATAGTTATTGAAACTGCTTTTTTCTCTTTAATGTTGTTTTTTTGTTAGGAGATTTGATAAAAAAAAATTTAGAAAGAAATATAAAAAAAAATAAGTGAAATATGAATAAAATATATTTATATTTTATTTAGTTTTATACATATGTTTCTTTTCTCTTTCTCTTTTCAAATTTTTCTCTAAATTTTCTAACTAAACATAGTGTAAAAAAAATTAATTTGAGAAAAAATCCAAAACAGTTTTATAATATGAAAAGGGACACTAGAATATATTTTAATTGTTAAGGTCACCTAGTTCAATTTTTACAAATTCATGTGAGTGAATTTTGAGTGAAGATCCACCGTAGTGATAGTTTTGTGGTGTAATTTGTAGTACTTTTAGTGAGAGCGCCACACGTCAAAATGAAAGGAATGGAAGGTTGAGATTGTGTCTTACTAATACACGTCGTTTTAGATTTTTTTTTTTTTTTTTTTTTTTAAAAAAATTAACTCATCATCCAAGCTACATCCAGTATGGGAGCTAACATTTTTAATCCTTCTTATCGATACACACTAATATAAACAATTAGTTTGAATAAGTAGTGGAAATATTGTATCAAGCACGGGAGCTAATGTTGTAGAATAATTGATTCATGTTTCTAAATGCTATAAATGGATTCAAGAAATCTAAATTCTTGGATGACTTATTATATTTTCACATATTATGTTTTCGTTCATACCCTTTCCGGAAATCTCTATATCCATCTACAGCATATTCTAAGGACGTACACTAGATGTGGAACGAAAGATGGGTGGCTAGTAGTGTTTTATCTTTAAACAATTTGTTTGTAAACAATTAGGCTGTAAAAAATTATTTTCAAGTCTAATTAGTTTGTATTGATTTCAATTAATTCTATTTTCAAGTCTAATTAGTTTGTATTTGGTATCAGAGGCAAGTTGATGATTATGTTAGCTTATTAATTAGTTATTTCTGTTTACATCTTTTCTATTCTATTTCTGTAAATTGCTTCAAATCTTCTTTATTCTTCCCAACTTATCACCCATTTTGAACTCTACTAGTAACCACCCACCTTTTGTCCCATATTCAGTGTAAGTCCTTAGGAGAGGCCGTAGATAGATATAGGGGTTCTCGGAAAGGGTATGAGCAAAAACATAGCATGTGAAAATATGATAAGTCATCCAAGAATTTAGATTTCTTGAATCCATTTATAGCATTTAGAACAATAAGTCAATTATTCTGAAGTAACTCTTCAATCAGCTCTAGATCTACAACATTAGCTTTCATAACTGATTTAAAAATTAACATGTATACCAAAAAAAAAATTAGACTTAAAGTATTAATTAGTTTGTATTTTGGTATCAGAGCTAAGTTGATGATGATGTTAGCTTATTGATTAGTTATTTCTGTTTACATCTTCTCTATTCTATTTCTGTAAATTGCTTCAAGTCTTCTTTATTCTTCCCAACTTATCACCCATTTTCCACTTTGCTAGTAGCCACCCACTTTTCGTCTCACATCCAGTGTACTCCTTAGGATAGGCCGTAGATGGATATAGGGGTTCTCATAAAGGGTATGAGCGAAAACATAGAATGTGAAAATAGGATAAGTCATCCAAGAATTTAGATTTCTTGAATATAGCATTTAGAACAATAAGTTGATTATTCTGAAGTAGCTCTTCAATCAGCTGTAGATCTACAACATTAGCTCTCATACCTGATACAGTAGTAAATGAAGAAGAACATGAATTTCAAAATTTAAAAATAGATTTAGGATGGAATATACCAAAAGCACCAATTAAAGAAATTTATAAAAACAAGTTTTCTCAAATCTTCATTCAATATTGATGTCCAAGTAAAAACTATTGAAAAAGTTTATACTTTAACAAAAGTACATGAAACATGTCAAATATTAACTAAAGACTATTAAAAAGCATAAGTCAACTGGTCATAATTTTATTCATATTGGACTGGTACAAGTTGTAGTCAAACCTCTATTTGTTAAAGGCATAAACTTATATGCATTACTCTGCCTAAGAGATGCTAGATTCAAAAAATACCACACTAGTATGTTAGGAATGATGGAATCTGGTCTTCATCAAGGTCCAGTTCATTTTAATTGTTTTCCTTATTCCACGTTAAGTTTAAGTGATCCTCACATATTAAAAGCCCTTACTTTAAATATTCAAGTTTCTAATGAATTTACTGATATGCTAGAAGGTGCCCATTCTATCACTCTAATTTATCGAATTAATTATAAGTGCAAACGAACCAATTTAAATGTCCATGCTTTAGTTAAAAGTCCTAAAGATAAAACACTACTTATCCAAGGTAGTACCTCTAATGCTAATATTGATGTTCCAAAAATCATCCTTTGGAAAGATATTACTCTTCCAGATAGATAGATTACAGTTAATGAAAATTATTTCCATAAAAATCAATATGATAGTAATGATTTACATCAAATCCAACAATATGATGATGGATCAGTCCATATACGTTTTGATCATTTAAATTGTAGTCAATCTTCACAACATAGTATCTCTAGTCAACCTAATGATAGAAATTTTTAGATAATAAATTTTTAGTACACCATTATTTACTCGCAAAGATAGAAATCTTCAAATTTCTCATAGTAAACTAAAGGGTATAGACACCTCTTCTACATCTCAAATTAGTAAACTTGTTTACTCTACACAAATTCCTAATGAAAAAACTACATCTCAAGAATCACCTACACAAACGGATTTTGAAGTCATTCCTCCTGTTAATCCTCGATTATTAACTCTCAAAAAACAATTTACAATTGACCTTAAAAAACTTTATGATGAATTCAAATCTAAAGATAACAAATTAAAACGACAGACTTATAGGACTACTTATAATCAACAACAACAATCCAAAATAACCAAGAAATGGTTAAATTTATGAAAAAATTAGGTACTGAAGTCAACTTCTTTGATTAATTTGAAATTTATTATCACAACATAAACACTATAACCAAAACTAAATGGAAAACCTCCACTAATACTACCGTTTTGTCTAGTCATCCTCCTTTAGAAACCATCCTGATTGACCATAAAGGCTCCACAATAAATGCTTCTTATTTTAAAATACCTGGTGATGAATCTGAAATTAAAAAAGTTATTGAACAAAATAATTATACCAATCAATGTTTAAAAACTATTGGTAAACAATTAGATAAAATTGGAACTACTTTTGAAGATTATTCAAATAGTCATACATTAACTAGTAAAACTTTGGAAAAACCACTTATTAACCTTCCAAGGACTAGGAATAGATTAAGTTTAGTCACCCATGATACGAATACGATTGAAGCCATTAAAAAACTATTTACCAAGTTATCTACACCTTCCAAAGATAAAGGAATTACTGTATTAACTCAACAACTACCTATTAAAATTGATTCTGACTCAAACACGTCTACTACTATGAAATTAGTCAACTAGAACAACAATTTTAATCAACTAATCTTAATAGAATAGTACATCCAAAAGTTAATCCTACTACTCTTACCAAAAATTGGTACACTACACCAACACCACCTAATCTTCAATTTGAAGAAACTAATATCAATAATCAATTTTCTATTTTTGCTAAAAAATTGTATGAATGGAATATTGATGGACTTAGTGAAAATCAAATTCTTCAAAAATTAAATCACATGTCCATGGTAGTAAATAGCTATCTTAGTAATTATCCCCATTACACTCAACCTGATATAGTCTCTCTGCTTACCTCTAGTTTTACTAGAATGCTTAAATCATGGTGGGACAAATATCTCACTAATGATATGCGCGAAACTATTCAACATGCAGTCCAAGTTGATGAAAATGAATTCCCTATCTTTGATGAAGAAATAGGAATGAGTAAGCTCGATGGAATTAATACTTTAATATTTACCATTATTAAACATTTTATCAGCACACCGACTAATGTTCATTCTAGAATCTATGATCAACTAAGTAATTTAACTTGCCCGACATTAAGTGATTTTAGATGGAATAATGATGTTTTTACCTCTCGCATTATGTTTCACGATGATTGTACTAAATCATTTTAGAAAGAAAAATTCATTAATGGATTTCCTAATCTTTTTGCCCATAAAATTTAGGATGTCCTTAGTCAACCTACCGGCGTAATTCAATATGATAATTTAACCTATGGTGATATAATTACTACAATCCAAAAAGAATGATTAAAAATGTGTATCGATATGAAACTTAGTCAAAAAGCTGCTACGGATAAACATAAAGCTAAATATGAATTAGTTAACTTCTATAAATAGTATGGTCTACCTCCTGCCGCGCTATCACGTCGAAAACATACTGAAACTGAATCTTCACATAAATCACATACCAAGTACCGTAAAAAGTATTCACCTACTATATCACTTGATAAATATTATGCTAAACCCAAAAAGAAATATCCCAAGCAAATTAAACATTTTAAGAAGTCCAAATCTACCCAAGATGTTACTTGTTATAATTGTGGTAAAAAGAGTCATTATTCTAATAAATGCAAAATTAAAGAAAAACTAAAAGACAAACTTAATCAATTACAAATTACTGAAGAAAATCAAGGTCAAATATTTGAACTATTCAAATTAACTAAGACCCCTAATCAATCTCCTAGTACATCTAGTCACTCATCTAGCGATATTAATCCCTTAAGTAATACTTCTAATTACTATTCTTCTAGTGATAATACTGATAATGATCAAATTGAATTAGGATGTAATGCTACTTGCTGTAAACAAGTCAACGTCCTTAGTAAATTAGATAAGCCTGAATTAAAAAGAAAATACACTAATAAATTAAAATCTTTATTAATCAATCGAGATAATAAACCGCATCAGGATAAACCAATCATTAGTCTAAGTACTACTTCAAAAAGATTCCGAAAAGATAAACATAAAGAAATAACTTTACAAGATTTACAAAATGAAATCAATCAAATTAAAGTAACTATTAAAGAATTAAAAAAATAAAGACAAATCATTAGAAGAAGAAATTGCAATATTAAACGTTAACAAAAGTCTTAATGATTTTCAAGATAATAATGATACTTCCTCTAATGAGTCTAATACTAGTCCTAATCCCAACCATGTTATCTTTGATAATCAATCGACTAAATCTCATAGTGAACATGATAATCAAGAAAGTAATCGCTTAAACATAATCAACAAAATCCATATTCAAAAATGGCATTCAAAAGTCAAACTAGTTACTAATGATTTTGAAATCTACATCATAGCCCTGATTGATACTGGTGCAAATTTAAATTGTATTCAAGAAGGCTTAATTCCTATGAAATACTATCATAAAACTAGTGAACAACTAAGTTCTGCTAATGGAAGTCAAATGCATATTAAATATAAATTACCCAAGGTACATATTTGTGAAAACAATGATTGTTTTAAAAAATCATTTGTTTTAGTAAGAAACATGATAGATAAAGTCATTTTAGGCACTCCATTTATTTTCTTATTATATCCATTTACCACTACTAATTATGGTATAACAACGCAAGCCTTTGGTCAAACAGTAACCTTTAAATTTTTAACTCCTTCTGAAATAAAAGAATTAAATCAATTAAAAGAATGTTTCATATCTTAATCTATTAATCAATTAACAAAACAACTCAAATTTCTCAAAGAAAAAGTAAAATACAAAATAATTGAATCGTAGTTAACTAATCCAATTCTTGTTTCCAAAATTGAATAATTTAAAAATAACTTAAACTACAGTTTGCTCTACTTACCCAATGCTTTTTGCATCGAAAAAAACATGTAGTCACACTCCCTTATATCAAACATTTTAATGATCAACTAATTCCTACTTAATCCAGAACAATTCAAATGAATAATGAATTAGTATAAATGTGTAAAAGAATCAATGAACTATTAAAAATTAATATCATTTGAGCCACCTTGGTCTTGTCCAGCTTTTTATGTTAATAAAAATGCTGAACGTGATGTTTCACGATTAGTCATCAATTATAAACCATTAAACAAAGTTTTAGAATGGATACGATATCCAATCCCAAATAAAAAAGATTTAATAAAAATACTTAGCCAAGCTATCATCTTTAGTAAATTTGATATTAAAAGTGGATTTTGACAAATATAAATTCACCCTAATGATGATACAAAACTGCTTTTACTATACATTTTGGTCATTACGAATGGAATGTAATGCCTTTTGGTTTAAAAAATGCACCAAGTGAATTTCAAAATATCATGAATGAAATATTTAATCCCTTTAGTCATTTTTCTATAGTTTACATCGATGACATCTTGATTTTCTCCAAGTCAATTGACAAACATTGGAAACATCTCCAGTCATTCCTTCACATTATTAAACATAATGGCTTAGTCATTTTTGCACCCAAGATTAAGTTATTTCAAACTAAAGTCAGATTTTTAGGTTATGATATCTACCAAATTATTATTCTCCCTATAAGTAGATCTATTGAATTTGCTTCTAAGTTTATCGATGATGAAACCTTAGATAAAACTCAGTTACAAAGATTTTTAGGCTCCCTTAATTATATCGCTGAATTCTATCAAGACCTTAGGAAAATTTGTCACCCCTTTTTTTTGGATTAAAAGATAATTCTCCTCCTTGGTCTTCCACTTATACTATTATTGTTCAAAAAGTCAAAAAATATGTAAAAACTTTACATTGTTGTGGTATTCCTACTAAACATTCATTCAAAATCATTCAAACTGATGCATCTGATATCGGTTATGGTGGCATCCTTCTTCAGAAAGTCACTCCCCAGTTATCTGAACAAATTGTTCGTTTCTATTCTAGTATTTGGAACAAATCACAGAAAAATTATAGTACTATTTAAAAATATATATATATATATCTATTGTATTATGTATTAGTATATTTCAAAATGATATTTTAAATTAGAAATTTTTACTACGTATTGATTGTAAAAGTGCCAAGTATGTTTTAGAAAAAGATGTTCAAAATATTGCAAGTAAGCATATTTTTGCTTGTTAGCAATCTATACTAAGTATCTTTGATTTTGTTATTGAATATATTCCTGGTAGTCAAAATTCTATCCTTGATTTCCTTACCCGAGAAATTTTACAAGGTGGATAGTCTATGCCTACTCCTTATTGTTCCACTCACAAATTACAAGTCACCCACTATCGTAAACTTATTCGTTGTTGTGCCGTTAAAATATCGTCTTTCATCACAAGTCCATAGTCATTAAACTCATTTATGATAGAGTCAATACCAGTGAAATCATCTACCACTCCTTATACATACACAATATTGTATCCCTTGATATATGGGGTCTCCTTTTCTTACTTCAAGATCTTCCAAATCATAAGATACAATGCAGTTATTATGATTACATTGATACATGGTTTAAAATCCTCTTACACCAAAATCAATCATACAGTCGCTCTTGGTTTTTCTCTTTTGATCATAAATTCAAGTTAGAATTTCCTTTTTGGTTTCTGAGGTGGTGGTCTCAATATGGTGCCATCCTAGAAATTATCCCTTCAAACTTAATGGAACAAGTCATTTATTTCTCTTCAGTTTATAGATTGAGTCAACACAAAGTCAGTTTCCTATATTGCTCCATTTTATGTCCAAATACAAAGTCCGATGGATATTCAAATGGCAATACAATATTTCCGACGACATAGTCATTCGACAACATTTTATCAAATGGTGGGATGCATTCAAAAATCCATCGAATTATTGATCAAGTCCAACAAGAATTTCCAGTCAATATTCATGCGCCTACTCCAACAATGGTCAAGTCTTCGCAGCAAAACCCAACTGCTTCAGTCATTTAAGACTTGGAAGCCCAGCATCAAGTTCTGAACCTTCCAAATCCAAGTCATCCAAGTCCAAGCCCAAAGCAAAGCCTAAATAAAAAATAAGCAATGAAGAACTTATCCAAATAGCAAAGTTATTATTGGCCCAAGCCAAGTCACAAGATGAAGATAATGCTTTGATGAATCAGCCTCTTCCGAAGCCTTTACTAGTCATGATCCATATGGTCCATAATTCCAAGATGCTTAGGACCCATATGCTTAATTTAGTCATTGGATTCTATATATACATCAACTTCAATCACTACTCTTACTTTGAGAAAAGCTGCTGATATATATATATTGATTCCTCATCAGTCAACTGTGCAGTCAAACTTCTCTACCAAAAGCAATGAATAGTGAAGAAAGTCACTATTCACTATTCCAATGAAAAAGACAAGTTAAAGATAGACAGCTCTCAATCAGTCACTGAAAGTAGCTGACAACACCCATGTGCCTCCTACTTTCTAGTCAGATTTGCTTTTGAAATCACAAGACTCACAATCATTGTCTTCGCCTATAAAAGAGCTTCTTCAGTTAGATAGAAGGCAGAATTCAAGATTTCAGAATTAAAAAAAAAAAAAAAATTCTCTCTTTCCTTTACTCCCTTGCTGTAATTTCAAAACAATTTTATCTTTCTATTTTAAAGTTATGTATTTTGAAGTCACGCTTTCAAGCTACTTCCAGTAAACAATTGTAAGTTAAGCCTTGTACTTTCAAGTTTCAATTAATTCTATTTTCAAGTCTAATTAGTTTGTATTTGGTATCAGAGCCAAGTTGATGATGATGCTAGCTTACTGATTGGTTATATCTGTTTACATCTTCTCTATTCTATTTCTGTAAATTTTAATTAATTCAAGCTACATCCAAATACAAACTAATTGTTTGGAATATTTAAGCGCCCATACCGGCTCTAGATCTAAGTTTACTGGAAGTAGCTTGAAAGCATGACTTGGCTCTGATACAAACTAATTAAATAACTCATCAATAAAAAATCTAAGTCTAATTTTTTTATTTAAAAAATTAAAATTAAAAATTTTTAGTTTTATTTATTTATTTTTATTTGTGGGCGGAGAAGTGTTGTGGCTCATTTTTCTGCTTTTGCTTATTATTTCATTTACCTATTTTTAAGTGATTTGTGAGGTGTGGTATAAAAATTGAAAGGGCACTCGGTTTAAAAGTCTAATTTTGAATTTTTTGTGTTAAAGATTCACACTTTAAATTACTTTGTCTATAAGGATAAACTCATACAAAATGATCAAACTATCCCAGCTATATATATTCTATTATACACAAAACACTCTTCTATACGCACATACTCTCTCTCTCTCTCTCTCTCTCTCTCTCTCTCTCTACCTCCGTGGTCACTCGTCGCATGTAAGTAAATCCTTTATTCTGATCGTTTAAATCCTCTTAAATGCGTGCACGGCGTCTACAAAACTAGACTCATTGACAGTTCAACCTCACTCAGATTTGGTTCTTCAGCAAATCTCGTTCTTCAGTTTTGTCTCACTTAGATCTGGTTGTACAGAAATTAGCAAAGTCGACTCCGCTGTGGGAGCCATGCTGCTACGGCAGACATCGGCTGTCGCCGTCGCCATAGTGATGCTAATGAGCGGAGATCAAGTGCTTATAGGTATAGATCTGCAATGGAGGAACATAGAAGAGAGAACCTGAGGATCATTTATATATATAGGTATAGATATGTACATATATACTTATGTT
Source organism: Camellia lanceoleosa (assembly GCA_025200525.1). Lineage (NCBI taxonomy): Eukaryota > Viridiplantae > Streptophyta > Magnoliopsida > Ericales > Theaceae > Camellia > Camellia lanceoleosa. Next base: position 70,660,239 of record CM045767.1, on the reverse strand, counting down.
GTTCCATGGGTATGACACTGTGGATCTACTGATCTAGGACTAATTATGGTACAATGGTACAAAATTAGTGATTTTGGTAACTATTTTTAAAAAATAGAACCAGATCAGATTCTCACTATTTTTTTTTAAAAAAAATTGTTGTTTGTTAAACAAATTTATTCAAAAAATTGAACAGATAATAAAAAAAATAATGGAATTTCAATAGATAATCTGAATAGGCATAATTTTTGAAGAGATAAATTTCAACATATAACTTTTATTTGGACAAAATTAAACAAATAAAAATTCTAACGTATAAGAATTTCAACAAATAGATTCAACAGATAAAAATAATTTGAACTTTACACTGAAAATTTTTGAACAGAAAGATAAATTTTTTGAATAGATAGGAAAAAAATTTCAACATATAGGGAAAATTTTGAACAGATAGGGAAAGAATTTCAACAAATATATACAAATTTGAACAGATAGTCAATGAAAAGTCAAATAAATCAAAAAAGTCAAAGGGTAAAATTGAAAATAAAATATTTTTCAGGATTTCTCACCAAACTATTTTACAAGATGTGGACTTCTTATTCATAAAAAAATATTCACTGGACTTAATACCTTAGTCAATTGTTAAAGTGAATTTTTTCAACAATTTTTTGAAATTGAAATTACCGAAGAAAAGCAAAGTTTCTAAAATCTCTGGACCATGTTTGGACCCACTTGGCCATTGAAGCCGTTGAGTGAAAGGTTCGAGAATTTGCGACCAAACCAAACAGAGGCTAAACATCAAATAAAAATAAAATAAAAAAATCAGTGTGTTTGGTTTTAATTTTCTGGATTCAATTCTTTAGAATTAAGTTTTTTATTTTTTTTTATTTTTAGTGAATATTTTTAAAATTTTAATTTTTTTAAAAACTTTTTTAGATGCACCCTACTTAGATGTATCTAAAAAATAAATATTTATAAAAAAAATATTTTAAAAATCAATGAATACATAAGAATACGAAAAAATGTACTAAATTCTCGTTTCTTTTTCTTTTTCTTTTTCTTTTTTTTTTTTGAATTTTTGGAATTTAGTAAATTTTCTAAAGATTTTTTTCCCCAAATATTATACTTTTTAAGTATATTTATGTTAAATGTATCTAAACATTAAAAAATTACTTAGAATATTAAAAAAAATTAGTAAAAAAAAAAGAATATGAAAAATAAAAAATTTTAAATTTCTGAAAAGTGAATCCTAAAAATTCAAACCAAACAAGCTATCATTTTGTTATTTGATAAATTTCTGTGATTCAATGAGTGAAGAACCAAATTGAATTTTCTTCAATTTTGCAGCTTGAGATGTCAAGATATTGAAGATTGGTTAATTATTGAACCTAGAAGGCAAAATTTTAGATCATTGTGCGAGAGGTCAAGAGTATAGAGGTTTGAGAAAGCCTACAGAGCCAAATTTCTTCTTAGCCTCTTCACCAAAAAAAAAAAAAAAAAGAAAAAGAAAAAACAAAGCAAAATAAAGCAGCATCGTCTTGGAAGCATTACAAAGTGCACTAATTACTCAGGATCTGAACTCGTGAAATTGTATAGACAAATTAACTGTTTACTATGTAATTAATTGGTAAAACAAATATTGTTAGGGTATGTTGAACTATGTCGCTTTTAAATTTTACCCTTTTTCTTTTCTTTTCTTTTTTATTTTATTTTATTTTAAATTTTGACTCTTAATATATATATATATATCTATCAATATTATTATATATGTGAGCATTTAAATTGGTGTCTTGAAACTTTTTTCTCTTTATATCAAGTGTTCAGCTATTTATAAAAAAATAAAATAAAATAACATGACGGGATAAGAGTTGAACTTAAAGACCATAAAGTTGACAAGAAAAACTCTTACCAAGCGAAGTTACAGCCAATATATGTTAAATATTTTTATTTATTTAATTTAGAACACGTATTACGTGTACTAACTGCTATATACATATATATATATATTTACTTTGATCCTTAATGTTTGAAATCTGTTGGCTACATATTTTGTATAAGCCAACCACAATTCAACACGTGGTAGAGTAAGGGCAATACGGGAAGAATGTCTAAGTCTTCGATCATGATCGTACACGTGGCAGTTAATATTGGTTCTTATGTGGTCTGAGTAGCATTGGATCAGCAAAGAGATGCAAAGTGACGTGGCTTCAACGGCTACTCACATTCAAATTTAAATATAGGAGGAAAGCCTAATTGCAAGTGATGGCATAGTGGAACTACTTATCAGGCAACATGATCAGCGATCATGGATGAGCAGTTCGATGGTTTGAAGTGCAGTTCGATGGTCGTTCCTGAGAAGTATAAATAGCAGAGAAGGCCCCAGAAAAAACCCCCAGACTCAGATCCAAAAAACCAGTCTTATTTTATTTATTTCCTTTCCAGCTTTACATTTCCAGTTTTACATTTCTTGTTCTTTACATTCCTGTTCTTTACATTCCTGTACTTTAAAATTCCTACACTGCACTTCGTTTATAGGAGTAGTTTCAAGTAGATTGTTGCTGTAAACCTCTACGAGGTTGAGTTTGGATCATTGTAAGTTTTTCATTCTAATGAAATGCTTCAATTGTTCTTCATTTGATTGATATTTTGTTTCATTCTTTTAAATCAAGCCACTAGTAAAAGTCCTCTTCATTGAGACTGAAAGAACTAAAACACAATCGTCTGATAATTGGTTGGCAATTAAATTTCTGTAAGGACTGATTGATCCTTGTTGGCACGCTCGCAATTACAAAAATAACCTTCGAAAGCCAAAAAGCCAACATATATTTTTTGCACGCCCGGTGGGACTAATTGAAATGGTTAGATGTAGGAGATAAGGAGAAAATGAACGCCTGGAAAAAGGCATGGAAGGAGAGGTGGAAGTGCCTAATCCAGAGGATAATATGATAACACATCTTGTGGAAGCACCCAGTTCATCAGAACCTATGGTCGAACAGACCAGTACTTCAGAACAAGCACCATATGTTCGTAATATTGGACAAGGCCAAGGAATTGGACCATCCACTGTTCCATCTACTCAGCCAATAAACCCATAGGGTGGTATAGTAGATGCCATGGGACAGCAATTAATGAACACAATGAAAAGTTGGGCAACATCCTTTTTGGATCGAATGAATAACCACCAACCAACAAACACAAGACACATGAAGGAAATTTTAAATGTCCCTCAGTAAAGATTGGCCAGGGATAAATAGCCTATGCAAGTTAATGGACATTCTAATGGTCAAACTAGTAACCAGAACTATGAAAGACCATCACCTCAGTCTTGGTACTAACCCATTTTGAGGCCTATAGCAGGTCAAAATGCCTCAGTACTCAATAATGAAGCCATGCAAGTTGGTGGATCTGGCCCAGTACAAGAAAATGGCACAAGAATGGTCACAAATCCCATGTTCGAAGCCATACCTGGCACAAGGGGGTTCATCAATCCCTTATTCGAATTTATACCCGGGGGGTTAGAAGGTTTTCCTACAAATGGAAGAGACACAACACCTGTTCCAATACCTTTCGCAGGGCAGGCTTAAAGGGGTTACCCACACCCCCAACAGCAACCTGCATCACAAGGACAACTAATCCCAAATGCACCACCCTATGGACCAAGAGGACCACAGGCACAAGTTTGTCCACCAAACCCTGTGTTTGTTCCTCCAGTAGTGGTTCAGCAGGCACAAAATATGGTCCCTAGGGACCAAATTGCTGATATTGTTAGGGAGATGTATGGACCGATGGCTCGGGGGGTCCAGACTCCCGTGTACAGGAAACCATACCCAGAATGGGTAGATAGGGTACATGAATACCCAAGAGGTTTCAGGATACCAGATTTTGCCATTTTTTATGGGAATGGAAACTAATCAACGACGGAGCATATTGCTAGGTTTGCTGCCCAATGTGGCGAATTTACTAATAATAACTATATGAAGTTGAGACTATTCCCAAATTCTCTAACTGGGGGAGCATTTGTATGGTATATTAACCTTACACCTAGCTCCATCCAAACTTGACAACAAATGGAAGAAGCATTTCATGCCCAATTCTTCCAATCGGAGCCAGAGGTTTTCATGGTAGACTTGGCAAGATTGAGTCAAAGGCCTGAAGAAAAGGTTACTCAGTTTATTGCCAGATTTAAAAGGGCTCGAAATAAATGTAGAGTCATCCTACCAGAGCCAAAATTCGTAAGATTGGCTCAAAATGGCTTAGAGTTCAGGCTTCGAAAGAAGTTTGACTTAACTGAGTTCAGGGACCTAGTGGAACTGACTTATAAGGTGTCTAGGTATAAAGTATTACTAGAAGAGGAACAAGATCGAAATAATACATCATACAAGACATACTATAGAGATCCTAACTATGAGATTGATGCAGCAGAGATTGTGGAGAAAGAACATGTAATCTGTGAGGCGTTAGTTCATAAAAACACAACAATTGACCAGCAGTTTAAAAAGAAAGACTTTCATAAGAAATACTCTTTCGATTTAACTAAGGCAGATGACATTTTTGATCATTTGCTTGCGGCCAACTTCCTTAAGTTACCAAAAGGAGTAAAAATTCCACCTCCAAATGAACTTAAAGGAAAAGTATATTGTAAATGGCATAACTCTTGGTCTCACTTGACTAAAAACTGTATTGTTTTTCGAGACAGGATCCAAGAACAAATTCGGGAAGGGAATTTGAAATTCCCAGCCAAAGCAGAAAAGGTTATGGGAATCGACAGCAATCCATTTCCAGAAGTTGGAGAGGTGGCGACCAATGTCATTATGCCAGACTTCCAGAACTTGTCATTAAAAGAATTGGAAGAAGTCAATGTGCAGATACATGTTGCCAACCAGACAACCATCAAGAAGGACACTAGAAATCTGCCAGCTATTGGACAAGATTTCTCACACCAGAGGAAAGACTCTGATGAAGAAGCACTGGATGACGATTCTTTGGAGGCAGCTGTCATACAAAGGATGTGTCCCAGGTACAGACTGAGCTACAAATGGTTGAAAGGGCTTCCAGTTGATGGGAAGCAATAATACAAGGATGTGCAGAGACATCCTAAACCAACCAATGCTTATAACAAAAGGCCATATTCGTCTGGTGCTAGGTAGCAGCCATTAATGGTTGAACCAACAGTCGATAAAATGCATGCTAAAGGCAAGAGGCCCTTATATGAGTCCAGGCCACCTAATTATTACAGAATGGAGAGCAGTCATTCTGAAAGAAGACTGGAGAAGAGTTCAGGTTATGGGATCAAAGCTAGAGATTGGCCCCCTAGACCAGCCTCACGCAGGACAGAAAGTGGTCACCTTCATCGAAGGTCTGAATCAGGCTCAAAACCTGAAGTCAGGGCCAAGCAGTTGCCTTCACAGCCAGTTTCGAAGATGGCTTCGAAGGTAGAGAAGGGCAGTTCAACATCTGGGTCAGTAAGTTCGTGGGTACCTGGGGTTCCAGATTGGTTTGTGATGAAGAACAAACCTAGGGAAGTGTCTACTCAAAGAGATGTTGGAAACCAAGGTAGGATGGTCAAGTCTCCTTTGGTAGCCCTAAACAATTGGGTATTGCTTAAACACCCAAAGACAAAGGAACCAGATATGGTCCCAGTCATTTTGAGATCACAAAGGAGAAAGATTCAGCGTAGGTACACTCAGTACCAGAAAGACACGAAAGAAAGTGGATAGAGCTCTTCATTGGTCCAGACAGAGGGAAAGAAGAATCCAAAGTCAGACCATACTCCAAAGCCAACTCTACAAGGTAAGGTGAGTTGCAGCAGAGAACAGTTGGCCAAGGTTCATTCTGAATTGAAAGCCAAAGAGAAGTCTAGCTTAGCAGGATTGGAGAAAGCTCTGATGGAGAGTGATAGCAAGACAGAAGAAGAAATTGGTGTAAGCCAAAAGAAAGAAATAGTGGAAGAAGAAATGTTCGAAGCCTTCATGGCTGAACAAACATTTTCGATTGAAAAACTAGTCGAGAAAAACCATTTGAAGGAGTCTGTTAGCAATGAAGTGCCAGAATGTAGTATGAAAGATGCTTCTGAAGTAACAGAACAAGGTGACCAAGAGGGGAAACAGGCACAACCAGCCATCCAATTTGGCTCGTTTCCTCCAGTATCAGTCAATATGGTACATATACTACCTCATGAGTTCCAAGCTGGGGATGAGAACCAAGATGGTCAAGAAATTGATCCAATTCTAGTCTCTAGTGAAGACTCACAGGTGAGTATGGTTTAAGATGATTCCAGAATGGTTACCCCAATGGAAACTGAATATGAGAGTGAAGAAGAGGTGAGCATTAACCTCTCATATCCTTTTGAGTATCCCTCGAACTCTATGACGCAACATGTCAAGCCTTTGTATATCAAGGCTTTCTTCTATGGGATATAATTGAACCGAATCCTGATAGATAATGGGGCAGCAGTGAACTTACTACCGAAATCTTCCTTGAAGAAACTAGGGAAAAGGAACCCCAGGTTAATCCCAACCAGTACAACCATTGTTGACTTCGCTGGAGACAAACAGATGGCTGAGGGAATCCTGCCTATCAACTTGAGTGTGGGAACTAGGGACTGCATGACGGCATTCTTTGTGATCGACAGCAATGCTAAGTACAATGCTTTACTTGGTAGGGATTGGATCCACACTAACAAATGTGTGCCTTTCTCTTTGCATCAGAAAATAATGATGGCTTTGGGCAATGGAGAGACAGAGGAAATTGATGCAGATCCTCAACTCTTCATAGCCTGTGCAGACTTCACAGAGGCCAAATTGTATATTAAGGGAGTGACACCACTTAGTATACTGAGGAAACCTGGTGGCTCAGCCGAAGTGACGGCTGATGAGGAAGTGACACACCTGCAGCACTTAGTCCAGGAGAGCGCTGATGAAGAGGTTATCATTAAGGATGACAATGATGCCTAGTTGTAGGCAAAGAGATGAAGCACAAGAATCCACGTCTTTGGCTCTAGTTAAATTCTCAACATCGGATGTAAAATCAATAGTCTGGAAAGTATAAGAGCAAGAGAGAAAAGCCATAATAATTGGCTACAAACGGGAGCAGCAACAGGTCAGAGTTTTGGCCCTCGATAAATATTGTGCATTGGACATTGAGACCAAAGTCCAGGAGATACAGGAAGAAGAATCTCCATGGACAGACTTTGTCTATGAGGAGGAGGGTAAAGATGTTGAATCAAAGAACCTGGTAGCAGAACAAAGCAAGAAGATTGCTTCGAAAGAAGAAGAAATAAAAGAAGGAGCTTCAGTAAGTTCTCAGACACAAGACCCCTTAGAAGAAGTAAATTTAGGGGAAGGTTCCATACAACAGCCCACCTATGTAAGTGCTTGGTTGAATGCTCTTGACAGGGACCAGTTGTTGGTTGTCCTAAAGAAATACAAAGATTGTTTTGCATGGTCTTATAATGAGCTACCAGGATTAGATAGATCATTGGTAGAACATAGGCTCCTTATGAGGCCTAATTTCAAGCCATATAAGCAAAAACCAAGAAGGATGAGTCCAGAGGTGATTCAGAAAGTTAAGGAGGAGATTCTTAGATTACTCAAGGTAGGCTTTATTAAGACAACCAGGTATGTTGAATGGCTATCCAATATTGTGCCTGTAGTTAAGAAGAATGGTAAAATTAGGGTATGCATTGATTTTAGAAACTTAAATCTAGCAACTCCAAAAGATGAGTACCCTATGCCTATAGTGGATTTGTTGGTAGACAGTTTAGCAAGGCATCAAATTTTATCAATGATGGATGGGTACTCTGGCTATAACCAAATCTGCATTGCAGAGGAGGATGTCCACAAGACAGCATTCAGATGTCCTAGGAATATTGGCACCTTTGAATGGGTTAAAATGCCATTTGGCTTGAAGAATGCTGGGGCTACTTATCAGAGGGCTATGAACACTATCTTTCATGACCTCATTAGAGGGTATTTAGAGTGTTATATTGATGACATTGTAGTGAAATCCCAATCCATGAAGGAACATCTGTTTCATTTAGAAGCAGCTTTTGAAAGAATGAGAAAGTTCAAGTTGAAACTTAATCCTCTTAAGTGTGCTTTTGGCGTATCATCTGGAAACTTCTTAGGTTATGTAGTACACAAGAAAGGAATACAGATTGACCAGAATAAAGCCAAAGCCATCATTGAAGCCGGATCTCCATCAAGTAAGAAAGAATTACAAAGGTTCCTTGGGCAGATTAATTTTCTTCGAAGGTTCATTTCTAACATTGCAAGGAAAACTAAAGTATTTTCTTCCTTGTTAAGGCTAAAGGATGAAGAGGAATTTGTGTGGACAGCAGAGCATCAAATTGCTTTCGAAGGAATCAAAGCCTACTTGGCCAATCCTCCAGTGCTGATGCGACCAAAAGGTGACAAGCCCTTGAAGTTGTACATAGCTGCAGTAGAAGATTCATTGGGAGCTTTCTTGGCCCAAGATAATGAAGAAGGCAAGGAGCAAGCTGTTTATTACCTTAGTAGGTTTCTAAATTCTTGTGAATGTAAATATTCAACTGTAGAAAAGCTGTGTCTTGCTTTGTATTTTGCTGCAATGAAATTAAGATACTATCTTTTACCTACAACTGTCTTAGTAATTGCAACCACAAATTTGGTTAAGTACATGCTATCTAGACCTATGTTGAGGGGAATAATTGGCAAATGGATACTAGCCTTATCAGAATTTCATTTAGAATATGTTCCCCAAAAGGCAGTAAAAGGACAAGTTTTAGCCAATTTCTTGGCAGACCATCCATCTCAAACAAAAAGCCAAGAGATAATGGAACTTGGTATGGCTAGTGTTGAGCCATGGCAAATGTGGTTCGATGGATCAAAAGCCAATGACTTAACTGGAATTGGTATTGTGATTAAGTCACCACAAGGAGTAGAAACCACACATGGTTTCAGAGTAGATGAAGCTACTTGTTCCAATAACCAAGCTGAATATGAAGCCATAATAGTGGGATTGAAAATTCTTATTGGATTACAAGTTCATACAGTTGACATAATTGGAGATTCTCAATTGGTGGTTAACCAAGTGAAAGGGATTTTCAAATGTCAAAGTATAAGCATTTTGCCATACTATGTTGTTGCATTACATCTGCTTTCTCAATTTCAAATAACAAATGTAACTCATGTCCCAAGATTCTTGAATGATAGAGCTAATGATGTGGCTCAGAAAGCTTCAAATTTCAAGAGAAGGGATAATGCTCAAAGGGACATAAGCCAAACAACATATCAGAAATTAATACCACATTTGAATAAAAGGAATATGGTCTTGGAAGTCAATCATAATGACTTACAAGAACCAGATTGGAGGCATTCAATAATGCAGTACTTGGCTGGTCCATCTTCGAAGGCCAGCAGGAAAATTAAATTGCAGTCTATGCAATACATGATATATGGTAATGTTCTCTACAAAAGGGGGGGAGATGGCTTATTACTGGAATGTTTAGGGCCAAAAGAAGCATTAACAGCTATGGCTGAGGTTCATGAGGGCATCTGTGGTGCTCATCAGCCTGGTGTAAAGATGAGATGGTTGCTTCGAAGGCATTCCTATTATTGGCCAACTATCCTTAAAGACTGCATAGAATATGCAAAGGGTTGCCAAGCATGTCAAAAGCATGGCATGATAAGGCATGTGCCCATAACTGACCTACATGCAGTAGTGAAGCCTTGGCTATTCAGAGGATGGGCCATGGATATGATGAGGAAAATACACCCATCTTCTTCGAAGTATCATTGTTTCATTTTAGTGGCCACTGATTACTTCACTAAGTGGGTCGAAGCTAAGCCATACAAGGCTGTAGACCAGACTGAAGTCATTAGATTTATTAAGGATTTGATCCATAGATTTGGCATCCCACAAACTATAACTGTTGATAATGGGACTTTGTTCGACGGGAAAATGGTGAAGTCTTTTGTGGCAGAGTTTGAGATTAGCCTTGTTAATTCCACCCCATATTATGCACAAGCCAATGGTAAAGCTGAATCATCCAATAAATCCTTGAAAAAAGGAATACAAAAGGTTGTGGAAGACAATCCTAGGGATTGGCATAACTTGTTGTTGGATGTTTTGTGGCTTACAGAACTTCCCCAAGGTCAAGCACAGGAGTCACTCCTTATGCCTTAGTATATGGTTATGATGCAATGTTACCTGTGGAAATTAATGTTAAATCTTTGAGGGTAAGATGCCAAGATCAGTTAGATTCTAAGCAGTACCATCAAAGTATGTGCTTAGAGTTAGAAAGCATAGATGAAGCCAGAATTCTGGCATTAAATAGCATTCTTTTCCAAAAGAAGAAAGCAGCCAAGAATTATAATAAGAAAGTCAAACACATTGGCTTTGATGAAGGTGATTTGGTATGGAAGACAATACTCTCAATAGGAATTAAAAGCCATAAGTTTGGCAAATAGTCACCTAATTAGGAAGGACCATATCAAATTCATAGAGTCCTGCCTTTTGGAACATACCATTTGAGGAATTTGAATGGATATGTACATCCCAAAAAGATCAATGACAGGTATTTGAAACCTTATTTTCCAACTATTTGGGAAACACAAGGAATAGAATAAATGTCAAGTAAAAGAATGCAAGAATACTCAAATGATAAATAAGAATTTATTCTTCATAAGGAGTTGAGTACATTTTGCCATAAATTGGCCCAGAAATCATTACAATGTCTGAATTGTTCTTTTACAACAGATTTCCTATTTTTAAATGATGAACACATCTGAATAGCTGCAGTCATTTCTTCCTTTCGATCGGCCAATCCTTGGTTGGTGATTTGCAGTTTGGTATCAGTTCGGATTATGGCCTGGTTCACTGCAGATAGCTCATCCTCAAGTTGAGCTTTCCTCTCCAGCAGCTGAATTCGAAATTGGGATACAGAGAAGTGTTGTTCTTTTAGCCCTGAGACCTCAGCATGTACTGTTGAAATAAAGCTCTGGTCTCTAACCAATTTCTCCTTGGCAGCCTTGGCAGCTTGGTAAATACTGATGTAAAAGTCAATGGTAGCTGCTGCCTGAGATAGATGACTTGAGACATTCATGCTGGACTACTCAGCAACTTTGCAACAATGAAGGAACCCATTTCTTATTATAGGCCTTTGTAAAGCCTCAAAAGAGATCCTCGAAAAAGAGATTAATAGTTCCAGGCAGGTGTCTAAGTCTATCAGAGGTACCGAAGGTTTGCTACTGGAGGAAGAGGAGCTTTCAAGAATTTCTAGCAAGGAGTTAGCCAAGACTAATGGCTCAGCTTCATCATTGAATGTTGGAGAGGTAGAGGGTATGTCGAAGAGACTGGCTAGTCTTACTTCGAAGATATCTACCTCATCTATAGACATGAGGGGCGCAGAGAGAGCTGTAGTGGAAGGCACAGAGGACTGCATGGGGATAGGAGAAATGGGTGAAGCATTTTCAGCAGTCTCTACGGTCCTAGCTACCAATATGTCAAGGGAAGAAGGGCTGGAGATAGGCAAATGTGATAAGTCATGAGTCGAAGAGCTGCCAGCACCCTTTGTAGGGGAATCAGCTATCATCAGAGATGAAGCAGCAATTGGAATTTCCTTAAAAAGAGGGAAAAGAGCAAGGCTCGAAAGAGAAGTAAATTGAGGTAGGTCAAAGGTCAAGTGAGGAAGATATGGAGTTAGACCAAAAGAAAGAGTTGCAGGGATGTTGGGACTCAAAGAAGGTACATCAAATATAGGCCTGGGAAGTGGGAGTATGACTTGAATAGTCTTTACATGTTACATTTGATCAACTTCAACTAAAACTGAGGGAGTCCGTATTGAAAGAATAGGCCCAGCGGTTGTTGTTGCAAAACAAGAAGTACAAAGTAATGTCAAGTCTCAATATTAAGGATTTGACAAGAAAGGAATAGAGGTATGAAAGAAATTACTTGTTTCAGAAATGTTGGTAGCAATGGGAGAGCTACAAAGGGAGTAAGCCTCGGCAATTTGTTGCCTTCTTGCAGTTTTCCTTTGTAATGCATCAGCAGCAACAGCTTCATCTCTTAGAAATTGCTGCTGACGCCTCTTCTTAGCTCTTTGGAAGACAATCATGGCCTTAGAATGTTCATGCTCTATTGCTTTTGCAGCTACTTCATGAATAGAATCTTCGACCAAGTCAGCAGCAGAGACAATCAACTTCTTTCTCTTTTTTCTCGGTAATTGTACTACCGGCTCCTTCTCAACCTCCCTCTCTTCAATTTGGGGTTCAGATTCTTCAGAGGTAAGTTCTTTTTCCACTACTTCGGTAGTTGCCTCGTGAGTAGGGTCTTCAACCCTATCAGAATGGGGGACAGCCACCTTTTTTCTCTTTGTTCTTTGCAAAGGTATTTCTTGCTCTTGCTCAACCTCTCTCTCTGCTGCCTGAGATTCAAATTCCTCAAGAGGGAGGATTAGCTTCCTTTTCTTTTTCTGTTGTTGTCTCTCTTTGAGAATAGCTAAAGTTTCAGCTCTCTTAGGGGATTCTTCTTGCGGGGACCCTGTACCAAAAAATATGAGTGTAAAGGAAACAAAAAAAAAAAAAAAGGGTCAAAAAGAAAAAGAAACCTGAAAATACTTACCCTCCTTTGAAGCAGCTCTGGTAACTCTCGCAGGAGAGGATGAAGTTACAGGAGCACTCTTGGCAGCTGTGGAAAGAGATGGGATGTTCTCAGCTGTTGTTGATTTGGCCTCCGAAGGCACTCCTAACCCTACCAGTAGGTCATGAGGATGTACGGATAGGCGCACTTCCATATTGGCTGTCCACCAGTTTTCAAATCTTTTCAGAGTCAGGCCAGAAGGAAGGAAGGGGACAAATTTGAACTCGTTCATTTCTTTCAATAGTTTGAATGTTGTTTCTTCAAGCTTTGATTTGGGTACTCTCAGGTCTCTGGCTGTAAGATGGACATTCGAGAGACTGCAGAGTGGAATGGGAATTCCCTGAGTTAACCCAAATTGCCTAGCAAATTGAGAAGGATAGTACACCTCAGCTATGCATTTATAAGCTCGAGGGCTTAAAGTGCCAATGAATAGCTCCCTCGGCAGCAAAATAGAAGCCCACATGTCTTTGTGGGGTGGGGTAGAGCACTCTTTATCAGCTAGGAATGTTCGTAGCCAAGCAGGTCTTTTATTGGCATCAAAGGGGTAGAAAAAGGTAGCAGGTGGAGAAATAGGAAGTTGATAAAAAAAGGTGAAGTAGTAGGCAAAGGAAGCATGATAAAGAACAACTCTGGCATATTTTCCCCCATAAGTGGTAGGTTCCTGAACAATAAATCTTAAACATTTGGGATGTAAATCGGTGAAATAAGCAAAGAGCCAGAGTTGAAGCACCCAAAGGGGACCTCCTTTGTTCACATCAAGAGGTTTCTCACAAAATTGGGAACAGGCTCTATAAACATGGCCTAAGAGATAAGGAGCCAAGGCTATTTGTTTTTTCAAAACAAGTGCCTTCGCAAGTGGAGCAAACTCAGGCATAATCCTTTGAGATAATGTACAAAAGAGAAATTTGCACAACCAGTACAAAATAAAGGAAAAACGTTCTCTATCTCTCACAGGACCTACCCTTTTATTTTCGGCCTTTACAAAGTCACTGTAAGAGGAGTTTAAGGGTGGAAAGGAGAATTTAACAGGAAGTTCTAGATAGCCGGGAGAGAAAGGAGAGCCAATGGGTAAAAGCCTAAAAGATGGCAAATATCAAGAACGGTGGGAGCCATCATACCACATCGAAATTGAAAAAAATTGAAAGCCATGTTCCAAAAACAAAGAGCAGCGAGAATCAAAAAAGGGTCTTTAGGAATGATAAACTTGGAAAGGCAGAGGGCATCGAGAATGTAGAGCTCTTGTAGGTCGTCTTCTCGCGCAGGTACAACTTTGTCATACCATTCTTCCTATTCAGCTCTCAATGTCGGCTAGCACCGATGAGGTCGGGTTACCCTCCAATTTCCCCAGTCGAGCCCTCCCTCGTAGAGAAGAAAATGATCCTCCAGACGAGGGTATAAAGCTGGAAGTTGAGCAGGAGCCTCTCGAAAGATGGGACCCAAGACGTATTCTTATTTGTTGCTGTGACGAGGAACAGAGAGGCGATCGTCTATGGCGCTTGACTCATCAGCTATTAACTTGGCAATCTCTTCATCAATACATCTTTTCAAAGCCATGGTTGGGCTTATGCGATCACCAGCAAGTACTTTCAAAGGGGAAGGATCCATTGACAACAAGCAGCATGGGAGAGAGAAGATTAACAGGAGAGAAGGGTGAAATTGTGAAATTCGAAGCACTAATTCTAAACAAAAATCAACAAAAGTTGGTAACCATAGTCCATAAGTTGGAAATTTCATTTAAGCATTCTTATTGGAATTGATTGGATCTATATTCGAAGGGTGAAATTGGTTAATTTGAAGCCCTGAGCTTGCTTATAAAGACAAATGGAGATCAAAATCAAACAATGCCAAACGAAGAAGAAAAGACTTTGATGTATCGAAATAAAAGCGATTACATTAAAAGTTCCTCTTTTGGTACAAATTCCAGCTCATAGGAGTAAGGAATAGAATAAATGACAAGATCATGAAATTTGATCCAACTATGATTGATGAATTTCTATTCTTTCTTTATTCTATCCTCTATTTCTTCTAGGATTGGTTGCTGAAGTTAGTGTGTTCTCACTTCATAAAAAAGCTCTTCGGTCTTTATTTCGAATGCCGTTTCTCTCAATCCTTGTTCCCACTCATCCATTTCCAGATCATCCCAGTACGCGGAGTCCTTATTTTGAAAGTCGTTGTATTCTTCGACGAGATTTTCTGCTTCGTATTGAGTGTGAACTCGGAGCGATGAAAGTTGATCCAAGGATTGAGTGGTGGCCAAAGAGGTGCGGTGCCAATGAAGAAGCGAGGGAAGTTAGTCCAAAAACACGTGAAGTTTTGCTTGAGCAATGGGGTTGAGGACATGGCCCCGAGTCAGAATATCACAAGCCCATCGAAGGTTCTTGAAGGGAACGTTGTCCTCAAGAACATCGAAGGGTAGGTGAGAAAAAGCTGCAAGCAGAAGTTGGGCTTGCTTTTGTTGAGCTGGAGTAGGAGGAGATGGAGGCTCGTAAGGAGGGAAAACTTTCTCCACAGAAAGGGAAATCTTCAATCTCTCTATCCAGGAAAGTTTTTTTGGAGGAGGAGATATCGAGGCTTCCATTTCAAAGAAATGAAGAAATCGAGGGACATTAACGCAATCAAGCCAGTCAGAAGGATGAAGCTTCGCTTTCTTGGCTAAAAATGAGGGGTTATACCCCTGTGCCTCTTCTGGGCGGGGAGCAGATTGTATCATTTTTGTAGGCATGGACGATGTGTACCATGCCACGAGTAGACTGTCCTCTAAACTGCGTCGATGGTTGAGGTATATAAGGATAAACCACCGAGCTTCGCGCATAAGAAGAAAAGTCTAACGGATCGATAAATTCGACAAAGTGGTGGTTAATTCGCTCTCTTAATTCCCAGACTTCAGGTTCTGACCAGCTTAACCAGCCTGAAGCCTCGGAGGAAGTGGAGGCCACAACCTTATCCCATGCAGAGGATTGTGAAGAAGGGCCTCCTATGTCTATATCTGCAACCTTCTGAATCAAAGGATTAAGGGCAGTTTGTTCATAGTCCAAGGGTGAATTAGAAGAAGAATTTCCCACGTCCATGATTGCAATTTTCTGAATCAAAGGTTTAAGGGCAATGTGTTCGTAATCCAAAGGTTGGTAATTTGCAAAGGCTTCTATGACTTGAATATAGAAAGGTGAGTAAATGTGGTCAATTAATGCATGGAGGCTCTTTCGAGGGAAAAGAGCATTATCCAATGACTCTTCATGTGCCCGATCAATAGAGAAGAAAGTTGATTTAGCCATGAAAGAAGTATCTGTCTATTCGGATACTAAAGTATTGGGGTGTTCAAAAGATTGAAAGAGAGTTAATGCAAATGATCATCAATGATTGACGGTTTCTAGAATATAGACTTCATGCGCGTTCTAAAATGCGAGGAAAAGACTTTGATCCACTAATATCACTAAGTATTGGGTATATTAGTGCGGGGGGTAATGTTGGCTACATATTTTGTATAAGCCAACCACAATTCAACACGTGGTAGAGTAAGGGCAATACAGGAAGAATGTCTAAGTCTTCGATCATGATCGTGCACGTGGCAGTTAATATTGGTTCTTATGTGGTCTGAGTAGTATTGGATCAGCAAAGAGATGCAAAGTGACGTGGCTTCAACGGTTACTCACATTCAAATTCAAGTATAGGAAGGAAGCCTAACTGCAAGTGATGGCATAGTGGAACTACTTATCAGGCAACATGATCAACGATCATGGAGGAGCAGTTCGACGGTTTGAAGTGCAGTTCGATGGTCGTTCCTGAGAAGTATAAATAGCAGAGCATGCCCCAGAAAAAACCTCCAGACTCAGATCCAAAAAACCAGTCTTACTTTATTTATTTCCTTTCCAGTTTTACATTTCCAGCTTTACATTTCCTGCTCTTTACATTCCTGTTCTTACATTCCTGTACTTTAAAATTCCTGCACTACACTTGTTTATAGGAGTAGTTTCAAGTAGATTGTTGCTGTAAACCTCTACGAGGCTGAGTTTGGATAATTGTAAGTTTTTCATTCTAATGAAATGCTTCAATTGTTCTTCATTTGATTGATATTTTGTTTAATTTCCCTAAATCAAGCCACCAGTAAAAGTCCTCTTCATTAAGGCTGAAAGAATTAAAGCACAATCGTCTGATAATTGATTGGCAATTAAATTTCTATAAGGACTGATTGATCCTTGCTGGCACGCTTGCAATTACAAAAATAATCTTCGAAAGCCAAAAAGCCAACAAAATCTTACTAAATTTATTCTTAAAACAAACTTTCTTTCAATTTTGGATTAAAAATACCACGTTGGTAGTTAAATGGCTCTACGTTGTGACATAAAAATAGATAAATTACACTTTATCCCCTTAAGTTTTATAATTTTTTACTTTGACCCTTAATATTTATAATTTTCGCAATTTACTCCCAAAACAAAAATATCATCTGATTTTGAATAGAAAAATGCCACTTTGGTGGCCATGTTGCATAAAGTAAATCATATTAAAATTTGGTTGAGTTTTCATAACTTATTTTTTTACTAAAATGAGTTTTGAATTTTCTTCAATTTTACAATTTGAGCTGTCAAGATATTGAAGATCGGTTAATTATTGAACCTAGAAGGTAAAATTTTAGATCATTGTGCGAGTGGTCAAGAGTAGAGAGGTTTGAGAAAGTCGAGACAGCCAAATCTCTTCTTAGCCTCTTCACCAAAAAAAAGAAAAAGAAAAAGAAAAAACAAAACAAAGCGACATTGTATTGGAAGCACTATAAAATGCACTAACTACAAAGGATCTAAACTCATAAAATTGTATAGGCAAACTAACAGTTAACTATGTAATTCATTGGTAAAACAAATATTGTTAGGGTAAGTTGTACTTTGTCCCTTTTAAGTTTTACTGTTTTTCTTTTCATTTCATTTCTTTTTTTCTTTTTTATAATATATATATATACTTTGACCCTTAATGTTTGAAATCTTGCTGAATTTATTCCTAAAACAAACTTTCTTTCAATTTTGGACTAAAAATACTACATTGGCAATCAAATGGCGCCACATTATGACATAAAAATAGATAAATTACACTCTGTCCCCTTAAGTTTTATAATTTTTTATTTTTACCCTTAATATTTATATTTTTCACAATTTACTCCCCAAAAAAATATATCATCCAATTTTGAATAGAAAAATGCCACTTTGGTGGCCATGTTGCATAAATTAAATTATATTAAAATTTGATTGAGTTATCAGAACTTATTTCTCTCTCTCTCTCCCCCCCAATAATTAGAAACAAATTTGACAGAAGTAAAGAATTATTGTTGTAATTTACCCTTCTACCGCTACCAAAATTTGGCAAGAGCTCATCTCCTTATTTTTCTCATAATGGCCCTCACAAATGACATTTTATATTTGACTTTTGTTGTGAAAAAAATAGAAGAACAATATAAGTTTAGGAACACATATCAACAAATCTTGTAAAAAAATTACATCCATTGTGTTTGATTATATATTTGGTTTATATATTCCTAATTTTACTGATAACATAAACGGCATTGACAGTAGAGTACAATTATAAAAATTTTAACATTACAACATATCAAAAATTAACTTTGATATTATCATTTTGATGACACCAACCACCTAAATTGCTCTAAATAATTATACTATGCATCATATATATATATATATATCTTTTAAAAATTAATATATCATATTACAATAAATTAAATGAATTACACCACTGTAAAAATATAATACAATATATTATTAGTTTGAAAAAAAATCTCAAAATAGAAGATAAAACTTTTAAACAAATACTTAAAAAAAGGATTGGACTCTCTCAAATTGGTTTTTCAACTAGACGGCCTATTTTGGGTATGTCTCGATGATTTAAACTGTTTAATGTGTAGAACTCATCGAGTACTTAATTCTTGTAAAAAAAATCATGTTGATCGGATATCAATAGTCACTTGATCAGATTACATTTGTGCAAATAATTTATTTTTAAAATCATACTCAATATTGATACAAATTTAATTTGATTAAGTGACTATCGATATCTAATCAACATAATTTTTTTTAGGGATGAAATACTCAATGAACCCCATACATTGAACATTTCGAATTATCAATATAGAATCTGTGATAAATCCACAAAAACTCAACAAACATGCTTTAGTCCGATTTCAAACGACAAAAACAGTTGAGCCCTTAAAAAAATAAAAATAACATACATATCACAAAATTCATATTCCTAACAACTTGTGGAGGTGATAGGTTCTAATAATAGGTGTTAAAATGTATATCCATAGAGCCCCCTTAAATTGCACTAGTTGGACCATCTTTAATGGTTCATCAATTCTGTTATCAAATTTAAATTTGATGAAAAAATAATATTTTTTCCACTCTAATGGTTTTATCAAATGAGTAGGGGTGAAAGAATAACTGGAAAGACTGACCAAACCGACCGAACCGAACGGTTTTCGGTCAGTGTTTTAAGTTTTCAATTGGTCGGTTCGGTTCAGTTTATTTTTTTCTGTACATTCGGTTCGGTTTATGGTTTATGATTTTTTGAACCGAACCGCACTGAACTGAACCGACTTATATAATATTAATAGTCTTAAAATCCTAGCCATCCACGTCGCATCATCTAAGTCGTCCACGTGTCTCACTATGTTAAAAAAAGAAAAAGAAAAACACACACCACACATACACGGTTCACCAACCCACCACACACCACACACCATAGATTTTTTCTCTCTCTTCGTCTCTTCGTTTGCTTCCTGAGAAGAAGCTCTCTTAGTTTCTCCATTTTTTTTGTTGATAATAATTGAATTATGTTGATAATAATTTTATTTTTTTTACAAGTCTCTTTTGCTTGCTTAGTTGGAAAGTTCATGTTGCTGCTGCTTGCCTTAGATGATTTCTATTTTATGTTTTTGAGTTTTGAGATTGATTATATTAATGGTTTGTAATATATATTAAGGCTTAGATTTAGACACATAGTTTTATGGTTGGATTGAATATATGGTTGGTTGATGGCTTAGACTTAGACTTGGATACAAGGCTTAGACTTTATGATTGGATGTATGTTATTTTTCATTTTTTGTTGGTATATGTTAATAACAGGGCAGGCCCAAAATGTGAGGCTCCAAACTTATGCAAGAATTACATAGCTTTAGGCCCAAATTTTATGCAAATGGATAAAAATATAGGCCCAAAATGTGAGGCCCCAAACCTATGCAGGAATAACATGGCCTGAGGCCCAAAATTTATGCAAAATGGATAGAAATATAGGCCCAAAATGTGAGGCCCAACCAGCAAAAAAAAAAAAAAAAAGAGCCAAAAAATCGAAAAAACCACACCGCACCGTAATAAACCGTACCGCGTCGGTTTATATTATTTTTCTGGGTGGTTCGGTTCACAAATATATAAAATCGAAATTACCGGTTCGGTGTAAAACTAGTGAAAAAATCGACCGAACCGAACCGATTTCAACCCTACAAATGAGTATCAAATCAAGAATATCAAAAATCCTTCACTAAATTGAGGACACCTAAGAGATTTCATCAAATTATTGGTCATAGGCGTTGGATTTTTACTACTGGATATCCCCCGAATATCTCCAAATGACCACTTTAAGCAAAAATTTATGAAAAAAATATACTGGCCGGTCGACTGATATTTTGATAGAAGTTAAAATTCTCCGTTTAAGTACTTAATATCAAATAGAATTTTTATTCAAATTTAATAATAATAATAAAAAAGAATGCTCTTATATACCAATTGGATATCATTAAAAACCGTTATAGGAATACCTTTTTCGTGTTTAGGGATTATATGACCTCGCATCCAAACGGGCCCTGACGCTCGAAGTCTTTTCCCTTTCTCTCTCTCCCCCAGTTTCTGCTTCTGCGTCGTTCTTTCTGAGATTTTGTTCGATTAGCTTTGTACTACTATACGTATATATATATATAGAGAGAGAGAGAGAGAGAGAGAGAGAGAGAGAGAGGGAGATCAGAGATGGCGAATCAAGGGGCGAAGAAGCGAAAGGAAGAGAACAGTCGTCGCCTGAAGAACCTCCTTCGCTTCATCATCTTTTCCAATGTTAGATTCTCTCACCTTCTTATCATTTCTCCATATTTCGCTCTTCAATTAACTCCTCTTTATCATCAATTTCTCGTTGCTTTTCAATTACTAGAAATATTATGTGTCTATCTTAATTGGATTGTTGCTGTAGTCAAATTTCATCCCCAGCACATTGACAATCAATTTTCAATTTGTTTTTCCCTTTGCACTTTCTCAGCTACCAAACGGAGCTCTGTGCTTTTAACTGGATTAAAACTGAAATCAGGGATTAATATGGTAGTATTTGAGAAGTAAAATCGAAGAACTCAATTCAACCTATATGAAGATTAAATTTTTTTAAACTACTTTTCCTTTGTCCTGCCTTTTTTCAGCAATCAAACAAACCTCCAACTTTGTTTTTCCTTTTCTTTTTCTGCAAGTGAAAAGATACTGAATTAAGTAATGAATTGCAACTATGGGATGGACTACTAAAGAAAAAATAGTTACAACTTCAAGTTATCAAGACTGAATTTTTAAGTTATGATAGTGCTATGAACATTAATTATGTCTCACTTCTTGACTTGTTACTTTTTGGCTTCCTTGAACTTTGATGTTTGTTGCTCGGTCTTGTTTTTTGAATCTTGATTTTGTTTTGTGACTGTTTTTAGTTAGTTTTTTTTGTTCCATTAAATTGATTTGCTGGTTAATTGTGGCTGTTGTCAATATAGTCTATTTTAAAATCAGTGCACTTTGTTCTCAATCAAAAGTTGTGCTTGTCTAGGTTTTTTATCTTGTGGTGAGGGCGGGGATCTTCCATTCTACTTTCAAGTGGAAGCATTGGGTTGGCTTCATGTTGACTTTTTTCGCATACGTTATCCCCTATCAACAACTTGCCATGATGGCAAAACCTACATATTCTGAAAGTGGGGAGCTTGAAGATGGTGGGTTTGATTTGACTACTGATGGAGTTTGTGGGTATGTTTCCCTAATGTTATTTCTGCTTTTGTTTCTTCCAGGCTTCATATTTAATCTTCTCTTGTTTGTTGATATTTTGGTTCCATTTTTATATCTGAACCAAAATCGTTTTGCTTATTTGTAAAATGAAGTTTTTGAAAAGTGTAATGAGTGCAAATATAAGAATTTGAATAGTGGAGAAGTTGCAATGCTTAGAATAGAAATGATGGTTGAATTGTGGAAGTGATGTTGATCTATCCTACATGGGCTTCTACAAATGGGGATGGAGGAAGAGAATAGAGAAAAGGGAAACAAAAAAGAGGGATGAGAAGTAATTAAGTAGGAGAACCTACCCAAAAAAAAAAAAACAAAGAATGTCGGAGAAGAGTCTTGGGAGGGAGAAGAGTTGGATGAAGAAAGAGTTTTGAGAGATGAGGGTTAAGAGGAAGAGGAAGGTAAGAGAGGATAAGGGAGAAAGAACGAACAAGAGAGATAAGTGATGGTAGGGTTATGAAGGTTGAGAGAAGCAAAGCATGCACACACATACGTGTGCAAGAACGCACACACACAAAGAGAGAAGCTCATTCATATTTTTAGTTTTGGTATCTTTGTTCTTTCATATCTTTTTCTTCAAGCTTTAGAAAACCTAAATCTTGAAGGATAATGATGCAACCAAATCTACATGGGAATTGGATATTGTTCTAGTAGAAGAAAGGGGCACTCAAATTTACGAGAAAGAGAAATTTTTGAAATATTATTGATGAATGTTGTCTTTGGCCCAAGGCTTACGTAGATATTTATATCAACATCAACTAGGGAACCTAATATTTATTATTTATTCCATGCCAAATTGCCAGATTTTTAATAAAATACTAATATACTAAAATTAAAATATAGAAACTCCGAAAATCTTGTCCTACATCACTCTCCCTCTATTTTTTTTATTTTTTTAAAAACAACCCCCCCTCCCCCCCCCTCATCCTTGAGTTCAATTGTTTGAAGTAATTTGATATGCTTACACTTGTCGCATTAGATTTGTATTCAAGATTAATCTTTCCCTAACTTGATATTCATTTGACAATCTTCCAATACTAGTACAATATTAATTGGGTAAATTACAAATATACTCCCTGAGGTTTGCTTAAAATACGAATTGCCTCCTATGGTTTGTACTATATCTTTTGATGTGTAAATTGATTCTCTCGTGTTTGTCCCATTTGTGGACTTGTAACATAATCTTTTGTTGCATGTGCTGTTGTGGCATTTGGGGTGCTGATTGGCGAGACATTAGTTGTCTGGACTACATTAAAACTTGTTGATTATCGTCATTGGCAAACTTCCTTACTTTCTTCTCAATCAAATGGATTTCAATGACCTCTTTTTTCATTGTGTATTTATCTAGATCTTCGTATTTTTTAAACTTGGGAATGCTCGTTACACTTTTTTCTTCAATATTAGGTTGATCATGACAATTTTGTTGACCTACAAAGGTCAATTAACTCAAACTCGACAGACCTGCTATTTTTTCCCTCGAATAATATGTATCCACAGTGTATAATTGCTATGAAATTCTAAAAAATATTGGCAAAGTAGCACAAAATGGATACGTGACACGACACAGACACGCTGAAACGAAGATTTTCAAAAAATGGAAGTCACCGTATGTCTTGGACACATTAACATTTTTATAAATTTATTTTATGTCAAATATATCAGTAGTTTATTTTTTTGTAATTAAAAAAATAACATAATACTACTTTAAATTTATAACATGTATATGTATGTCGTATATATGAGTGCCTTTTTGTAGTTACCTTTTCCAGTCTCTACTGATCAATAAAGATTTGAGTTCCCATTAGTTATTTAATGATGCCTAAATTCTTGATATCTCAATGTTGAATCCGATTAGAGAGCTGTGTCCAGACTTGTCATTGAGGAAACAATCAGGATATTTTGGTTGTCTGCTGGTAGTATGTGTGTTACTTTTTGGTCATATGATAGTTAGTCACTAAAGTTGGCAAATGTATTTTAGTGTCCTGATCTTGAGATCCTTGTAAAAGTATTGAGTGAACCCATGTTCTTCCATTCAAAAATTGATATATGTCATGTCTCGACTCTTGAGAACTTCAGGAAATTTTATGTTAGTTTCAGTCATATTGTAGATGTATTTTTTGGAATCAGTATAGGCATTTATTTTTGGTGCTATTGCTGATACTAACAAAAATTATAATGTCTTTACTTCCTCAACGATGCTTCTTGAAGAGCATATATGCAGACTTCTTGTTCCTTCTACCTAAAATTAACATTTATTAATATCAATCGTTGGGTGAGGTTGGGGATTATGGAAGCTTTTTGCCTTTGATATTATGTTGAAGTAACATACATACGCTTCAGTTTTGGATGATATTTGCAGTTTGGTGGTATTGTCCATTTTGAGTAAGTTTTAGAGTAAAGAAAATGCTTTTTATTTTTCAATCTTGTTCAATCTTACTCCACCTGGAAGTCTAGAGCAGAAAAGAGTTCCTTATTGCAAGTCAGTGGTTTTGTAAGTTGTGAATTGATAATAAATGATAATCTTTGTCATTAAAATAAATGGTTTCTAGTTTTGTGGTCATAACCTTTTGGAAGAATATCACTTCTTGGTTTGAAATGTGAAATTTGTAGTACTTTATGACCCTTCTTTAGGGTTTCCTATTTGATATGAGTTACAAGATTTGTTTACTTTTTGGGGAGGTACACATCCTTCTCTAGTACATGCATATCGTTTTTCATATTTATAAGATGCTTTGTAGCTACAATTGAATTAACATGTATTTTTTGTTTATAAATGTGATAAAAAGAGTTCTACTTGACCCATGGTTTTATATTGCAGATATTTGCATGATGTAATCTACATTACTGGCTTTGTGCAGCTCACGACTATCATCTCTGAAAAGTTTTGGTACATTTATTTAGTGGTAAGATCCATTTCCTGAATTGGTTTGCTTCCTGCATTTGCTGACTTATTTTATAGTGTTGTTAGGCTTTTGAGTTACTGATTAACAAAAGAGGCCAGCTTGTGGTTGCCTAGCGTTTATATATAAGTATGCAAGTTAAGATTTGGGATTCTAATGCAGTGGTTAATGTTAAGGAAATGCCCGAACTATCATAAGGAAAGGATCAATTTTATGTTTTTGCAGTTTATTCATTCAAAGAAAAATCACTAAATTAATGGATTGACTTGCAACTATGTTCTTCATCTACTTAATATGGTGGCTCTTGAGGACTTGGATTCCCTAGTGAACTACCTCATCTTACCACTAAATGAAGAGTAATGCTAGGGATCATGAAAAAAACATCATGAAGATCGTGAAAAATTTTCACCCTTAGATTACACATATCATAAAACACCACACACATATAATAAAACACCACACACTAATCAAATGAAGAAAAATCTTCATGAAGCATTTCATGATATTTTTTTCATGATTCTTAGTATTATTCCTAAATGAATTTGTTATTATTTGTGCTGTTGTTTTGTTTTTATTGTTACTATTCAATATTATGTATTGTATGGCATTGCTTGTGTGAGGACCTTGCTATGCTTGCTTCTTGTGTTTCCATTATTTTTATTTGCTGCCATTGAAATTTTGAGAGGGTTTTTAATGAGTACATCTAACTACAAGATGGTGATGAATAACTGCATCTAGAAAACTTTTTGGGACATTGTAAGGTGGATGATGGGGTTGCTTGACCTTTTTAATTAAAATTCACATTCATTCAAGAATTTGGCTTGAAAAGGTTTAGGCTAGCACACAAGGTTTGATTTTGGAAGTCTGCCAAGCTTTTTTAATAATTTGTTTTATTCCCTAGCTCCTTTTTTTTTTTTTTTTTTATCAGCAAAGAAAAATTTCATTTACAGCATGAAATTAAAGGTACAGGAAGACGGCATGCATCGAGAGAGATTCGGAAGTATAACAATACCCCTACTACTGCTACTCGCACCCATACAACCAACCCCTAAGCCTCTCGATTTTTTTAAATTAAAAAGTTAAGAAGCACTTAACCAGAAAATCAAAATACAAGAGTCCCCACATAATCAACCCACCAAACCACTCAAACCACTCAAACCAAACTAAAAGAACTAAACCCACAACCAAACTAAACAAAACTAACTACACCAACAAAAAACAAGACAAGACCCACTCCTCTGCAGACATCACCCACCGAACAGACATCACCCCTTTGCCAAGATCCACCCACTGCAGCTACTACTCCCAACAATTTCCCTAGCTCCTTGAAGGTCACAATCTCAAGAAGAGATTGGTTAGCATGCGATTACCAGTTGAGGTGGTCATAGGTATTAAAGTGCATGATGAAGTCTGCGTCAGTATGAAATTAGAGAAAGGTTGCATTACTTTCAGTGAAATTGTTGTGTGTGGTAAAAAGAATAAAAAATAATTAGGATTTATTACATTGCTAGAATGATCATCTGACCAAATAAAGTACTGGAGAACATTATTATTGAATGTGTTTCCTTTTAAACAGATGTTGCTTGGACCTGTACAATGCTTAAGTTAATCTTCTTTCAGAGTCTGCACGTGATATATTTGTAAGATTTTACATTGACTTGACATTTACATTATAAATTGACCAGACCGTTGGTTATATAGTGAGGATTATTTAGGTCTGTATCAGTGAAAGAACCAAATATTGTTGAAGAGAATACCTAAACTAGATTGTCTTTTGCTTTTGCTTTCCAGATACCAGCGTTTGCAGCATACAAACTCCTTGGTTTTGTGAGAGGATTTATGTCACTTGGTTCAAAGGTATTCTTTCCGCCAGATATATGTAATATCTTTGTAAGCAAATACAAAGCATCTGTAAGAGTTGGTGTGATAAGTTCTCACTAGTATCAAAATAATGTTCAACAGGGACCTGAAGAGGATGAAAAGTCGAGAAAAAAGACAGAGAAGATGGAGAGGAAAGCTTCAAGACCCAAATTTGCACGGACAAGAAATTGATTGTGCACTTCTGAAATGATAGACTAGCTCTTGGTTAGATCTTAATGTCTCTCTTGAGTATGACAGATTGCTCTGTTATCTCCAAGTAATGTGAAATCAAGTTTGGCTGTCTGGTTTTGGATGGGAAGAACTTTAATGTGCTTGTCATTTTGGATGGGAGGAACTTTATGTGCTTGTCATGGATGCGTATTCTCGATCTAATGTGTTTTCACGGTCATCTTTAAGTATTTTTATCGATGTACTTAATTTTCTTGAACTACATGAATCGTTTTTCGTTTATCCTGATGTCGCATTTGATTTTAGAATTATGGAGAGATTTATTGATAGAAATAAAAAGGATTTGTTGAAAAATGATAACGTTTTTAATCTGTCCATCTTTTTTCCCAGAAACTTAAAATCTGAAAACCCAAAATGATTTTCTAAATCATTGCTAAAAATCGTGGATGATTGTAAATGTTACACATTTGAAATTTTATTTAAAAACATTATTAAAGAGATTAAGTTTCGTATGATTATTCTGTAAATATAGAAAAAGTTTTGTATATCAATAGAGTACCAAGTGGCACTATCCTTTCATCAATCACAAATTTATATGTTTTTGCTGTTTTTGATTGGAGAATTTGGGGTGTGATTTGGAAATGGAAAGGGTAAAGATGTGCGAAACTAGGTGAAATAACATTTCACCTACATTTTTTCTTTCCTTTTTCAAATTCTTTTCCAAATCTCTCAACAAAACACAATATTAGTGTTTCCTAAACACTCAACAATAGTGGAAGGTACCACATAAATATACCGTATCCATGTACAAAATTCACTCAATTTTACCGTATAAAACTTATTTTCAAATATTAATATGTGATTCAAATTCAATCTATATATAAGCTTCATAATACATTATATGAATCTTAACCACTTTTAAAAGGAGCCCCATTCCCAGTAAATTAAAAGACTTCAACAAACCGGCAAAAAATAAAATAAAAAATTCCCAACAAGCCATAATCAATAAAATTCATTTTGTATTTGTATAATGTTCCATACATGTAACCCATATGCAAATTGATAGTATATATATATATGAAAAAATATACAAAAAAAATAAAAATAAAAAGGGAAAGATGTTTCTTAATTGGAATTGTCGTAATTTAGAAAAGCTTAGTAATATCTCAATTACAGTGTTGTATTCTCTTGCAGTTTTGAATCTGAATGAAACAAGAGTCCAACAAATAAAAACATTCATAAAAATTTATGAAAAACTGCACAAGACTATGATTCTATGAATCTCCAAGAAATATCAGTTCTTTTCCTCAAACCAAAACACCATCATCTGGCTTACTGTAAACATATCCACCATCTTGACGATTCCAGCGACAGAGGCAAGCAAGAGAAAGACATGATCCAGCGTAGACAGGACTTGCCGCCATGAGGAAAAACCTCTGCTCCATCATCACCTCTTTCAACCAATAAAGCTTGCTCAACTTTATATTTGAATCCTTTCCAGTTCTGCACTCATTCTCATTCTCATTCTTTGTGACCCTACCGTCGTACCATGGATATAGAAGGGTCTGGAATGCAGGATCAAAGAAGTCCTCTACCCCATGAACGACATGTCCATCGTTGTAGATATCCCAATCTGTGACCTTGACTCCATTAATGGAAGTGTGATCGCTATGATGGGGTGATGTAGTAACCACAAGTGGGTGATGGGGAAGGAGAGTATCGACCTTGGATTTGTATGGAAGAGATGACTGAAGAGCCTCCCTATCAAGTCTTAGAAGTGCAATGTGGTACTGCAGGAGGGTGAATGGTGGCTGAGGTTACTTGGAAGACGAGAAAGCCTTATCAAGTGGGCAAAATATGGCGATTGTAGTATTGTGGATTACTTCGAAAGGTATCAAAGTAGGGAGGGTTTGTTCGAGAATTAAGGACATGGCTGTAACCCTTGTTGGATAGGGCACCTGAGATCATCCCAACATTCAATCCATGATCATGATGGTTTGTTTGCATAGCTGTTGAAATAGTGGGTTGTGAAGGGATTGAAAGAAAAACAAGAAGAAGAAAGGCAAGTGAAAGCTTGGAGGCCATGAAGGAAAAACAGTAGATTGATGAGGAGAAGTTGAAGAAGAATAGAGAAAGGTGTAAAGCCGCTAAGAGCAATGTGTGTATTGTAGAATGTAATCTGTATAGATTGAGAACCCTAATATATAAGTATATTGAAACCTTGTCCCATTGGAATTAGAAAACCTAGTTGATCAGAGTTTTGAAAAAACAATCACACGTTTAGGAACCTACCAACCACTGTCCAATAGATAAAAAAAGAAAAAGAAAAGGAAAACTTTAATAAATGGAAGTGTTTTAATTAATATGAACTTACTATCTCTATGTATCATAAAAACATTATTTTATTTTATTTCTTGATTTTTAAAAGAATCCTAATTTGTTAGCTCAATTTTTAGGTCCCTTGAGGCATAAGTTCGCACTACAACAATCCATTTTAAATCCATAAAGGTGTACTCTTTAGCAAAACCCAATCCAAATAGCATTAGAGATCTATGTAAGTGTGCATATATATAGAAAAGTATATAGGTTTAGCCAAGTTATAGATTTGTAGTAACGGTGGTAGTTGTAGATTTTTGTCTTTCATTCTTTCATTCCTATGATGGCTTCCAAGCTCACTATCTCCTTTGTAATTCTTCTTCTTCTTCTTTTTCACTCAATTCTTTCAAGCTTTCCAGTTACAAGCGCAGCCGAAGAAAAAGGCTTTCATGGCTTAGAAGTTTCCAAGATTTCAAGTTCTCTCTCCAACATGGGTTACATAGATGATGATATTAGAGCAAACTCTCCCAACTTTGATTCCTTCTGAATTAATCAACAACAACACCACTCTTACTATATTCTGTCCTACTGACAATGCTTTCTTCTCTCTCAAGTACCCACAACCTCCATTCACTCTCCTTCAATATCACATCTTTCCCACAAAGCTCAATAAGGAGGCTCTCAAATCATCTCACCCATGCGAGTCCAAGCTCGATACCCTGCTCGGAGGCCATCCACTGGTTGTTACAACACTACCCAAAAGCCAATCCGCTTCCATTAACGAAGTGAAGATCAAAGATTGGGAGATTTTCAACGATGGGCAAGTTATCGTTCAAGGGATTGAAGACTTCTTTAATCCAACAATGTAGTCTCTTGAGATTGTTGAATCTAATAGAGAGCTGTGTGCCTACCTTGTCACTAAGAAAACAATCAGGATATTTTGGTTGTCAGCTGGTAGTATGTGTGTTACTTTCTTTGTCATATGATAGTCTCTAGTGTTGGCAGATGTAATTTTGGTATACTGATTTTGACATCCTTATAAAAGTATTCATGTTCTTCTCATTCAAAAACTGATATCTATATATATATATATTGTCTTGAGGACCTCAGAAAATTCTATGTTAATTTCATTCATATTGTAGATGTATTTTGGAATCAGCATATTTGGTGCTATTGCTGATACTAACAAAAACTATAATGTCATTTCTTCCTCAACAATGCTTACTGAAGAAAATATGTTCATGACTTCTTGTTCACAAAGAAAATGCTTTAAATATTTCCATCTTGTTCCTTTTTTTTAACACCCCTCTCTGTTCATAATATCAGTAAGTTGATCATTTTTAGATTCTACTTATCTAAATTACCGAAGGCTAGTATCCGTATTGGACAAGAATCTGTGTACTCACCCCCCCTCCCCCCCTCCCCAAAAAAAAAAATGCATGTTACTCTGCCTAGAAGGGTAAAGTAGAAAAGAGTTCCTTGTTGCGAGTCAGTGGTTTTTAAGTTTGAATTTGACAATAAGTGATAATCATTGTCATTAGAAATTAAATGGTTTCTGGTTTGTGGCCATAACTTTTTAGAAGAATATCACTTCTTGATTCAACATGTGAACTTCGTAGTTCTTCATGACCCTTCTTTAGGGTTTCCTATTTGATATGAGATACAAGATTTGTACACATTATAAGGAGGTATACATCATTTTCTATTATACACATATCATGTTTCATATTTATAAGATGCTTTGTAGCTACAATTGACATGAATTTTTTGTTTATGTATGTGGCAAAAAGAGTTTTCCTAACCAATGGCTTTATATTGCAGATATTTGCATACATTACTGGCTTTGTACAGCTCACATCTATCACAATAAAAAAAAATTGGTACATATATTTAGCGCTAAGATCCATTTCCTCAGTTGGCCTTTGCTTATTTATTTTGTAGCGTAGTCATGCTCATGAATTATTGATTGACAAAAGAGGTCAGATTGTGGTTGCCTAATATAAAGGAAATGCATGAACTATTAGAATGAAAGGATCAACATTTATGTTGTTGCAGCTTATTTATTTAAGAAAAATCACTAAATTAATGGATTGACTTGAAAGCAGTTGGATATCCTAAGAAACTGCCTCGAAAATCTTACCACTAAATGCATTTGTTCTTAGTATTGCTGATGTTTTTTGTTTTTATTGTTACTACACATCATGATTATTATTATTATGCAATTTGGAGAGGTTTTTTCAATGAGTAAATGACTGCACAATGGTGAGGAATATCTGCATCTTTTTTTTTTTTTTTTTTTATCAACAAATTAATGCAATTCACAAAGTTACAAAGCAAATAAACATCAATACTCAGTAATGTGGCTAATCTGCATCTCTGATGTGGCTAATGTGAATTGCATTTTTTGTAATGTGGATGTGGAGAGTGTTAATCATGTATTACTGGTTTGTCCATTTGTCTGGAAGATTTGGACCCATATTCTAAAATGGTGGGGTATGCAATGGGTTCAACCTGGTACTGTTCAGAGTTTATTGGAATGGTGGGCTGGTACTAATCTGAATAAACAGGAGAGGGTGTTCTGGAAGGCCATGCCTCCGACTGTGCTTTGGTCCATCTAGAAACTGAGAAATGATTGCATTTTTAATGGCATTCATCCAGATCTTGAGGAGCTGTGTGAGGTCATTAAAGTGAGGGTTGCATTGTGGAGCAAAGCTGCTGGTTCTTCTTTCTCAGGATTTTCAGTCACTGATATTATTTACAACCTGCAACAAGTAAGGTTCTGCAGTAGGGGTGTTGGCTGAGCAAATATTTCTTACTTGGGGTGTCTTCAGTTGCAGGGGTGTTCCTAACTGTCCTTCCTGCTGCTGTCCTGTTCTTATTGGACTGTTTGGGTGAGAGGTTGTAGGGTGCAAACCTGAGGTTGTATGCTGCTGCTTGTATGCACCATTGCTGTTTTGGTCTGATGCTGTATGCTGCTGTCTCGGCCTGCATATTGCTGCTGTGGCTGAGGAAAAGTTCTGCTGGTCTTTTACTGCTGTTGGAAGCTCAATGGTTTGGTGCTGGTATAAAGTTCTGCAGTAGGGGTGTTCTGATATGCTGTGGTGGTGGCTGCTGGCCTTTGGTTGTTCACCTGAGTGTTGCTGTTTTTGTTCTTGAAGTTCAGCTTGCTGGGGGCTTTTTGTTCTGTGCTTGTGAAAGCTATATGCAGGGGTGCATGACTGTTTTGTCATGTTTGGGGTGGGTCATAGATTTAGAATTTGGGCATTGCTTGTACCACTGTCTGGTCTTTGGTGGTTCTGCTACTGTCCTGTTTTTGTAGGACTGTTTGGGGTTTTTTTTCTGTCTTTTGTGGTTGTTTTCTCTTCAACCTTGAGGTGTGCTAGCAAATGATTGGGTATTCCTTGCGGTGCCAACCTAGTTGGGATCGTGTGGTTATGCTTTGATGCGTTTTGCATGCCCCCGTCCTTTCTTTGATGTAATGTCATATGTATGTATGGTAATTAACATCAATAAAGGGCTGTGTTTTTTGCTGTTCAAAAAAAAAAAAAAAAAAATGTTGCAAGACAGCATCATGGCTAAAAGGACATATTCCAAATAGTTTGGCACATGGATTCAAACAAATCATATGCAAGCACCAAGGAAAATAACTGCTGGTAAGAAACCAACCAAAGAAAAAGGAAAGCCAAAAACTAGAGAAAAGCCACACAACAAAATGAAACCCAAATAACAATTCTATCCCCAATATTGAGCAGCTAACCGATAATCAAAACCAGATTCGTGATCCCATTCATTACTTCTAGGACAATTGATCACCACAGGAACTAATCAAAGACAGCAAAAAGAATGACCACAAAAAATGCAAACCAACCCACCAGCCCAATCCAAAGAACTGTTATGAGACATCAATGATCGGACTCAAATTGAAAATAATATCATTGATAGAATAATCCTTAAATTTAGGCTTGCTCTTAACCCATATCGCAATTCTTGTCTTTATGAGCTCTGTTATACCCTCCCAGTTGGGTTAGGGATCTTCAAAGACAACCTTATTTCTAATGTTCCAAATGATCCACAATACTGCAAAGGGAATAAGCTCCCACACAACTCTAGCCTTTGATTTATTTAACTATTGTATCCTTGCACCTCACAAGCAAAGATCTGATAGAATTTGGAAAAACCCATAACGTACTCCACCATTCAATACAAGGTGTCTAGAAACCTGTTCGAGGCAATACAAGGTGGATGATGCAGTTGCCTGACTTTTTTGATTAAAAGTTACATTCATGCAAGCATTTGGCTTGAAAAATTTTAGGCTAGCACACAAGGTTTGGGCAGGTTTGGAAATCTGACAATCTGTTTGGATAATTTGGTATAAGGTTACAATCTCAAGAAAAGATAGGTTGGCTTGCAATTCCCAATTAAGGTGATTATAAATTGGTGTCTACTGTATTGATGATGACATGGTTCCAGACCATTTTAAGAGAAACTAAAAAATGTGCTTGTCCCAAAAGGGAGCAATACAACTTATTGCATGTTTGGAATTGAGCATGGACATAAGTGCTTAGAGTAGTGTGGAATTACTTTTGGCAAAAATGTCATGTATGGTAGGAATATAAATACTAATCGAAAAATTGGTTAGTGTTAATGTCACAATTTTTTATTAGGATATATTACCTTGCAACACTGATCATCTGATATTTCTTAGAGTTTCACATGTTATATGTGCAAGATTTTATATTGGTTAACATAAGATTATAAATTGTCATTGTCGTTGCTTATATGGTGAGGTAATATCTAGGCCTGTATCGAGGAAAAAACTAAATATTGCTGAAGCAAAAAGGTAAACTGCATTGTCTTCTGCTTTTTCTTTCCATATACCGGCATTTGCAGCATACAAACTCCTTGGTTTTGTGAAAGGATTTTTGTCAGTTGGTTCAGAGGTACTCTATCACCCAGGTACATTTTGTATCTTTGTTAGTGACACCAAGCATTTTTAAGACTTAGTGTGATAAGTTGTTCTCACTAATATCAAAATAATGTTCAACAGGAACCCGAGAAGGATGAAAAGTTGCAAAAAGAGAGAGAAGATGGAGAGGAGAGCTTCAAAAACCATATTTGTGAGGACAAGAAATTGATTGTGCACTTCTGAAATGATAGACTAGCTTTTGGTTAGATCATAAAGTTTCTCGAGTATAACTAAGTCTGCTATGTTATCTCCAAGTACTGTGAAATCAAGTCCCGTTGTCGGGTTTTGGATGGGAAGAACTTTAACATGCTTGTCATGGATGGATATTCTCGATCTATTGTGTTTTCGTAGTCAAGTTTAAGTATTTTTATCGATGTACTTAATTTTCCTGAAACTACAGGAATCTTTTTTTGGTTTATTCTAATGTTGTGTGCGTTATTTTATTTTATTTTTATTTTATTTCATTTTTATATATAATTAGACAGTGTCCTAGTGTTGTGTTTGACTCTTACAATTATGATAAATGAACTTTCCACGTAATTCTGAAGTATTTTTGGTTTATCAACTTTTCCCTCTATTTTTCTAAAATAAATTGGATTTGTTGTAAATGAAAACGCAGAGGAAATGTTTATGTTTTTAATCTTTCCATCATTCTTATATTCTGAAATTTGAAATCTAAAAACCGAAAATAAAAAGAGAAGGATGAAAACATAACAAATTGCCCCTCAAATATTCTATGAGGAATTCTGGTTCCTCTTTTTAGGAAGTTACAAAATCAAACTGTCAATGCTTTCAATGGCTAACCACAAACACAAAACAAACATTGGATGATCTTAATACTACACAATCTAAATTTTATTCAAAAATATCAATGCATGATTTGAATTTAATCTATATACATGAACCTCATAATACATTATTTGAATCTCAACACTTCACTATCATTCTAGATAACTTTTCTGATAAAAGTTCACTTTTAAAAGTGAGTGGTTGCTGAAGTCCCTAATCCAAGTAGATTAGAAGACTCATCAACAAACCATCAAAAGATAAAATAAAAAATTCCCAACAAGCCATAACCAATAAAAATCATTTTTTTATTTGTGTAAGGTTCCATACATTATATGATTTATGGTTTGTCTAATCAAAGCAAATCATTCTGAATCAATCAAGACAAAGATTCTTCTTAATTACTGAATTGGAATTGTCAAAAGAAAAAACATTATAAACATTGTGGAATGAATTTAGAATCTAATAAGTAAAAAACATTCATAAAAATTTCAAAAAACTACGTAAGATATACTAATTGTTTTCCTTTTTTTTTTTTTTTGGATCGGCAGATATACCAATTCTTTTCCTTAAACCAAAACACCATCATCTTGTCGGAATAATTCGTCTTGAATTCTTTAGTTGGTGGTCTTCGGGTCTTCAAAACTTGGCGCTAATCGCGTTAGTTAGTCGCTTTCCTAAAGACAATATTTGTACCTACCAAAAAGTGTGCAGGGGGTTATAGCAAATTCGCTTCCAGGATACAATGAAGCCTGATCTAAGGATCAAGTCTACCGGCATCTGCATTGGCGACAGTAGATTAGAATACTCTTGATATAATCAAGAAAATCAAGACACTGATAATCAAGTCTGCAGAATTTGATTACCAGTAAGAAAAGCAGAAACTTGCTTAAGAAACTCTTGATCAAAAACTCTAAATGAAGAGGGAGACAGAGAGAGAATTGCAAGAATGCTTTCTAGATTTTGGATGGATTAAAATGGCTAATTTCGCAACCTATTTATGGGCCTTGATGCATCTAATCGAATGGTCATGTCCCTTGATTGCATCCGATCAGATCTGACCGTTGGATCAACGATCTATGGTGTAGATCATTCTCACACCGAATAGATGCCTTGACTAATCATACCTGATCATGATCGGATGCCATCTCATCTACACGATCGCGTGCATCTCTAATCAATGGCTATGATCAAACCACTCCAGATCGGATACGCAACCGTCTGATCGGTTGGTTAACTCATTGCCAACAGACGCCACATCACTGCCATGCGGAGCTGACTGTGTTCCACATCACCCATGTCATGTTGGATCCATGTCATCGCTCAAACCTGTCCGATGCAAATATGAAAGTGCCCTCATGGCATCTCATGCCGATGCGTTCATGCAAAGTGCAAAGTGCACCATCAAATGCTTGCATATACGTGTGCGGATGGTGCGAAGCACCATCTTTGCTGTGTGAGTGCATGCACACTAGCAGTCATACCATAGATATAGAAAGGTCTGGAATGCAGGATCAAAGAAGTCCTCTACCCCATGAACGATCACACATCCATCGTTGTAGATTTCACAATCTGTGACCTTGACTCCATCAATGGAAGCGCGATCGCTATGATAGGGTGTTGTAGTAATCACAAGTGGATGATGGGGAAGGAGAGTATCGACCTTGGATTCGTATAGAAGAGACGATTGAAGGGCCTCCCTATCAAGCTTTAGTGGTACAATGTGGTACCGCAAGATGGTGAATGGTGGCTGAGGGTACTTGGAAGACAAGAAACCCTTATCAAGAGTGCAGAATATGGTGATTGTGGTATTGTGGGTTACTTCAAAAGGTATCAGTGTATGGAGGGTTTGTTCGAGAATTAAGGACATGGCTATGTAACCTTTGTTGGATAGGGCACTTGAGATTATTCCAACATTCACCCCATGATCATGATGGTTTGTTTCTTGTGCAGCTATTGTAATAGTTGGTTATGGAAGGATTGAAAGAAAAACAAGAAGAAGAAAGGCGAGGGAAAGCTTGGAGGCCATGAAGGAAAAATGGCAGATTGATGAGGAGAAGTTGAATAACAATAGAGAATTGAAGCAATAAAGGCTAAGATTTCTTTATTGTAGAATGTAATATTAGTATAGATTAAGAACCTCAACTAGGACTTATATATAGGTATATTGAAACATTGTCCAATTGGAATTAGAAAACCTAGTTGATGAGGTTTCCAAAAACAGTTACACGTTTAGGAACCTGCCCAACTATAGTCCAATGGATTAAAAAAAAATAATAATAAAAAATAAAAAATAAAAAAAAAAACAAACAAACTTTAACTACAAATTTGATCTTTAAGGCCTTGTTTAGTAACCATTTTGTTTTCAGTTTGTATTTACAAAATTTTAAAAATTATCATAAAAACTTGTTTGGTAAATTTTTTGGTTTATAATAATAGTTCTCAGTTTATAAATTTCACCAAAAAAATGTAAATTGAAAAAATGTGTTTCCATTGGTTTATAAATAGAAAAACGGAAGCCATTGTAGCAGAAGCCACTGTAGCGGAGCTATAATAAATGAGTTGTGGGCATAACGACCACGGTTCAAATCTTCAGAGCACCACAATTCAATTTATTTTCTCCAACAAAAATAAAACTTGTATCTAACCTTATCATCTTCTTCATCTGCTTTATGTTGAACGAATCTTCAAGATTAGGTCAATCTCTCTCTTCTCTCTTTCTCTCTCTCTCTCTCTCCCCTCTGTTCTCTCTCTCTCTCTCTTCTCTGTGTTTTACCGAGCTTCCATGTTTTTTTTTCTTTTATTTTCTAAAACATTACTAATGTTGCAAATCTGCAAATCTTTGTAGATCTTCTAACCAAATCGATCTCAGGTCTCTCTCTTTTCTCTCTCTTCTCTGTGTTTCACAGAGCTTCCATATTTTTTTTTTCTTTTATTTTCTAAAACATTACTAATGTTGCAAATCTGAAAATCTTTGTAGATCTTCTAACCAAATCAATCTCAGGTCTCTCTCTCTCTCTCTCTCTCTCTCTCTCTCCTCTTTTCTCTGTGTTTCACTGAGCTTCCATGGTTTTTTTTTTCTTTCTAAAACAACAAATCTGTTGCAAATCTGCAGATCTTTTGCAAATTTTTGAACCAAATCGATCTCAGGTCTTTCTCTCTTTTCCCTCTCTCTCTCTTCTCTGTCGCTCTCTGTTTCACAAAGAGCTTGAGCTTCCATTTTTTTTTATATCTGCTGCTTGAGCTTCACAGAGAGCAAATTTGCATATCTACTATTTTTTTTTATTATATATAAATATTGTTGGTAGTTTTTTGTAGATTTGTTGTAGATCTGTGCTAGATCCTTTGTAAATTTGTTTGTGTGTTTTTTTTTTAAAGAACATATAACTGTTATTCTTCATTTTAAATCTGCAAATCTTGTACTTTTTGTTATTGTGATTCTTTATTTTGCTTTTAATTTCTGGATGTTGAGTGGGGTAAATTGCATATTAGCAATTACAATTATTTTGTTTCCTTCCCTCGTGCTGGATCTTCAATGGGGTAAATCCTTTTCAAAATAACATGAGTTTACTACCTCAAAGAAATGAGTGAATTGCCCAGTGAATTATTGTAGTAATTCTAGCACCACTTAGCCCCTACTTCCATGCATTAGATGTTTTAGTTGTTTTGGTTCCTAAATGTAATTATCAAACACTAGATTTAGTGGATTTTAATGATATTGTTGCCTGAAGCTAATTTGGATTTAGTGGATTTTAATGAATGGATAAAAATACTAGATTTAAACACTAGATATAGTTTCCTGAATGTCCTAGTTGCCTGAAGCTAATTATCAAACACTAGATTATTTTAGTGAATTGATAAAAATACTGAAGCTAATTTGAATTTTTGTAAAATCAAACATGAATCATAAACACACAGCACCAACACACACAGAGAATACACAATGGTATTTAGGCCATTAGTTCCTGTAGACGCGCCCGAACGTCCCGGGGCTCCGTGCGTGAATGGGGCATTGAAATCCCGTTTTGTTCATTAGGCTTACTACAGTTTGGACTCAAATGTCACGGTTCTGAATCTAATCTCACAAAGTGCAATGCAAGACCGATAAATCACCAAAGAGTTCAAATTCGACAAATCGTTTTGGAAAGCTGATTTTATAAAGAAGTGCCAAACATGGACTGCTTTGCCAGATACAGAATCGCCACCTAAATGGTTTTGTTTTGGGAAATTTAGGAAACCCTGACTCGTGCCTAAGGCCACGTGTCTGTCATCACCAAAGTTGTTTCGGCTCGGGAACTTGGGTACGAGAGGGGAAGGTCATGCAATGAGCACCCCCGCTCTCCCGATCAAAGATCGGCCTGTACTAAGCATGATATTTTGTTTTTGAAAACATATGCGTTCTTATTTCAGTGTATTAGCCTAGAATTACTATGTGATGCGCACAACATACAATATAGACTAGATCGCCTAAGTCGAAACAAAACATCTCATGTTTGTTTAAAAATGGTTTGAAGGTGCTACTCGCAAGTAGGCTAAGACGTGGATTTGCCACCCTCAAGTGGGCTTTAGAAAACATGATTTTGCCACCTCAAGTAGGCTTAAAACTCGCATTTTGATGAATTGTTCCAATTCAGGTAATCCAACCTTCACCCACAGGCATTCAAGCAGTTTAGCACTTAAAGCAATTAGCTTCATTGCAAGTATGCTATCATGGCAACACTAACACACATGCAGTATGCTAAAGCGTAAAAGCTTACCTAGTACTCCGAGCCAAAACAAAAGCTAGTTAGTAATCAATGCATGATCCTAGCTAAGTTAACAATGGCTAATGCAACACATGCGAAATGCAACTAGAAATAGGCTCGGCTATTCTAAGATGTCATGTGAATGCTACACTTGATACATGTATTCAAATTGGAATTGAAATACAATGCAATTAGTATGATGCACGGAGCCCGGTGCATGTAATACAGATGAATGGATGCACGCATGCAAAGCATAAGGTATGCTAATTGAAAATGCCCTAAAACTAACCATCGAAAGCGGTTAAGTAAAAGGGAGAAATAAATGGTGGTTGGAAGACATGCACACACACACGCACTCTTATTACAACATTCGCCCTCTCTTCGGAGGGTCCGAATAATAAGCTAGCTAGCTAATCTAAGCTAAGCTACTTAACTAATCTAATAATCTAATTAGACTAATTATTACACAACCAAATTGAATAACTAGTTACAACTAATTATTACAACAATTAACTAATTAACAAATTAATTAATTAAATAACAAATTCAATGCTAACTAACAAGTAAAGCACTAAATTAAACTACTTCAGCTCTGTTTGAAGATATTGATTATGCATGCTCGCAATCGGTTTCTCGCCCCAAAAAGCTCTCCGGTTGCTCTCTTGAGGCTCTGTTTGCAGGGTGTCTTCAAAAACTCGCTGCTGGAACTTACCAAAACAGTGTTGAGGAGTGCACCAGTGGCCTGCCGACCATGAATGGTTGCTACGACCATCTTGCCGACCAAGGATGCACACTGCCGACCATAGATGAAGAGGTGCTGGCCAACAATAAGAAGGTGCCAACCACTGGTGTGCTATGACACCAAGCTGCAATAGAGCACAAAACAGAGGAAATGGAGGGTCTCCCAAGGATATGTATGTACCGTACCCCTCCATATCATCTCAAAACATCAAGGGAGAGGCACCATTAGATCCAAGACCATCAATCACGCATCTCGATGCATGATGGCTAAAGATCCAACATGTACAAATTCAATAAATGCAATGCAAACAAGACTCCAAATCCACTACCTCATCATGGATGATCAAAGGCAACGGAGACTGAGCATCGAGGCACATTTCATCACTTCAAGTATAAAACGTCCCTCGTTTCTCGTGTTTGGACTAACACCTATTCCAAACACAATGCAACACAAGCATGGCATACACAATGTGACTCAAGCATGCAAACATGCAATGTAACAAAACAAGCATGCAAACAACATGCAAGGGACAAGCATGCAAACATGCAACGCAACATGAACAACCTAACAAGGCTAATGGCATGTACAATGCACAATGCTAAGAACAACATGGCCCGCTCAATGTAATGTGACATAATCAACTTAACAAAGCTAATGATATGTAAACAATGCTAATGCAACATGAGCATGCAAACACAATGCAATGCAAGCATGCAACAACATGCAAAGATGGATTTAAACCAAAATGGACAGACCTCAGCCATGCCCAAATCAACGGCTATTGATGCTAAAATTAAGGCACATGAAGCATATACAAGCATGCATGCATAATGCATTGGCCAACCAAGTAGGCCTAAGAGCACAACCCTCAAGAAGGCTAAAGGAGTGACAAATGCGGAAGTGTAACAACACTACATGCACTGAAATAAGGTAAGAAATGATGTCAAATCATTCAAACAAAGCAAGCATGACATGCAAAGGTCCTTAAAGCATTAAAGCTAACAAAGAGGACTACAAAGGAGGCATGCAATACATGGCAAATATGCATGAACCAAACATGGACAGAGCTTAAATAGGTCAAGACAATGACCAAAACATGCTAAGATGGAGGCTCAAAGGTCAAGGCATGCAAGCATACATGCTAGGCCATAAGCAAGGCAATAATGCACAACCCTTAGAGGCATTCAAAGCATAAAAGAAATGGGAACATAGCAATGCTATAAGCTCTGAAATAGAGTATTAAATGATACCAAATCATCTAAATAGCTCAAAGATAGCATGCATGAGTCAACAAAACACAAAGCTAGTCAAAGCTTTTACACTACAAGCATGCATGACAAGCATCATTCGACCAAGAAGCCTCAAAACAGAGCTAAAACATGAGTGAAAACTTGCTGGACATGGCCAAAATGAGCTAGAATAATAGGCTAAAGAGACCAGCATGTTAGACTAGCAAGGGAAAAATACACTAAAAGTGTATGAGCCACTCAAGAGACAACCAAACTAGCCAAAAATAGAGTCATGTTAGACCTAAAAACTCACAAAAACCAGCTCACACCATGCTTCAAGATTATATAGATGCATGCTCATTTAATAGGCAAATAATACA
Organism: Camellia lanceoleosa; assembly: GCA_025200525.1. Classification (NCBI taxonomy): domain Eukaryota; kingdom Viridiplantae; phylum Streptophyta; class Magnoliopsida; order Ericales; family Theaceae; genus Camellia; species Camellia lanceoleosa. The sequence continues at coordinate 70,618,461 of CM045767.1, read as the reverse complement.
AGCAAACAAAAACAAAAAGAGAGGGGGTCACCCCCTCTGATTTGAGGACTCAAAACTACATGCTTACTACTGAAAATCCACTGGATTTCAATGGTTAAAAGGCCAGGTAAGGACTAACTCAAAGGCCTTAAGGCATGGTACAAAACAAGGCCAAACAAGGCAAACAAGAGGGTAGAACACCCTCAACACCAAAGAGGCCTTAAACAACCCTCAAAAACACTTAAAAATAGAACTTTTTTCAGTTGAAAGTAAGGCCTAAAACAATATGCAAGGATGGCCAAAATGGGATACAAAGAAAAGCTTAAATGGCGAAAATACTCACCCTTGAAACACAACTTCGAAACCAGCAATCTCAGGGGCCAAAAACCAACTTTCAGAGCTTAAACAACACTCCCAAGAACCTCAGCTCAAAGATGGTGGTGTATGGCTATGTGTTGTAGTGCAAAAGTGAGAGGAAAACACATATTGAGACACTATTCAATACAATATATATATATATATATAGAGAGAGAGAGAGAGAGAGAGAGAGAGAGAGAGAGAGTGAGAAATATATATATAGAGAGATATTTCCTCTCCAAAAATGTTGAACCTCTGCTGGAGAGGAACAGCCTCGCTTTATATAGAAGAAAGCAATGCAAAGCTTGTTCAACAAGCTTGGCAAGGGCTTCATCCCTCCATACACGTGTATGAAGGAGGGATGAGTGGAAACCAGCTGGCTCAAAAGATCTGGAGTGAAATTTGCTGAGACAAAGTGTTCTGCCGGCCATCAGTGGTGGTCGGAAGTGCCTCATTGATGGCCGGTAGGCTTTATCAATGGTAGACAGGGAGAAAACCATGGTCGGTAAGGCCAAAATGTGGTCGGCAGTGCCTCACAAGAAGCATGAAGAAAGGGCCAACACATGGTCCAAAAATGAGACAGAAAGAAAACAAGGTTTGGAAAGCTCAAACTTGTGACGTTCCACCGCGAAAGTCGAGTACTCAACGAGTAATCGAACTTGTGGCTGGATGTACTTGCAAGCACAACTAAGTCTTGAGGACGGTCAAAAATGGGGTATCTACAGTTCCTTTATTAAGAACTGTTATACATGTCTAGTCGTAGACTTTATTATTGAAGACTTATTAAAATTTGTGATTTATTTTCACACCATGGTATTTAGGCAACGACAACAATAGTACACAATGATCTCCCCATTGATGATAATGATGTTGTTGAAGTTGGTAGTGGAAACAGTGGTCCATGGCCTCAGGCAAATGAGGCTCTTTTCATTACCCTCATAGATGAGAAGGTCAAAACCAGGAGTAGTAAAATAACTGGGACATTCACTAAACAAGCTTGGGACAGGTTGAGAGATCAAATGAACGCAAAAACCCAATACCAGTATAACACACACTAGCTTCGGAACAAATACAATGAGCTGCATATTATGTTCAACAAATTTACAGCATTACTGAAGCATGCTGGTGTTGGTTGGGATAGCCAACGGCTTACTATCACTGCATCGGATGACGGTTGGGAGGCCCTTTACAAGGTTTTATTAACTTTTTACATTTTGTTTGCTACATTTAATTAGGGAATTCTTCATGTTAACCTAAAATTCAATGGTTTGTAGGTTAATAGCCATGTAAAGAGGTTTAGGAAGAAAGAGATGGTTTGCTACCATGAGTTATCTCATATCTTAGGAGACACATCCGCAACTGGTAAACTAGCTTACCCTTTTACCAAATCACCTTCTGAAAGTAGTGCTAGTTCTAATCCTGAATTTAAGGTAAAGAATAAGGACTTAGATGCATTACAAATTGATAGTGATAATGACAATGGAGATGGCTAAGGCAAGGGCAAGGGCAAGGGCAAGAGCGAAATGATAGGTAGAAAGAGTGAGAAGAGGAGCTCTTTTCAAGCTAATATTTCTGAAGCACTCAAAGAAAAGAGTGAAAATAGCAAGAGGAATGTGGACCTAATAGAAAAGCAATTGACAAGTGCTTCAGTTACTAATGTTGGCGATGACAGTGGTTCAATTGAAGGTGGCTCTACTACCTCACGTTCACTACTGAAAGAGTGCATGGCACTATTGCGTGCTATGGAGGAAATTCCTGCACCTGTTTACACTAAAGCTGTGAACAAGCTTGCATCGGATCTCATAATAAGTGAGGTATTTGTTGATATGTGTGAGAACCCGAATATACAAATCAAGTAAATAATTAAATAATAATAATTTCACAATCTCAAATATTTTGGTGGTTGTAACATGCCCGGGGCGTACCCGCGCGCGTTAAACAGTTTGGACTCCCGAGATCTCTTTGATCTAGTCTCACGAGTGCAATGTGAAACATAGATGAGAGTCCAAATTTGGCAACTTTTAGAAAATCCATTTTATTGCAAAACCTTTTGCCAGAAATGGACTGCATCATCAGATCTTAGAGTCGCCACCTAATATTTTGGGAAATTAGGAAACCTATGACTTGTGCCAAGGCCACTGTTCGTCATAACCAAAGATGCTTGGCTCGGAACCTTAGGTATAAGAGAGGAAGGTCAATAATGAGCACCCCTGCTCACCCGATCAAAGATCGGCCTCTATTAAACCATGATATGAATTTTATTTTCTTTATATGTTCATGTTCTGATTATTTAATAAATCCTAAAATTTACTATGTGAGGCATACAAGTATAGACTATGTCACCCACTTTGGAACAACTTGATTTCATGTTATTTTGAAAGAGTTTTGAAGATGTACAACCCAAATAAATTGAGTTTACTAACATGAAAATCAACATTATTCCAAATTAAGCAACACAACCTCCATCCACTGGCATTCACATAGTTATATCATATAAGTAAATAGCCTCATGGTAGAATGCTAAACACAGTAAGAAAAACACACACAAACGGGATGCTAAAGCATAAAAAATTACATGTTTGACGTCCTGCAAACAAGCTACAAAACAAAGTTAGTAAAATATACACAATCTTATATACAAAATCCTAATGCAATTCACTCATGAGATGTAACTAAAGATTCGGCTTCTAAGATATGACATGTGAATCATCTCAAGAACATTAGGTAGCGCACATAATCACATAGGAATTGATTAAATCCACAAATGCAAACTTAGTCGAATCAAGATGTATGAAACATGGATAAAAAGCATGGATATAATGAAAAACAAAATATGATGCATATTCACAATGAAAGAAGGCGAGTAAAAGAACGGGATAGAAAAAAGCGGGGTGGGGAATTATTACAACACTTGAAAGAATAATTACAAACCAAATTAGAGAGGGATGAGGAGAATATTACAACAAAATGAAAAAAACCTCACAAAACACTCAAAATAAAATAAATAAAAGAAAAAGCTTCATGTGCCTTGGAAACCACTAGAAGTTGGTTAACATCAGAAGACAATATCGTCTTGTCCAAAAGAAGCTAATCGGCCGACCAAATAGGCTGGCCAGCCAACTGGGCCTAGCAAAACCTGTCTTGTTGCAAAACCAAGAAAATGAACAAACAAGAAATATGTAGCTGGCTTGAGTAACTACTAGCGGTTAGATTAAAACAAGGAAACAAAAAGAGAAAGTGTAAAATTATAACAAAATTAACATGAACCTAAATTAAGAAAACAAATATAAGATAGAACATGCAATATTACAACAAAACTAATATGAAACTAATATAAGAGGATAGCTTTAAGCTAGGAAATGCAAGATTACTACACAACTACTATGAAACTAAAACAAGAAAACAAATATTAAGGTAGAATATGTAAGATTACAACAAAACTAACATGAACCTAAAACAAGAAAACAAATATAAGATAGTACATGCAAGATTACAACAACACTAACATGGATCTAAAACAAAAAAACAAATATAAAATGGAACATGCAAGATTACAACAAAACTAATATGAAACTAAAATAAGAAAACAAAGAATACAACTACTACAAAACTAAAACAAGAAGATAAATATATGATAGAATATACAAGATTACAACAAAACTAGCATGAACCTAAAACATGAAAACAAATATAAGATAGAACATGTAAGATTATAATAACACTAACATGAATCTAAAACAAGAAAATAAATATAAAATAGAACATGCAAGATTACAACAAAATTAATGTGAAACTAAAATAAGAAAAAAAATAACATAACTACTACAAAACTAAAACAAGAAAATAAATATAGGATAGAATATGCAAGATTATAACAAAAGTAATATGAAACTAAAATAAGAAAATAAATATAAGATAGAACATAATATGAAACTAACATAAGAAAATAAATATAAGATAAAACATGCAAGAAATGAAAGAATTGAAAATTCACCTTGCAAAGAAATATCGAACATCTTGATTTTCAAACTTCCTTTTGATCACTCTCAAGGTTGTGAATTATGATCTTAATCCTCAATTCAAAAGCTTGGAATTTGAGCTTAAAATGACGGTTTTGAACAAGTGTATGATCACTCTTTTCTTGGGAAGAATACTCTCTCTTTGGTTAAGGCTTTGAGTGATTTTTGACAAGAGGAGATGAGATGTAAGAGGCTATGTAACTTCACTAGCTTGGCAAAACAACTCTCTTGTTTTTAAGACTTCTTTTCCCTCAAATTCTAACATAATTTTAGCATTCTCTCCCTACCTTTCTCTTCTTCAAAAATCCTCCCCTCAATTCAAGACTAGAACTCTCATTATATAGCCAATGCAAGTGGGCAATGGTGGAAGACAAAGTGGAGTTAATGGGGGACAATGTATAATGGAGGTGAATGATGAATGGTGATGGTGTGGTGTGCTTTAGGAAAATGGATTATGACTTGAGATGATGGGATGTGATTATGAAAGTAGATAGTGAGTGGGGATGGTGGAATGTGATTATGAAAGTAGGTAGTGAGTGGGGATGGTGGGGTGTAATTATGAAAGTGGATGGTGAGTAGGGATGATGAGATATGATCATGAAAGTAGATGGTAAATGGAGATGGTGGAGTGTAATTATGAAAGTGGATGATGAGTGGAGATGGTGAGATGTGTAGATGATGAGTGGGGATGTTGGGGGATGAGTGGGTGCACTTGAATGGATCAAAAAATGGCTCAATGGGGTGTCCCAACAGAACTAAAACAAAGAAAAACGGGGCTGCTGCTGTTTTAGGCCGAGTCAACAAAATCTGCTATTAAGCTCAACTTTAAACGGGCATATCTCTCTCATATGGACTTGGTTTTAGGTGGTTCTTGGGTCTAAATTGAAGCCCCAAAAGTTTACGTTCCAATTTTGGTGGCCTCACAATTAAATTCCAAGTGTACAAAGAGATATGTCTAATTTAGTGAAGGTTGTTCATTTCCCTCGGGCCCAGGTCAACAAAATCTGCTCTTAAGCCCAACTTCAAATGGGCATATCCCCCTTATATGGACTTGGTTTTAGGTGGTTCTTGGGTCTAAATTGAAGCCCTAGAAGTCTACTTTCCAATGGTTATGGCCCCAAAATTAAATTCCAAGTGTACAAAGATATATGCCTAATTTATTAAAGGCTGTTCATTTCCCTCGGGCCCAGGTCAACAAAATCTGCTCTGAAACCCAACTTTAAATGGGCATATCTCCCTTATATGGACTTGGTTTTAGGTGGTTCTTCGGTCTAAATTGAAGCCCTAAAAGTCTACTTTCCAATGGTTATGGTCTCACATTTAAATTCCAAGTGTACTAAGAAATATGCCTAATTTATTAAAGGTTGTTCATTTCCTTCTTAATGATTTGATGCTCATTCTTTTCCTAAACTAGTTTTTTTTTCATTCCCTCATATTTCCTTCAAGTCCAAACCTACAAATAAGATATTTTTAAATATATTTTTTTCAAGGAGTTCACCTCCCTTCCATTTATTTCCACTTTGTCCTTACTCAATTTACTGAAAAGTGTAACATTTTAATCGAAATGGGAGTCTCGGAACATCGTAGAAACATTTAAAAAAAAATTTATTTTGAAAAGAAGGTTTTAAGGTCTAAAATAGTTTGGCCAAAAAATGTGTAAAGGTTGGGATTAAAGCTCAAATTCCATTTTTCTTGTTGAGGATTCTGTGAGAAACACATTCTAATTGTCATCACCGGATAATCAACAGAAAGCGCCCAAGTCTTAGGGCTGGTCAAAATGGGGTGTCTACAGTGGTGAATCCTAAAGTACAAATTAAATATTATTGAAGGATCTTTTAATTAGTTTTAAACCTAAAATAAATTTATGGTGAAAGTCCTTAATTTAGAAGCAAGATTTATTATTATAAAAAAGAAAAGAAAAGAATAGAGGGTGTGATTTGAACTCTAGACCACAAAATTATTAAATAAGACTCTTACCATTTGAGTTTCATATAACTTATATATATATTTTTGTATATTTATATATTTATTTGACTTATGTGTGCCCACCAGTAGTATAAAATAAAATAAACACAAACCCTAACAGTAGTAGCTTTGAGTTCCCATTCATAACAATCGTAACCCTTAAGAGTGAGGCAGGAAGAGAGAGACGGAGAGAAAGAGGGAGCAGCCACTTAACTTAGTTTAAGTGGACTAGCAGGTACTTAATCTTTGTTCATCTTACTTCCAGTAGCATGCTGAAACTTTATCTGTGTGGTTTAATTTGGAGATTTCATGGTTAGTGTGGTGGGTTTTTGGGTTTGGCTATGAGGTATTGTGTCAATGAATAAGTGGTTTGGTTTCAATTAAGGATTTGGTTTTTGGGTTTGTTTATATATTATAGGGTAAATTACAAACACCCCCTCGAGGTTTAGTAAAAATACAGATTCCCCCCTGAGGTTTGAGAAATTACAAATTCCCCCTTGAGGGTCAAATTTTCATAATAAATTAGGAAAAATTAGGGGGGAATCTGTATGAAAATAAAACCCTAGGGGGCAATTTGTTATGAAAATGTAAACCTCAGGGGGCGGGATGTAATTTCTCAAACCTCAGGGGGGAATCTGTATTTTCACCAAACCTCGAGGGGTGTGTTTGTAATTTGCCCTATATTATATTGAGTTAGCACTGTTTCAATTATTGATGATTAATATTCTATTTGAAGTTGATGTGGAATTAAACGGGTACATGGAGTTGAGGGTGTAATTTCTGAGTATGAAATTCTGCACGTAGCTATAAACTTTAAAAATCAAGAAATCATATCAAACGGATGAATTTTGAATTGAAATTTTTACAGTAGATTAATTATACATATTTAATTTAATATCTGAATTTTCTCATAATTTTTGGGACTCAAAATCCATATAAACTGATGCGTTCAAATCTGTCCAAAAAACTAATTTAAAACAGTAAGTTCGGAAGCATCGTTCTCTTTGGGTATAGATCCGAAAATTATCAAATTAGTGTCATTAGAATTGGTTACGAGTCTAGTTTCGTACATTTTTGTCTATGCATTGATTGCTCATGTATACTAAGATAACCATTAATTTCTTTAAGGTGCTGCAGAAAACAACCTGTTTGGATATAATTAATTGCAAATAATTATTTTGATAAGCAAATAAACTGAAACCAATTGGGTTTGAAACTTAGGATATATTAGTTGATATCCAGAGGGTTTTGGAATTTTTCGAATAGTGTGGAGTGAGTTTTGTAATTTTCAAAGTTAGCGAATAGATTGGGAATGCTTATTTAAAATTTTGTTTTATCTTAAAATTACTTTTAATTAAGTTTTGATTTGAACCCATGTCTTGGGTGATTTTAGACCTTGAAGAACATGAACTTAGGTAATATTTAAGAGTAACGGTGAGTTGGGTTAAGCCGTTTTAGTGCGCTTTAGTTGAGGTTATTTAGTTCCTATTCTTTAGTATTTTTAAATTAATAGTGACGTGTAGTTTTTATACTTGGTTCAGGGCACTAGTTGGATTTTTATACTCTATTCGAGGATTACATTATTTCATTTCCAGGTGAGTAGTTTCATGCTACATATTTTTATAAATGTACCCCTACCCTGAACTGTTGGAAAATTAAATTGTTGTTTAAGGACTAAACTGTTTTGATAAATTATTATATTATCAATGGAATCAAATTATTTCTGAAACATGTGTGAACTTGGCATACTGCAAACTTTTTGTTTTGATCTCATGTTTATAATGGTGAACTACCATGTTTTGCGAAACTGATGTGTATTGATTATTGGGACCATCTATGTATTTAGTTCAGGAAAATTATTCCACTGTGTGTGGTGACTTTGGCCACTAGGGAACAGATTCGGGTTGGGCCGTAATGACTCTAGTGCTCAACGATTGTAAGGAAAAGACCTAGGTTAAGCTAGGTGACCTTCAATGGGATCGTCTTAGAGAAAAGGCCCAGGTTGCCACCATGAGGATGACTCTTAGTTCGGTATTGGATCCAACGGGGCTTATAGCCTTGAGAACTGTGTGGCATATTACTTGTTATTTTCTTGGTACCCAGAAAATTATTGGTGTTCATGTTGTAATCTGTTTTAAGTGAAAAATGTCATTTATCATGTTCTCGAGAGACAAGAGTATTTTAATTGTTGAACTGTGGAACCTTCTTTTTGAAACAGATTCTCTTTACCAAACTGTATGCCAATCTAGTTTCTGCGATATATATTATTTTGGAATTGAACCCTGTTTTCAAAACTGTATTTACTATCCATGTTGCTACTCACTGAGCTATCAGCTGACTTAGTTGTTTATCATTTCCAGGTGTTAGAAGGACTTAGAGTGGACTCATGGCGTAGCGGGGACTCAATTGCATGGACCTCTAGGACATTCATTTATTTTGTTTTAGACTGCTATGTCAAGTTTGTGCATATTTATATTTATTTTTATTGAGGTTCATTTAGGATTATTTTGATATATGGGTTATTTATATCCCATAAGTTTGGATGGTATTGATTACGGTTGATTTTTCCATTTATACTTGTGGTATGACACTGGATTGAGTTTTGGTTATTTATTAATAGACTATGTATAGTTATTCAACGTGTATGAATTCATATTTAGGCTTACGTGTGCCTTGGGCTAAGGCCCTATGGGCCACGGCCGGTCATACCTGGGTTTGGGGTGTGACAATATGCCTGCTGGTAGAATGAGGGGTTGGGTCCTTAATCTTTGAAATTTATTTTCAGAGAGTTCAAGCTTGGAGTGGTATGTCTTTGTGTTGTTTTATTTACTAGTAATGTTGGATAATATTTGGTAGTTCAATATGTTAGTTCGTTTTGATGTTTTCATGGTATTTGCTGATTCAATGTATTGTCCTTTTTTATTTTATTTTATTTGTTTTAAAATTATTTATTATGGAAGCAAAGTTGGGTGTATGCAGCATGTTTTTAATATTGTACTTGAATGCTATTACATTGTGAGTTGATGGGTAGGTATCAAATTGTTGACAATGCACTTGAATGCTACTACTATATTCAATGAATGCTACTGCTATATTTAATGATCTTGAATGCTATTACAATGGAAGTTGATGGGTAGTTGAAGTATTGATCACAAACAACCCAACTTGAATGCTACTGCTATAATCAATGATCTTCTCCTATATAATGCTTGTTGGTGGTCATTCCAAGTGTTTTTTTTATCAAGAGTCCAACAAAGCTTCTGCATTGTCAACAATTGGAAAAGGTAAGTATGACCATATTTACATTTGTTTTCTTAAGAGTCCAACAAAAATTCTTACTGCAATACATTATATATATATTTTTATAAACAAATTTTTACTCATATTTTCTTACTACACTAGACAAACATAAAGGCTCACATTAATACATATATATATATATATATTTGGGTTAAAAAATTTGGTATTTTCCATGGTATTTAGGTTCCACTACATTTGTCTCTAGTAGTAATAAATTGATGAGAAATATGTATAACATTATGACAAAAATATGCACATGGAAAATTTGGATCACTAATTTTTGACCTCTCACTTTTATTTGCATAATGTCCATGACATTATTTTGGTGATCAAGATTTTGCGTAATTGTAACAATGTTGATAACATTATTCATATGGAAATTATTTTATTTGGTTTGGTTTTCAAAATCTGGTTTTAGATTTGAAAAAAATAAAAAAATAAAAAATTCTTCTGTGACCATATTTTCATGTATTTTTATTATCACTAATATTTTTGTTTTTAAGGGGTCAACACAATATCACAATGATATATATGGAGCCGATGCATGCTCTTGATTTGAGTTTTGACTCAGACAGTGACGATGAAAATATACAATTTCTGGTGTCTGTAGCACTACATGAGTATTGTGATACTTACCTTCAACCTAGACCATTCCAAACGTCCATATTACAAGGACATGACTACGTATTAGAAATATTGAATGGAAATGAAACAAGGTCCAAGGAAAATTTTAGAATGGAACCAGATGTATTTATTAGTTTGTGCGAGGCACTTAAGGTATATGGTAAACTGGAACACTCACGTTATCTAACTATCCAAGAGTAAGTTTGTATATTTTTGCTAACAATTGGTCAGAACGAATGGAGTCGTATTGTCCAAGAGCGATTCCAACATTCTGGCTAAACCATCTCCAAATACTTCAACCGAGTCTTGAATATGTGTAGGCTTGGTAAATAAGGCCTCTAGATTTTGATGAGATGCCTACAAAAATCCGACATAATCCATGATTCTATCCTTTTTTTTAAGGTAATCACATACATAATATTTGAAGTATATTTTCTAGTAAAATATCTTGCATTTTTAAAGTCATTTGTCAAATAAGATTGTGTTGGAGCAATTGATGGTACCCACATATCTGCAAGGGTGCTAGCATTAGAGCAAATACCATATCGGGGTAAGCATACTGTTACAACGCAAAAGGTAATGTGTGCTTGCTCATTTGACATGCAATTTATGTATGTATTGGCCGGTTGGGAAGGCACTGCAAGAGTGTTCATTGAAACCATACATGATCCAACAAATTTATTTTCAATGCCATCAAGAGGTACGTATTATATGGCATTTTGTTAATTTATAATGAATATTCTTCTGCCAACCTATAATAATAGATACATACATGTTGAACAGATAAATACTATGTTATTGACTCTGGTTATACAAATATGCCTAGCTTTTTATCGCCTTACCGTTGTGAGAGGTACAAGCTAAATGAGTTTCATACTCAACATCGACAACTAAGAAACAAGAAGCAAATGTTCAATTACTGACACTTCTTATTGCACAACGTGATTGAGAGATACTTCGGTGTTTTGAAGGCTCGTTTTTCAATTTTGAGAGATATGCCTCCATATTCAACTAAGATGCAGAGGTACATCCCCATTGCATCTTGTACAATACACAACTGGATTAGGATACATTCTCAAGGTGACAAATTGTTCACTGAATAGGCCAATCCAGATCGTATCATTGAAGATGCTAGGCCTAGTGGAGGTGGTAGTAGCAGCTCGACACATGCAGGAAGTAGTTCTCAGCAATCAATTGACGTAGACATTAGTCAACCTCAACTATGTCACATGTCTGATATAAGGAATCAAATTGATGGTCAAATTTGGAAATCTGTCATAAACAATTGAAATATTGTTTATGCGTACAATAGATTGTGGAAGATGTTTTTTATAGTTTGTGGAAGAATTGAGATATTATTATTATGGTTTGTAAGTTGTTATGAACATTACTAATATGGTTATTAAATTTATCTACGGTTGCTATTGTATCAATATGGTTATTATAGATGCTTATTATAATGTGTATGATCCCATTGTCAAAAATAAAAATAAATAAATAAATAAATATTATAGGCCTTAACAAACATGTTTTTTAGTTTATGTTTTTAAAATTTTTCAAACATTTTGTCTAAACCAAACGCATTTATTATTTATATTTTTCTAAAAATAAACAAAATCCAGTTTATAAAATTTTTGTAAACATAAACAAAAAATATAAACATTACCTAACGCTACTTAAATGACTCAAAATATAAATGCAAATGTTTTTGTTGACGTAAACTTACCATCTTTATGTCTCATAAAATCGCTCTTTATTTTATTTCTTGATTTTTAAAAGAATCCTAATAAGTTAGCTTAATTTTTAGGTTCCTTTGGGCATAAGTTTGCACTACAGCAATCCATTTTAAACCCAATTCATCATTAATATGGAAACTTTCTAAAATTTGAGCCCATAAACGTGTACTCTTTAGCAAACCCAATCCAAATAGAATTAGAAATCTATGCAAGTGTGTGTATATATAGAAAACGATATAAGTTAAGTCAAGTTATAGGTTTGCAGTAACAGTGGTAGTTATATAGCTTGCTGTTTTTTATTCTCATTCCCCTCATGGCTTCCAAGCTCATAATCTCCTTTGTCATTCTTCTTATTCTTTTTCACTCGGTTCTCTCAAGCTTTCCAGTTACAAGCGCAACCGAAGAAAAAGGCCTTCATGGATTTGAAGTTTCCAAGATCTCATGTGATCTCTCCAACAAGGGTTACATAAGAATGTCAATGATATTGGATCAAACACTCCAAACCTTTACACCTTCTAAACTAATCAACAACAAAAACACCCCTCTCACCATATTCTTCCCTACCGACAACGCTTTCTTCTCTCTCAATCCAGCCTTGCAGATCTGTCACTATCCATGGTACGACGATGGTGAAGTTGCGAAGAATGAACAGAAGATCATCAATACTATTAGCGATTCAGTAGATGAAAATGTTGAACTCAGCATATCGTTAAAGTTGATCATCCTCTTTATGGGATTTATTAAGCTTTGCATATTACTACTTCTATAGATTATTTATAGATTTGGTGGTGGAGACCTTCATTAGAATCAATTATGAGATTTTAGGATTGTTTCATGGAAGGAGGTGGCATTTTGGATTGCTTTCATGATTGTTTATTTTCTATTTTCTTAAGTTCCCTGTGTCTTCTGCAAGACGGTAGTAGATTGTCCATGCAATATTTATCTGCCACCATATATCACAATACTCACAAATATTAATTTATGTAAAAATTTCAAATTACAAAAATCTCAGAAAATAATCTAATAATGTAGTAATATAATCTCTTGAGATTGTGGGATTAGATGGTGTTTTTGTTGCATCCTTTCACAAAAGTAAATTTAGGGTAAGTTTGGTGCAATTTTACTTATAACTTATGTGATAAAAATAATTTAAATAAGTAGAGAGAGAAGAAAAAAAAAAAGATTATTAAGAAGTTATTAGATGAATGGTGCTTTTAGGTTCAACTTTTTAATTATTAACATTCTGTTTGTAAAAAGTTGCACAAATACGCCTTTAGAATCTTAAACAACCTATAAGGGGAGGTTTGGCTATTAGTTTAAATAGCAAAAAAGTTATATAAAAAAAATTAATATAAAAAGTTAATGGAGAAATTACTTATCAATTTAACTTTATAAAAATAATTACAAATTAGTTAAAATTTTTATTAATATTAATAATTAAAATTATAAGTAATTCAATGATTTTGTAATTATTTTTCTGACAAATAGATTGGATTATAATTTTTCTAAAAGTTAATCCATTCTCTTTATTTTTTTACATGTCTTTTGATAAAAAGTCAAAAAATTACTAAGAAAGTCAATTTCCAAATCAATCATAATTCACAAAAAATTATTAAATATACTCCCATACAGTACCATGTGACATTTTTGTCTATGTGATACTCATGTGTTCCAAAATATCACAACAGACACTAAATGAGGCAACTTTTAACGTTTAACTATCTAATATAAGTGTTCAGCATGTCTTATTATTAGGAAAAAAAAAAAAATTGATATGTGAATACCACATAAATAATGTCACATAATACTTAAGAACTATTAAATAATTATTTCTAAATTCATTTATAACTTTACCAAGCATAATGAAATATTTCAAAGGAAACCAAGATCAAGATGCATGAAAGCATCAAAAATAGATACAGAACAAAAAAATAGTTGTTTTTGATTCATGAATTTGGTGAGACATTTGAAAAAAGGAAAAAGAAAAAGTTAATTAAAATGTGAATATAATATAGTTACATTTCACACATATTTCATAGTCCTTTTCCCTTTCTCTTTTTGAATCTTTATTTAAATTTATGAATCAAACACAATATATGAGAATCCATGTAGATAGATGTATGCTTTTATATTTTATGGTTTTTGGAGCATCTATTACTTTCGTGTGAGCCGAGTATAAAAATTGTACATTCGGCAAACAAAGCACATATAGGCATCATGGGCCCAGACCTAACTAAGCCCACTGGATTGCAGAGGTTCAAACACCGAGCAACTTGCTTGACGATCAAGTGATACGCCAAATAAATGATACCCAACAGGATCGACGAACATCCAGGCTGAGTACTAGAGTGGGTCTAGGCTATCCCTTTTTGTAGGCGTAGTAGGAACTTGGGCCCTAACATTGTGATGATGATGACAAACGTGCCAAATTACGTAGGAAATATCTACATCAAGACTCTATAAATAGAAAGAAGAAAGAAGGAAAATGTATGATCTATCACCTAACTTGACTTCATTTTCAAAATATGTAACCCATCTCCTCTCATCCAAAATCTAACTTAACCGTCGGAGTGCTAATTCTGCACCCCCGATAGGAGTATTTCTTGTTTCAGGCACCGGAGCGAGGATCTAACAAAGGTCTATTTGGGACGAAGGAATATTACAGAACCACCCCTCACCATTAGTACCGTCTGTGGGAGTATTCAAACTCATCTATAGCAGACCCAGCTATCAATCCTCCAGCCAACGAAATTGATATGACAACAGTAGGAGAATCCTCCAACCTGGATGGAACTCCCACTTGACGGGTTTCGAATTTCGACACATTAACTCCATCTTTACCACCAACATCCACTGAAGATACAATGCGGATTCTTATAGACCATGCTAAATGCCACGAACAACGTTTCAAAGTCATGACTGTTGAGAATGAGCTTCTTTACCAAGAGTTGGTGAAATCTCAGAAGGCTTCACACCATGAATATGGCTAGTCTTGAATGAAAGGAACCAATCAACAACACCCCTGAAGACATGGCGATAGTAACAGTTCTATAGATTCGTCACAAGGTGAGTTTAGGAAACATAACCGAAATAGTGACTTGAGCTCGTCTGATGAAGATAACTCCTCGCGGGCACAACATCAAATGTGAAAATCAAAGGATGATGATTCAACTTGGAGAATAGGCACAGTCCGTTCGTTCGACAGATAGCAAAGGCTATCTTACCCAAGAAGTTCAATGCACCGTCATTTACACTTTATAATGGAAAGTTGGATCCCATTGACCATGTACGTCATTATAAACAAGTTATGACGTTGAATACAGACGATAAAGCATTAATGTGCTGCATCTTTCCTAGCAGCTTAGGTCCACTAGCTGTTAGATGGTACTATAAGCTTGAGTCAGCTTCAATTAAGAGTTTTCATTAACTCCAGAAATCTTTTCAATCCAGCTTCATCACTAATGAAACACAACCAAACAAGCAAATTCCTTGTGGGTGATGAAGATTGGAACTAATGAGACTCTCCAAGCATACTCAGCACGATATTGGGAATGCTTCAATCTTGTTGATAACAACTGCTATGACTCCATGGCTATAATACCTTCAAAATGAGACTCCACTCAAACAGCCCATTTCGGAGCTCGTTAACCCGACGATCGCCAAAGTTGGTCTGGGCCTTGATGAAGAATGTGAAGGAATATTGTAAGGTGGAATATGACGCACTCCGAACAAGTAGGGCTTCAGGCTTTAGAGTCGGCAATACCAATTATGGCTCAACCACTAATAGTTGTACCATAAAGTACGGAGTCACATTGCCAAGGTAAAGCCTAGAGCCAAGAAAGAGATCTAATAGGGATAACAGTCATGGTTCATGCTAACACAATGAGCAATATCAAGTTGATACTAGAAGTCCACGACGGTCTGACAAGAAGTACATGGAGTTTACTGAGTTGATCAATCAGATCCTCCCCAATATCAAGCACCGCACCTTTTTTAATTGCTTAGCTAAAATGTATGGGCCTTCTAATATGAGAAGAAGAGATCAGAGATGCGAGTATCACCAAGATCACAACCACTTGACAGATAAATGCTACGCCTTGAAGGATCATTTGGAGAATTTCCTAAGGGATGGTCATTTGTCTGACTACCTTCTAATGAGGGCTGCACCAGCCAACGCCTTAACCATACGGCCAGAATCTCCCCCACTCGGCATAATTTAAGTGATCTATAGTGTCCCATCTTTGAACAGGGTAAACTCGGTTCAGGTACATCCAGCTGAGAGATCCACACAGTCCCATCCAGAAGTAGGATTGCAACCAAAGACGCAGTGAGGGAGGCCGACCAATGAAATTAGCTTTTCTGATGATGATCTCGTCGGACTCACCCTTTCCTATGATGATGCCCTCATAGTGGAGTTGAGGGTAAACAAATACTCTGTCGAGCGAATCCTAATTGATTAGGGAAGTACTTCGAAAATCATGTACTACAAAACTTTCCTTAAACTTGGCCTTAAGGACGTGGATCTCAAGCCAACCGATTATCCCTTCTTTGGCTTTAATGCCAACGCCGAATACCCGCTCGGCAAGATTGTGTTGCCAGTCCTTGTTGGCATTAAGACAATAGACGTGGAATTCCTAGTTGTCAAGCTCCCATCTTCTTACAACATTATTATAGATCGGACGTGGCTCCATGCAATGAAGGCCATGTAGAGTACATATCATTAACTATTGCAGTTCCTTATTGAATTTGACATTAAGCAAATTCAAGGATCTCAGAAATTGGCAAATGAATGTTATCTTACGGATCTTAACAAAAAGACAAAGGAGCGTAAGGTCAACTCAACAGAGATTTTGGATTAGGAGATTCTTGAAGATGTGGGGAATACTCCGGTGGAAAAAGTAATCAGAGAGTTGGATGGGGTCGAGATTTCTATAGATCCAAAGAAGTTTTGCCTTATTGGAGTGGATCTTGATGTTGCCGAACGACAGGAGTTAGTTGCCTTTCTTCTCAGTGTCATTGATGTTTTTGCATAGACTCCATATAAGATGCTTAGAGTCAACCCAAAAGTGGTTGACCAAGTAGAGAGAACCAGGGGTGGGCAAGAAGATACGCTAGCCAGAGTAGTCACTATGGTCGTTTTTGGAGAGAACCAAAAAGAAATTCACCTTTCATTCTCCAAACCGTTAAAAAATGCATCGTTACTACCTGCAGTAAATGTCATCTTTGAGAAGCCATGCCTGGAAGCCAGTAACCACCTCCGTCCTTTGTACATTATAGGATTGTTGGATGGTGTTCCAGTCAATAGGCTTTTGGTAGACAATGACTCTATAACCAATCTCATGCCTAAAGCTATAATGCAGAAATTGGGCAAGACAGAGAAAGATTTGTTACCTTCTAATGCCAGCATCACAGATTTTGTAGGAGGGTTAATGATTTCTCAAGGAATCTTGATCAAGAACTTGATTGTACAAGGTAAAACCCTAACAACTCCTTTCGTCATCATTAACTCTAAAGCAGCCTATAACGTTCTATTGGGTAAAGATTGGATACATGCCTGCATGGTTATTTCTTTCTCTCTTCATCAGTGCCTTATATTTTGGAATGATAAAGATGTTGAAGTAGTCTGGGCAGACAGAAAGCCATTTGTAGCTTCTGCAAACCATGCAGAGGCAATGCTCTATAATGAATAGATTGGACCTATGAAGTTTTCAAGAAAGGACAAGTATGGTCGTCTAAAAACCATAAACTCATCCAACCATTCCTCAGCAGAAGAGATGGAAAGTGTCTAAAGAGCTAGTTGGCCCCTTAGTCTTAGAAATTAGCGGGCCAACATCTAGATTCACATAAAGGTTTAAGAATGGACCCAAGGCCCTCGGACACTAAAAAGGTCATGGCCCTTAGTCATGATGGCCAAGTTGATAGCCTACCTGACAGAAACAAAGTTAGCAGGTCTAGATCAAGAAGAGGATGGGTACTCAGGATACAATCAGATTTTCATAGTAGAAGAGGATACATCCAAAACAGTTTTCCACTGTCCTGGTGTATTGGGAACATACGAATGGGTTGTAATGCCTTTCGGACTTAAAAACGCTTAGGTTACTTACCAGCGTGCCATGAATTTCTTATTTCATGACATGATAAGCCAATTTATGGAAATATACATTGATGATGTAATGGTAAAGTCCAAACCTATGAGGAACATTTAGCAGATCTGAAGAAATCTTTTAAAAGAATGAAGGAATGCAACTTGAAAATGAATCCTTTGAAATGTGCTTTCGATATAACAACATGCAATTTCTTAGGATTTTTGGTTCATCAGAGAGAAATGAAGGTTGATAAGAACAAGACAAGGGCAATCTAGGAAGCCCAGCCTCCTATCTGCAAAAAGGAACTACACAAACTTCTAGGACAGCACAATTTTATTAGACGTTTCATTTCCAATTTGTAACACCCCAAAATAATAACAATAACCTAACTCATAGTATTTAATATAAATATAACATGTGAAACAATAACCTTTCATTTATACTCCTTGATCATACAAAAGATGACATATGTGCATATAAATTCATAAATCCTAGATCTTGAATGTATAGCATATGACATGTGTACAAGAATTGAAATAAAAGGAAAATCAAATATTTTTAAGCCCTAATGGCTACATATTTCCTAGTCAATGCTTGGGTACAACAAAATTAGTTCAACTCAACATAGTTAAAGCCCGAGGCTTTTACAAAAATAATTACATCCAAAAAAAAAAAAAAAAAAACAAAAAAACAAAACAAAAGAAGTTCTTATCTCTAAGTCCTCCCAAGCTATGTCCTTGGTGGAGGCATATCATCAGCACCTGAAAGTTATTTTCCATATAGGGTGAGCTAAAGCTGGGTAGAGATATTTAACACAATGTATATACCTTAACGAAGTCATAAGGTGAATGCATATGCATGCCATTTGTCAACATTATACTTTTCCATCTCAAAACAATGCAATGCCATACTTATATATTAATTAATGAAAATATCCTTTTATATCAGAAAATAGGGCAATTGATACAAAACACTGGAATCTCTAGGTACGTATTTGCCAGCAGGCTATGCAAGCACCACTAAAGCCATTTTACTGGTACTGACTGGAAGGATCGGCACCTAACCGCGCAGGTTTCTGGACTTTCACCAAGGACACACAGACTAACAATGTAAACCACAACCATACCCTCTAATCAGATTCACCAAAGTATACACCATTTTTTTTTTTCTAAAAAATAATACATTGTCAACGTTTAAGTATGAAACAATGCGCAATGCAACATGTATGAGTAATTACTTTCAATTCACCTAATTCTCACGCAATTTCTATAACAATCAAAGCTATCCTCCAACAATAGCCCAAAACATATATTTTTATTCCAAAGTTAATTTCCAACAAAAGACATAATCTCATTATTTTCAAAATGGGAGTGATATTACATATCCAACTCCACCCTCATTATCAACAAATTCATTCATTTTATCTTTTCAAAACCCAACATCTTTTCATTTTTTTTTTTTTTCCAAAAATCAAATATCAATAATTTTTGAACAAAACCTCCTTTACTTTGAAAATCACATTTAAGTAAAGATATTCCAACATTTTTACACATCTCAACCATAAACACATTCCTACAACCTTTCTCAAGCACCCATTTCAAAACCTGTCTTTTACATTTTAAAATCAAGCCCTAGGTTCAACTCAAAATATCCAAATCACTAGATCCTTTCAATGAGCAAATAACTAGGTTAAAATCATATGAGAGGTTGAAGAAATCCATACTTTAAGAGTAGAAAAGGAAGAGAGCAAGTGTGAAACTTTGGCAAAGTAGGAAACGAGATCCTCTTCGATTAGATCGAAGCTCACGACGAGCTTTACCTTTTTCTCGAAAGAGCAATGGTAGAGAAATCAATGAATGATGGGGTATTTGAGGTTTTAAGCAAGAACTAGAGAGAGAAAGTGAAGAAACTAGGGTTTTGGAATGTTTTAGACAGAGCGAGGAATGAAAAAGAGATCAAAAAATCCATTTTTTCGAACTGATAAATGTGTAGACCACTCGAGCGACCAAAACAATGCTCGAGCGTCAGAGACAATAAGTGGCACCATTTGAGTGACCAAAACACCACTCGAGCGTACAATGACCCTTTTCCAGAAGTTTTGCGGATAGAAGAAGACTGCTCAAGCACAAGAAGGACCGCTCAAGCGAAGATCGCCTTACTCCCAGAAGTTTTGCAGATCTACTTGTGGTTGGAATCAAGCACTTCAATGCCTTCATTCTCGAAGGAATTGGTGTATCCAGAGTAACCTTGGCCGCTACAAGGGCCTTGGTCCATCCATGTTTAACCTTGAATTTTTAAACTTGAGCGCTTCATCAACATAAGTGTTAGTGGATGACTCCTCCCATTGTTGGTAGGCTTGAAATGTTGATTGTTTAGCTTGGATGAGATCAGCCTTGACCTTTATCAGCTCAGCATCTCTTGCGTTGTAAACTACTTCAAAAGTAACAACTCTTTCCTCGGCAGCAATGCGTAGTTTCAATATCTCTTCAGCTCTGACATGCTCGGCAAAGGCCTCCTCATTTGCTACCATAAGATTAGCTGTCGCCCCTTAAGCTTTATTCTCTTTAGTTGCCACTTGGTCTTTGAGCTCGCCAACCAAGTTCACTGCATTGTGATGTCAAAACCAAAAATTTATTTGGAGAAGTAATTACCAGATTGTTGCCTAGGTTGCAAGGACTTTGCTATCGCGTCATCCTCGGTATGATAATTTTCCTTGTCCAAGGGAAGCATGATTGTCTTACCCATGCTAAGGGCAACCATAGGCTATTTAAGAGTTGAAGCACCAGTCAGTACGTTCACACCCTTCACTTTAGGTTGAATCACAAAGGGTTCTAAAATGCCCAACGCATAGGAGGTGTGATCCCTCTTCTTGACAGGTTCAACTGATTCGGCAAGACGCTTAGAACCCCTTTGAGTAGCCTCTTCCATGGTCACGATAGCGGGGGTTGTTTTAGTTGCCGGTGGCTGGGGAATTGCAATAACCTTTTTAACGCCTGGCATGCTAGTCAAAGGTACAAGTTCCCTGCTCTTTTCAGCAACCGTTATCTTATTCTTTATGGCCATCTTCTCGGCGTTATCCCTTTTGGCGATCTGCGATAGGGACATTTGCTTGGCACTCATATCTTCAGTTGAGCTTGACAGATCCTTTAAATCTTGAAAGATGAAGTTAGTGTCATCATAAGTGAGTGGTTAGCGATCTGCTCGGTTAGAAAAGATTTCAAACTTAGGAGATAGATTGAGTTCTGACATTCCAACTTTTTCGTGTGAAAAGGTTATTTGCCAACTCCCTGTCCTCGGCTCTTACTTTAACACTTTCATCATTGACTAAATCAGCTCATTCCAACACCCCGAATCTAAGGGCGTCACCATATGTAATGGCTACTAGATGAGTTTCCCCTTCAAGGATTGACACGTTGTCAACGGCAGTAAACATGGTGTAGGTGGAGTTGTATCTCAAAAGGATGTGGGCGACACAGCCTTGACTTTGCCAATATCTTCGGCCAATATAGTCTAAGGCTTTCCTTACTTGTGCAATCACCTCAGTGTTCCTTGTCTGGAGAGTTTTATTATTATTATTATTATTATTTATTTTTATGTTGGCACTAACAAAAATTAAATCCGATCAAAAACAATTTAGAAAGGCATTTTTCAAATGTAAAAGTATAGGCTATTCAACCATCTAGGTCACCTTTAAGTCTAGGAATGGGGTTTGAGCGGTCTTCCTCAGCATCAAATTCCAAGTTGCCCCAAACTAGGACCATTACTTTATCAATGTTTTTGCCCGAACTAGCTAATATGGTTACCAATTAGTGGTCCATATCCTTGGCTTTCAGGAAAAATCTTCCAAGCTGACCAGAAGATATGCCGAGGGAGTAGTAGTGTCAAATAGTAGAAATGCTAAGATTGATCCCAAGGATGTTGTTCAATTCAACAATCCCCGTTATAATGTGGAAAAAATTGATGTTTGGTTGAGAGGGAATTAAGCCTCAGAAACGAAGGATGATTCGCAACAAATGATGAATGGGGAAGCAAACTCCTTCCTCAGCGATGACCAACAACGGCAAAGCAATGGTGCTCGTGTTAGCCATTTTGTGATGACCACCTCCTTAATTAAGCAAATTAATTATCTTGATTATATGTTTATTGTTAATTATGTGATTATGTGTTATAAAGTGTTATTGACTTGCCATGTGATTATTTAGATGGTGTTATTAAGGACAGATAGGCTAGAGTGAAAATTAAAACTGTCTGATTCGTTAATTTTAACAAGTTAAAATTAAATAATAGGATAGAAATTAGAGCCTAATTCACGTTAATTTATTCAAATTTAGTGTAATTGAGATTATATTGTGATAAGGATTAATATAATTTAATTAGCAATGATTTATTAGCCTTAATTGCATTAATTGAAATATTAATAGAAACTTAACATCGTAGTCATCTATTCATCCATTTAATTGGTATAAGGAAAAATAGTGGGTCTTGTTGAGCCATACACAACACATACACGTAGAGAGAGATGGAGAGTCTTTGAGAGTGAGATCTCAACAAAGAGAAAGAAGAAGAAGAGAAGAAATAGAAAGTGAAAAGAAACTAGAAATTGAAGATCAATCCTCCACAATTTATTCACTTTAGGTAAGAATTCTTTTTTCTAATCTCATGAAGTGGAAGAATTATGCTCATAAATTATGGAATTCAAATTAAACAAGATGAATTTGGGTTTAAGTGAAGGATGTGTGAATGTAATTGATAGATAATACATGCATGTCTTGGTATGGAAGAATTAAGCAAATTCACTTCATATAGCTACATGCATGACATAATTACATGGAAATTTGGTTTCATCCATTTGAATTCTTGCATGGTTCTTCAATTGAGAGGGAATTCCATGGAAGTTTGAATTTTAGAGCTTACACTTGCATGTTTTATACATTTACATAACAAAGTGAGGGTTTGATTTCTTCATGACAATTTGAGGTTGTTTTAAACTCATGCATTTTTGTTTGAAGCTAGAACTTGTGAATTCAAGTGTTTTTGAAGAAATTTTGAGACTTCAAATGTATGGAAATGAAGTTGTTGTGATGCCCCAAAAAATCGTGAACATTAGAGAATATATTAACAATTAAATATAGGGTGTACCTAAGGTTAGGAGTCTAGGAAACGACACTAATGAGTCCTATGGCCAATAACCAAGTCAGATCCCAGATCACCGAAGGAGTCAAATTAGCCTCCCTTCTAAGTCCAGTTTTCTTAGGTAGCGCACTACCCTTTTGACAAATCTTAAAAGGCATTGACGCAAGGTCTCATAAGCAACACAAAGCTAGGCATAGGATTACAAGGTAAATAATAATTAGAGTGTCTCAAATTTTAAATTTACAAAACGAGTCCCATTACTATTACAATCCAAGAATAAATAAAAGCACAGTCAAACTAATAAGCAAAATGGTTCTGAACTTTCTCTAAGGCAAACTTAAGTCTTCAAATGTCTTTGACTCTTCGTACATTTCTTCGATACTTGGCATGAAACGCCATAAGCTTTGAATGCCCAGTAAACACACACACACCCCGTCCCCTTTTCCCAATCTAATACACAATAGTTACAACAATAAGGGAAATGAGCATGACATTCAAGTAATTAACATAGGTTACAGGGTTAGTTTTTAGTAGTCTAGAAATCCCCCAAAGAGATTTCGTCTTCCCAACCGCAAGAATTGGACGCGGATGATTCGGTATGCCCCCTCTTTTACTGCTTTGTTGCAAAACTTACCTCGGATGCCTAGCAACAGTTATATACCGCGTAGCACCAACCGCAAGGTCTCAAAAGAGACGGTAATAATGGGCCTTGCACAAATCCCTCCTTTCACCAAATACCTAGGGTCCAAATATAACCATTTCGTTCAAGGGTTCCAAAAACCACTTGCACAAGACTTTAACTTCCAAATAGGGAACACATTCCGTCAACCAATCAATATCTTCTTAACTTGTCCAAAAATTCGCAGCCCATTACCACCCATTAAGTTTCTCGTTTGAGTTAGATAATTTAAATCAGAGTTAGGACATGCTCTTGAAACAACATCTATTGCACAAGTTTGAACAACTAAATAGTACAAATAGAAGGAAATAAAGTTACAACACATGAGATTCACATATGAAGATAGGCACAAGTAGCTCTAGGCATATTCAAGTAGTTAAGGGAATAATTTCGCATAAGAATATAATTTCCAAATTTGCATAAGTGTGAGCACCATTGAAGGATTAAAATAAAATACATAAACCTATGACACGTGTAATATCATACCGAGACATGATCATAAATTAATAAGCACATTTATGAACACAAGAGCATAAAACACCAATGAAAGCAGAATTTTCAGATTCAGTACTACCTGCAGATTATACTCAAAAGGGCTATTTCAGATTTTTCCAGAGCCCGGCCTTCCTATGTTCGTAGGGAATTTTATTTAGTTCTCAGAACATTTTTCAGAAATGGAACAGATTTTCTAAATTCTTAGTTATTTTAGAAATACTCCAGCTCTGTCCAGATTCGTCGACCGTTACGAAAATCGGATTTTCTCACAAACCGCAAACTCGTTTTCAATGAAACCAATTTTACTTGAAAGCTAACTCCGTAAGAAAGATTTTGAAATAAAATAGACGTTCAGAGTATTTTTATACAATTTTCTAAAATTTTTACAAGGTGGCTGTAAAATAGATTTTTCTGTCACAGTTCTTGAAAATAGAAAGTTGGTGAGAAAAGAGGTCAGCTGGTGGAAATTTTCCACTTCTATTGTGATGAAAACATGCTAAATAATATATATTAAACTCAGAAATTTAAGGTGAAGGTGTGCCTTTGAAAATTTTGAGAGATTGATATGGAAAAAAGGTAGTCTTATACCAATTAAGAAATATAGAAGAATGGTAGAATCAAGGCTCAACTCCTTTCATTTTTAACACAAGAATACCATTAGAACACATCTGAAAATACCATTTTAAACTTCTAATAACATGTATTTGAAAAAGGAAAATGAATGAGAGAGTTGTGTTTTGGCTTACTTGAAGGTTGTTGGAATTGCTAGCAAACTTTTTCTTCCTCTCCTCTCTTCTACCAAGCTCACCCTCCTTCCTTTCTTCTCTCTCAACTGAATATAGTGTGTATAAGTGTTGTTCTTGTATGTAAAATGCTAAGGGAGGGGTTGTTTATATAATGAATTTGGTGCAAAAGGTGCTAAATGCCCTTTGGTTGGAATTGGATTGGATAGTTTGGATTTAGTTTGAATTCAATGGAATAGTGGAGGATTAAAGGTCTTAAATAGGTTCCTAAATATGATCTAATTAGGGTTTTCCTCCTAATCAAACCAACCTAGTTGCATATATACATATATATATATATATATATATGTTTGTACCAAGTCAAATATTTTCTTTCTTAAATCATGCAAAATTGTCTTAAAAAGTACATTCGTCATATCTATGTAGGTATGGTTGGCCATAAATGGTGATTTGAGGGACTTATTTTATATATTTTTTGTGTACAAATCTTGAAAATTGTAAAATATAATGTTAAAAAAAGATTTTAGGGTACAAGTGTATACATAAATATATAATGGTACTTGTTTGGGGTCAATTTTTGATTTAATAAAAATGTGAGGGCTTGGGCTTAATTAAAGTATTTGTTTCAAGTGAAGAGTTAATAAATTAGTGTTAGGAAAAAATAATTCAGATTGTATTATCTTGCTTTGAAATTTAAAGGTAAATAACCGAGCGAAAACTGTGAAAATTGGAAGTTAAGGTTTAGAGTGATTAATCTAAAATTTGAGAGTTAAATAATTAATATTAGATTTTTAGAAATGATTTCTAAGCTTCCAGGGTTGATTAGGGTTTGTATGTGTTTGTCCGTGATGTGTTTTCGGTTCTAGGGTTTAATTTGCGAATAATTGACGAACTAAGGGCTTTATTATATTATAATAACTCAAAATTTAGGGACCTAATAAGGTTTACAAAAGTTAGGGGTCTCACAGTTGTAATGGTACAAATGTGAGCTACAAATTTGAACAGAATTTCGGATAGTTTTTCATCCAATACCGCATGTGCAACTTGGGGTCCCGCACGTGAGGAAAACAAGGCAGTGGTGAGTGAGAATTCTACTTAAATTGCACCTGTGGGAGGCACGTGCGGGGAAGGTTCCATATGTGCGCCGGAACCCCAGCACGTGCGGAAGTCAAGGTGGTCCCGATTTTGTTTGCGCTCCTTTTTTTCCACCTTCTGGGCCCCCGTTTGCATGGTGTTAAAGTGTTTTCATGACCATTTGCATCTCACGAGTGCATTAGAATGAATAAATGAAAATTTAGAACCGAATGAGTAAAGATGATTGGTTATTGAATAAGTAACAACCGAATTAGATAGAATTGGCTAACAATACAAATGTAATTGATTTGTTGTGCTTGAATTTGTTTGTTTAGGTCGGACGCCACACCCTTAGTGCATCTAAGCATGTATATCAAGGAGTCCACTGTGAGTAACAATATTGTAAAGCTATGTTTAGATATAATTATTTTTCGATTGATACTACTGCACTGTTTACTGAAATGATATTATTTACTGAATGAATGATTGTCTTGTATTGAGAACTGTACTACTGCACTGTTTACTGAAATGATATTGCTACCGTTATTGTTACTGTTACTACTGTTACAGAAATCTTTGTCAGTTCCAATGTTTGGAACTACTGTGTACTATTTTGATGGACATCAACTGACTGTTCAGTCTATTAAGACCTACTGTACTATTCTGCTATTAGATGTACCACGTATGACTGCTTTGATTTCTAAATGACTGATATGACATGAAATATGAGACGTTGATTGAATAAATAATCTACGGATGCAATTAAATGTTTTAATTATTGAAAGGACATTTATTCTTAACCTCTTTACACATTTGTTATTCATTGGGTTTTAGCTCACAGTTTATTGTATATATATGTAGGTGGTCAGGCACCAGAGCAAAGGTAGTGGCGTTGACCAGAATTCGTTTTGTCAAGTCAACCTATTGTGCCTCATCGCGAGGTTCTGAACCGTTATTGTCAAGGGTGAATGTTATATGACATCGAGCGAATGTTTTCTCATTTGTTTTGGCTTGGGATTTAATTTCCTAACATGTCTTTTATTTTGTACTTAGACGTGTTTTAGACTTAAATGTTGATATATTTGTTTGGACATGGACTTGGACTTATGTGCATATCGGTATTTATATGTAGAAGTTGTTGTTCATTTAAGTCCTCACAGTGCTATGGACATTATGTTTTAATATTTACAGACTTCTGTCGGCCTCTCTTACTGTATAATTGTTATTACTGTTAAGCAGGCCTTTGGTAATCGTGGATTATTGGCCGGTTACAATGCTAAACTCTTAGGGGGCGGGTTTGGGTCATGACACATTTCTAGGTTAAGGACACCATCCCCAATGATTTCTAACTCAATGTTATCTAAGATTTCAAAATGACGACAAAAGGAGATCACCTTTGACTCAAAAAGAAGGGTTTTTAAGTAGTTCGCCATAGCAACTCACGGGGGTAAAAAAAAAAACTCAAAGGAAATGGAACAAAATTAGAAATGCGAAATACAAAGAGAGAAGGGGGATAGAGGACTTACAAAGGAATTTGTGGAATGCTCAGAGAGGGAGGAATCAAAATGACTTCAAATTAGGGAAACGAGAGTGGAGAGTTGCACAAAGTGGAGGGACTTTTGAAGACGTAAGGGTGCTGAAAATTCAGTTTTTGAAAAGACAATAAACGAGGTTTGTGAGGGAAGACTGAAGAAGTAGGAAGTTATATATATATATCTTTTTGTGGGGTCCCATCAATCATGCCATATTTGAAGTAGCGTACCTGTCACGCATCCAAATTTCAAGGCAAACGGTCTCATGTGAGCCGAGCACACAAGCCACTCAACGTTCAAGGTAACCAGGAGCTTGGGGGCAATTGTGTGAATAGAGTGTAAAAATTGCACATTCAGCAAACAAAACATATCTAGGCCCATCAATCATGGACCCAAATCTAACCAGGCCCACCGGATTACAGAGGTTCAAACGATGAGCAACATGTTTGCCAATCAAGTGATACGTTGAACATCTGATATCGGTAGAATCGGCGAACATCCATGTCGAGTACTAGAGTGGGCCCAAACTATCCCTTTTCGGAGGCATGGTAGGAACTTGGGTCTTGACATTGTGATAATGATGACAGACCGGCCAAATTATGTGGGAAATGTCTACATCAAGACTATAAATAGAGGGGAAAATGTATGATCTATCATTCAACTTGACTTCATTTTCAAAATGACTAACCCATCTCCTCTTATCCGAAATCTGACTTAACCATCGGAGTGCTAATTTTAGCACTCCCGACTGGAGTGTTTCTTATTTTAGGCACCAAAACAAGGATCCAATAAAGGTCTGTTTGGGATGAAGGAATATTATAGAACCACCTCTCATAACTTCTATAATTTAGATAGCTTCCCTTTATTTATTGTTTGGTTGATTTCTCCTATGTTGCATCTTAAAATATATTGGTTGGGCTTGGCCTAAGGGGTCAGGCCCATTGCCCAATTTGTTAGGCTTTTTAGGGCTAACTCAAAAAACGTTAAAGGCCATGTTTGGTTTGTCTCTTGAGAAAGGATTTTTGAAAAAAAAAATTCAAAAATTTGCTTGTTTGAAAATTTTTGAAGAAAAAAAAAAAAAAAAAAAAATTCAAAATCACTTTTCTCTCTCCTCTCTCATTCTCTCATATCCTATACATCAATCAATCACTTTTTCTCTTATACCCATTTATTCAACTAAAAAAAAATTAAATCATCCAAAACTCCAAAACTATATTCAAAATACAATCAAATAATTTTTTTTCATTTTGTAAACTCTTTTTAGAAAATTATTTTTCTTAATTATGTCGCAAATACAAACCAAACATAGCCAAAATCTCTCTTTTAGCAACCAAGTTGTTAGTCTGGGTTTCATCACTTTTGATGGCCAAATGTTTCAATACATTTGTCATTATAGTTATATGTTCAACTATCAAAATTTTAGTTGCCAAATATCAATTTTATCGACAAATGACATTTTGTAGTTGCAAAAGAGTTTTGCTGATCAAGGATCCACGACCAAAGTGATGACTAAAACAATTTGTTATAGAATGACTTTAGCAACCAAAAATGCATATTTTGCGACTAAATTTTTAATCAATGAGTTCCTCTAAAGAGCCCATGTTAGAGGACCATATACTCTTAATGCTATATATATATTCTTCTTGGGTAAATTATAAATAGGGTCTTGAGATTTCCTTAAAATACAAATTACCCATTGTGATTTTGAAAATTACAATACTCTTTTATTAAAAAAAATTTCATTTAACAGACATGATAGAAAAAAAAATAATAATTACCCTACTAATAATCACATGTGCTTGGACCCAAGTTAGTTCGTGAGACTACTAAGAAAGTGGCTCTCATTCAGAAATGGTTAATTACAACTCAAAACCGACAGAAAAGCTATGCCAATCGGACGAGGAGGCCGCAATCTTTTGATGTTGGTGACCATGTCTTTCTGAAGATATCTCCTAAGAAGGGTTTGATGAGATTTGGTCGAAATGGGAAATTATCACCTAGATTCATTGGTCATTTCGACATCATGGAATAGGTGGGAAAGGTAGCTTATCGTCTTGCGTTGCCATCATAACTTTTTGAAGTACATGATGTGTTCCATGTTTCCATGCTTCGCAAGTATGAGTCCGACCCTTCTCATGTTTTGAATTGGACGAACCTTAAGGTGGATAAAAATACCTCTTATGAGGAGAGACTAGTGAAGATCTTAGATTCACGAGAACAATTTTTTAGGGGTAAAACTATTCCTTTAGTTAAGGTGTTGTAGCATCATCACAGGATGGAAGAAACAACTTGTGAGTGTGAGGCCGAGGTCTGTGAGAAGTAGCCGGATTTGTTTAGTGATGTGTGATCTATCTTCGTATATATTTCCCTTTTGTACCCTTGGTATAGTTATATATATATATATATTTGAGATGTAAGAAATGATTATGTTAAAACTTTAACATTAGAACTTCTACAATTGGGATTGTTGATTTATTGTCATAACCGATGATTTGTTGTCGTTGTTGTTGTGTTTATGGTTGTGGTTGTGAAGGTGTAGCAAAATTTTGGGAGTGAAATTCTTCAAGGATTTAAGGTTGTAATATCCTGAGAAATAAGGGACCACTTGAGTGGTTAATTGACCGCTCGAGCGAAGAATCTAGACAACCAATACTTTGCATTGCAGGCCTGAAATGCTTGGAGCATGAGTTCACTGATCGAGTAGTGGAAAGACCGCTCGAGCAGTCTGCGTGAATCAACAACTTAAAAGTTTCTTTTTGGCTCATTCTTTTCACTTTTTCTTTCCTCTTTTTCCTCTCCTCTCCCTAGCTCCGAAAACCCTAATTTTCTCTTTCTAGAAATCTCTTTTCTCACCTAGAAACAAGCCTAGATCTCTTGTAAAAGGTGAAGCCCGCATAGAAACCATGATTTCCACCGATTGGATGGCGTTTTCATGAAGAGTTTTTCTTGGATCTTGCTTTTTTGCTCTCATTCTTGATGTAGGGGTACTCTTAACTCTGTATATCTAAGATTGGAGATGTGTGTGTGGTTTTTTTTTCTTAGTTATATATATATATATATATGATATGAAGGTGTTAATTAATTTTACTAAAACCCTAGCTTTGAATTTTGTTCTAGTGGTAGAGTTTTATTCAATTGGACCTTGGATCATGAAATTGGGTTGATGATTAGTAATGATGTGTATGATTGTTGATTACGAGTTATGTTGGAAGTTTATGATATGATGAAGGCCATTGAATCTGGTTGGAATATGAATATCCTTTTGACTTTGGTTATTATAAATCATTATTTCCTACATAAATGAATCATAGGTAAATGGATTTATTTTCATATTCATGCATCATGTTGTATTTAATGATTTTGGTTCCATGATTCTTATAATTATCTAGACATTTGGAAATGATGAACGAGAGTAAATAGCGTATGAATCCAAGTAGTTGAGTTGAATTTCGGAAACATGATGAGTATGGTATTGGCACTCGTACAGGGAGTCAATGTACCCAATTGCCCTATCTTGACCTTATTACCAGACAAATGTGGAAAAATATTTTTGGGTATCCACTGGCCTGCCATTTCAGGAGTCGGCAAATGTGAAAAAATAGTGTTCTTGGGTCCCATCACCCTGCCATTTCAGGAGTTTGCAAATGTAGGGATATTTCAAAGTGTAAATCTATATATGTGTGTGTGTATTGTTGTGTGGCTTTTGCTTGGGACATCATCATGTATTTATTGCCCCTTTTTTATGATGAGGTTTTAAAAATGGAAATCATGCATTGAACATGGAGTTTATCATAGCATGTGCATGACATGATCATATGCATTTCAATCGTTTATATACTTTGTTAATAGTATTCCTACTGGGCATTACCTCATCCCAATAACTTTCAAGACTTGGTGTGACGGTAGAGATGTTTTGAATGGAGCACAATGGCTCATTGGTTGTTACTGGTTGAAGCTCCAGAGCTATTTTGTGATTTGGGGCTGAATGTACGTCTTTTGTGAAATCAAGGACCCTCCATTAGGGCATTTTATTTATTTATTTATTTATTTTGTATTGTTTTACTCTTTGAACTGTAATTACTCCTGATTGTATCTTAATGAAACAACAATGTATATTTGACTTGGAATAGTTCAATGAGAAAGAGATTATTTTGAGTAAAAGATTATATGTTCTTTGATGGTGTTTATTGTAATGGTTGAAAGATATTTAATGGTTTCAATTATAAAATTGATAATAAATTTAGGGGCGTTACTATTGACTTAATGATTGATTAATGGAAATGTTATTTGTTACTAGATTAGAGATTTTAAGGGGCATGATATAATTTCTAGAAATACATATGTATTTTAAGCAAATTCTATAGAGTGTATTTATAATTTATCTTCTTTATTATTATTATTATTATGTTTTTAAATGTACATATACATCTTTAATATAATATTAAGATTAAAATTGAAAAATTAAGAGCATAGTAGACCAACTATGAAATTAGTAACTATATTTTAATGGGGTTAAATATACAATTTTGTCATATAATCATAATGAAAGTAATTAGGGATTGGGGAGGTGGCTGCACACCATGCGAGTAGCCGTTGTTGCATAATCAATGGAGTCTTTCCCAGGTCTCATTTCGAATATCTGAACCATTCACTTTTTAAAAGATATTGATTAGAACATACCTGCAAAATTTCAAATTAATCAAATATTGATATCCCTTTCAACAAGACATATTTGTATGTAAAAAATTGAATGGTAAATTTAATTTTAAGTACAAATCTGAATGCAAACATGACTTGATGAAAGAGATACCGATATTTGATTAACTTGAATTTTTACATGCATGTTCTACTCAATATCTTCTAAAAAGTAAAAGGTTCGGATCATCGGAACGAGACCTAACAAAGGTTTCATTTGCTGTGCAATAGTCACTACTGCGTGTGGTGCGCAACAGCCTCCCCAAGCTCCTGTAATTATAGAGTGGTTTGAGTGTATGATTTTCGCTTGTTTTGGAAACATGGTTACAAATAGTTTTTTTTGGCTTTTTAAAGTTTTTTTTGAGTCATATCTTCTCTCTATTTTTTAACATATTTTTATAAAAATATAAAAAAATTAAATTAAATTAAAAAAATCAATTTTTAACATTCTTCTGAAAACAAGTCTCTTTGTGAACAGATTCCACCTGGGTGAATTGATTTGTTTGTACACCCAGAAGAAAGAAATAGTAAAGGAAAAAAGTTGAGTTGGATTCCACATAAAATAATGATACATGTGAGGACCCCACGTTCACGTTTAAAGGTGGGGAAATTACTTTGGATGTCATTGAAAACATAATTACAGAAATCAATTAATTTTGCGGTTTATGAATATTGAAATTGATTGATTTTAAAAATTTGTATATTATGAATAATAAAGAGATTGTTAATTTTGAATAATGAAATAATGAAAAGATCAGTTTGTTATTTAACTTTTTGATTTTTTGTTTATGTCACTTGTATAATTGTTGAGAAGATGACTTTGTTCGTCCCATGTTCAAATAACTTGAGTTGAACTTTTACTCAATCTTCAATTATTTTATTCGAACAAAATAATTTTATTCAAATTATTATGGTTGACCAAATTATAAATGTTCATACATAAAAAATTGAATATTTTAATTCCTTATGATTTTATTTCTCAAATTTAATTCAATTCAATAATTTAATTTATTTTTTGGTATATTTTATTTTTTGTTTTACAAAAAGTAAATGTATTCAACATTTACAAAGAAATAAGAATAAAAAATAATATATATCCAACAGAAAAAATGAACATATAAAAAATATTAAACATAATAAGTCTGAACGAGTTGAAATTGTTCAGCATATAAAGTATGAACGTATTTATTTTGTTCAATATAAATATTTTGAGCATATTCAATTTTATTTTTTTGTACGACGATATTATGTTCAGACAATCAAAAGTGAGCTAAACTCGAAATAGAAATTGATATGGAAGTTGAATTGGTTACTAAATCAAAAAAACATAGGAAAAGTATATCAAGGTAAGAATCAAATGTGTGAATCAAGGGTGAGAATGACAAATCTTCAACACTGACAATGCAACGGCGAGATGACGGTAAAATTGGAGATCTAAAATGACGACAATGCACCGGGCAAGCCAACAGTAAAACGACGATGATGGGGATCTAAAACGATGAGAATGCATTGGTCGAATGAAACCCTTTGTCGACAGTGGAGATCTTCAACGCCGACGATGGAGATCTATAGTTTTATAAAGATGGAGGTCTCTGGCATTCTAAAAATGAAGATATTTCGGTGTAGATTATGATGTATATTCAAACAAATAAGTGGTGTGTTATCTTAGAGCTAGTAATGAAAAGTTAAGACATGAACTAAGATATTTTCAAACCTTAAAAAAATTAGGACATGTTGCTTGGACGGACTAGATAAGGGAGAATTGGAATACAAATGACTGTTAGTCCTAGATAAATAGTCCTAGGACTATTTGGATGAAAATGAAGTATATCCCATGTTTTTTTTTGTCACGAGATTAGATTTATGAAAATAAATATTTTATTGAATCTCATATTTAGTTAGAAAATTATAAAAAATGATAACTTTTCAAAAGATTATTTTGTCTTTTTAAATTGTTTACAATGGAAATACTAAATTTAAAGTATATTTTATTTTATTTTGATAAGACCACTATTAATTTTATTTAAATGCAACATTCGAAGTATATTTTCATTTATAATTTTGTTAATACAAAAAATGAAGAAGACTATTATATATCATGAGATTAATTTATATACATGTTTAAAAAAAATCAACATGTTTAAAAAATAAAGAAAGAATATGTTATATATTCTTTTCCTTTTAAATATTGAAAGTATATTTCATTTTATTATTTTGCTAATACCAAAAAAATAAAAAATAATAATTATATATCACGGTGTTAATTTATACATGTTTAAAAAAAATCAACATGTTTAAAAAAATAAAATAAAGAAATTTTATATATTTAAGGGGTCAATTTAGCTAATTCAGATTTTGGCTTAATTCGGCCATTTCTATCCCAAACCCCTCCCATAGGATAGAGTTATCCCACATATTGGGGACTATTAGTCCAACCAGACTATTAATCCAACCTTCATTTTTCTATCCAAACGTTGGACTAATTATTCCATTGGACATGGAGTCCAATCCTATGGTTGTATTTGACCAAACAAAGGTAAACTATCAATAGGTCTTAATAGTTGGACTTGATTTCCATGAAGTCCTGATAAAATTATCGCTAAAAGTAATTTTTGTGATGATTTTTTGCATGTCACTAAAAGTTAACAATTAATGACTTTTTTTTTGTCACGATTTTTATAAATTGTCGCTAAAATTTACAATTAGTAACTTTTTGGTGACAAAATTTTGAAACTATCGCTAAAAGTTGAAAAATTAGTGATTTTTTTTATAACGATTTTTTTAAACTGTTATTAAAACTTATAATTAGTGATATTTTTTGTAACAATTTTCAAACTGTCGCTGAAAATGAACAACTAGCGACGATTTTTTAATAGTGTTTGATGAAAAATGTCATTAATTATCATAAAACCTATTGGACAATAAAGTGCACCTATTAAGATCTACACTTTAGTCACCCTAAAAATTATTATGTGTGTGTACTGAATAATAGTGTGTATTGAGAGTATTAGTGATATAATTTTATAATAATAATGTGTATTGAGAGTATTAGTGATATGTAAATAGAATTATCCAAATAAAGATATGTAAATAGAATTAGTGATATGTAAATAGAATTATTTTGGTTGTTTTGATTGGCTTCTCGCTAATCTTGGGTCGAGTTTTTGCAAATGATTGTGCTTCTGTAACACACCCAAAATAATACAAATGAATCCAACTCATAAGAGAAGTAAGTGTAATAGAATTGGTGTATTTTCATTCATCAGAGTTCGTATTACAAAATGATATTACATGCTTCATACATTCATAAATGTTCATCATGAATCGATAGCATGTAATGTCAGTTAATAATAACAAAATAAATACCCTACGGGCTTACATCTTTCTAAGACATTGCTTGGTTACAACAAAATAGAGTCATAAGCTTTGTACATATATAAAGCCCTTGGCTTGAATAAACATTTAATACAAAATACAAAACAGAGCCTCCAGCTCTTAGGCCCTCCCAAGCTACGTCCTTGGAGGAAGCATGTCACCGGTACCTGAAAATAGTTTCCCAAGTAGGGTGAGCCAAAACCCAGTAGAAACAATCTATCAAAATATATGAGGTTTAACTAAGATATAAGTATGAGAGACATATTCAATAGTTATGACAAAATACTCATCCTTCTCTTGACCACACAGTCCCGATATTCACGTCTCAATCTATTCCCATTTATCCATTTCTAGTTAATTCATTTCATTGCAAACTCACAAGCCAAGTCTACAATTTCCAAATCACCCAATTAAGACTACAACTCAGTGGTCCACAATCAACACACTATCATACAAGCACTTTAATCTTGCCATTTTACGGAATCAGCACCCATGTAAACATATAATTTTGGGACTTTCACATTGGACACTCTGGCTAACTTAATCTCAATGGAGTCAATCCCCTATCTCCTCCTAAAACATGGAGTATATCTCTTTTCTTCTCCTAAAACATTATACATTTACAATGTATTTAAAGGCACCGTCATATTCAATGACCATCGATTATACATACTCTTGTTTCGTCATACCGTTATATTCAATAACACCATTAAATGACTAGTTTCAATTCACCTAATCCTAATGCAATTTCTACAACAATCATAGCTATCCTCCACCGATAGCCCAACACAATTGTTTCTAAACAGATATACAATCTTTATAACAGATAATTCATCAAGTTTTCATAGGTGAGTGATTTAATAAATCCAACTACACCATTCATTCATACCTCCTCTCAATTTTCCATTTCTTATACCAATTCCCTTATTTATACAAAATAACTATTTAGCACATATTAGGGCAAATTTTCCCCTTTTTCAAATGTCAATCCAAAGGTTTTAATTCACCCTTCTAATCCAAGATAATCTCATAATCAAAACCCCATATCCATTTACAAAACACAACATGGAAATCCCTCTTTTTAATTTGAACCCAAACCCTAGATTTTCTCAAAACCTCCCAAAACTCACCATTTATAAATAACAACAAATAATTAGGTTAAAGATCATAACAAAGTGTCGAATGTCCCTACCTCAAGAAAAGATGGTCCAAGCAAGGATGAAACTTTGAAAATGCCGAAATCCAACTTCAATCAGATCAAAATGAAGATCTTGATGCCCTCTACCTTTTTCTCAAAGGCACAAAGGTGAGGAGATCAACGGATCTAGATAAAATTGAAGAGAGAATGTGTATTCTAGAGCGCTAAAAGAGAAAGTTGGAGAAAACAGAGAGAAATCGGAAGAAAATCAGATGTAATTCAAATTCATCCATTTGGACTTGAGAATTGACCACATGGGTGATTTAGAAAACCATAAATGAGGTGCTTAGGTTAAACAAATATCGTTAAGATACAATTACTTAAAAAATTCTCTTTCTTAGTGGCTAACCAAGGTTAGTTCGAGTCAAACTTGGCCACTTTAGCTAATGAAACAATTAGTGGTCTAAGCTAATTAGTTCCTAGAATGAAATAGAGAAGGATGAAGAAAGATAGAGACAAACATTCTTCTTGAGGGCTTCGAGAGAAAGTTAGAGAAAAGAAAGTGAAATAGGAAGACAATCAAATGGAATTCATATTCATGCATGAGAATTGAACACATAGGTGATTTAGAAAACCATAAATGAGGTGCTTAAGTTAAACGAATTTCGTTAGGCTACAATTACACGGAAAATTCTTTTTCTTAGAGGCGAAGCAAGGTTAGGTTGAGTTAAACTTGGCCACTTAAGCTAATGAAACAATTAGTGGCGTAAGCTAATTAGTTCCGTGAGCAAAGTGGAGAAGGATGGAGAAGGACGGAGATAGTTAGAGATAAACTTTCTTCTTGAGAGCTGAAATAGAAAGTTAGGGAAAGAAAGGGAAATAGGAAGAAAATCAAAGGAAATTCAGATTCATCCTTTTGGACAGGAGAGTTGAACACTAGCTGATTCAGAGAGCTGTAAATGAGGTGCTTAAGTTAAACGAAAAATCGTTAAGCGAAAACTACTCAGAAAATTCATTTTCTTAGAGGCTAAGCAAGGTTTGTTTGAGGAAAACTTGGCCACTTAAGCAAATGAAACAATTAGTGCCGTAAGCTAATTAGTTCCAAGAACAACAAAATAAAGAAGGACAGGGAAACTTAGAGAGAAATTTTCTTCTTGAGAGCTAGAAAAGAAAGTTAGGAAAGAGATGGTGGTGGGGCCTACAGCTTTATGAGTTCCAAATGCTATGGCCCTACATTCAGCGGGTTCCTCTTGTACAGTGACAGAATGGATGTTTTGGATGATTTTGGCGATCTTTTTGCTGTCTCTTCATGGCTGTGACTGTTTAGAGTGTTCCTCACAGTTCTTTTGTTGGGGCATTGGAGCTCCTCACTGTTTTTTTTACGGTTGTTGGTAGCTTGACTATTTTCTGTTCAGGGTCCCAATATTTCTTTGTATATGGCTCTTGAACAGGGTTTTAGTTTCATGTTTGTTTTTTAGTTGTCGTTAGGGCCTGGGGTTTGCCCCTTGTATTCTTGTAAATTCTCCTATTTTGTTTTATGAGTTATTCACCAAAAAAAAAAAAAAAAAGTTACGGAAGAGAAAGAGAAACAGGAAGAAAATCAAAAGGGAATTCAAATTAATTCTTTTGAAGTTGAGAATTGAACACTTAGGTGATTTATAAAACCTTAAATAAGGTGGTTAAGTTCAACGACAATCATTAAGCTACATTTGCTCAGAAAATTCTCTTTCTTATAAGCTAAGAAAGGTTAGTTTGTGTCAAACTTGGCTGCTTGAACTAATGAAACAATTAGGGGCCTAAGTTAATTAGTTGCTAGAACAAAACAGAGAAGGACGAAGAAAGTTATAGAGAAACTTTCTTCTTGGGAGGTAGAAGAGAAAGTTAGAGAAAAAGAAAGAGAAACAACAAGAAAATCAAAGAGAACTCAAATTCGCCCTGTTGGACTTGAGAATAGAACACTTGGGAGCTTTCAAAAACCTTAAACGAGGGGCATAAGTTGAAACTACTATCGTTAAGCTACAATTACTCAGAAAATTCTCTTTCCTAGAGGCTAAGCGATGTTAGTTTGAGTTAAACTTGGCCACAGAAGCAAATGAAACAATTATTGGCCTAACCAAATTAGTTCCTAGAACAAAATAGAGAAGGATGGAGAAAGATAGAGACATGCATTCTTCTTGAGGGCTAGGAGAGATTGTTAGAGAAAAGAAAGTGAAACAGGAAGAAAATCAAATGGAATTCAAATTCATCAATTTGGACCTGAGAATTAAACACAAAGGTGATTCTGAAAACCATAATGAGGGGCTTAAGTAGAACTAATATCGTTGAGCTACAATTACTAAGAAAATTCTCTTTCTTCGATGTAAAGCAATGTTAGTTTGAGTTAAACTTGGACAGTTAAGCTAATTAAACAATCAGTGGTATAAGCTAATTAGTTCCTAGAACCAAATAGAGAAGGATGGAGAACGACGGAGAAAGTTAGAGGGAAACTTTCTTCTTGAGAGGTTAAAGAGAAAGTTAGAGAAAAGAACGAGAAATGGCAAGAAAATCAAAGGGAATTCAAATTCATCCTTTTGGACATGAGAATTGAACACTTATGTGATTTAGAAAACCTTAAATGAGGTGCTTAAGTTAAACGAAAATCGTTAAGCTACAGCTACACAGAAAATTCTCTTTCTTATAGGCTAAGCATGCTTAGTTTGAGTTAAACTTGGCCGCTTGAGCTAATGAAACAATAAGTGGCCTGAGCTAATTAGTTTATAGAAAAAAATCGAGAAGGACAGACAAAGTTAGGGAAAAACTTTATTCTAGAGAGCTAAAAGAGAAAGTTGGAGAAAAAAAAGAGAAATCGGAAGAAAATCAGACGTAATTCAAATTCATCCATTTGGACTTGAGAATTGACCACATGGGTGATTTAGAAAACCATAAATGAGGTGCTTAAGTTAAACAAATATCGTTAAGATAAAATTACTTAAAAGATTCTCTTTCTTAGTGGCTAACCAAGGTTAGTTCAAGTCAAACTTGGCCACTTCTGCTAATGAAACAATTAGTGGCCTAAGCTAATTAGTTCCTAGAACGAAATAGTGAAGGATAGAGAAAGATAGAGACAAACATTCTTCTTGAGGGCTTGGAGAGAAAGTTAGAGGAAAGAAAGTGAAATAGGAAGACAATCAAATGGAATTTAGAGTCATGCTTGTGAGTTGAACACATAGGTGATTTAGAAAACCATAAATGAGGTGCTTAAGTTAAACGAATTTCGTTAAGCTACAATTACTCAGAAAATTCTCTTTCTTAGAGGCGAAGCAAGGTTAGGTTGAGTTAAACTTGGTCACTTAGGCTAATGAAACAATTAGTGGCGTAAGCTAATTAGTTCCTTTAGCAAAGTGGAGAAGGATGGAGAAGGACGAAGATAGTTAGAGATAAACTTTCTTCTTGAGAGCTAAAGTAGAAGGTTAGGGAAAGAAAGGGAAATAGGAAGAAAATCAAAGGAAATTCAGATTCATCCTTTTGGGCATGAGAGTTGAACACTTAGCTGATCTAGAGAACTGTAAATGAGGTGCTTAAGTTAAATGAAAAATCGTTAAGCTACAATTTCTCAGAAAATTTGTTTTCTTAGAGGCTAAGCAATGTTTGTTTAAGTAAAACTTGGCCACTTAAGCAAATGAAACAATTAGTGCTGTAAGCTAATTGGTTCCAAGAACAAGAAAATAAAGGACGGAGAAACTTAGAGAGAAACTTTTTTTCTTGAGAGCTAGAAGAGAAAGTTAGGAAAGAGATGGTGGTGGGGCCTACAGCTTTATGAGTTCCAAATGCTATGGCCCTACATTCAGCGAGTTCCTCTTGTATAGTGACAGAATGGATGTTTTGGATGATTCTGGCGATCTCTTTGCTGTCTCTTCGTGGCTGCGCCTGTTTAGAGTGTTCCTCACAGTTCTTTTGTTGGGGCATTGGAGCTCCTCGCTGTTTTTTTTTACTGTTGTTGGTAGCTTGACCATTTTCTGTTCAGGGTCCCTATATTTCTTTATATATGGCTCTTGAACACGGTTTTAGTTTCGTGTTTGTTTTTTAGTTGTCGTTAGGGCCTGGGGTTTGCCCCTTGTATTCTTGTAAATTCTCCTGTTTTGTTTTATGTGTTATTTACCCAAAAAAATAAAGTCAGGGAAGAGAAAGAGAAATAGGAAGAAAATCAAAGGGAATTCAAATTCATCCTTTTGAACTTGAGAATTGAACACTTAGGTGATTTATAAAACCTTAAATGAGGTGGTTAAGTTAAACGACAATCATTAAGCTACATTTGCTCAGAAAATTCTCTTTCTTATAGGCTAAGTAAGGTTAGTTTGTGTTAAACTTGGTTGCTTGAACTAATGAAACAATTAGGGGCCTAAGCTAATTAGTTGCTAGAACAAAACAGAGAAGGACGGAGAAAGTTACAGAGAAACTTTCTTCTTGGGGGGTAGAAGAGAAAGTTAGAGAAAAAGAAAGAGAAACAGCAAGAAAATCAAAGGGAACTCAAATTCGCCCTTGTGGACTTGAGAATTGAACACTTGGGAGCTTTAGAAAACCTTAAAAGAGGGGCATAAGTTGAAACTATTATCGTCAAGCTACAATTACTCAGAAAATTCTCTTTCCTAGAGACTAAGCAATGTTAGTTTGAGTTAAACTTGGCCACAGAAGCAAATGAAACAATTATTGGCCTAACCGAATTAGTTCCTAGAACAAAATAGAGAAGGATGGAGAAAGATAGAGAGAGACATTCTTCTTGAGGTCTAGGAGAGATTGTTAGAGAAAAGAAAGTGAAACAGGAAGAAAATCAAATGGAATTCAAATTCATCAATTTGGACTTGAGAATTAAACACAAAGGTGATTCTGAAAATCATAATGAGGGGCTTAAGTAAAACTAATATCGTTGAGCTACAATTACTAAGAAAATTCTCTTTCTTTGATGCAAAGCAAGGTTAGTTTGAGTCAAACTTAGACAGTTAAGCTAATTAAACAATCAGTGGCGTAAGCTAATTAGTTCCTAGAACCAAATAGAGAAGGATGAAGAACGACGGAGAAAGTTAGAGAGAAACTTTCTTCTTGAGAGGTTAAAGAGAAAGTTAGAGAAAAGAACGAGAAACGGCAAGAAAATGAAAGGGAATTCAAATTCATCCTTTTGGACATGAGAATTGAACACTTATGTGATTTAGAAAACCTTAAATGAGGTGCTTAAGTTAAACGAAAATCGTTAAGCTACAGTTACACAGAAAATTCTCTTTCTTATAGGCTAAGCACGGTTATTTTGAGTTAAACTTGGCCGCTTGAGCTAATGAAACAATTAGTGGCCTAAGCTAATTAGTTTATAGAAAAAAATCGAGAAGGAAGGACAAAGTTAGGGAAAAACTTTATTCTAGGGAGCTAAAAGTGAAAGTTGGAGAAAACAAAGACAAATCGGAAGAAAATCAGACGTAATTCAAATTCATCCATTTGGACTTGAGAATTGACTACACGGGTGATTTAGAAAACCATAAATGAGGTGCTTAAGTTAAACAAATATCGTTAAGATACAATTACTTAAAAAATTCTCTTTCTTAGTGGCTAACCAAGGTTAGTTCGAGTCAAACTTGGCCACTTCAGCTAATGAAACAATTTGTGGCCTCAGCTAATTCGTTCCTAGAACGAAATAGAGAAAGATGGAGAAAGATAGAGAAAAACATTCTTCTTGAGGGCTTCGAGAGAAAGTTAGAGGAAAAAAAGTGAAATAGGAAGAGAATCAAATGGAATTCAGATTCATGCATGAGAGTTGAACACATAGGTGATCTAGAAAACCATAAATGAGGTGCTTACGTTAAACGAATTTCGTTAAGCTACAATTACTCGAAAAATTCTCTTTCTTAGAGGCGAAGCAAGGTTAGGTTGAGTTAAACTTGGCCACTTAAGCTAATGAAACAATTAG
This sequence comes from Camellia lanceoleosa, assembly GCA_025200525.1. NCBI lineage: Eukaryota > Viridiplantae > Streptophyta > Magnoliopsida > Ericales > Theaceae > Camellia > Camellia lanceoleosa. Next base: position 70,575,599 of record CM045767.1, on the reverse strand, counting down.
TGGCGTGAGCAAATGAGTTCCGTGAGCAAAGTGGAGAAGGATGGAGATAGTTAGAGATAAACTTTCTTCTAGAGAGCTAAAGTAGAAGGTTAGGGAAAGAAAGGGAAATAGGTAGAAAATCAAAGGAAATTCAGATTCATCCTTTTGGACATGAGAGTCGAACACATAGCTGATTTAGAGAGCTGTAAATGTGGTGCTTAAGTTAAACGAAAAATCATTAAGCTACAATTACTCAGAAAATTCGTTTTCTCAGAGGCTAAGAAAGGTTTGTTTGAGTAAAACTTGGCCACTTAAGCAAATGAAACAATTAGTGCCGTAAGCTAATTAGTTCCAAGAACAAGAAAATAAAGAAGGATGGAGAAACTTATAGGGAAACTTTTCTTCTTGAGAGTTAGAAGAGAAAGTTAGGAAAGAGATGGTGGTGGGACCTACAGCTTTATGAGTTCCAAATGCTATGGCCCTACATTTAGCGGGTTCCTCTTGTACAGTGACAAAATGGATGTTTTGGATGATTTTTGCGATCTCTTTGCTGTCTCTTCATGGCTGCGCCTATTTAGAGTGTTCCTCACAGTTCTTTTGTTGGGGCATTGGTGCTCCTCGCTGTTTTTTTTACTGTTGTTGGTAGCTTGACTATTTTCTGTTTAGGGTCCCTATATTTCTTTATATATGGCTCTTGAACAGGGTTTTGGTTTCATGTTTGTTTTTTAGTTGTCGTTAGGGCCTGGGGTTTGCCCCTTGTATTCTTGTAAATTCTCTTGTTTTGTTTTATGAGTTAATCACCCACAAAAAAAAAAAAAGTTAGGGAAGAGAAAGCGAAATAGGAAGAAAATCAAAGGGAATTCAAATTCATCCTTTTGAACTTGAGAGTTGAACACTTAGGTGATTTATAAAACGTTAAATGAGGTGGTTAAGTTAAACAACAATCATTAGGCTACATTTGCTCAGAAAATTCTCTTTCTTATAGGCTAAGCAAGGTTAGTTTGTGTTAAACTTGGCTGTTTGAACTAATGAAACAAATAGGGGCCTAAGCTAATTAGTTGCTAGAACAAAACAGAGAAGGACGGAGAAAGTTATAGAGAAACTTTCTTCTTGGGAGGTAGAAGAGAAAGTTAGAGAAAAAGAAAAAGAAACAGCAAGAAAATCAAAGGGAACTCAAATTCGCCCTTTTGGACTTGAGAATTGAACATTTGGGAGCTTTAGAAAACCTTAAACGAGGGGCATAAGTTGAAGCTATTATCGTTAAGCTACAATTACTTAGAAAATTCTCCTTCCTAGAGACTAAGCAATGTTAGTTTGAGTTAAACATGGCCACAGAAGCAAATGAAACAATCATTGGCTTAACCAAATTAGTTTCTAGAACAAAATAGAGAAGGATGGAGAAAGATAGAGAGAGACATTCTTCTTGAGGGCTAGGAGAGATTGTTAGGGAAAAGAAAGTGAAACAGGAAGAAAATCAAATGGAATTCAAATTCATCAATTTGGACCTGAGAATTAAACACAAAGGTGATTCTGAAAACCATAATGAGGGCATAAGTAAAACTAATATCGTTGAGCTACAATTACTAAGAAAATTCTCTTTCTTCGATGCAAAGCAAGGTTTGTTTGAGTTAAACTTAGACAGTTAAGCTAATTAAACAATCAGTGGCATAAGCTAATTAGTTCCTAGAACCAAATAGATAAGGTTGGAGAACGACGGAGAAAGTTAGAGAGAAACTTTCTTCTTGAGAAGTTAAAGAGAAAGTTAGAGAAAAGAACGAGAAATGGCAACAAAATCAAAGGGAATTCAAATTCATCGTTTTGGACATGAGAATTGACCACTTACGTGATTTAGAAAACCATAAACGAGGTGCTTAAGTTAAACGAAAATCGTTAAGCTACAGTTACACTGAAAATTCTCTTTCTTATAGGCTAAGCATGGTTATTTTGAGTTAAACTTGGCCGCTTGAGCTAATGAAACAATTAGTGGCCTAAGCTAATTAGTTTATAGAAAAAAAATCGAGAAGGACAGACAATGTTAGGGGAAAAATTTATTCTAGAGAGCTAAAAGAGAAAGTTTGAGAAAACAAAGACAAATCGGAAGAAAATCAGACGTAATTCAAATTCATCCATTTGGACTTGAGAATTGACCTCATGGGTGATTTATAAAACCGTAAATGAGGTGCTTAAGTTAAACAAATATCGTTAAGATACAATTACTTAAAAAATTCTCTTTCTTAGTGGCTAACCAAGGTTAGTTCGAGTCAAACTTGGCCACTTTAGCTAATGAAACAATTAGTGGCCTAGGCTAGTTAGTTCCTAGAATGAAATAGAAAAGGATGGAGAAAGATAGAGACAAACATTCTTCTTGAGGGCGTGGACAGAAAGTTAGAGAAAAGAAAGTGAAATAGGAAGACAATCAAATGGAATTCATATTCATGCATGATAATTGAACACATAGGTGATTTAGAAAGCTATAAATGAGGTGCTTAAGTTAAACGAATTTCGTTAAGCTACAATTACTCAGAAAATTCTCTTTCTTAGAGGCGAAGCAAGGTTAGGATGAGTTAAACTTGGCCACTTAAGCTAATGAAACAATTAGTGGCGTAAGCTAATTAGTTCCGTGAGCAAAGTGGAGAAGGATGGAGATAGTTAGAGATAAACTTTCTTCTTGAGAGCTAAAATAGAAAGTTAGGAAAACAAAGAGAAATAGGAAGAAAATCAAAGGAAATTCAGATTCATCCTTTTGGACAAGAGAGTTGAACACTTAGCTGATTTAGAGAGCTGTAAATGAGGTGCTTAAGTTAAACGAAAAATCGTTAAGCTACAATTACTCAGAAAATTCGTTTTCTTAGAGGATAAGCAAGGTTTGTTTGAGTAAAACTTGGCCACTTAAGCAAATGAAACTATTAGTTCCGTAACCTAATTTGTTCCATGAACAACAAAAGAGAGAAGGTCGGAGAAACTGAGAGAGAAACTTTTCTTCTTGAGAGCTAGAAGAGAAAGTTAGGAGAGAGATGGTGGTAGAGCCTACATCATTATGAGTTCCAAATGCTATGGCCCCACATTCGGCGGGTTCCTCTTGTACAGTGACAGAATGGATGTTTTGGATGATTTTGGCGATCTCTTTGCTGTCTCTTCATGGCTGTGCCTTTTTAGATTGTTCCTCACAGTTATTTTGTGGGGGCATTGGAGCTCCTCGCTTTTTTTTTTTACGGTTGTTGGTAGGTTGACTATTTTCTGTTCAGGGTCCCTATATTTCTTTATATATGGCTCTTGAACAGGGTTTTAGTTTCATGTTTGTTTTTTAGTTGTCGTTAGGGCCTGGGGTTTGCCCCTTGTATTCTTGTAAATTCTCCTGTTTTGTTTTATGAGTTATTCACCCACAAAAAAAAAAAAAAAAAGTTAGGGAAGAGAAAGAGAAATAGGAGGAAAATCAAAGGAAATTCAAATTCATCCTTTTGAACTTGAGAATTGAACACTTAGGTGATTTATAAAACCTTAAATGAGGTGGTTAAGTTAAACGACAGTCATTAAGCTACATTTGCTTAGAAAATTCTCTTTCTTATAGGCTAAGCAAGGTTAGTTTGTGTTAAACTTGGCTGCTTAAACTAATGAAACAATTAGGGGCCTAAGCTAATTAGTTTCTAGAACAAAACAGAGAAGGACGGAGAAAGTTACAGGGAAACCTTCTTCTTGGGAGGTAGAAGAGAAAGTTAGAGAAAAAGAAAGAGAAACAGCAAGAAAATCAAAGGGAACTAAAATTTGCCCTTTTGGACTTGAGAATTGAACACTTGGGAGCTTTAGAAAACCTTAAACGAGGGGCATAAGTTGAAACTATTATCGTTAAGCTACAATTACTTAGAAAATTCTTTTTCCTTGAGGCTAAGCAATGTTAGTTTGAGTTAAACTTGGCCACAGAAGCAAATGAAACAATTATTGGCCTAACCAAATTAGTTCCTAGAACAAAATAGAGCAGAATGGAGAAAGATAGAGACATACATTCTTCATGAGGGCTAGGAGAGATTGTTAGAGAAAAGAAAGTGAAACAGGAAGAAAAACAAATGGAATTCAAATTCATCAATTTGGACCTGAGAATTGAACACAAAGGTGATTCTGAAAACCATAATGAGGGGCTTAAGTAAAACTAATATCGTTGAGCTACAATTACTAAGAAAATTCTCTTTCTTCGAAGCAAAGCAAGGTTAGTTTGGGTTAAACTTGGACAGTTAAGCTAATTAAACAATCAGTGGCATAAGCTAATTAGTTTGTAGAACCAAATAGAGAAGGATGGAGAATGACAGAGAAAGTTAGAGAGAAACTTTCTTCTTGAGAGGTTAAAGAGAAAGTTAGAGAAAAGAACGAGAAATGACAAGAAAATCAAAGGGAATTCAAATTCATCCTTTTGGACATAAGAATTGAACACTTATGTGATTTAGAAAACTTTAAATAAGGTGCTTAAGTTAAACGAAAATCGTTAAGCTACAGTTACACATAAAATTCTCTTTCTTATTGGCTAAGCATGGTTAGTTTGAGTTAAACTTGGCCGCTTGAGGTAATGAAACAATTAGTGGCCTAAGCCAATTAGTTTATAGAAAAAAATCGAGAAGGACGGACAAAGTTAGGGGAAAACTTTATTCTAGAGAGCTAAAAGAGAAAGTTGTAGAAAACAAAGAGAAATCTGATGAAAATCAGACGTAATTCAAATTCATCCATTTGGACTTGAGAATTGACCACCTGGGTGATGTAGAAAACCATAAATGTGGTTCTTAAGTTAAACAAATATCGTTAAGATACAATTACTTAAAAAATTCTCTTTCTTAGTGGCTAACCAAGGTTAGTTCGAGTCAAACTTGGCCACTTCAGCTAATGAAACAATTAGTGGCCTAGGCTAATTAGTTCCTAGAATGAAATAGAGAAGGATGGAGAAAGATAGAGACAAACATTCTTCTTGAGGGCTTGGAGAGAAAGTTAGAGAAAAGAAAGTGAAATGGGAAGACAATCAAATGGAATTCATATTCATGCATGAGAATTGAACACATTGGTGATTTAGAAAACCATAAATGAGGTGCTTAAGTTAAACGAATTTCGTTAAGCTACAATTACTCAGAAATTTCTCTTTCTTAGAGGTGAAGCAGGGTTAGGTTGAGTTAAACTTGGCCACTTAAGCTAATGAAACAATTAGTGGCGTAAGGTAATTAGTGCCGTGAGCAAAGTGGAGAAGGACGAAAACTGTTAGAGATAAACTTTCTTCTTGAGAGCTAAAATAGAAAGTTAGGGAAAGAAAGAGAAATAAGAAGAAAATCAAAGGAAATTTAGATTCATCCTTTGGGACAGGAGAGTTGAACACTTAGCTGATTTAGAGAGCTGTAAATGGGGTGCTTAAGTTAAACGAAAAATCGTTAAGCTACAATTACTCAGAAAATTTGTTTTCTTAGAGGGTAAGCAAGGTGTGTTTGAGTAAAACTTGGCCACTTAAGAAAATGAAACAATTAGTGCCGTAAGCTAGTTAGTTCCAAGAACATGAAAAGAGAGAAGGACAGAGAAACTTAGAGAGAAACCTTTGTTCGTGAGAGTGAAAAGAGAAAGTTAACTAATAGCTGCCTAGAAACAATGGGTTAGAGTGAAAGGCTCTTCTTTCTCTCTAGAAACATTTCGTTTCTAGGGTTTCTGCATTCAATACTTCATTGAACTGCATATGATCTATGATGGCAATTACTCCTTCTAGCTCCGTAATTAATGTTACTAGTGTAGGGTCGGATGGGATTAAAGGAACATCTAGTGTTAACGATGTGGGTAAACAAGGTTGTGGAGTTTGTGAAATACAGAGTGAACCAACAATGAGTACAATGTCTACAACACCGTCGTAGAGCGTGTTGGTAGAGATAGGTGGTAAAACAAATATGATTGATACAGGGATTATGAAGCCATAGATCTCGCGACCTCTAGGGGATGGGGATCATGGGCTAGAAGGTTCAGGGGAGGGAAATTAAAGTGGATCTAAGCAAGATGGAGGTGTCGTTCTAGTTTCTGGGGAGGATCGTACCATGTCCCTTCTACAGGGGGTGGGTAATGTAATAGAGACAACTTCGGTGGAATTTATCAAGGATTCAGCGATTTTTGCATCTGGTTCAGAGATTGCTGAGGGTCAAGCCTTTTCGACTCCATTGGGTCAGGGTACGAACCCTAGATGGTCTGATGTCGCAGAAGAGGGCTACAACAGGTTTCGAGATCTTCCCAATAGCATCGATGTTGCGAGGAACCGAGGTGAGGGTAAAAATCTGGATCAAAACATTATCAACTTGAATACGGATTTTGAAGTCCCGTTGGTGGAGCACCATTTCAACCCTAACTCCCAAGGAGGGCGAGGGCGGGGTGGAGGCAGTTTTCGTGGAGTTAGAGGAGGAAGAGGGGGTGCTGGTAGTAGCAGAACCATGGATGAAGGGAGACCCCATCGATGTACCTGGGCAAATGTTGCTGCATCCTCTCGATCTAATATCAAGATCAGGTATATCCCTCCTTCGTCTTTTGATGATGCTGTAGTGGTCAATTTGCATTCTAGATCTGAGCCTCTGGACAAATGGGATTCGTGTCTTATTGGCTATTTCATTGATAAAGGTGTTGGGTATAACTATTTACGAAATAGTGCCTTCGGTTTATGGAAATCAAAAGGCCTGAAGGAAGTCCATACAAATGGGGACGCTTTATGTTCTTCATCTTTGATTCCCCTGAAAGTTGCAGAGTAGTGTTAGAAGGGGGCCCTTGGTACATTGGTGGTTTTCTTCTCATTCTCAAACAGTGGAAAAGAATGATGAAAATGGCCAAAGAGAAATTTACCAAGATCCCAGTTTGGTTGAAAATTTTCAATATTCCAATAGAGTATTGGGACCCAATGGGTTAAGCAGAATAGCTAGTGCTATTGGTAATCCTCTTTTCATGGATCAGCTCACGGCTAGGGGTAGCAGGTTTGCCTTTGCAAGGGTCTGTTTTGAAATAGAGGCCGCATCAAAACTGCCTACATACTTCCAGATTAGATGTGGAGAGGAAGCTGAGTTAATCCGTGTCGAATACCAAGGCATTCCTGCAATTTGCCAACACTGTCAGATTTTTGGGCATGAGACTGACAAGTGTGTGTCAACCCAAGTGGCCCATCTGATTTCCTTACAAAAAAACACCGAGGAACAAAATTCGGAGACGGAAACAGAGTGGACAACAATTACAGCTAAAGGCAAAAGGAAGGTAGGAGAGCCATAACCAGTTCTGAGCCCAGTGATGGAAGAGGGATCTGATCCCAATACAGAAGTGGAGGAGCTGGCTCTAGAAATAGGGAGAGAGGAGGCTTCTCTGCCAAACCCTGTAGGGGTGGATACTTCACAAGGTTCAGAGAAGAGCAGTGCTATGGAATCACCGACCAAGGAAATGGACAATTTCACAGAAAATGTCCTGAAAATTACAAAGCTGATTATCCCTCAACCTGCTAAGTATATGGACACAGTGTTGGCTAGTATCAATTCGGCTAAGGAGAATCCTAAAGCTGCTTCACACCAAATAGTGCATCAAAAGGGTAGCAAATCCTCTGGCAAAGGTAGTAGCAGCCAGAAGAAGAAGAAAAGGTAACCTCAGGTTGTAGTTGGTTGTGGTTTTTGTTTAGAGTCTCTTTTTGTATCTCTATGACTGTTAAAATTGCATCTTGGAATGTTAGAGGGCTGAATGACCCTTCTAAACATAAGGAAGTTAAACAGCTGGTTCTTAAAGAAAATATCAATGTCATGGGTGTTTTGGAGACTAAAATTAAACAATCAAATGAAATAAATATTTGCGCTAAATGTTTTGGTGATTGGTTTTTTTTTGTCTAACTCTCAACCAACTACAACTGGTAGGGTGTGGGTGAGTTGGAACAATGCCTTTTGTAATGTTCAACTGCTTTCAATGTCTAACCAACACATTTTTTGTAAAGTTACGCAGTTGGCTACCAATGATGAATTCTATGCAACCTTTGTTTATGTTGAAAATAAACACAATCTGCGGTTACAATTTTTTGATGATATGGCTCAATTGTCCCGATCTAAATCCAAGTCCCCGTGTATTTTCTTGGGAGATTTTAATGCTATTAGATTTCATCAGGAAAAAGTCAGAGGGTCTTCTAATTGGTCTACTGATCATGAGGTTTTTAACACTTACATTAATGCGGCTGACTTGTCTTATGGGGGTTATCAATTCACTTGGGCCAACAAAAGGGGTGAAGGTGCTTACATAGCCACAAAAATTGATAGGGTGTTAGTTAATGAGGCCTGTTTGGACAAGTTCCCTGAGGCTACTGCCTTTTTCCATCCTTTTGGGATCTTTGACCACTCTCCTGCTGTGGTGAGGACCTCTTTTAAAAAGCCTTTTAAATATTTTGATTGCTGGTCCAAACATTTGGAGTTCCTCTCTACTGTCTCGTCAACTTGGAATCAATTTGTTAGAGGTGTCCCTATGTTCAAGGTGTGTCATAAGTTGAGGCATCTAAAGGCTGGTCTTAAACTTTTGAATAAGAAAGATTTCAGCGATATATCGATTCGTGTTCAAGCCTCTAAGACTTGTTTGGATATTCTCCAATTGAAATTGGATAAGGACCCTTTGAATACGGTGCTGCAAGGTCAGGAGAGAGAGGAACATAGAAGGTACTTAGACCTTAGCCATGTGGAAGAGAGTCTTGCACTTCAGAAGTCTAGAGTCCAATGGCTTGGGCTTGGAGATAGAAATAGTAGCTTTTTCTTTAGGACTATCAAAGGTAATATCAATAGGGGGAAAATTCTGAGTGTTGATATGGTTGATGGTACTAGATCGACTGAGAGTGTTGATATCCATAATACTTTTGTTCAGTTCTACACTGATCTTTTTGGTACTCCTTTTGGGGATGAGTATAATGGTTTTGAGAGAATTAGATCCTTGGTTCATTCCAAGGTTTCTAGTGACCAGTCTGTCATGTTGAGTAGACCTGTTACTGATGTTGAAATTAAGGAGGTCTTCTGGTTCCTTAAGGCCAATAAGGCCCCTGGTCCTGATGGCTACTCAGCAGGCTTCTTTAGGAGTTTGTGGGACGTTGTGGGTAGGGAGGTGACCACTGCCATTAGGTCCTTCTTTGAGTCTGGGAAGCTTCTTTTTGAGGTCAATAGCACCATTATTGCCCTCATTCCCAAAATTCCTAATCCCATGAAAGTTGGTGATTACAGACCCATTTCCTACTGTAACACTATTTATAAGTGTATTGCTAAGATCATTGCTAATAGGGTCAAGCAGGTGCTTCCGGATCTGATTGATCCTGTGCAATCTGCTTTTGTTCATGGGAGAAGGATCTCGGACAACATTTTCCTGTCCCAAGAAATTATGAGAGGCTACCATAGGGACTCCAAGGTTCCTAGGTGCGCTATGAAAGTGGATATCATGAAAGCTTATGATAATGTGAGATGGGAGTTTATTCTTGATATCCTTTGTGCTATGGATTTCCCTCAATGCATGATAAACTGGATCAAGGCTTGTACGACAAGTCCTTTCTCCATTTGCATTAATGGTAGCCTTCATGGGTATTTTAAAGGGGCTAGAGGGCTTAGGCAGGGGGATCCTATGTCCCCTTATTTGTTTGTCCAGGCTATGGAAATATTAGCTAGAATTCTTGTTGAAAAGCCAGAAATCCGCTGTATTAGTTTCATTGGAGGTGTGATAAAACCAAAATTGTTAACCTTTGTTTTGTGGATGACTTGATGCTTTTTAGTAAAGGGGATCCTGTGATTGTTAACCTTATTATGCAAGGTTTGGAGGAGTTTAGAAGGCTTTCTGGCCTTACTCCTAGTCCTAGCAAGAGCAGCATCTTCTTCTCTAGTTGTAACAGGCAACTCAGAGAGGAGATCCTCCAATGTGCAAAGTTCACTGAGGGCACTTTACCGGTTAAATATTTGGGGGTTCCTTTGATCACCACCAAGCTTAAGGCTATTGATTGCCAAATTTTGATTGAGAGGATAACCAAGAGAATCAAAAGTTGGACTAACAAGCTCCTCTCTTATTCGGGTCGATCTCAACTCATTCAGACTATACTCTTCTCGATGCAAGTGTATTGGTCCTCCTTTTTTATCCTTCCCAGAAAGGTTATTAGGGAAATTGAGAGTCTGCTTAGATCCTTTCTTTGGTCTGGTACTGATATGAAAAAGCATGGTGCTAAAATTGCTTGGAATTCCATTTGTAAACCTAAGAATAAGGGGGCCTTGGGGTTCAAGGAAATGGGCGTTTGGAACAAGGCTGCTATAGCCAAGCATGTTTGGTTCCTTTTCTCGGGGGGAGAGGCATTTATGTGGTGCCAATGGGTTAAGTCTTACTTACTCAAAGGCAGGAGTTTCTGGTACGTCAAAATCCCTAGTGACCCTTCTTGGGTTTGGAGGAAGATTTTGCAATTGAGGAACATTATTTTCCCGCTCATCAAGTTTAAGATTGGTAGCGGGGAGAAAGTGTCTCTGTGGTTTGATAATTGGCATCCTCTTAGTTCGTTGTGGAGTAGGTTTGGGCCTAGGATTGTCTATGACGCTGGTCTTGATCTAAATCCCAAAGTTAGCTCCATCATTTCTCATGGTGCATGGAGTTGGCCCTTCCCTAACTCCTGGGAAATCAAGGAGTGGATTGATTCAACCCCTCATTTCTTTAAATCGATGGATAGTTCTCAGGACAGTCTTTTGTGGTGCCTTACGGGTGATGGCAATTTCTCTATTCAGTCTACTTGGGATTGTTGGAGATATAAGGGTCATAAAGTCCCTTGGTATAAGCTGCTTTGGGGGCCTCCTTTCATCCCTAGAGTTAGTTTCATTGTTTGGTTGGCTATACATGAGAGGTTGAATACTAGGGATAGACTTCAGGACTTTGGCGTTATTCCTCATGCTAGTTGTCCGTTGTGTAATGATCCTGAGGAAAGCCATTCCCATCTATTTTTTAGATGTGCTTTCTCCTCTAAGATCTGGGCTGCTATTCAGAATAAGTGTAATGTCCGGTGGCCTTACCTAACCTGGTTAGTGTATGTCGAATTTGCTGTTAATTCTACTAAGGGGAGGTCTCTAAAGTTTGTCATTGTGAAGTTGTCCTTTATGTGCATGGTGTATCATATTTGGATTGAGAGGAATGGTTGTGTCTTTAACAAGACCAATGCCCTTGCTGAGGTGGTCACTAAGCATATCATCCAAATGGTGAGAGGTAGGTTAATATCAATGAATAATGTGTTAAATTCTACAGGTGATAGCTGGTACTTGTCGCAATGGAACCTTCCATCCACCATTATGAAGTTGCCCCCACATTTAAATGTTGGGAGAGGCATGAGAGATGTGAGTGCACCAATATTGAGGGTTGAGTGATGGGAGCAAATACAGTGGGTTTTCTAATAGTTTGTTCTAGTGCAGGTTCTCGAGTTGTCAAGTACTTGATGCTGATAAACACAAGGACTGGAGCTGGAAAATATCTTTGTGGGTTGAGTGAAGTGAGCCAGTATATCATTCACTATATATGTGGGTTGAGAGATTTGAGATTTAACAAAATTGATTTTCTAATCTCTCTTCATATATGTTATCTCATTTCTTTTTTGCAGGATAGGAATACGCTCACTGTGTTGTTACTGTCTCAGATGGAATATAAATTTGTGAGTTGTGGATTGAGTGATGTGAGATACTATATGGAGAGGAGAGACATTTCTGAGTGTGGGTTGAGTGTTGTGAGATCCTATACAATGTTTGTTCTATTTTTTCTTCTTTTTGATATACTTCGGAGTCTAATTTTTCACAGGTTGCTGGATATGGTCCAGGACCATTTTACAAAGTACAGGTAGAGGAGTTGTGGCTGCTATCTGCGCCAATCTGGGAGACGCAGTAGTGTGTAGTGTTTCCTCCAAGTGGCAGGTCACGGCTTTAGGGATGGTGATTGCTTATGGTGCAGTTCCAGATGGCAATTTGAAGAGGGTATTTGTAACGTGGTGATGGCTGCTTCAAGCGCCTTGCTATGTTACATGAAAGAGAAAAGAAGTTGTCCTTTTTATGGTTTGTATATTTTTATTTTGTGTAATAATGCCTACCCCTACGGGCTGTGTAGGTGGGATTATGTGTGGTTAACTATTTTGTACTATAGGTATTCCTACAAGGATGATATTATGGGTTGTTTCTCCCATAAGGCTCCTGGTAGGATTCTAGTTCGGTACGTTAGAGGTATAGGAACCTATTCCTACGGGTTGTGTAGGAAGGACCCTAGAAGGCTGGGTATTTTGGTTTGTGCTGGTCAAAGTTTGGCTGCTGGTTATTATTATTGTACAAGGTCCCGATCTATTACAGGACATGGCCTTTGTACAATCAGTTGGCTAGTAACCACCCTTTGATCCCTGTTCTTTGGTTGTAGCTTTCTCGGTTTTATCTTGTGTTCTTGTGGTTGGGCGTCGGTGTTATGTTGCCGAGGTTCGTGTTTTGTATTGTTGCTAGGGCCTGGGGCATGCCCCTTGTAATCTTGTAAATCTTTTGACTTTTATTTATTTCTTATTCACCCAAAAAAAAAAAAAGAAAAAAGAAGAGAAAGTTAGGAAATAGTGGTGGTGGGGCCTACAGCTTTTTGAGTTCCAAATGCTATGGCCCAACATTCAGTAGGTTCCTCTTGTACAGTGATAGAATGGATGTTTTGGATGATTTTGGCGATCTCTTTGCTGTCTCTTCATGGCTGCGCCTGTTTAGAGTGTTCCTCACAGTTCTTTTGTTGGGGCATTGGAGCTCCTCGCTGTTTTTTTTTACTATTGTTGGTAGCGTGACTATTTTCTGTTTAGGGTCCCTATATTTCTTTGTATATGGCTCTTGAACAGGGTTTTAGTTTCATGTTTGTTTTTTAGTTGTCGTTAGGGCCTGGGGTTTGCCCCTTGTATTCTTGTAAATTCTCTTGTTTTGTTTTATGAGTTATTCACCCAAAAAAAAAAAAAGTTAGGGAAGAGAAAGAGAAATAGGAAGAAAATCAAAGGGAATTCAAATTCATCCTTTTGAACTTGACAATTGAACACTTAGGTGATTTATAAAACCTTAAATGAGGTGGTTAAGTTAAACGACAATCATTAAGCTACATTTGCTCAGAAAATTCTCTTTCTTATAGGCTAAGCAAGGTTAGTTTGTGTTAAACTTGGTTGCTTGAACTAATGAAACAATTAGGGGCCTAAGCTAATTAGTTGCTAGAACAAAACAGAGAAGGACGGAGAAAGTTACAGAGAAACTTTCTTCTTGGGGGGTAGAAGAGAAAGTTAGAGAAAAAGAAAGAAACAGCAAGAAAATCAAAGGGAACTAAAATTTGCCCTTTTGGACTTGAGAATTGAACACTTGGGAGCTTTAGAAAACCTTAAACGAGGGGCATAAGTTGAAACTATTATCGTTAAGCTACAATTACTTAGAAAATTCTGTTTCCTTGAGGCTAAGCAATGTTAGTTTGAGTTAAACTTGGCCACAGAAGCAAATGAAACAATTATTGGCCTAACCAGATTAGTTCCTAGAACAAAATAGAGAAGAATGGAGAAAGATAGAGACATACATTCTTCATGAGGGCTAGGAGAGATTGTTAGAGAAAAGAAAGTGAAACAGGAAGAAAAACAAATGGAATTCAAATTCATCAATTTGGACCTGAGAATTAAACACAAAGGTGATTCTGAAAACCATAATGAGGGGCTTAAGTAAAACTAATATCGTTGAGCTACAATTACTAAGAAAATTCTCTTTCTTCGATGCAAAGCAAGATTTTTTTTTTTTTTTTTTGGGTGGGTAAAATTAATTTTGGGCGGGTAAAGCAAGGTTAGTTTGAGTTAAACTTGAACAGTTAAGCTAATTAAACAATCAGAAGCATAAGCTAATTAGTTCCTAGAACCAAATAGAGAAGGATGGAGAACGACAGAGAATGTTAGAGAGAAACTTTCTATATGAGAGGTTAAAGAGAAAGTTAGAGAAAAGAACGAGAAATAGCATGAAAATCAAAGGGAATTCAAATTTATCTTCTTGGACATGAGAATTGAACACTTACGTGATTTAAAAAACCTTAAATGAGGTGCTTAAGTTAAACGAAAATTGTTAAGCTACAGTTACACATAAAATTCTCTTTCTTATAGGCTAAACATGGTTAATTGGAGTTAAACTTGGCCGCCTGAGCTAATGAAACAATTAGTGGCCTAAGCTAATTAGTTTATAGAAAAAAATCGAGAAGGACAGACAAAGTTAGGGGAAAACTTTATTCTAGAGAGCTAAAAGAGAAAGTTGTAGAAAACAAAGAGAAATCGGAAGAAAATCAGACGTAATTCAGATTCATCCATTTGGACTTGAGAATTGACCACGTGGGTGATTTAGAAAACCATAAATGAGGTGCTTAAGTTAAACAAATATCGTTAAGATACAATTACTTAAAAAATTCTCCATCTTACTGGCTAACCAAGGTTAGTTCGAGTCAAACTTGGCCACTTCAGCTAATGAAACAATTTGTGGCCTAGGCTAATTAGTTCCTAGAACGAAATAGAGAAGGATGGAGAAAGATAGTGACAAACATTCTTCTTGAGGGCTTGGAGAGAAAGTTAGAGAAAAGAAAGTGCAATAGGAAGACAATCAAATGGAATTCATATTCATGTATGAGAATTGAACACATAGGTGATTTAGAAAACAATAAATGAGGTGCTGATGTTAAACGAATTTCGTTAAGCTACAATTACTCAGAAAATTCTCTTTCTTAGAGGCGAAGCAAGGTTAGGTTGAGTTAAACTTATCCACTTAAGCTAATGAAACAATTAGTGGCGTAAGGTAATTTGTTCCGTGAACAAAGTGGAGAAGGATGGAGAAGTACGGAGATAGTTAGAGATAAACTTTCTTCTTGAGTGCTAAAATAGAAAGTTAGGGAAAGAAAGAGAAATAGGAAGAAAATCAAAGGAAATTCAGATTTATTCTTTTGGACATGAGAATTGAACACTTAGCTGATTTAGAGAGCTGTAAATGAGGTGCTTAAGTTAAATGAAAAATCATTAAGCTACAATTCCTCAGAAAATTCGTTTTCTTAGAGGCTAAGCAAGGTTTGTTTGAGAAAAACTTGGCCACTTCCAATGACTTTTAAAATTGCATCATGGAATGTTAGGGGCTTTAATGATCCCTCTAGGCATAAAGAAGTTAAAAATTTTTTGCTCAAAGAAGATATAAAAGTCTTGGGTGTTTTGGAGACCAAAATAAAAGAGGTAAATGAAAAACATTTACTTTCTTCTGCTTTAAATAACTGGTCTTTTTTGACTAATTCCCAACCCACCAAAACTGGGAGGATATGTGTGTGCTGGGACCCAATGGTTTGTCATGTTGTTAAAATTGCTGCTACTGATCAATACATCTTTTGTACCATCTCTGACCTGGCATCCGATATTAGGTTTAAAGTTTGTTTTGTATATGCTGAAAACTACCATGCTAAGAGGTTAGAATTTTTTGAAAGCATGCTGCAAATTTCCCAATCTCAGTCCAATCAACCCCTTGTGTTCCTGGGGGACTTTAATGCAATTCGTTATTTTCATGAAAAATTTGGGGGTTCATCTAATTGGTCTTTGGAAAAAGAAGTTTTTAATTCTTACATCCTTCGATCTGATCTAGTAGATTTGTCATATGGGGGGTGTCAATTCACTTGAGCTAACAAAAGGGAGGGAGGTGAGTATATTGCTACTAAAATTGATAGGGTCATTGTTAATGAAGCTTGGCTTGACCAGTTCCCAGCTTCCACTGCACAAGTCCTTACATCTTGCATATCTGACCACTCTCCTGCTATTGTTACTATGTCTGAGAAGGTCTCTTCTTTCAAAAAACCTTTCAAGTTTTTTGATTTTTGGGCTAAGCATGACAAGTTTATACCTTTTGTTACTAGTGTCTGGTCTCAATACATTAATGGTGTTCCTATGTTCAGAGTTTGTCAAAAACTCAGAAATTTGAAACCTATCCTCAAAGCTCTTAATAAAAAAGATTTTAGTGATATCACTACTAGGGTTCAGATATCCATGTTTGAATTAGATGCTGTCCAATGGAAACTGGATAAGGATCTTGGTAACTCTCAGTTGCAATCTCTTGAGCGGACTCTCTACAAACAGTATGTGGACCTTACTACTATTGAAGAGAGCCTTGCTCATCAAAAATCTAGGGTCCAATGGCTTAATTTGGGTGATAGAAATAACAGATTTTTCTTTAGATCTATTAAAGGCAATATTAATAGGGGCAAAATTCTTAACATTGAGAAGCAATATGGGGTTATTTCTAATAAACCGGAGGATATAAATGAATCTTTTATCAATTTTTTCTCTGGTTTGTTTGGTACCCCTATAAATGATGATTACAATGGTTTTGATAGAATTAATTCTCTTGTCAAATCCAGAATTTCTAATGATTAGGCTTTAGTGCTTGCCAGAACTGTGTCTGATCAGGAAATTAAAGATGTGTTCTGGTCCCTTAAAGCCAATAAAGCCCCTGGGCCAGATGGGTTTCCTGCTGGTTTTTTCAAGGAGTCATGGGATGTTGTGGGTAGAGAGGTTACCCAAGCTATTAGAACTTTTTTGAATCTAGGAAGCTTCTAAAGGAAGGTAACAGTACCACTATTGTTCTCATTCCCAAGGTTCCTAACCCTGTAAAGGTGGGTGATTATAGACCAATCTCTTGTTGTAATACCGTGTACAAATGCATTGCCAAAATCATAGCTAACAGGATCAAATCTGTCCTTCCTGACATCATTGATCCTGTTCAATCTGCATTTGTTCAAGGGAGGAGAATTTCTGACAATATCTTCCTTTCTCAAGAACTTATGAGAGGGTATCATAGGAATTCTCCCGTTCCTAAGTGTTCCATGAAAGTTGATATTATGAAAGCCTACGATAGTGTGAGGTGGGACTTTATCCTTGATGTTCTTAAAGCTATGGCTTTCCCTCCCATTATGATTTCGTGGATTCAGGCGTGCATTACCAGCCCTTCTTACTCCATTTGCATTAATGGGAGCCTCCATGGGTACTTTAAGGGTGCCAAAGGTCTTAGGCAAGGGGACCCATTGTCTCCTTACCTTTTTGTCATTGTAATGGAGATCTTGGCTAGAATTTTTGCTGAGAAGTCTCAACATTCACTCTTCAAGTTCCATTGGAGATGTGACATAAATCGGATTGTCAACCTCTGTTTCACGGATGATCTCATGATATTTAGTAAAGGGGATATTCCTACTATTGAATTAATCATGCAAGGGCTTGATGAATTCACTGAGCTATCTGGCCTCACTCCTAATTCCAACAAGAGTAATATCTATTTCGCTGGTTGCAACCAAAAACTTCGGGAAGACATCCTCAAGATTGTAAAGTTTAATGGAGGTACTCTCCCTATCAAGTATCTTGGTGTTCCCCTTATTACGACCAAATTAAGGGCTTCTGACTGCCAGAGTCTCATTGATAGGATCACCAATAGGATTAAGAGCTGGACCAACAAAGTCCTGTCTTATGCTGGGAGAGCCCAGCTTCTTAACTCTTTTATGTTCTCCATGCAAGTTTACTGGTCCTCTCTCTTTATCCTCCCCAAGAAGGTGGTAAAAGAGATTGAGAGGATTTTTAGAGCTTTCTTTTGGTCTGGCACTGATCTTAAAATTCATAGTGCCAAAGTTGCCTGGGATAAGGTTTGCAACCCTAGAAAGGAGGGTGGTCTTGGCTTTAAATCCGTTGAAATTTGGAATAGAGCTGCTATTGCTAAACATATCTGGTTTCTTTTTTTGGGTGGTGAGAAATCTATGTGGTGCCAATGGGTGAAGTCCTACCTGCTTAAAGGTAGAAGCTTTTGGAAGGTCAAAGTCCCTAATGACCCCTCTTGGGTCTGAAGGAAGCTACTATCTCTTAGGGATACTGTCTCCCATCTTATAATGCATAAAATTGGTAGAGGTGATACTACTTTCCTATGGCATGATAATTGGCACCCTCTTGGGCCTCTGTGGCATAGATATGGTGATAGAATCCTGTATGATTCTTGCCTCAATAGTGAGGCTAAAGTCAGTCAGATTGTGGATGGGAATTCCTGGAAGTGGCCTATTCCCAATTCTTGGGAGATTAGGGAATTAATCTCCGCTACTCCCAGTAGCTGTAAACCTAACTCTTCGAGAAGTGACCAACCTTTTTGGAACTTAAACCCGGATGGTGTTTTCTCCATTAGATTTGCCTGGAATTACTGGAGAAGCAAATCTGACATTGTGGCCTGGCATAACCTTTTTTGGGGGCCACACATGATACCTAGAGTCAGTTTTATTGTGTGGATAGCTATCCAAGAGCGATTAAATACTGGGGATTGCTTGTAGGTGTTTGGTCTATCATCTAGCCCAAACTGCCCTTTCTGTCAAAACTCTATTGAGAGCCATTCCCATTTACTTTTTGATTGCACCTTCACTGCTAGGATCTGGGAGACTCTTAAAAGCCAAGTGTAATGTTAATTGGCCCAATCTCCAATGGCCATACATCCTGAATCTTGCTGTCATTGAAACTAAAGGCAAGTCCTTGAGATCCATAATTCTTAAGCTCACATTACTTTGCACTGTTTACCATATCTGGCTTGAGAGGAACAATAGAATCTTTCATCAAGAACTTAAACCTGAAGAGGTGATTATTAAATCTATCATTCATATGATTAGAGGTCGAATTCTCTCTATCACAAATTTATCTAGATCTATAGGTGATAATTGGTATTTGACTTAGTGGAACCTGCCTAACACAATCTTGAAGCCCCATTCTACAGAAATGGGAGGGCTGCTGAGTGTGGTGAGATCACTATAAGAGGGTTAAGTGATTGTGAGCATACATGTGTGTTTATCTAACTATATTCTCTTGTGCAGTGGTTATTGGAGCAAATTTTTTACACTTTGAGTGCCTAAATTATGGGTTGAGTGATGTGATCATACTTAAAGATATTCTGTGAGAATGAGTTTCGTCAAATATTTTTATTATGGTTTCTGAACTAATGAATATATTTATAGTACATCTATATGTGCAGGCTAAGGATGCTGTTACTGAGTGTAGTGAGATCCGAAATTGTGGGTTTAGTGATGGGAGACCAAATATTGTGTGTCTTCTGTGCATGCTACATTTTGGTGTCATTTAGGTCCTGCTGGGTAACAAATGCAATTTTTCTTTGATGACAGATCATTCTACTATGTACAATAGACAATTCTATTATGCTGTGTGGACTGTCTGCCGAGGTGTAGTCCCATTTCTGGATGTTGAGGTCTTGTTATTGTTCTGGTATGCTGTGATTGGAGTCTTGACGACAAAAGGACCAGGCTACATGCGCCAGTCTATGTGGAGAAGTGTCATTGTGGAAATTCCTTGTCTTTCTTTTCTACATTGTAATAATTTGTTTTTGTTCTGTTTTGTACAGATGTTAACTGGCTATTTTTGGGTGTTATTTCCTATTCCTGCGGGTTGTGTAGGAAATTCTTTTTTTATTTTCTTTGGGTTTTATTGTTTTGTGCTTGAACTTGCGGATGCAATAGATTTGTTCACTTCCTGGGTTGGTGACACAGTTGTGGGGCTTTTGTTTTGGCAAGGACGTAGGCTCCTGGACCAAATGTTTGGCTTTTTTCCCCTTTCATAGTCTACAAAAATCGGTTATCTCTCTTGTTCACCTTCTCTATCTCTAGTACATATAGATGGTGAACAGGTTAGTGGGTTTTAGTTTTGGCTGTTTTGTTTTCTTTATTTTCGCCTATTCTTCTATTTTGTGTGGTTTTGTTTTGTCGGTTTCTTGTATAGCTGTGTTAGGTCCTGGGGTTTGCCTCTTGTAATCTTGTAAATCTTCTTGTTTTTATTTATGTCTTATTCACCCAAAAAAAAAAAAAACTTGGCCACTTAAGCAAATGAAACAATTAGTGCCGTAAGCTAATTAGTTCCATGAACAACAAAAGAGAGAAGGACGGAGAAACTTTGAGAGAAACTTTTCTTCTTGAGAGCTAGAAGAGAAAGTTAGGGAAGAGATGGTGGTGGGGCCTACAGCTTTATGAGTTCCAAATGCTATGGCTCTACATTCAGCGGGTTCCTCTTGTACAGTGACAGAATGGATGTTTTGGATGATTTTGGCGATCTCTTTGCTGTCTCTTCATGGCTGCGCCTGTTTAGAGTGTTCCTCACAGTTCTTTTTTTGGGGCATTGGAGCTCCTCGCTGTTTTTTTTACTGTTGTTGGTAGCTTGACTATTTTCTATTCAGGGTCCCTATATTTCTTTGTATATGGCTCTTGAACAGGGTTTTAGTTTCATGTTTGTTTTTTAGTTGTCGTTAGGGCCTGGGGTTTGCCCCTTGTATTCTTGTAAATTCTCTTGTTTTGTTTTATGAGTTATTCACCCAAAAAAAAAAAAAAAAGTTAGGAAAGAGAAAGAGAAATAGGAAGAAAATCAAAGGGAATTCAAATTCATCCTTTTGGACTTGAGAATTGAATACTTAGGTGATTTATAAAACCTTAAATGAGGTGGCTAAGTTAAACGACAATCATTAAGCTACATTTGCTTAGAAAATTCTCTTTCTTATAGGCTAAGCAAGGTTAGTTTGTGTTAAACTTGGCTGCTTGAACTAATGAAACAATTAGGGGCCTAAGCTAATTAGTTGCTAGAACAAAACAGAGAAGGACAGAGAAAGTTACAGAGAAACTTTTTTCTTGGGAGGTAAAGAGAAAGTTAGAGAAAAAGAAAAAGAAACAGTAAGAAAATCAAAGGGAACTCAAATTCGCCCTTTTGGACTTGAGAATTGAACACTTGGGAGCTTTAGAAAACGTTAAACGAGGGGCATAAGTTGAAACTATTATCATTAAGCTACAATTACTCAGAAAATTCTCTTTCCTAGAGGCTAAGCAATGTTAGTTTGAGTTAAACTTGGCCACAGAAGCAAATGAAACAATTATTGGCCTAACCAAATTAGTTCCTAGAACAAAATAGAGAGGGATGGAGAAAGATAGAGACAGACATTCTTCTTGAGGGCTAGGAGAGATTGTTAGAGAAAAGAAAGTGAAACAGGAAGAAAATCAAATGGAATTCAAATTCATCAATTTTTGACCTGAGAATTAAACACAAAAGTGATTCTGAAAACCATAATGGGGGGCTTAAGTAAAACTAATATCGTTGATCTACAATTACTATGAAAATTCTCTTTCTTTGATGCAAAGCAAGGTTAGTTTGAGTTAAACTTGGACAGTTAAGCTTTTTTTTTTAGGTGAATAAGAAATATGTGAAAAGGACAAAGAATTTACACAACTACAAAGGGGCATACCCCATGCCCTACCCGAAAACAAACAGCACCACGACAAGACAACACCGAAGCACAACCCAAAACCCCAACCAACACAAACTACATAAATATCAACCAAAAACAAAACTAACTATAACACCCAAAGATAGAGATATGTCTATATAAAGTTTACAAAAGCCATGTCCACCAAAGGATATGGATCTTGTACCCAACGACGTACAGCACACCAAAACCGCATCCAGCAATGATGTGTGTTTCACTGCCCCGGCAGCAGATATCCAAGGAAAGTCCACAAATCATATTTAACCTCGAACCACACCATAAGCATAGTAAAAACAAATTACAACCAACCCAGCCAAAAACCCTCCTACATAGCCCGTAGGAGTGAGCAACACTAACCCAACTATTTAAGAAAACAAAACCATGAAGAACGGAATATAAATAATATTGAAACAACTGATTGGCCCACCACTGTAGTTGAACCAGGCGCTGAAAGCAGCCATCAATCCAGTACAATTTCGAGTAATTAGGAGCCTCCTAGAAGGGCGCAACATGCTGCCACCACCAACCCACCGAACCAGATTCAAACAAATCTGCAGCCATCAACAAGAAATAGCTCTAAGCAGAATCTAGTAGCCAAGAATGGCGCAGATTGCAGCCACCTCTATTCCGCCAGTTCAGCAACATATAAGCAGTGCGATGTTTCCCATGAGTACATAGCTTGCTGCCATAGTCTCTCCACCTATACTTGGTATGGTGAACCTGAACCATATTCAGCAGCATGTAGAAATTTAGACTGTGATTTATATAAAAAAGTAGCAGGAAAAGAACAAAAAATTATGTAGAATCTCACAACACTTGGCCCACAATCAAATATGTCACTCCTCTTCATATAGTCTTTCACCTCACTCAACCCACAACTCACAAAATTAAGCTCCATGTGAATGAGAAGCAGCATTTTAATATCATCCCTGTCCTGCAAAAAGGAGAAAATATAGTAGATATAATTAAACATTAGAAAACCATCTCTGGTTGAGCTCACATCTCTCCTCCCACATATAAAGTGTATCATGTTTTGGCTCACATCACTCAACCCACAGTGAATCTTTTCCATTCCAGCCCTTAGACTTAGCAGCATCAAGAATATGAATGACAGTCCTACCTGCAAAATAACAACCATTTAGGAAACACTCCATATCTGCTACTATCACTCAACCCTCAATATAGGTGAACTCACATCCCTCATGCCTCTTCCAGCAGTAGCCCCTTCATGATAGTTGTTGGCAAATTTCATTGTGACAAGTACCAGCGGTCACCTGTAGACAACATCACATTACTCATAGAGATGATCCTACCCCTCACCATTTGGATAATATGTTTGGTGACAATCTCACTAGGAGCATTAGTCTGTCTAAAGACTCTACCATTTCTCTCCATCCAAATATGATACATAGTGCACATAAAGGCCAGCTTCGTAACAATAGATTTCAGAGACCTACCTTTGGTAGACCTAACAGCCAGCTCAGCATTCTCTAACCAGGATAGGTTGTGCCAACTCACATTACATTTCCCCTGAATAGCAACCCAAATCTTAGAAGAGTACGCACATCTAAAGAAGATGTGAGAATGGCTCTCCATAAGATCATTACACAGGGGACAACTAGTATGGGTAACCATGCCAAAAACCTGCAGCCTATCCTTAGTATTCAATCTTTCATGAATAGCCAACCAAACAATGAAGCTAACCCTAGGAATATAGGGAGGCCCCCACAGAAATTTGTACCAAGGGACCTTAGGACCCTTATCCCTCCAGCAATCCCAAGTGGACTTAATAGTAAAGAAACCATCACCCGTGCGGTTCCACCAAGGTCTATCATAAGTATTCTCAATGGGTTTAAAAGTGGGGGGAGTAGAAGCAATCCACTCTTTAATCTCCCAGGAGTTAGGGAAAGGCCATTTCCAAGCACCACGAGAGATAACAAAGCTAACTTTCGAGTTGTGGTCAAGGCCCGAATCATAGACAATCCTAGGCCCAAATCTACTCCACAAGGAACCAAGAGGGTGCCAATTATCGAACCATAGAAAAGCTTTCTCCCCATTACTAATCTTAAACTTAATAAGGGGAAACATTTTCTGTCTAAGTATCAAAATTTTCCTCCAAACCCATGATGGGTCACTAGGAATTTTAACATACTAGAAACTCCTACCTTTGAGTAAATAGGACTTAACCCATTGACACCACATTGACCCTTCCCCACCAGAGAAAAGGAACCAAACATGTTTAGCAACAGCAGCCTTGTTCCAAACACCCATGTCTTTGAACCCCAAACCCCCCTCATTCTTAGGTTTGCAAACATTGCTCCACGCAATTTTAGCACTATGCTTCCTCATCTCAGAACCAGACCAAAGGAAAGCTCTTAGCAGACTCTCAATATCTCTAATAACCTTCCTCGGAAGGATAAACAGAGAGGACCAATACACTTGTATAGAAAAGAGAATAGTTTGGATGAGTTGAGCTCTACCCGCATAAGATAGAAGTTTGTTAGTCTAACTCTTAATTCTCTTTGTTATTTTATCAACCAGAATTTGACAATCACAGGCCTTAAGCTTAGTGGTAATCAAAAGGACACCCAAATACTTAACAGGGAGAGTCCCCTCAGTGAGCTCCGCGATACGAAGAATCTCCTCCCTAAGATGCCTATTACAACCAGAGAAGAATATATTACTCTTGCTAGGACTAGGAGTAAGGCCTGAGAGCCATTTAAACTCATCCAATCCTTGCATAATAAGGTTCACAGTCACAGGGTCACCTCTGCTGAAAATCATCAAGTCATCCGCAAAGCAAAGGTTAACAATTTTGGTTTTTTCACACCTCCAATGGAACTTGAACAGAGGATTTCTAGCTTTCTCAGCAAGGATCCTAGCAAGGATTTCCATAGCCAACACGAACAGGTAAGGGGACATGTAGACGTCCCCGAACGCATCCCGGGGTCCCCCCCGTTCTGGTTCGATATTGGGTCTACTACAGTTCAAGGACTCAAATGTCACGGTTCTAAATCTTGAACCAAAGAGTCCAAATCCGGCAAATCGTTTTGAAAACAGATTTTTTTGAAAGAAGTGCCAAACATGGACTGCCTTGCCAGATACAGAGTCGCCACCTAAATATTTTTTAATGGGAAATTTAGGAAACCCTGACTCGGTGCCAAAAGGCCACGTGTCCGTCATCACCAAAGTTGCCTCGGCTCGGGAACTTGGGTACGATTGGGGAAGGTCACATCGTGAGCACCCCCGCTCGCCCGGTCAAAGACCGGCCTCTACTAACCATGATATCTGCTTTTGAAAACATTGTATGCTCTTATTCCGGTTATTAGCCTAGGTTACTATGTGATGCTCGCAGCAAACAAGTATAGACTGGGCCGTCTGAATTGGAACAAAACATTTCATGTTTGTTTGTTTGAAAATGGCGTGATGGTGCTACCCGCAGGTAGGCTAAAATGCGGATTTGCCACCCTCAGGTGGGCTTAGAAAACAGTGATGTTGCCACTATCTAGTGGGCTTAAAACAAACAGTCAATGCATTGTCCCAATTCAAATAACTCAACCTCCACCCACAGGCATTCAAGGCAGTTATATCACATAAGCATATAGCCTCATGGCAAGCATGCTATCATGGCAACACTCACACGCATGCAAGGATGCTAAAGCATAAAACTTACCGAGTACTCCAAGCCAAAATAGGAACCGGTTAGAAATCATGCATGAATCCTAAATATGCTAAAATGCCTAATGCAACACATGCAAAATGCAACTATAGCAGGCTCGGCTATTCTAAACATGGTATGTGAAATGCTACAACTAACATGTATTCAACTTGGAATTGAAATACGATGCAGTTTGTATGATGCGCCGAGCCCGGTGCATGCAAAACAGATGAATGATGCAAACATGCTGTCGTACTGTATGCTAATTGAAATATGCCCTATATCTAACCATCATAAGCGGGTAAATAAAAGGGAGAAAGAAATGGGGGTTGGAAGACATACATCACACGCACGCACACTTATTACAGTTATGCCCTCGCGCAGAGGGTCCAAATAAATAATAATACAGTCCGAATAAAAGAATAATACAGTCCGAAATAATACAGATTCCTAAGTAATTAGTAATCAAGAAAGCGAATCGCGCCGGTGCCTTTTTTCTGATGAATGATGTATGCTGGGCTGCTTGGTGCGGAAATCCACTGGGATGCCCCAATTTGCCTCTGTTTGCGGTATTTCTCGAAATGCGCGCCGGACTCCGAAAAAGTTGTTGGTCCTCGATTTTGCTGTAACAGAGAGCAGAAAAAGGGCATAGCAATGTATTTCACAAATATATGCATGTCTCGATCCTCGTGCCACCAATCACGCATCTCGATGCCTGATGGCCGAGGGGCCGAATTGCACAACTTAATATAGGATGAATGCAGATGGATGCTATAATAAAACCTAACTCCATCATGGGTAATCCGGAGTGTCGGTGACTTGGGAATTGAGACCCGTTCATCACTTAATACGAACGCGCCTCGCTTCGTTTCAAGCTAACACCTATCCCGAACACGATGCAATATGCATGGTATGCGTGAAATGTAGCTAATATGTATCCTAGCGTGCACAATGCTATGCAAATGAGATGTCTCGAAATGTGTGCACGCGGGCACGCAAACCGAGAAAACGCATGAATGCAATCTAAGATACCACCTAGTATGCAAAATGTGGGAAAATGAGATGAAAATGAGACGCCTCGAAATGCGTGCCCGCGGGCACATATACCGAGGTCATGATGTGGGATGCAAATCGGATAAGACCGAAGTGTCTCGAAATGCGTGCCCACAGGCACGTAAACCGAGGCGATGATGAAAATGACAATTCGGATAAAATCGAAGTGCCTCGAAATGCGTGCACACAGGCACATAAACTGAGGCGATGATGAAAATGGCAATTCGGATAAAACTGAAGTGCCTCGAAATGCGTGCACACGGGCACGTAAACCGAGGCGATAATGTGAAATGCAAATCGGATAAAACAGAAGTGGCTCGAAATACGTGCCCACAGGCACGCAAACCGAGGCGATGATAAAATGGCATATGGCATGCAATGATGGGCTTACGCCAACATGAGAGAGCCTCAGCCGTACTCACATAGGCTGCCGTCGGATAAAAAAGAAGTGCCTCGAAATGCGCGCACACGGGCACGCGAACCGAGGAATGTATGAAATGGCATATGGAATGCAACGATGGGCTTACGCCAACATGAGAGAGCCTCAGTCGCACTCACATAGGCTGCCGTCGGATAAAACAGAGGTGCCTCAAAGTGCGTGCCCACGGGCACGCGAACCGAGAAAATGCACTAAGGCGTGAAATGACATGGAAAATAATATGCAAGCATGCGAACCAAATTTCAGCATCTAAATGAAGGG
This sequence comes from Camellia lanceoleosa, assembly GCA_025200525.1. Lineage (NCBI taxonomy): Eukaryota > Viridiplantae > Streptophyta > Magnoliopsida > Ericales > Theaceae > Camellia > Camellia lanceoleosa. The sequence goes on along the minus strand of CM045767.1, from coordinate 70,548,898 downwards.
GAAAACAGCCCCGAAATGATACGAAATGACAATCAATGCATGAAATCATCCCAAAATGTGATTTTAAGTACTCGAAATGGCCTACGGCTATGCTAAACATGCAAAATTGGTACATGAAAGCAAAAACAGTAGCAAGGCAGCCCCAAAAATAGCATCTTTTCAGTACAAAACATGGCCAAATTGTGAGCATAGATATGGCAACAATGGCATGCAAAAATGGGGGAAAAGAGGGGAATTACAAGGCAAGTAGTATATACAATGCTCAAAACAAAAAAAACAGTTCTACAACATTAAATAAGGGCCAAAAATATGTACATTTACAAGAGATGACATCCCCCAAAACAGTATGTAGATATGCTAAACATGGCATGCAAAATAATGTGCCAAAAGGGGCTACAACATAAGGTACCAAAAGCATACACCAAATGACCTAAGACCCTTAACAAAACATGAAGAATAGGCCAAAATAAGGCACTCTCTAAGCCTGATGAAGGCTGAAAACAGGAGCCTAATAAGCCTAACAAAGCATGCAAAATAATGATCCAAAGATAGGTATTGAGACAAGTAGTATATAGAAGATTCAAACAGCAAAATTTCCTTCTACAATCTTAAAAAGGAGCCCAAGATATGCATATTTACAGTATATGGAAGCCTCAAAATCAGAATAAAATCATGCTAGAAATGCCATGCAAAATAGGGCCACCAAAGGGGCCATAAAGAGAGGTGGTGCTAGCTTTCACCAAACAAGGTTGAGCCCTTCTTCAATGTTGAAGAGGGGCTCAAAATAGGCCCACTCACAGTATATTGCATGCTCGAAAACAGATTACTCATAAGGCAAATAAAGCATGCAAAACAATGGCCTAAAGAGTGATATTGAAGGAAGTATGTCATGGAGACACCAAATAGGGTTGAGCCCTTCTACAAAGTTGTAGAGGGGCTCAAAATAAGCCTAAAACCAGTAAGGGTCGGAGCCCAAAACAAAAAGGAAATAGGGCAAAGAATTGATGGAAAATTATGCTAGAAAAAGGGAATTAGTGGCTTACCCTTGGAGACAAGTCTTTTGCTACCTCTTGGCTTCAATTTGTTGCTTCTTGGCCTTTGGAAAACACCCCTTTGCTGCTGGAATGGAGGTGGTGATGGTGGAGCTTAGGGTTGATGAAGGAATTAGCTAGGAAGCTTGAAGGTTTTTGAGCTTTTGGCTATGAAAATGGAGGTTAGGGAAGATGAAGTATTGAGGTGAATTGTTCCAACCCTAGCAAAGGAGGAGTTGGACCCTTTAAATAGGCAAGAAAATGGTGTAAAAGGGGAGGGAAAGCACCCAAGCTTTCCCTCCCAAAATATCTCGATGCGGATATTTTGAAAAATATCCGGACAGATGGAAAGAGGTGAAAGCGTAGGCGGGCCAGGTAGGTTTCTGGGAGGTGGCCGGCCGGCCACCCCAACTGGTCGGCCAGCCACTCACCTTGGCCGGCAGGCCATGGCCCAAAACTGAAGTCCAAATTTTCTGGCCGACCACCATGCAATGGTGTCCTCCTAGATGTGTAGAATAAGGCCCAAAGGTCGGAATCTGGCAACTCTGAAGCAGGAGTCACAACATAGGACTTGAAGGAGAGGCTCAAAAATGAAATCTACAATTGCTGGCCGACCACCAACTTTTAGGGTCCTCCCTGATGGGTGGAACAAGGTTCCAAGGTTGGAAATTGGCAACACTGAAACAAGAGTCACAACATAGGACTTGAAGGAGAGGCTCAAAAATGAAATCCACAATTGCTGGCCGACCAGTAGTTTTTAGGGTCCTCCCATGTCCCCTGATCACAGATATGTAGCTTTGGTTGGAAGAAAATAACCCCAGGGTGTTCAACATTGGCCCGGAATTGAGCAAAACGGGCGCCGGAGAAGCGAAATTGGTTATCTGGGATAATTGCTGGCCTCCCACCCCCCAGTGGTCTTCCTGGTGTTGAAACAGAGGTACCTGCCAAAATTGAACAAAAACCGATACAAAATGAAAGCTCGGGGCCAAAACCGGGCAGTTCGGGGTCTCGAAAACCGGCTGTAAGCACCGAAAGTGGCGTACGGACACGAAGTGGGCATCAGAGGCCCCAGTGTCCCTCGGTATGATAAAACAGAGGCATGCCAAAAAAAACCGGAGAAATCGGAGATGGTTGGGCGGTCCCGAGCCGAGGCACACGGCCTGACGGCTCCGAAAATCGGGAACCGGGCTCTGAAATGGGCAAAATGGCCTACGGCCACGAAATGTAGCTCACGGCCACCGGGAGATAGTCTACGGGACCACTCTCTTCCCGCAGGAAAGAAAACAGAGAAAACCGAGCCTGGTTCACAAACCGAGACAAGGCACAGAAGAGAGTTCGGAAGTCCGGAGGCAGGGCGCACGGCCGCGACTCTGAGACTTCTGAACGAGCACAGTATGCAACATCACCGAGCGCTCAACCGGTGATGTCTGAGTCTTAAGGTCGGTCAAAAATGGGGTGTCTACAGTTGCCCCTCTTTGACAGAACTCGGAAGTCAAGAAGTGACGGGAGTGAATGTCAAAGCCCAGAGACGGCCCATTTTTGACAAGGCCAAAGACCTAGACAATCATACGAGATCAACAGATATATGTGTGTGCCCGCAGGCAGGGGGCAAAATGCAAAATGACAGGCACGGAGCCAGGTGATCGTGCAAGTGCAGCAGGCTGTAATGAAGCAAGTATTGACAAATAGATGCAACAGTTTTAAGCAAGAATGCAAAGCAACAAGTACATTTCATGCAGTTAGGAATGCGGAGAATTATTCAATTCTCGTCGCGTCTCACACGGAAAAGAATCTGATACTGCGCGATTAAATGCAGTTCGTCGCCAGCCCCAAATGAACCGTACATACAATATCGTGCCTGCAAAATAGAGAAATTCAACAAGAACAATATGCTAACAACATATATTCAATGCGATTCCTATGATTCGAAAAGTTTGACATACCCAGTGTCGGTGAAAGGATGCATCACAATGCGAGAAAAGGTAATGCGCGACAATGCATGTTTAAGCACAGAAGTATGGTACATCAAGAAGACACGCATGACAATGCAAAACATTCATGAGAATGCAAATTATGAGCCAAATAATGAAAAACGAGCACAAATCAGGATGCCCGTTTGTTGCGTAACAACGAGCTGGAAAACGCGCATTTCGGCGACGGCAACTCGATCGCGGCCTCTGATTTACCTCCCAGAGGGGTCACAACATGTTTAAAAAGGATACACTCTGATTTTGATGAATAATGATGAGACACATGTCAGAAATTGCAATTGAAGTTCCGGCGGAGCAATTCGGCGCCAGAAAGTGCACTTTTCTTGAACTTTTTCAGGTCCCGGGAACTCCGATTTTCCTCAAAATTTGCAGAGAGGTAGGGGAGGGGGTGGGGGATCATGGTCGGCCAGCCCATTGCCCTTGGAGAGGCCATCGGCCAGGGCAAAAATTAAAGGGGGGCCGGCCAGCCAGGTTAGGTGGCCGGCCGGCCACTGCCCAAAAGCAGGGGCATTTTGGTCTTTTTCGAGATTTCTATATATACACACCTCCAATGCCACCCGAAATCACTCCCAAAGTTGTGAAAACTCCTCCTCTTGCTCCCCAGACCATTTTCTCTTTCAGATCTGCATTTTATACGCGCCCTCCGGCCTTCCACGCAAGTTGTTTCTGCGAAATCCTTCAGATTTAAGCACTTTGAGCCGACTAAATTTTGACTTCGGGGCTTCTCTTCTCATTTTCACCACTTGAGGTAATTTTGTCTCAATATTTGGAAGATTTTCCGGGAGTTGACTTTTGTTGACTTTTTATTTCCCGAGAGTTGACTTTTGTTGACTTTTTCCAACTTTGGCCCATTTTGCTCATTTTTGCTCCTCTTTGCAGATTTCTCGACATGGCGGGTCATTTTCCTCACGGCGGAGGTTTTCCCGGCGCCGGAGATGATTTCGACATCATGACATTGCCCCCGAGGGTTCGCCCTTTTATTCCCGAGCGATATGCCCCAGCGGTACATAGGCTTCCACGAGTCGTTTTTCGTCATTTCACCGATTTCAACAATCGGGTACCAGGGGATCTCCTTCTGCGAGAACCGGAGCAACACCTCTCTTATGATGCAGAGGTATGTTACGTTATTTCCTATATCTTTCGTGCATTTTGTACCTTTGCCATGCTTAGACACACAGTTTAGCTTACAACACAGTACTTTACTTGCATCTCGAACATGTGACTTAGCCACTTGAATTTCACGAACACACAATACATCGCCTGATTGTGAATGTATAGTACGCATTAATTAGAAATTGAACACACGGCTCAAACATTGATTTACCGAACACACAGCCCGAAGTTGAACATGAACCCACAACACATACTGACTAAGAGTAGAACACACAGTCCCAAACCCAGATTTCCTGAACACGCAGCCCAGATTTGAAGTGAACACACAGCCCAGATTTAAGAGTAGAACACACAGCCCTAAACTCAGATTTACTGAACACGCGGCCCAGATTTGAAGTGAACACACAGCCCACTGATTAAGAGTAGAACACACAGCCCTAAACTCGGATTCTTGAACACACACTTTGATTTGAAGTGAACACACAATCGATTAAGAGTAGAACACATGACCCTAAACTCGATCTTGAACACTCAGCCCAGATTTTGAAGTGAACGCACAGCCCACTGATTAAGAGTAGAACACATGACCTAAACTCGATTTCATCAACACACGGCCAGATTTGAAGCGAACACATCGATTAAGAGTAGAACACACGATCCCAAACTCGATTTCTTGAACACGCACCCAGATTTTGAAGTGAACGCATACCCATCGATTAAGAGAACGCATGACCCTAAACTCGATTCTCAACACACGGCCAGTTGAAGCGAACACACAGCCCACTGTTTAAGAGTAGAACACACAGTCCCAAACTCTGATTTACTGAACACGCAGCCCAGATTTTGAAGTGAACGCACAGCCCACTGATTAAGAGTAGAACGCACAGCCCTAAACTCTGATTTACTGAACACACAGCCCAGATTTGAAGCGAACACACAGCCCACTGATTAAGAGTAGAACACATCTGGCACACACCCCATTCACATACTGTACTTGCACCTGCTTTTTATGTTTGAACTGATGTATTGCACTTTTCATTTTCAGATGCCTCCCGTATATGCTTCGACACGGGGCGGGCCACCCTGGTCTTCTCGGAGAGGTCGAGGTGTTAGACCTACTCGAGGTACTGGGCCCCGAGGAGCTGGGCCATCCGGGCCTTACCGAGGAGCTCGAGGAGCAGGGTCGTCTCGCAGACCCAGGGCACCCATTGTCGAGGATGAGGAGGAGGAGGTCGTAGACCGTGTGTCAGAGACATCTCCTGGGGAGGGAGGCTCCGGTCTTGGTTCCGGAAGCGGAGACGAGCCCGAGGGGGAGCCGGAGGATGACAGCTCTGATCCGGAAGGTGATGATGGTGCAGAGGTTATCCCGCAGAAGAGGATGAGAGGGCCTCCACATTCTCGTTCCCGAGGATACTGATGCCATTTCCTGCTTTATTTTACTTTTTGGCTAGTAGTTTGTAGCACTTTACACATTGTTAGGTAGTTTTATTTTATGTAAAACTTGTACCTTTATTTGTTGTAAAACATGATGGAATGAAACAGCTTTTGAAAAGATGTTGTATTTGAAATTCTCAGCATTGCATCGCATCATTTTGCACAAAAATGGAATTGAATGAAAATGTGTGCCTCATGTATTTACCGGGTCAGGTAATGAACCGACGCAACAAATCAAAACAGACCGACCCACTAAGAAATAATAGAATCTTAGCCAGTTACAACGCGATAAGCAAAGTACAATATTGTTAACGACTCAATAAACAAGACTTAACAAAATTGTGTAACCAAAGGGTAACAACTCAAAACATAAAATGCGACAGCTCGACAAACTTACAACTCGATAAACAAAACAACAACTCGATAAGCAAAAACACAACAAAATGTATTTCAGACAGACGATCTGGACGATGGAGCGTATCCAAAACTGATAGAAATGAAGACCTTCGACATTCCCGATGCCTAGAAATGCTTCAAACTTCCTTCCAGAGGGCGAAACAGGACCAACACGAGGCCAAACACATTTTGCATCTGGAAAACAGAGGGTGGCCGGCCTACTAGAATAGGTGGCCGGCCGGCCACTCCTCCCGTGACCTCCAAAATTTTGACAAGTGTCCCTTGAATAGTGTTTTACCCCTCTATAAAAGCCCCAGCCTTGGAGTTTGTTCATTTCATCACCATCTCTCACAAAAATGGAGGCGTTTCTTGTGGAAAATCTCACATCTTGGATTTCTTCTTTGGATGGCTCGGAAAAGTTGAATTTCCGGGGTTTTGGCTTGAATGCACTGTTTACATTGAGGCGGACTCCACTGCACCTTTCTTTCCTCCATGCCGCGGCAAGGTTTTGGAACCCGGTGACGCATGTCTTTAGCTTCGGCGGGCAAGAGGTATGTCCTACTTTTGAAGATTTTCAAGCTTTGATGGAGTCTGAACGCTCAGAAGAGATCTTGCCTCAGTCCCGCTTTGGCCATGCCCAAGCTTTAGGGCGGATGTGCGGTCTCAACGCGTATGATGCTCGATCTCTGATTGATAGTGGCATGTTGGATGTCCCGAGCCTAATTTACCGATTCTTTGATGCCGGTGACCGCAGCGACTATCATTGGCAAGGTTTCCGACAACATGCCCTTTGCTTGTGCATGTTATCTCATTTTCTGTTTGTCTCGGGCTCCGGAGGGGCTAGCATCCGTCTGATCGAAGTTGCACAAGGCTTGAAAGAGGGAAAGAGTTGCATTGCCATGACCCTGGCCGAAACACTGCTAGGTTTGGATGCCTTCTACCGCCAAGAGACAACCAGGTTTGCAGGGAGTCCACTACTGCTACAGGTAATGTTTCCCACCCAAGCTCGCATATGTATTTGCTCATATCACTCGGCCCTCGGGCTCGATTTTTTTCTCACAAAACCCTTGTCTTACTTTTCTCTCATCGTACATCTCTCTATTTTTTTCATCTCTCATTTTTCATCCCTCCCCAGATATGGTTAATGGATAAATTGCGAGTTGTGGACTCTTGCCCTGCTTACTCAGCCCGCGGCTACTTCTTTCGACAACGCCTGGTTGACGCCCTTGATGAGGGATGGTGGTTTGAATGGATGTGCAACTTGTCGGCTGAACGCATTGCTTGGCGCTGTCCTTGGCTTAACCTTCCGGCGATGAGCTATAGCATGTTTCAGGATACTGGGATCCGGCTGGTTGGCTTGACTCATCACAGATTTTATTTCCCTCCGCATTCTCGCCGGGCTTGGCCATGATCAAACTTGCCCTCCGGAGGGGATTGAGTATTCGGCTACTTTCCTGGTTCGAGGTGCACACCTTGCTCGACATACTACGGCCTGGAGGACCAGGGAGCTCCTATCCCCCGCCCCTACTTTCAGTTGCACTTTATCTGATGAGTGCTGGGATTGGCTCAACGAGGAGGCACAGGTTGGGCCTAGGTTGGCATCTGAGGCTTCAACAAGCTCTGGAAGGGGGTGCAGGGACACCTGACTGGACTATGCCCCAGATTTATTGTTTTATTAGTACTTTCAAGTTTTCTTTATGAGTGTAATAAAAAGCAACTTCAATTGTATGCAAGAGCAAAAGAACTCTGTTTTGAAATCAATGAAATTGAAGGTTGTGGTACTGAAAATTCTCCACTTTTGGTCCAAAAATGGTCTTAATTGTGAAAAGATTAAGTTGAACAAAGTCAACTTTTATTAAAACTTTTCAAAACTATTTTCGATATAGATCAGAACTGGACACGCCTGGTATCTGTCACTGAGATGCACAACCCCGGACCCTAGCAACTGGAAAGTTGCCCCTAGTTTGAAAAGTGCCTGGGCAATTCATAGCAACGGAAAGTTGCCCCTAGTCTGGATGACACTGTACCGGAGATCATAATAAATGCTGATGAATAGAGATGACTGAGATGATCAGAATGGACAAAGTTGATCGGGGAAAAGATTGTGACTGAACTTCAAGATGAAGCTGCCTACGTATCCCAAAGATGGGAATCAAGTCTTACGTAGTTCAGGGTTAGGTTCGCTCGGGTGTTTTTGCTCTCCTTTTGCGCTCTAACTTTTGCCAAGGCCGCCCTTTGCGGGCTTTCAACCTTGCGAGCTTAGTTTTTATAATTTCAAATTTTTCTATGCTTTGAGTTTTGCCTAGGTCGCCCTTTCGGGTTTTCGGCCTAGCGAGCCTCTCAAGGGTAGTATTTCTTCAACTCGTCCATATTGATCGGTTGGGAAAATTCTAAGCCATCTAGATCCATCAGAACCACAAACCACTGACATTGACTTGATAATGTAGGGACCAAATTCAATTGGTCTCGAACTTGCCCCTTGGGTCGTGAATGGGAGCTCGGTTGTCCTTGAGTACCAAATCTCCTTCTTTCAAGTTCCTGGACTTACCTTTCTTGTTAAAAGCCCGGGCGATTCTGCGTTGATAGCCTTGGACGTGGTACAGTGCTTTCAACCTTCTTTCATCGAAAAGCATGAGTTCCTCAAATCTGCTTTTTGTCGCTTCAAATCATTTATCCGCACTCGGCCAATACTCGTAATGACGGGACCTCAATCTCAATTGGCAGAACGGCCTCCATCCCATAGACCAATGAGTACGGAGTCGCCCCAGTAGAAGTTTTGATCGAAGTCTTGTAGCCCCACAGAGCAAACGGCAGCTTATCTGGCCAGTCTCGATAGGTTTCCACCATCTTCTGTAGTATACGCTTGATGTTCTTGTTGGCGGCCTCAACTGCTCCGTTGGTTTGCGGCCAATAAGTAGACGACTTATGAAAAGCCACATTGTATTTCTCCAACAAGTCAATCACCTCTTTCTTGAAGTGGGAACCATTGTCTGAAACAATCTCATTTGGGACTCCGTAGCGACAGATGATGTTATTTCTGATGAATTTTGCAACGTGTGAAGCTTTCAACACTGCATAAGATTGGGCCTCAACCCACTTTGTGAAATAATCTATCGCTACCAAGATGAACTCATGCCCATTCGACCCTTTTGGCGTGACAGCCCTGATCACATCAATTCCCCAGACAGAAAACGGCCATGACGAAGTCATGTTGTACAGCTTTGACGGCGGGATGTTCATGCGATTTGCATGAATTTGACACTTATGGCATCGCCGGACGAAACCAATACAATCCTCCTCCATGGTGGACCAATAATAACCCTGCCTAAGGATCTTCCGCAACAACATTACCCCATTCATGTGTGCACCACATTCACCCCCGTGGATGGCTTCCATCAGGCGTTTGGACTCTTCAGCATCAACACACAGTTTATGCATTCCCAGATGGCCCCGCTTATACAGTTTACCTCCACAGATGATGAACTGGACTGCCATTCTTCTGATTGCCCTTTTGTCTTTGGCATTTACCCCTGGCGGGTATGCTTCTTTCTCCCAAAAGTTCCAGATGTCGTAATACCAGGGGTGTTCATCCTGAACTTCATCTATGGCTGTAATTGACTCATAGGCAGGTGCAAACTTCTGGTCGATGATGACTGGACGCATCCGGACTCCACACGGGATGTCTATCATAGATGATAGAGTTGCTAAAGCGTCTGCGAACTTGTTGTTCTCTCTTAGTAGATGAGTAAAACTTAACTTCTCAAACCGAGGAATTAGCAAATCCAAGGTCTGGTGATATATCATCATCTTTTCCTCTTTTACTTTCCAATCTCCTTTAGCTTGAGACACAACAAGGTTCGAATCCCCAATGACGTCTAGCCGTCTTGCCCCTAATTCCAGGGCTGCTTCTAGACCAGCAATGCATGCCTCATATTCTGCTTCGTTATTTGAGACTTTGAACCGGAGTTTGAAGGCTAGAGGGATACGGGAATTGTCGGGTGCTATCAGCAACACTCCTATCCCATACCCATGCTGATTTGACGCTCCGTCAAAGTACATCGTCCAAATTTCTTCGTCGATATGCAGAATTGATTCATCCGGGAATAGATACTCAACTGCCTCATCCCCCTCAACCGGATGGTCGGCAAGGAACTCTGCCACTGCTCTTCCTTTTATTGACTTGCGCGTCACATATGTGAGATCAAATTCGGAGAGCAAAAGCAACCAACGAGCTAGCCTACCCGTAAGCGCTGGTTTCTCGAAAAGATATTTGATGGGATCAAGTCGCGAAACCAACATTACAGAGTGAGCTAACAGGTAGTGCCGCAGCTTCCTGGTAGCCCATACCAGAGCTAAGCAAGCCTTTTCTTGCGGCGTATACCGGGTCTCATATTCCAACATCTTCTTGCTCAAATAATAGATGGCTCTTTCCACCCTATCTTCTGATTCTTGTGCAAGCATGCAGCCCATCGTGGTCTCAGTTACTGACAGATACAAAATCAACGGTTTCCCTGGTTCTGCTGGTGATAAAACGGGTGGGTTCTCAGAGATATTCTTTAACTGCTCAAATGCAACTTGACATCGTCCATCGAACTTTTTCCTTTCTTAAGGAGGCCAAAAAGTGGTTCACAAGTCAAGGTTAGTTTTGAAATAAACCGCCTTATGAATTGCACTTTACCCGTAAAGCCTCGCACCTCCTTTTTCACCTTGGTGGCATTTCTAAGATGGCCTTGATTTTGGAAGGGTCGATGCCCCTTTGTGTAATCGTAAACCCCAAAGATTTTTCCCTCAGAACACCAAATGTACATTTCTGAGGGTTTAGCCACAACCGAAATTCCCTGATCCTTTGGAAAAACTTATGCAAGGCGGTGTAGTGGCCCTCTCTTTCCTTAGACTTGACAATCATGTCGTCCACATACACCTCAACCTCTTTGTGGATCATATCATGCAGTATTGTGGTCGCAGCCCGTTGATAAGTAGCCCCGGCATTCTTCAACCCAAACGGCATTACCCGAGGTGAGATGTTCCCACGGGTGGTGAATGCGCCTTTTCTCTATCTTCCGGAGCCATCACTATCCGGGTTGTACCGAGAAGCCATCCATGAATGAGAGCAATGCATGCCCCGCCGTGAAGTCCACTAACTCATCGATGTGCGGTAGGAAAGTCGCCCTTCTGACTAGCTCGCTCAAATCCTCGAAATCTACACACACCCGGATTCTCGCCATCTTTCTTCTAAGACCGAACAATATTGGCCAACCAAGTCGGATATTCAGATACCAAAGAAGCTGCGTCAATTTGCTTGGTGACCTCTTCCTTAATCTTAAGAGCCCAATCCGGCGGATCCTTCCGAGCTTCGCTTGATGTGCCGGGCCTCGGGTCAAGGGGATCCGATGTCAGATAATCTCAGATCGATTTCGGGCATGTCTTCGTGGGACCACGCGAAAACATCTTTGAAATCTTTTAATAAAGCGACTAAGCGCTCGCGTTCCGAAGACAACGTGGACCCGATCTGACCAGCCGCGGGTCCCCTCAAGCACTAATGTTCACGGAAATGATTTCATCCATTAATGGCTTAACAAATCTCTCTTGCTCTTGCTCAATTAAACGCTTTAAAACCGGAGGAACTTCGCCTCGCTGCTTTGATCAAAATTTTGAAAGTCCGAATTAATGCAATAAACTAGGGCAGAAAAGTACTAAGAAACCCCAGATAGTCCATTTTCATTAAGTTCATCCAAATGGTCTGATTCATCGGTTGCAACAGACTCAACTGAAAAGGAAAAAGACGACCGACAGATCGTGGCATCCGGTTAACACCCTCAGAGTACCAGACTCAGACTCACGAGCCGAATCGATTCGACTCACAGACTCGTGGAATCAGATTCTACCACTACCCGACTTAATCGCTGGATAAGAACCCCTCCTCGTACTGCCAAGTGAGAGAGGGTGCGATTGATGCATCCAAGATAGCTGCTGGTTGGCTCGCAGCCGTTTCATCCCCAATCATGGACACCACGAAGTTACCCCCCAAGCACTCTTGGTCGATCGGAGGATTAGAGAGGAGACATGCCAGTGCTACCCCCCATTCAAGTTCTGTGCCCTCAGGATCCATTGCCTTATTCTGCTCATCCTTAGTCGTTGGGTCTGTCTGCTCTGTGGCAACATCATCCCCGGATAGTTGCAGGTCGAAGAAGATTTCGAAACCTGGTACGCGCTTCCTCTCCGCGTTGAACCATGGCTCTGGGAAGCCGCAAAATGGAAAGTCTTCCCCCTCCCGGACAAAGCGTCCGTTCAGGGTACCCCAGATGGGCCTGTGGATTAAGTCAAAAGGCTTCCCAGCCTGCTTCGCTCTGGCTCTGCCGGCCATTTCCTTTCCTTTCCTCGCCCAGTCCTCTTTGGTGGGTAGATAACCCAGTCCAAAGGTATGCGGGTTGTGTGACACTTCGGCCGATATGGCGACTCCTTTCCTGCCGTTCCTTCCTAATCCCATCCCGGGAATATGTTGTAGCTTGTTCATGAGGTAGACGGATTGAGCACTGACGTACACACCTTCATTCACAGCCATAATATTCTGCACTACCCGGGCCTCTGCCAAAGTGAACCCCGATAAAAACACATCCTCCGTGCCGTGCTCAATTTCCAAAACTGGTGTAGATACTTCTGGCGGCGGATGGATGGATGAATTTCCGAACACAATAGCTACCCCCTTCTCGTGAGGGTATTTCAGCATCTGGTGTAGGGTGGAAGAGACTGCCTTTACTTAGTGCAGCCACGGCCGCCCCAAGAGCAAGTTGAAGGTTGCGGGAACGTCCAAGACATGAAATTCAATGTTGTGTTGTCCTGGACCAACCTGAGTCAGAACTTTGACAGTCCCCATCACTTCCCGACTGGTATTGTCGTATGCTTTGATCACTTGAGTGGTTGGCACAAAGTCTACGGGTTTCAACCCGATCGCATATGCCGTTCTGACTGGGCAGACATTAATAGCAGATCCAGTATCAACTAATACCACCGGTATCCATTTGTCCCTGCATTCTACAGAGATGTAGAGAGGTTTGTTATGATTCGCGCCCTCAGGCGGTAGTTCCTTATCTGAGAAGGTTAATGCCGGGGAACCCCCTCCCGGAAAGACCAGGCCGACCAGCTGCTCTGGCGTAGTATCAATGGAAAGTTTGGCTTTGTCCATAGCAGATAGGACAGCCTGCCTGTGTACCCTTGAAGCCATAAGCAGTCCCCAGATGGAGATATCTGCTTGTATCTTCTTCAACTGTTTCAATACAGCCTCTTCTTCAACTTGGTTTTCTCTCTGTTTCTCTGCCTCCTTATCTTTCCCTGATGCCTCGGGTTGATCAAGGTGTGGGGGCTTGAAATACCGCCCACTTCTAGTCATATGGTCCACCTTCGAGGTACCAGTGTCAGTTGGCCACCCGCCCAATCTTCGCCCTCAGGTGGGCGAGATACAAGTCGCCATCTTCCCACCACATTCCATTAGCATCTAGCAGCACTGCCCTGTTCCGCTTGTTTGCGCCTCAAGATTTTCCTCCTCATGCTCACAAAGATGTTCAGCTTTTTGTGCTCACAAAGATTCTCAACCTCCTCATGGTTCTTTGCTTTTCGGATCCTCTCGTAATCCCATTTCTTTTCTTGTTCCTCCAAAGGTCAATTGTTCGGTTTTGAAAATGTCTTGGTCCCGGCGAATTCTTTGTACCGCGCCTCCCGATTCAATCTAACCTTCGGCCCTTCCGGCCACAAATGGTACAATATCTGGCTGATCATCCAACCACCCGACGACTTCTGCTGACTCCTCGTATTCGAACCAGTTAATTGATGCGTCCCCTGATTCTTGGTCATTGAAAAATTGGAGGTTGGCGAAATCCTTTTCCATCGTTGTCAAATCATCCCCCACTGATTCAAGTTTGTCCCCCCGGATCATACACAACTCGGCCTCTTCCGGCGGCCCCACACTCAGCTTACACTGGCTCATTGACAAGATATATCCACTCGGATCATAAGCTCTGCCAGCTAAATTCTCAGACTGCTCCACCCCAGACTTAACAACTTTGCTCTCCTCGGAAGCCTGCCCAATTCCATTTTCGGTGGTCACCACCTTTGGCTCAGGTTGGGTTGTGGAGGCGTCCATCATGCACAAGTCAGTGCTATCAAGAAGGATCACCTTTGGCTTGGGTAGGTGGGAGGGAGTAATGTAGATACTAGGGTCGTAAGACACGTCCCCAGTTTGGATGAAATTGATTCTTTTGGGTGGGTCTTGGTTATGTGCTGGGAGTGGGTTGGTTGTAACGTTGGGTCGCTCGGGAGGTAGAATGATGTTTTTGTCAATGAGATCTTGAACCTCATGACGCAGCCTGAAACATTGGTCGGCATCATGACCATGCTGCTGGTGGTATTTGCAATATTTGGCTGGGTTATGGGAAGGGGGGAGTGGATTTGGAGGGGGCCTCGGTTCTAAGGGTTTCAGATGCCCTTTTCTGACTAGAACCCCGAGGACTTTGGTCAAAGGCATATGTAGTGGAGAGAAGGTTCGTTGACCCCTGGATTGGTATCTCGAAGCTTGGTTACTGCTCCCAGATGCATCAGAAAAAGGTGTGGCCGCTGCGGGCCTTGGTTGAGAAGGGGGATTGGTGGTGACCATTCCGACCTCTGAAGTTCTTGCATTGGTAGAGCCACTCGGGCCCGCATTGTTGTTTCGGTTAAATGTCCGCCGGGGCTGTTCCCGGTCTTGGTCGAACAGACCCTGCTTCATCGCATCTTCAATCTGCATCCCCATATCATGCAGATCTGCGAAGGTGGGGAAGGGAACTACAATCATTTTCTTCATTAGCCCTGGTTGGAGATTGCGCACGATCATCCGGATTTGATCTCTCGCTCAGGCCTCAAGGTCATCATCGATGCCTTTGCCCTCCACCGGTTACAAAGTCGAGAAAGACTCCTTGGGTTCTCGCTTGTTGTCTCGAGATCACGAGTGGTAATCTCGATCTGTGTGTTATATGAATATTGTGCAACGAAGGCCCCAGCCATCTCATCCCAATTCCTCTTGACATCATTATCCAACTTTGCATACCAATTGGCGGCCACTCCTGACAAGGTTCGGCCAAAAAGCGAGAGCTTCTGCAGTCTGGTTAGGCCCATTGGCCTCAAGATATCCGAAACAGTAGATGAACCATGGGGTCCCCAGACCCGTCAAAACGGTCGATCTGGGGCATCTTAAATCTGTCCGGCAAAGTCATGGCCACGTCAGTATAGCCGTCCTCAATATCTGGGATGGCCTTCACCCCCTGTGATTTCTTGAAGAGCTTTTCCAACTTGCTCAATTTCAGAGCTGTCTGGTCTACCTCGAACTCGAATGGAGAGTCCGGGTGATTGGGTGTAATATGTTTAGACAGTTGCGGTGGAAGCGGGGGCGGAGCCAGCCCCGTTGGAAGACCCGTGTCCTCTTGGGTGTTTTGGAAGTTTGGCAGAGCGTTCTGTGGGTTTGGGAGGGTATTTTGGGTGTTTTGGGTATTCTGGGGATTTAGAGGAGCATTCTGGCCAGTAGATATCTGCTCAGGTAATGGGGCCCCGGGTGGAGAAGGGACCTGATGTGCCCCTAATGGATGAGGGACTTGGTGTGAAGCAGATGCGCTCGTCATTGTAATCGGTGATCGCCAGATCATTGGGCCATGACTGACGCTCATTGTTTAGAAAATTCCCCGGCGGATAGCATCATCTTGCATTTGCTTCATGCTTTCATTCATCCGGGCATCATGGCCTCCATCGTTGGATTCGTTGTTCCATCTCAATAACCGCAAGTGTATATCTATAGCGTAAAACAGAATTTCAACCCGATCGCTCGACACTAGAGTAGACCATTGCCGTGATCCGTGCTCGACAAACCGCGGCCTTCGCCTTCTTCTCGTGATCGGGGTAAAGAGTGGAACATCGATGTCCGTCAACTAGATCCTCGGATCGGTTGAGTCGGCGACCTCGTGTCCAAAGTGCTTGGGGAGTATCGACGTTCGAAGCAATTGTGCTACAAACCGCCCTAGCAAAAAAGATAATAAAGCAAAAAGGAATAAATGACCGTAAAAACGGGCAAAGATAACAAATTAAATTAAATACACACAACACACACGAAAGCATACAACACGCAGCTTTGATAAGTCAAAATACACCGCCTCAACCATCGATCATCGCCCCTCAGATTCATCGTTTCCCAAAATCAATCGGATATCCGCAGACAACTGATTCTCAGATACTGACTGATGCCCGCAGGCCTGACGCCCAAACTCAACTGATACATGCATTCCCTGTAGAGACGCACTCTAGCAAGCACATAGCAGATAAGTGAGAGCCAAAACACCCCTATGTTGGGGTAGGGTTTCCCTGTCCTATTTCGTCAGGAACTAGAGTTTCACTATGCACGCAGCGGCTTCAAACAACCTATAAACGGGTAAGCAACCTGTCATAGCTTGGAATGGTCACTATGGATCCGAATATGCACTAGGTCGAATGGTCAAAAAGGGTGCCCCGGTAAAATCGGGGTTTGTGTTCTATGGCAGAGAGCTCAGAATCGATCAAATTTTATGGACATGCCTTGACAAGACAAGCCTCCAAGAATCGCCAGAATAGCAGATGGCAAACACGGTGTCCTAGGCGCACCAATGCAAATGCAATGCAAAGAAACACACAAGCGTAGTCAAAACCAGATATCACGAGTTCGAGTCAAGTTCTCCAAACTCCCCAATGTAGTCGCCAGAACGCATCCCGGTCCTCGGTCCCCTGCAGTTCGATATTGGGTCTACTACGCTCAAGGACTCAAATGTCACGGTTCTAAATCTTGAACCAAAGAGTCCAAATCCGGCAAATCGTTTTGAAAACAGATTTTTTTGAAAGAAGTGCCAAACATGGACTGCCTTGCCAGATACAGAGTCGCCACCTAAATATTTTTTAATGGGAAATTTAGGAAACCCTGACTCGGTGCCAAAAGGCCACGTGTCCGTCAACACGAAAGTTGCCTCGGCTCGGGAACTTGGGTACGATTGGGAAGGTCACATCGTGAGCACCCCCGCTCGCCCGGTCAAAGACCGGCCTCTACTAACCATGATATCTGCTTTTGAAAACATTGTATGCTCTTATTCCGGTTATTAGCCTAGGTTACTATGTGATGCTCGCAGCAAACAAGTATAGACTGGGCCGTCTGAATTGGAACAAACCATTTCATGTTTGTTTGTTTGAAAATGGCGTGATGGTGCTACCCGCAGGTAGGCTAAAATGCGGATTTGCCACCCTCAGGTGGGCTTAGAAAACAGTGATGTTGCCACTATCTAGTGGGCTTAAAACAAACAGTCAATGCATTGTCCCAATTCAAATAACTCAACCTCCATCCACAGGCATTCAAGGCAGTTATATCACATAAGCATATAGCCTCATGGCAAGCATGCTATCATGGCAACACTCACACACATGCAAGGATGCTAAAGCATAAAACTTACCGAGTACTCCAAGCCAAAATAGGAACCGGTTAGAAATCATGCATGAATCCTAAATATGCTAAAATGCCTAATGCAACACATGCAAAATGCAACTATAGCAGGCTCGGCTATTCTAAACATGGTATGTGAAATGCTACAACTAACATGTATTCAACTTGGAATTGAAATACGATGCAGTTTGTATGATGCGCCGAGCCCGGTGCATGCAAAACAGATGAATGATGCAAACATGCTGTCATACTGTATGCTAATTGAAATATGCCCTATATCTAACCATCATAAGCGGGTAAATAAAAGGGAGAAAGAAATGGGGGTTGGAAGACATACATCACACGCACGCACACTTATTACAGTTATGCCCTCGCGCAGAGGGTCCGAATAAATAATAATACAGTCCGAATAAAAGAATAATACAGTCCGAAATAATACAGATTCCTAAGTAATTAGTAATCAAGAAAGCGGTAAACTGGCGCGCAGGCCAGGGGCTGCCTTGCTTCTGATGAATGATGTATGCTGGGCTGCTTGGTGCGGAAATCCACTGGGATGCCCCAATTTGCCTCTGTTTGCGGTATTTCTCGAAATGCGCGCCGGACTCCGAAAAAGTTGTTGGTCCTCGATTTTGCTGTAACAGAGAGCAGGAAAAGGGCATAGCAATGTATTTCACAAATATATGCATGTCTCGATCCTCGTGCCACCAATCACGCATCTCGATGCCTGATGGCCGAGGGGCCGAATTGCACAACTTAATATAGGATGAATGCAGATGGATGCTATAATAAAACCTAACTCCATCATGGGTAATCCGGAGTGTCGGTGACTTGGGAATTGAGACCCGTTCCGTCACTCGGAGTACGAAACGTGCCTCGTTTCCCGTGCTCGGGCTAACACCTATCCCGAACACGATGCAATATGCATGGTATGCGTGAAATGTAGCTAATATGTATCCTAGCGTGCACAATGCTATGCAAATGAGATGTCTCGAAATGTGTGCACGCGGGCACGCAAACCGAGAAAACGCATGAATGCAATCTAAGATACCACCTAGTATGCACAATGCGGGGAAAATGAGATGAAAATGAGACGCCTCGAAATGCGTGCCCGCGGGCACATATACCGAGGTCATGATGTGGGATGCAAATCGGATAAGACCGAAGTGTCTCGAAATGCGTGCCCACAGGCACGTAAACCGAGGCGATGATGAAAATGACAATTCGGATAAAACCGAAGTGCCTCGAAATGCGTGCACACGGGCACGTAAACCGAGGCGATGATGAAAATGGCAATTCGGATAAAACTGAAGTGCCTCGAAATGCATGCACACGGGCACGTAAACCGAGGCGATAATGTGAAATGCAAATCGGATAAAACAGAAGTGCCTCGAAATGCGTGCCCACAGGCACGCAAACTGAGGCGATGATAAAATGGCATATGGCATGCAATGATGGGCTTACGCCAACATGAGAGAGCCTCAGCCGTACTCACATAGGCTGCCGTCGGATAAAAAAGAAGTGCCTCGAAATGCGCGCACACGGGCACGCGAACCGAGGAATGTATGAAATGGCATACGGAATGCAACGATGGGCTTACGCCAACATGAGAGAGCCTCAGCCGCACTCACATAGGCTGCCGTCGGATAAAACAGAGGTGCCTCAAAGTGCGTGCCCACGGGCACGCGAACCGAGGAAATGCACTAAGGCGTGAAATGACGTGGAAAATAATATGCAAGCATGCGAACCAAATTTCAGCATCTAAATGAAGGGGAAAACAGCCCCGAAATGATACGAAATGACAATCAATGCATGAAATCATCCCGAAATGTGATTTTAATTATTCAAATGGCCTATGGCTATGCTAAACATGCAAAATTGGTACATGAAAGCAAAAACAGTAGCAAGGCAGCCCCAAAAATAGCATCTTTTCAGTACAAAACATGGCCAAATTGTGAGCATAGATATGGCAACAATGGCATGCAAAAATGGGGGAAAAGAGGGGAATTACAAGGCAAGTAGTATATACAATGCTCAAACCAAAAAAAAAAGTTCTACAACATTAAATAAGGGCCAAAAATATGTACATTTACAAGAGATGACATCCCCCAAAACAGTATGTAGATATGCTAAACATGGCATGCAAAATAATGTGCCAAAAGGGGCTACAACATAAGGTACCAAAAGCATACACCAAATGACCTAAGACCCTTAACAAAACATGAAGAATAGGCCAAAATAAGGCACTCTATAAGCCTGATGAAGGCTGAAAACAGGAGCCTAATAAGCCTAACAAAGCATGCAAAATAATGATCCAAAGATAGGTATTGAGACAAGTAGTATATAGAAGATTCAAAAAAAAAAATTTCCTTCTACAATCTTAAAAAGGAGCCCAAGATATGCATATTTACAGTATATGGCAGCCTCAAAATCAGAATAAAATCATGCTAGAAATGCCATGCAAAATAGGGCCACCAAAGGGGCCATAAAGAGAGGTGGTGCTAGCTTTCACCAAACAAGGTTGAGCCCTTCTTCAATGTTGAAGAGGGGCTCAAAATAGGCCCACTCACAGTATATTGTATGCTCGAAAACAGATTAATCATAAGGCAAATAAAGCATGCAAAACAATGGCCTAAAGAGTGATATTGAAGGAAGTATGTCATGGAGACACCAAATAGGGTTGAGCCCTTCTACAAAGTTGTAGAGGGGCTCAAAATAAGCCTAAAACTAATAAGGGTCGGAGCCCAAAACAAAAAACAAATAGGGCAAAGAATTGATGGAAAATTATGCTAGAAAAAGGGAATTAGTGGCTTACCCTTGGAGACAAGTCTTTTGCTACCTCTTGGCTTCAATTTGTTGCTTCTTGGCCTCTGGAAAACACCCCTTTGCTGCTGGAATGGAGGTGGTGATGGTGGAGCTTAGGGTTGATGAAGGAATTAGCTAGGAAGCTTGAAGGTTTTTGAGCTTTTGGCTATGAAAATGGAGGTTAGGGAAGATGAAGTATTGAGGTGAGTTGTTCCAACCCTAGCAAAGGAGGAGTTGGACCCTTTAAATAGGCAAGAAAATGGTGTAAAAGGGGAGGGAAAAGCACCCAAGCTTTCCCTCCCAAAATATCCCCCGGATGCCCGGGATATTTTGAAAAATATCCGGACAGATGGAAAGAGGTGAAAGCGAAAGTCGGCCGACTGTGGGTTTCAGGAGGTGGCCGCCGGCCACCCCAACTGGTCGACTACTCACCTTGGCCGGCGGCCATGGCCCAAAACTGAGTCAATTTTTTTCCGACCACCATGCAATGGTGTCCTCCCAGATGTGTAGAATAAGGCCCCAAGGTCGAGAATCGCAACTCAAGCGAGTCACAACATAGGACTTGAAGGAGAGGCTCAAAATGAAATCCACAATTCGGCCGACCACCAACTTTTAGGGTCCTCCGATGGGTGGAACAAGGTTCCAAGGTTGGAAATTGGCAACCGAAACATGAGTCACAACATAGGACTTGAAGGAGAGGCTCAAAAATGAAATCCACAATTGCTGGCCGACCAGTAGTTTTTAGGGTCCTCCCATGTCCCCTGATCACAGATATGTAGCTTTGGTTGGAAGAAAATAACCCCAGGGTGTTCAACATTGGCCCGGAAGTGAGCAAAACGGGCGCCGGAGAAGCGAAACTGGCTATCTGGGATAATTGCTGGCCTCCCACCCCCCAGTGATCTTCCTGGTGTTGAAACAGAGGTACCTGCCAAAATTGAACAAGAACCGATACAAAATGAAAGCTCGGGGCCAAAACCGGGCAGTTCGGGGTCCCGAAAACCGGCTGTAAGCACCGAAAGTGGCGTACGGCCACGAAGTGGGCATCTGCGACCCCAGTGTCCCTCGGAATGACAAAACAGAGGTTCCTGCCAAAAATCGGAGAAATCGGAGATGGTTGGGCCCGAGCCGAGGCACACGGCTCGAAATCGGAACGAGACTCTGAAATGGGCAAAATGGCCTACGGCCACGAAATGTAGCTCACGGCCACCGGGAGATAGTCTACGGGACCACTCTCTTCCCGCAGGAAAGAAAACAGAGAAAACCGAGCCTGGTTCGCAAACCGAGACAAGGCACAGAAGAGAGTTCGGAAGTCCGGAGGCAGGGCGCACGGCCGCGACTCTGAGACTTCTGAACGAGCACAGTATGCAACATTACCGAGCGCTCAACCGGTGATGTCTGAGTCTTAAGGTCGGTCAAAAATGGGGTGTCTACAGGACATAGGGTCCCCCTGCCTAAGACCTCTAGCCCCTTTGAAATACCCATGAAGGCTCCCATTGATGCAAATTGAGAAAGAAGGACTAGACATACATGCCTTGATCCAATCAATCATACAATGAGGGAAATTCATAGCTTTAAGGATATCAAGGATAAACTCCCATCTCACATTATCATAGGCTTTCATAATGTCCACCTTCATAGCACACCTAGGAACCTTAGAATCTCTATGGTAACCTCTCATGATTTATTGGGACAGAAAAATATTTTCAGAGATTCTATAACCATGAACGAAAGCAGATTGCACAGGATCAATCAAGCCCGAAAGCACTTTCTTGATTCTATTGGCTATGATCTTAGCAATACACTTGTAGATAGTGTTGCAGCAAGAAATTGGTCTATAATCACCAACCTTCATGGGATTAGGGATCTTGGGAATGAGAGCAATGATAGTACTATTGACCTTAGAAAGGAGCTTCCCAGATACAAAGAAAGACCTAATAGTGGTGGTCACCTCCTTACCCACAATGTCCCAGGAACTTTTAAAGAAACCAGCTGAGTAGCCATCAGGGACAGGGGCCTTATTGGCCTTAAGGGACCAAAAGACCTCCTTAATTTCACTATCAGTAACAGGACTACTCAGCATAACAGATTGAGTATCAGAGATCTTGGAGTAAACCAGGGATCTAATCCTCTCAAAACCATTGTACACATCCTCAAAGGGGGATCCAACCAAGTTGGTGTAATACTACACAAAAGCATAATGGATATCAACACTTTTAGTGGATCTAGTGCCATCTCCCATATCCACACTAAGAATCTTCCCCCTATTAATATTACCATTAACAGTCCTAAAGAAGAAACTACTGTTCTTATCCCCAAGCCCTAGCCATTGGACAGTTAAGCTAATTAAACAATCAGTGGCATAAGCTAATTAGTTCCTAGAACCAAATAGAGAAGGATGGAGAATGACGGAGAAAGTTAGAGAGAAACTTTCTTCTTGAGAGGTTAAAGAGAAAGTTAGCGAAAAGAATGAGAAATAGCAAGAAAATAAAAGGGAATTCGAATTCATCCTTTTGGACATGAGAATTGAACACTTATGTGATTTAGAAAACCTTAAATGATGTGCTTAAGTTAAACGAAAATCGTTAAGCTACAGTTACACAGAAAATTCTTTTTCTTACAGGCTAAGCATGCTTAGTTTGAGTTAAACTTGGCCGCTTGAGCTAATGAAACAATTAGTGGCCTAAGCTAATTAGTTTATAGAAAAAAAATGAGAAGGACGGACAAAGTTAGGGGAAAACTTTATTCTAGAGAGCTAAAAGAGAAAGTTGGAGAAAACAAAGAGAAATCAGAAGAAAATCAAACGTAATTCAAATTCATCCATTTGGACTTGAGAATTGACCACATGGGTGATTTAGAAAACCATAAATGAGGTGCTTAAGTTAAACAAATATCATTAAGATATAGTTACTTAAAAAATTCTCTTTCTTAGTGGCTAACCGAGGTTAGTTCGAGTCAAACCTGGCCACTTCAGCTAATGAAACAATTAGTGGCCTAAGCTAATTAGTTCCTAGAACGAAATAGAGAAGCATGGAGAAAGATAGAGACAAACATTCTTGAGGGCTTGGAGAGAAAATTAGAGAAAAGAAAGTGAAATAGGAAGACAATCAAATGGAATTCATATTCATGCATGAGAATTGAACACATAGGTGATTTAGAAAACCATAAACGAGGTGCTTAAGTTAAATGAATTTCGTTAAGCTACAATTACTCGGAATATTCTCTTTCTTAGAGGTGAAGCAAGGTTAGGTTGAGTTAAACTTGGCCAGTCAAGCTAATGGAACAATTATTGGCGTAAGCTAATTAGTTCCGTGAGCAAAGTGGAGAAGGATGGAGAAGGACGGAGATAGTTAGAGATAAACTTTCATCTTGAGTGCTAAAATAGAAAGTTAGGGAAAGAAAGGGAAATAGGAAGAAAATCAAAGGAAATTCAGATTCATCCTTTTGGACATGAGAGTTGAACACTTAGCTGATTTATAGAGCTGTAAATGAGGTGCTTAAGTGAAACAAAAAATCGCTAAGCTACAATTACTCAGAAAATTCGTTTTCTTAGAGGCTAAGCAAGGTTTGTTTGAGTAAAACTTGACCACTTAAGCAAATGAAACAATTAGTGTCGTAAGCTAATTAGTTCCGAGAACAACAAAATAGAGAAGGACAGAGAAACTTAGAGAGAAACTTTTCTTCTTGAGAGCAAGAAGAGAAAGTTGGGGAAGAGATGGTGGTGGGGCCTACAGCTTTATGAGTTCCAAACACTATGGCCTTACATTCAGCGGGTTCCTCTTGTACAGTGACAGAATGGATGTTGTGGATGATTTTGGCGATCTCTTTGCTGTCTCTTCATGGCTGCGCCTGTTTATAGTGTTCCTCACAGTTCTTTTCTTGGGGCATTGGAGCTCCTCGCTGTGTTTTTTACTGTTGTTGGGAGCTTGACTATTTTCTATTCGGGGTCCCTATATTTCTATGTATATGGCTCTTGAACTGGGTTTTAGTTTCATGTTTGTTTTTTACTTGTCGTTAGGGCTTGGGGTTTGCCCCTTGTATTCTTGTAAATTCTCTTGTTTTGTTTTAAGAGTTATTTACCCAAAAAAAAAAAAAAAAAAAAGTTAGGGAAGAGAAAGAGAAATAGGAAGAAAATCAAAGGGAATTGAAATTCATCCTTTTGGACTTGAGAATTGAAAACTTAGGTGATTTATAAAACCTTAAATGAGGTGGTTAATTTAAACGACAATCATTAAGCTACATTTGCTCAGAAAATTCTTTTTCTTAAAGGCTAAGCAAGGTTAGTTTGTGTTAAACTTGGCTGCTTGAACTAATGAAACAATTAGGGGCCTAAGCTAATTAGTTGCTAGAACAAAATAGAGAAGGACATTTCTTCTTGGGAGGTAAAAGAGAAACTTAGAGAAAAAGAAAGAGAAACAACAAAAAAATCAAAGGGAACTCAAATTCGCCCTTTTGGACTTGAGAATTGAACACTTGGGAGCTTTAGAAAACCTTAAACGAGGGGCATAAGTTGAAACTATTATCGTTAAGCTACAATTACTCAAAAAATTCTCTTTCCTAGAGGCTAAGCAATGTTAGTTTGAGTTAAACTTGGCCATAGAAGCAAATGAAACAATTATTGGCCTAACCAAATTAGTTCCTAGAAGAAAATAGAGAAGGATGGAGAAAGATAGAGACAGACATTCTTCGTGAGGGCTAGGAGAGATTGTTAGAGAAAAGAAAGTGAAACAGGAAGAAAATCAAATGGAATTCAAATTCATCAATTTGGATCTGAGAATTAAACACAAAGGTGATTCTGAAAACCATAATGAGGGGCTTAAGTAAAAATAATATCGTTAAGCTACAATTACTATGAAAATTCTCTTTGTTCGTTGCAAAGCAAGGTCAGTTTGAGTTAAACTTGGTCAGTTAAGCTAATTAAACAATAAGTGGCATAAGCTAATTAGCTCCTAGAACCAAATAGAGAAGGATGGAGAACGACGGAGAAAGTTAGAGATAAACTTTCTTCTTAAGGGGTTAAAGAGAAAGTTAGAGAAAAGAACGAGAAATAGTAAGAAAATCAAAGGGAATTCAAATTCATCATTTTGGACATGAGAATTGAATACTTATGTGATTTAGAAAACCTTAAATGAGGTGCTTAAGTGAAACGAAAATCGTTGAGCTACAGTTGCACAGAAAATTCTCTTTCATATAGGCTAAGCACGGTTTGTTTGAGTTAAACTAGGCCGCTGGAGCTAATGAAACAATTAGCGGCCTAAGCCAATTAGTTTATAGAAAAAAAAATCAAGAAGGACGGACATAGTTAGGGGAAAACTTTATTCTAGAGAGCTAGAAGAGAAAGTTGAAGAAACACAAAGAAAAATCGGAAGAAAATTAGACGTAATTCAAATTCATCCATTTGGACTTGAGAATTGACAACATGGGTGATTTAGAAAACCATAAATGAGGTGCTTAAGTTAAACAAATATCGCTGACATATAATTTCTTAAAAAATTCGATTTCTTAGTGGCTAACCAAGGTTAGTTCGAGTCAAACTTGGCCACTTCAGCTAATGAAACAATTATTGGCCTAAGCTAGTTAGTTCCTAGAACGAAATAGAGAAGGATGGAGAAAGATAGAGACAAACATTCTTCTTGAGGGCTTGGAGAGAAAGTTAGAGAAAAGAGTGTGAAATAGGAAGACAATCAAATGGAATTCAAATTCATGCATGAGAATTGAACACATAGGTGATTTAGAAAACCATAAACGAGGTGCTTAAGTTAAACGAATTTCGTTAAGCTACAATTACTCGAAAAATTCTCTTTCTTAGAGGCAAAGAAAGGTTAGGTTGAGTTAGACTTGGCCACTTAAGCTATAGAAACAATTAGTGGCATAAGCTAATTAGTTCCGTGAGCAAAGTGGAGAAGGATGGAGAAGGACAGAGATAGCGAGAGATAAACTTTCTTCTTCAGAGCCAAAATAGAAAGTTAGGGAAAGAAAGGGAAGTAGGAAGAAAATCAAAGGAAATTCATATTCATCCTTTTGGACATGAGAGTTGAACACTTAGCTGATTTAGAGAGCCGTAAATGAGGTGCTTAAGTTAAACGAAAATCGTTAAGCTACGGTTACTAAGAAAATTCATTTTCTTAGAGGCTAAGCAAGGTTTGTTTGAGTAAAACTTGGCCACTTAAGCAAATGAAACAATAACTGTCGTAATCTAATTAGTTCCGAGAACAACAAAATGGAGAAGGACGAAGAAACTTAGAGAAAAACTTTTCTTCTTGACAGCTAGAAAAGAAAGTTAGGAAAGAGATGGTGGTGGGGCCTACAGCTTTATGAGTTCCAAATGCTATAGCCCTACATTCAGCGGGTTCCTCTTGTACAGTGACAGAATGGATGTTTTGGATGATTTTGGCGATCTCTTTGTTGTCTCTTCATGGCTACGCCTGTTTAGAGTGTTCCTCACAGTTCTTTTTTGGGGCATTGGAGCTCCTCGCTGTTTTTTTTACTGTTGTTGGTAGCTTGACTATTTTCTGTTCAGGGTCCCTATATTTCTATGTATATGGCTCTTGAACAGGGTTTTAGTTTCATGTTTGTTTTTTAGTTGTCGTTAGGGCCTGGGGTTTGCCCCTTGTATTCTTGTAAATTCTCTTGTTTTGTTTTATGAGTTATTCACCCAAAAAAAAAAAAAAGTTTGGGAAGAGAAAGCGAAATAGGAAGAAAATCAAAGGGAATTCAAATTCATCCTTTTGGACTTGAGAATTGAACACTTAGGTGATTTATAAAACCTTAAACGAGGTGGTTAAGTTAAACGACAATCATTAAGCTGCATTTGCTCAAAAAATTCTTTTTCTTATAGGCTAAGCAAGGTTAGTTTGTGTTAAACTTGGCTGCTTGAACTAACGAAACAATTAGGGGCCTAAGCTAATTAGTTGCTAGAACAAAATAGAGAAGGACAGAGAAAGTTACAGAGAAACTTTCTTCTTGGGTGGTAGAAGAGAAAGTTGGAGAAAAGAAAGAGAAACAACAAGAAAATCAAAGGGAACTCAAATTCTCCCTTTTGGACTTGAGAATTGAACACTTGGGAGCTTTAGAAAACCTTAAACGAGGGGCATAAGTTGAAACTATTATCGTTAAGCTACAATTACGCAGAAAATTCTCTTTCCTAGAGGCTAAGCAATGTTAGTTTGAGTTAAACTTGGCCACAGAAGCAAATGAAACAATTATTGGCCTAACCAAATTAGTTCCTAGAACAAAATAGAGAAGGATGGAGAAAGAGAGAGACATACATTCTTCTTGAGGGCTAGGAGAGATTGTTAGAGAAAAGAAAGTGAAACAAGAAGAAAATCAAATGGAATTCAAATTCATCAATTTGGACCTGAGAATTAAACACAAAGGTAATTCTGAAAACCATAATGAGGGGCTCAAGTGAAACTAATTTCGTTGATCTACAATTACTAAGAAAATTCTCTTTCTTTGATGCAAAGCAAGGTTAGTTTGAGTTAAACTTGGATAGTTAAGCTAATTAAACAATCAGTGGCATAAGCTAATTAGTTCCTAGAACCAAATAGAGAAGGATAGAGAACGATGGAGAAAGTTAGAGAGAAACTTTCTTCTTGAGAGGTTAAAGAGAAAGTTAGAGAAAAGAACGAGAAATAGCAAGAAAATCAAAGGGAATTCAAATTCATCCTTTTGGACATGAAAATTGAACACTTATGTGATTTAGAAAACCTTAAATGAGGTGCTTAAGTTAAACAAAAATCGTTAACCTACAGTTATGCAGAAAATTCCCTTTCTTATAGGCTAAGTACAGTTTGTTTGAGTCAAACTAGGGCGCTGGAGCTAATGAAACAATTAGTGGCCTAAGCTAATTAGTTTATAGAAAAAAATCGAGAAGGATGGATAAAGTTTTTGTAAAACTTTATTCTAGAGAGCTAGAAGAGAAAGTTGGAGAAAACAAAGAGAAATCGGAAGAAAATCAAACGTAATTCAAATTCATCCATTTGGACTTGAGAATTGACCACATGGGTGATTTAGAAAACCATAAATGAGGTGCTTAAGTTAAACAAATATCGTTAAGATACAATTACTAAAAATATTCTCCATCTTAGTGGCTAACCAAGGTTAGTTCGAGTCAAACTTGGCCACTTCAGCTAATGAAACAATTAGTGGCCTAAGCTAATTAGTTCCTAGAACGAAATAGAGAAAGATGGAGAAAGATAGAGACAAACATTCTTCTTGAGGGCTTGGAGAGAAAGTTAGAGAAAAGAAAGTGAAATAGGAAGACAATAAAATGGAATTCAAATTCACGCATGAGAATTGAACACATAGGTGATTTAGAAAACCATAAACGAGGTGCTTAAGTTAAATGAATTTTGTTAAGCTACAAATACTCATAAAATTCTCTTTCTTAGAGGCGAAGCAAGGTTAGGTTGAGTTAAACTTGGCCACTTAAGCTAATGAAACAATTAGTGGCGTAAGCTAAGTAGTTCTGTGAGCAAAGTGGAGAAGGATGGAGAAGGACGGAGATAGTTTGAGATAAACTTTCTTCTTGTGAGCTAAAATAGAAAGTTAGGGAAAGAAAGGGAAATAGGAAGCAAATCAAAGGAAATTCAGATTCATCCTTTTGGACATGAGAGTTGAACACTTAGCTGATTTAGAGAGCTGTAAATGAGGTGTTTAAGTTAAACGAAAAATCTTTAAGCTACAATTACTTAGAAAATTCGTTTTGTTAGAGGCTAAGCAAGGTTTGTTTTAGTAAAACTTGGCCACTTAAGCAAATGAAACAATTAGTGTCGTAATCTAGTTAGTTCCGAGAACAACAAAATGGAGAAGGACGAAGAAACTTAGAGAAAAACTTTTCTTCTTGAGAGCTAGAAGAGAAAGTTAGGGAAGAGATGGTGTGGGGCCTACAGGTTTATGAGTTCCAAATGCTATGGCCCTACATTCAGCAGGTTCCTCTTGTACAGTGACAGAATGGATGTTTTGGATGATTTTGGCGATCTCTTTGCTGTCTCTTCATGGCTGTGCCTATTTAGAGTGTTCCTCACAGTTCTTTTGTTGGGGCATTGTAGCTCCTTGTTGCTTTTTTTTACTGTTGTTGGTAGCTTGACTATTTTTTGTTCAGGGTCTCTATATTTCTTTGTATATGGCTCTTGAACAGGGTTTTAGTTTCATGTTTGTTTTTTAGTTGTCGTTAGGGCCTGGGGTTTGCCCCTTGTATTCTTGTAAATTCTCTTGTTTTATTTTATGAGTTATTCACCCAAAAAAAAAAAAGAAAAAAAAAAGAGAGAGAAATAGGAAGAAAATCAAAGGGAATTCAAATTCATCATTTTGGACTTGAGAATTGAACACTTTGGTGATTTATAAAACCTTTTTTTTTTTTTGGGTGAATAAGACATAAAATAAAAGACAAAATTTACACAACTACAAGGGGCATGCCCCCGGACCTAGCCAATGCTATACAAGAGAAACAAAAAACCACTGAAATCCAGAGCAACAAACAAGAAAAGAAAATAGCAACCTAACACAAATCAAAAGAGGAATAAACGAAACAAACACGAAGACGAATTACACCGCAAAAAACATGTTGATGAGCCGCATACTTTTCAAATGAAGGTCATGAACACATGCAGCAACATCCCATCACTGTACCAGCAAAAACAGTCCACAAACTTAGAAACAAAATTAAAGCCAAGAACCATGCATATCCCGCTTGGATGGGCCAAATGAAAAAAAAGAAAAACATTGTAAAACCAATCATATAAATCCAAACACAAAGTTTTAAAGTAAAATAAAAGAAGAACAATCATTCCACACAAGGCGCTTCTAGCAGCCATCATCACGGACTAGCCAACTGTAACATGTAAAATCCCACCAAAATCCGAAGTGCCAGGAGCCTTTGAAGCAACAAAGCTGCAGTCCCAAATATTTGACACCACTGCTGACCCATGCAACCCAAGACCTGCTCATACGTTATAGTAGACCCTGTAAGAACAGCCATGAGTAAGTACCTCCAGCAAATAAGATACAATCTACTAGAATTTAACACAGAACCAGTGCCCTCAATATAGGATCTCACTCCACTCGACCCACAATTTAGGGGCTCACACCACTCAACTTGTGCTTCCTTACCCTGCAGATAAAGAAATACAATATATATTAACATTAACAAAAAATATGGTAGCTGAATACACTCAACCCACATGTGAAGTGAATAATTTATAACTCCTCTCATCACTTAACCCTCAATTACATAGATGAATCCACAGTGAACTCTGGATAGACCCTGCACAAAAACCAAACCATTAAGCAAAACACTCTATATTGCTCACCAACACTCAACCCTCATATAGGGAACTCACATCACTCAGTAGGTAGATTCCATTGGTCAAGAAACCAGCCGTCACCAGTAGATCTAGGCAAATTCTTAATGGACAGCATTCTATTTCTCACCATCTGGATTACAGATTTAATAACCACCTCTTCAGGCTTAAATTCTTTGTTAAAAACGCGGTTATTTCTCTCAATCCAGATGTGGTAAACAGAACACAAGAAAGCATTGCTAAGAATATTAGCCCTCAGAGATTTACCCTTGGCCTCCTTCGTAGCATATGTAACAATATCAGGCCAATCTAAATCAGGCCACTTTATGTTGCATTTGACTTCAATAGCACCCCAAACTCTATTGGTAAAAATGCAATTAAAAAAGAGATGGGAATGACTTTTCCCAGAGTCAAGGCAGAAGGGGCATTGGGAATGAGGAGCTAAACCAAACAGAAGTAACCTATCACCAGTATACAGTCTGTTATGAATAGCTACCCAGACAATGAAACTGACTTTAGGAATCCTATGAGGGCCCCAAAGGAGTTTATGCCAATCCACTCTACCAAAACTATGTCTCTAATGATTCCAAGCTGAGTGAATGGAAAACTGACCATTAGTAGTAAGTTTCCAGATAACCTGGTCACACTTTGATGGGTTAGGATTGCAGCATTCAGGAGTTGATGAGATCAACTCCTGAATTTCCCAAGAATTAGGAATGGGCCACTTCCAAGAATGACCATCGATGATTTGACTAACTTTGGTCACACTATTGAGGCAAGAATCATACATTATTCTGTTCCCAAACTTATTCCATAGAGGACCAAGTGGGTGCCAATTGTCATACCAAAGGAAGGTAGAATCTCCACAACCAATGTTGTGAGTGATTAGAGGAGACATCCAGTCCCTAAGAGACAATATTTTCCTCTAAACCCAGGAAGGGTCAGGGGGGATTTTGACTTTCCAAAAACTTTTACCCTTGAGTAAATAGGATTTAACCCACTGGCACCACATAGACTTCTCACCACCAGAAAAAAGGAACCAGATATGCTTTGCTATAGCAGCTCTATTCCAGATATCAAGAGACTTAAACCCAAGACCCCCCTCATTTTTAGTAGCACACATAGAATCCCAAGCAATCTTGGCACTATGAGTTTTGAGCTCACTGCCAGACTAGAGGAAAGCTCTAAGAATACTTTCAATCTCCCTGATAACCCTCTTAGGGAGGATAAACAAGGAAGACCAGTAAACTTGCATGGAAAAAAGAATGGATTGGATAAGCTGGCTCCTCCCCGCATAAGACAAAGCTCTGTTGGTCCAATTCTTCACTCTTTTGGTGATCCTATCAATGAGAGGGGCACAATCAGTGGCCCTTAACTTGGTAGTGATAAGGGGGACACCAAGATATTTAACAGGGAGTGTGCCCTCATTGAATTTAGCAATACCAAGAATAGAAGTACGTAACCCCATCTAACAACCAGAAAAGTAGATGTTACTCTTGTTGGGATTAGGGGTAAGGCCAGAGAGGTTAGAAAATTCCTCAAGGCCTTCCATAATAAGCTTAACAGTAGGCACATCACCTTTGCTAAAAATCATGAGATCATCAGCAAAACAAAGATTTATAATCTTAGTCTTCTCACATCTCCAATGGAACTTAAACAACGATTGCATAAACTTCTAAGCGAAAATTTTGGCAAGAATTTCCATAGCTAAAACAAATAAATAAGGGGACATAGGATCACCTTGTCGCAAACCTCTAGCCCCTTTGAAGTAGCCATGGAGACTCCCGTTGATGCAAATAGAAAAAGAGGGACTAGTGATGTAGGCCTGGATCCAAGAAACAATGACAGGGGGAAAGGCCATAGCCTTAAGAATATCAATAATAAATTCCCATCTCACACTATCATAGGCTTTCATGATATCCACTTTCATGGCACATTTCAGGGTAGGGGACTTCCTATGGTACCCTCTCATAAGCTCTTGAGATAGGAAAATATTGTTAGATATTCTCCTACCTTGAACAAAAGCTGACTGAACGGGATCAACAAGATCAGGGAGAACAGTTTTAATCCTGTTAGCAATGATCTTGGCAATGCATTTGCAATTAGTATTACAACAAGAGATGGGTCTAAAGTCACCCACTTTAACAGGATTGGGGACCTTAGGGATGAGAGCAATAATGGTACTATTGACTTCGGATAGAAGCTTACCAGACTCAAAAAAGGTTCTAACAACTTGAGTGACCTCTCTCCCCACAATATTCTAGGAACTTTTGAAAAAACTAGCAGAGAAGCCATCAGGGCCAGGGGCCTTATTGGCTTTAACAGACCAAAAAGTGTCCTTAATCTCTTTATCAGTCATAGGGCTAGCAAGCAATAACGAATGGTCAGAAGATATTTTAGACTTAACAAGAGACTGGATTCTATCATACCCATTATAATGGTCATCAATAGGAGTACCAAATAAACTAGAAAAAAAATTTTGTAAAAGCATTGTGAATGTCCTCAGGTTTTGAAGATTTTTGGTCATCCATCATCTCCAGGCTTAAGATTTTACCCCTATTGATGTTACCCTTAATGGTTTTGAAGAAAAACCTGCTATTTCTATCACCCTGACTAAGCCACTGGACTCTAGATTTCTGGTGAGCCAGACTCTCCTCAACAGCCAGAAGATCAACATGCTGTTTATAAATGGTTCTCTCAAGTTTTTGCAAAGAAACATTACTAGGATCCTTGTCCAACTTACACTGATCAGAGAGGAGCTCAGATCTAGAAGTGTGCACTCTAGTAATAATGTCACTAAAGTCTTTCTTATTCAAAGCCTTTAGTGCAGGTTTCAGATTTTTCAATTTCTGACACACTCTAAACATAGGGACACCTTGAATGTACTGGTTCCAAATTGTAGAAACCACAGAGCAAAAATCCTCATGGTCAGCCCAAACGTCAAAATATTTAAAAGGTTTCTTAAATGAAGTCACCTTATCAGAGATATGTATCACAGCAGGGGAGTGATCAGATATGCCAGAAGGCAGAAAGGTAGCAGATGAGGCAGGGAATGCATCAAGCCAAGCCTCATTAACCAACACTCTATCAATCTTGGAAGCAATATAATCCCCACTAGTTCTCTTGTTTGCCTAAGTGAATTGGCAACCTCCATAGGAGAGATCAGCCAGCTCAGCTTGCAAAATATGGGAATTGAACTCCTCTTTATCCTTAGACCAACTGACAGAACCCCCAGATTTTTCTTAAGGGAATCTAATAGCATTAAAGTCTCCTAAAATTACAAGAGGAGTATTGGACTGAGCTTGGGAGATATTAACCATGTACTCAAAAAATTCTTTCCTAACTTCATGTTTATTCTCAGCATAAACAAAGCAGACTCTGAACATATAATTCGTAGTTAAACCATGCACTTCACAAAAAATATACTGATTAGAGTCATGTAACTTTTGAACTTTACAAAAAGCTAAGTCCCAGCAAACACAAATCCGCCCAGTTTTAGAAGGTTGTGAGTTTGTCAAAAAGGGCCAATTGTTAACACTAGATGAAAAAATCTGTTGTTCATTCAAAGCTTTTATTTTAGTTTCCAAAATGCCCAATATTTTAATGTCTTCATGCAGCAAAAATTTTCTAACTTCTTTATGTCTGTGAGGATTATTAAATCCTCTAACATTCCAAGATGCAATTTTTAAAGACATTGGAAATAGCAAAAATTCAGAAACCCACAAACAAGATAAAACTGGGATTACCTGCGTTTCTTCCTCTGGCTTTTGTTGCCCTTGCCAGAGGAGTTACCTTTTGCACTTGAGCTTTTCCAGGGGTAGATTCCACAATTTTCTCCACTCTAGCCATCAATTTTGTATCATGAGGGAGAACTAAGCTTGTAATTTCCACCAGTTCCTTTTGAAGGGCCGCCAGTCCATCCATATTATCATCCTTTGACTCACCATCTTTTGGGCTCAGCACCTCTCTGTGAGTTTGATCAGGTAATTGCTCATCAGTCTCCACCTGAACTTGCATTTCTTGTTGGCTTTGCTGTTCCTCAGGCTGCTGCAAGCCATCCTCCTTAGGCTCCTCATTGTTTGCTGACTCAGTAGAAGTATCTGGAACACCCACTTTCCTCTTGCCCTTGGCCATGACAGTTTCCCAACCAGGGTCAGGGTGGTTTTGTACTTCCTTTTGGACGTTGATTAAAGCCGCAACCTAAGTTTTTACACATCTAGCTATATCATGCCTAAAGGCTATGCAATGCTCACATTTTGGGGGTAAACCTTGATATTCTACCTTGACTATGGCATCTACTCCTTCACAGTCCACCTTAAACGTTGCAGGTAAGTTGGATGTTGCTTCTACCTCAACACAAACCCTAGCAAAGGACACCCTACTACCCTGTTCTGTAAGTTGGTCCATAAACAAAGGAACACCTACAGCACTAGCAATACGACTTAATCCATCACTATCCCAGTATTCAAATGGGACATTGAAGAACTTAGCCCACACAGGAACCTTGGTAGCCTTTTCCTTTGACAATTTCATCATACAGGTCCATTTTTTCAAGAAAATGTTAAAACCTCCAATATACCAAGGCCCTCCCTCAAGAACTGAGGTACAGCATTCTGGGTTCTCAAAGATAAAGAAACTAAACCCTTCCCCATTAGCTAAAACCTCTTTCAATCCTTTATTTTTCCATAGACCAAAGGCACTATTTCTCAAATAATTATAGGATACCCCTTTATCCAGAAAATACCCAACCAAACAAGAATCCCATTTTTCTAAAGGGTTAGGACATGGGGGTAAGTTCACACTAACATAGCCCTCACTTCGATTAGGAGGCACATACCTCAGAAGGATGCTAGATCGAGTAGATGAGGCAGCCATATCTGCCCAGGTTCGTGTAGAAGACTCTTTGCCTTGACCTCTACCACTCCCTTGACCTCTACCTCCTCTGTATTTTGAGTCCCCCCCTTCGAGAATGCATCTCCTCATGGCCTCCTTCCTCGCTGAAACTCGGAATAGGAGGGTCTACAGTTACAACTTCTACAGGGCCCAGATTTACATCTGACTCCTTTGCTGTGGGTAGATCTGACTTGGATTCTCCATGGCCCTTCGCTTCATGTCTATTTCGAGCAACCAATATACTATCTGGGAGATTTTGGAACATTGGGGTGTCCTCGTCCGTACGATCCAACCATCGAAAAGTTGATATAGAACCATCTAGGATACTAAGAGTCAAGATTGACGAAGAAGGAGCTTTCAACCTCGCCAATCGATCGACAACTCTCTGGAAGTCGGAATTAATCAAATGGGTTCTTCGATCTGTTAGGTTTAGGGTTTTCACCACACTCTCAGTGTCATCGATCTTCCCTGAAATCAAAGCATCACCCACACTTCTCTCATCAATTGGATCCATTACTGTATCACTTCAAACTTCAAATTTGTTGCTCACAAACCCTAGGTTATCACTCAGGTTATTCACCTTTGAACCTTCCCCTATTGAATCACTCACTTGTAAACTCAACCGACTGTCGGAACCAAGCAAAGCATTAAGTCGTAACATCATATTCAATGAGGGATTGAAACCCAAGAAACAACCGTTTCTAGAGAGATAATAGAGCTTCTCACTCAAACCCATTGTGGGTTGCAGCTTAATTCCCTTCGATTTATAAAACCTTAAATGAGGTGGTTAAGTTAAACGACAATCATTAAGCTACATTTGCTTAGAAAATTCTCTTTCTTATAGGCTAAGCAAGGTTAGTTTGTATTAAACTTGGCTGCTTGAACTAATGAAACAATTAGGGGCCTAAGCTAATTAGTTGCTAGAACAAAACAGAGAAGGACGGAGAAAGTTATAGAGAAACTTTCTTCATGGGAGGTAGAAGAGAAAGTTAGAGAAAAGAAAGAGAAACAACAAGAAAATCAAAGGGAACTCAAATTCTGCCTTTTCGACTTGAGAATTGAACACTTGGGAGCTTTAGAAAACCTTAAACGAGGGGCATAAGTTGAAGCTATTATCGTTAAGCTACAATTACTCATAAAATTCTCTTTCCTAGAGGCTAAGCAATGTTAGTTTGAGTTAAACTTGGCCACAGAAGCAAATGAAACAATTATTGGCCTAACTAAATTAGTTCCTAGAAGAAAATAGAGAAGGATGGAGGATAAAATTCTCTTTCCTAGAGGCTAAGCAATGTTAGTTTGAGTTAAACTTGGCCACAGAAGAAAATGAAACAATTATTGGCCTAACTAAATTAGTTCCTAGAAGAAAATAGAGAAGGATGGAGAAAGATAGAGACAGACATTCTTCTTGAGGGCTAGGAGAGATTGTTAGAGAAAAGAAAGTGAAGTAGGAAGAAAATCAAATGGAATTCAAATTCATCAATTTGGACCTGAGAATTAAACACAAAGGTAATTCTAAAAACCATAATGAGGGGCTTAAGTAAAACTAATATCGTTGAGCTACAATTACTAAGAAAATTCTCTTTCTTTGATGCAAAGCAAGGTTAGTTTGAGTTAAACTTGGACAGTTAAGCTAATTAAACAATCAGTGGCATATGCTAATTAGTTGTGGGAATCCAGTGTTACAGTGCTCTGGTTGTGGGAATCCAGAGTTCATCAGAGTTCATTGGCGTTTCTGGCTGTCGATGTGATGTTGTTTGCTTCGGCTAGTGTGTTTTGCTCAGCCCGTAAGTTGGTCGGTTTTTTTGATGGCCATGGTGAATTTTTTTGTCCTCTGGGGTGGAGCGTGTATGTACTTTCGGCCATTCGCGTCTGGTAGGTGCGTGCTGTTCTGTCCACGATGCTAGGTGTATTGCGTACACTAGGCGTGTTGTAGCTATCCGTTGCAGATACACGAGGAAGACAAAAAGTGGTTGACGGGGGTTTGTGTATGGGACAAGCCGTACGTGGGACGGTTTTGATATTTTCCAGCTCACGCAAGTTCATGTGTATAGCTGGATGCACATGGGTGCATAGTGGGCCCGTGTGTTATTGTTTGGAATTTTGACTTCAATTTTGGGAGGGAAGTTAATATTTCCTGAAGAGGTTGATTGGTGAAGTTTCAGGTTGCACATGGCTCAGGACTTTATGGTGGGGCCCCTTTGGACTTTATGGTTATATTATAAAATGGGTTTACCATATTGTGCTTTTTTTGCCTAGCTTCTTTGGGCAGTGGGAATATAGCTGCTAATCAATATAGTTGCTGCAGGGACTGTCATCTAATCACGTGGGTGTATGCCTTAGTGGTTACTTATGGAGCATTGTGGGTGGATAGTCGGCCCACGGTTTGGTTAAACTAGTTTGCTTTTAGTTGTTGGGTTGTTTTATATGCATTTTTGTTATTCATGCATATTTGGTTTGTAGCACGTGAGTAGGGCTGATTTTTTTGTTAGTCCCACTTATTGATAATTTGTTTTGGTGGGTTTTCTACCACTTCTGTACAATTGTCCATATATCATCCCCAAGTACCCATCTATTATTTTTGGATGGTAGAGAGTACTTGGGGATTGAAATGATATATGGACAATTTTTGTTTATTATTGTTATGATGGTGACCCGACTGTTTTGGGTGTATTTTTTCTTAATTAGTTACTTTTTATATTTTTTATTAGTTGTACCCTTGCGTTGGGTTTGTGCTTTCATTGTATTACCGGGGGTATGCCCCTTGTAAACGTGTAAGTTTTTTGTTTTTAATTTATGACTTACCCACCAAAAAAAAAAAAAATAGAGAAGGGTGGAGAATGACGGAGAAAGCTACAGAGAAACTTTCTTCTTGAGAGGTTAAAGAGAAAGTTAGAGAAAAGAACGAGAAATAGCAAAAAAATCAAAGGGAATTCAAATTCATCCTTTTGGACATGAGAATTGAACACTTATGTGATTTAGAAAACCTTAAATGACGTGCTTAAGTTAAACGAAAATCGTTAAGCTACAGTTACACAGAAAATTCTCTTTCTTACAGGCTAAGCATGGTTAGTTTGAGTTAAACTTGGCCGCTTGAGCTAATGAAACAATTAGTGGCCTAAATTAATTAGTTTATAGAAAAAAAATCGAGAAGGACGGACAAAGTTAGGGAAAAACTTTATTCTAGAGAGCTAAAAGAGAAAGTTGGAGAAAACAAAGACAAATCGGAAGAAAATCAGACGTAATTCAAATTCATCCATTTGGACTTGAGAATTGACCACATGGGTGATTTAGAAAACCATAAATGAGGTGCTTAAGTTAAACAAATATCATTAAGATACAATTACTTAAAGAATTCTCTTTCTTAGTGGCTAACCAAGGTTAGTTCGAGTCAAACTTGGCCACTTCAGCTAATGAAACAATTAGTGGCCTAAGCTAATTAGTTTCTAGAACGAAATAGAGAAGAATGGAGAAAGATAGAGACAAACATTCTTCTTGAGGGCTTGGAGAGAAAGTTAGAGAAAAGAAAGTGAAATAGGAAGACAATCAAATGGAATTCAAATTCATGCATGAGAATCGAACACATAGGTGATTTAGAAAACCATAAACGAGGTGCTTAAGTTAAACGAATTTCGTTAAGTTACAATTACTCAGAAAATTCTCTTTCTTAGAGGCCAAGCAAGGTTAGGTTGAGTTAAACTTGGCCACTTAAGCTAATGAAACAATTAGTGGCGTAAGCTAGTTAGTTCCGTGAGCAAACTGGAGAAGGATGGAGAAGGACGGAGATAGTTAGAGATAAACTTTCTTCTTGCGAGCTAAAATAGAAAGTTAGGGAAAGAAAGGGAAATAGGAAGAAAATCAAAGGAAATTCAGATTCATCCTTTTGGACATGAGAGTCGAACAACTTAGCTGATTGAGAGAGCTGTAAATGAGGTGCTTAAGTTAAACGAAAATCGTTAAGCTACAATTACTCAGAAAATTTATTTTCTTTGAGGCTAAGCAAGGTTTGTTTGACTAAAACTTGGCCACTTAAGCAAATGAAACAATTAGTGTCGTAAGCTAATTAGTTCCGAGAATAACAAAATAGAGAAGGACGGAGAAACTTAGAGAGAAACTTTTCTTCTTGAGAGCTAGAAGAGAAAGTTTGGGAGGAGATGGTGGTGGGGCATACAGCTTTATGAGTTCCAAATGCTATGGGCCTACATTTAGCGAGTTCCACTTGTACAGTGACAGAATGGATGTTTTGGATGAGTTTGGCAATCTCTTTGCTGTTTCTTCATGGCTGCGCCTCTTTAGAGTGTTCCTCACAGTTCTTTTGTTGGGGCAGTGGAGTTCCTCACTGTTTTTTTTACTATTGTTCGTAGCTTTACTATTTTCTGTTCGGTGTCTCTATATTTCTTTGTATATGGCTCTTGAACAGGGTTTTAGTTTCATGTTTATTATTTAGTTGTCGTTAGGGCCTGGTGTTTGCCCCTTGTATGCTTGTAAATTCTCTTGTTTTGTTTTATGAGTTATTCACCCAAAAAAAAAAAAAGTTAGGGAAGAGAAAGAGAAATAGGAAGAAAATAAAAGAGAATTCAAATTCATCCTTGTGGACTTGAGAATTGAACACTTAGGTGATTTATAAAACCTTAAATGAGGTGGTTAAGTTAAACGACAATCATTAAGCTACATTTGCTTAGAAAATTCGCTTTCTTATAGGCTAAGCAAGGTTAGTTTGTGTTAAACTTGGCTGCTTGAACTAGTGAAACAATTAGGGGCCTAAGCTAATTAGTTGCTAGAACAAAGCAGAGAAGGTCAGAGAAAGTTACAGAGAAACTTTCTTCTTGGGAGGTAGAAGAGAAAGTTAGAGAAAAGAAAGAGAAATAGCAAGAAAATCAAAGGGAACTCAAATTCGCCCTTTTGGACTTGAGAATTGAACACTTGGGAGCTTTAGAAAACCTTAAACGAGGGGCATAAGTTGAAACTATTCTCGTTAAGCTACAATTACTCAGAAAATTTTCTTTCTTAGAGGCTAAGCAATGTTAGTTTGAGTTAAACATGGCCATAGTAGCAAATGAAACAATTCTTGGCCTAACCAAATTAGTTCCTAGAACAAAATAGAGAAGGATGGAGAAAGTTAGAGACAGACATTCTTCTTGAGGGCTTGGAGAGATTGTCAGAGAAAAGAAAGTGAAACAGGAAGAAAATCAAATGGAACTCAAAATCATCAATTTGGACCTGAGAATTAAACACAAAGGTAATTCTGAAAATCATAATGAAGGGCTCAAGTAAAACTAATACCGTTGAGCTACAATTACTAAGAAAATTCTCTTTCTTCGATGCAAAGCAAGGTTAGTTTGAGTTAAACTTGGACAGTTAAGCTAATTAAACAACCAGTGGCATAAGCTAATTAGTTCCTAGAACCAAATAGAGAAGAATGGAGAACGACGGAGAAAGTAAGAGAGAAACTCTCTTCTTGAGAGGTTAAAGAGAAAGTTAGAGAAAAGAACGAGAAATAGCAAGAAAATCAAAGAGAATTCAAATTCATCCTTTTGGACATGAGAATTGAACACCTATGTGATTTAGAAAACTTTAAATGAGGTGCTTAAGTTAAACGAAAATCGTTAAGCTACAATTACACAGAAAATTCTCTTTCTTATAGACTAAGCATGGTTGGTTTGAGTTAAACTTGGCCGCTTGAGCTAATGAAACAATTAGTGGCCTAAGCTAATTAGTTTACAGAAAAAAATCGAGATGGACAGACAAAGTTAGGGAAAAACTTTATTCTAGAGAGCTAAAAGAGAAAGTTGGAGAAAACAAAGACAAATCGGAAGAAAATCAGATGTAATTCAAATTCATCCATTTGGACTTGAGAATTGACCACATGGGTGATTTGGAAAACCATAAATGAGGTGCTGAAGTTAAACAAATATCGTTAAGATACAATTACTTAAACAATAATCTTTCTTAGTGGCTAACCAAGGTTAGTTCGAGTCAAACTTGGCCACTTCAGCTAATGAAACAATTAGTGGCCTAAGCTAATTATTTCCTAGAATGAAATAGAGAAGGATAGAGAAAGATAGAGACAGACATTCTTCTTGAGGGCTTGGAGAGAAAGTTATAGAAAAGAAAGTGAAATAGGAAGACAATCAAATGGAATTCAAATTCATGCATGAGAATTGAACACATAGGTGATTTAGAAAACCATAAACGAGGTGCTTAAGTCAAACGAATTTTGTTAAGCTACAATTACTCAGAAAATTCTCTTTCTTAGAGGCGAAGCAAGGTTTGGTTGTGTTAAACTTAGCCATTTAAGCGAATGAAACAATTAGTGGCGTAAGCTAATTAGTTCCGTGAGCAAAGTGGAAAAGGATAGAGAAGGACGAAGATAGTTAGAGATAAACTTTCTTCTTGCGAGCTAAAATAGAAAGTTAGTGAAAGAAAGGGAAATAGAAAGAAAATCAAAAGAAATTCTGATTTATCCTTTTGAACATGAGAGTTGAACAACTTAACTGATTTAGAGGGCTGTAAATGAGGTGCTTAAGTTAAGCGAAAATCGTTAAGCTACAATTACTCAAAAAATTCGTTTTCTTAGAGGCTAAGCAAGGTTTGTTTGAGTAAAACTTGGCCACTTAAGCAAATGAAACAATTAGTGTCGTAAGCTAATTATTTCCGAGAACAACAAAATAGAGAAGGATGGAGAAACTTAGAGAGAAACTTTTCTTCTTGAGAGCTAGAAGAGAAAGTTAGGGAAGAGATGGTGGTGGGGCCTACAGCTTTATGAGTTCCAAACACTATGGCCTTACATTCAACAAGTTCCTCTTGTATAGTGACAGAATGGATGTTTTGGATGATTTTGGCGATCTCTTTGCTGTCTCTTCATGGCTGCACCTGTTTATAGTGTTCCTCACAATTCTTTTGTTGGGGCATTGGAGCTCCTCGCTGTGTTTTTTACTGTTGTTGGGAGCTTGACTATTTTCTGTTCAGGGTCCCTATATTTCTTTGTATATGGCTCTTGAACAGGGTTTTAGTTTCATGTTTGTTTTTTAGTTGTCGTTAGGGCCTGGGGTTTGCCCCTTGTATTCTTGTAAATTCTCTTGTTTTGTTTTATGAGTTATTCACCCCCCCCAAAAAAAAAGTTAGGGAAGAGAAAGAGAAATAGGAAGAAAATCAAAGCGAATTCAAATTCATCCTTTTGGACTTGAGAATTGAACACTTAGGTGATTTATAAAACCTTAAATGAGGTGGTTAAGTTAAACGACAAGCATTAAGCTACATTTGCTCAGAAAATTCTCTTTCGTATAGGCAAAGCAAGCTAAGTTTGTGTTACACTTGGCTGCTTGAACTAATGAAACAATTAGGTGCCTAAGCTAATTAGTTGCTAGAAAAAAAAAACAGAGAAGGACAGAGAAAGTTACAGAGAAACTTTCTTCTTGGGAGGTAGAAGAGAAAGTTAGAGAAAAGAAAGAGAAACAACAAGAAAATCAAAGGGAACTCAAATTCTCCCTTTTGGACTTGAGAATTGAACACTTGGGAGCTTTAGAAAACCTTAAACGAGGGGCATAAGTTGAAACTATTATCGTTAAGCTACAATTACTCAGAAAATTCTCTTTCCTAGAGGCTAAGCAATGTTATTTTCAGTTAAACTTGGCCACAGAAGCAAATGAAACAATTATTGGCCTAATTAAATTAGTTCCTACAAGAAAATAGAGAAGGATGGAGAAAGATAGAGACAGACATTCTTCTTGAGGGTTAGGAGAGATTGCTAGAGAAAAGAAAGTGAAGCAGGAAGAAAATCAAATGGAATTCAAATTCATCAATTTGGACCTGAGAATTAAACACAAAGGTAATTCTGAAAACCATAATGAGGGGCTTAAGTAAAACTAATATCGTTGAGCTACAATTACTAAGAAAGTTCTCTTTCTTTGATGCAAAGCAAGGTTAGTTTGAGTTAAACTTGGACAGTTAAGCTAATTAAACAATCAGTGGCATATGCTAATTAGTTCCTAGAACCAAATAGAGAAGGGTGGGGAACGACGGAGAAAGTTAGAGAGAAACTTTCTTCTTGAGAGGTTAAAGAGAAAGTTAGAGAAAAGAACGAGAAATAGCAAGAAAATCAAAGGGAATTCAAATTCATACTTTTGGACATGAGAATTGAACACTTATGTGATTTAGAAAAACTTAAATGAGGTGCTTAAGTTAAACGAAAATCGTTAAGCTACAGTTACACAGAAAATTCTCTTTCTTATAGGCTAAGCATGGTTAGTTTGAGTTAAACTTGGCCGCTTGAGCTAATGAAACAATTAGTGGCCTAAATTAATTAGTTTATAGAAAAAAATCGAGAAGGACGGTCACAGTTAGTGAAAAACTTTATTCTAGA
Organism: Camellia lanceoleosa; assembly: GCA_025200525.1. NCBI lineage: Eukaryota > Viridiplantae > Streptophyta > Magnoliopsida > Ericales > Theaceae > Camellia > Camellia lanceoleosa. The sequence goes on along the minus strand of CM045767.1, from coordinate 70,505,102 downwards.
GAGCTAAAAGAGAAAGTTGAAGAAAACAAAGAGAAATCGGAAGAAAATCAGACGTAATTCAAATTCATCCATTTGGACTTGAGAATTGACCACATGGGTGATTTGGAAAACCATAAATGAGGTGCTGAAGTTAAACAAATATTGTTAAGATACAATTACTTAAAAAATAATCTTTCTTAGTGGCTAACCAAGGTTAGTTCGAGTCAAACTTGGCCACTTCAGCTAATGAAACAATTTGTGGCCTAAGCTAATTAGTTCCTAGAACGAAATAGAGAAGGATGGAGAAAGATAGAGAGAAATATTCTCCTTGAGGGCTTGAAGAGAAAGTTATAGAAAAGAAAGTGAAATAGGAAGACAATCAAATGGAATTCAAATTCATGCTTGAGAATTGAACACATAGGTGATTTAGAAAACCATAAACGAGGTGCTTAAGTAAAACGAATTTCGTTAAGCTACAATTACTCGAAAAATTCTCTTTCTTAGAGGTGAAGCAAGGTTAGGTTGAGTTAAACTTGGCCACTTAAGCTAATGAAACAATTAGTGGCGTAAGTTAATTAGTTCCGTGAGCAAAGTGGAGAAGAATGGAGAAGGACGGAGATAGTTAGAGATAAACTTTCTTCTTGTGAGCTAAAATAGAAAGTTAGTGAAAGAAAGGGAAATAGGAAGAAAATCAAAGGAAATTCAGATTCATCCTTTTGGACATGAGAGTCGAACAACTTAGCTGATTTAGAGAGCTGTAAATGAGGTGCTTAAGTTGAACGAAAATCATTAAGCTACAATCACTCATAAAATTCATTTTCTTAGAGGCTAAGCAAGGTTTGTTTGAGTAAAACTTGGCCACTTAAGCAAATGAAACAATTAGTGTCGTAAGCTAATTAGTTCCGAGAATAACAAAATAGAGAAGGACGGAGAAACTTAGAGAGAAACTTTTTTTCTTGAGAGCTAGAAGAGAAAGTTTGGGAAGAGATGGTGGTGGGGCCTACAGCTTTATGAGTTCCAAATGCTATGGCCCTACATTCAGCGAGTGCCACTTGTACAGTGGTAGAATGGATGTTTTGGATGAGTTTGGCGATCTCTTTGCTGTCTCTTCATGGCTGCGCCTGTTTAGAGTGTTCCTCACAGTTCTTTTGTTGGGGCATTGGAGCTCCTCGCTGTTTTTTTTACTGTTGTTGGTAGCTTGACTATTTTCTGTTCAGGGTCCTTATATTTCTTTGTATATGGCTCTTGAACTGGGTTTTAGTTTCATGTTTGTTTTTTAGTTGTCGTTAGGGCCTGGGGTTTGCCCCTTGTATTCTTGTAAATTCTCTTGCTTTGTTTTATGAGTTATTCACCCAAAAAAAAAAAAAGTTAGGGAAGAGAAAGAGAAATAGGAAGAAAATCAAAGAGAATTCAAATTCATCCTTTTGGACTTGAGAATTGAACACTTAGGTGATTTATAAAACCTTAAATGAGGTGGTTAAGTTAAACGACAAGCATTAAGCTACATTGGCTTAGAAAATTCTCTTTATTATAGGCTAAGCAAGCTTAGTTTGTGTTAAACTTGGCTACTTGAACTAATGAAACAATTAGGGGCCTAAGCTAATTAGTTGCTAGAACAAAACAGAGAATGACGGAGAAAGTTACAGAGAAACTTTCTTCTTGGGAGGTAGAAGAGAAAGTTAGAGAAAAGAAAGAGAAACAGCAAGAAAATGAAAGGGAACTCAAATTCACCATTTTGGACTTGAGAATTGAACACTTGGGAGCTTTAGAAAACCTTAAACGAGGGGCATAAGTTGAAACTATTATTGTTAAGCTACAATTACTTAGAAAATTCTCTTTCCTAGATGCAAAGCAATGTTAGTTTGAGTTAAACAAGGCCACAGAAGCAAATGAAACAATTATTGGTCTAACCAAATTAGTTCTTAGAACAAAATAGAGAAGGATGGAGAATGATAGAGACGGACATTCTTCTTGAGGGCTAGGAGAGATTGTTAGAGAAAAGAAATTGAAACAGGAAGAAAATCAAATGGAATTGAAATTCATCAATTTGGACCTGAAAATTAAACACAAAGGTGATTCTGAAAACCATAATGAGGGGATTAAGTAAAACTAATATCGTTGAGCTATAATTACTAAGAAAATTCTCTTTCTTCGATGCAAAGCAAGGTTAGTTTGAGTTAAGCTTGGACAGTTAAGCTAATTAAACAATTAGTGGCATAAGCTTATTAGTTCCTAGAACCAAATAGAGAAAGATGGAGAATGACAGAGAAAGTTAGAGAGAAACTTTTTTCTTGAGAGGTTAAAGAGAAAGTTAGAGAAAAGAACGAGAAATAGCAAGAAAATCAAAGGAAATTCAAATTTATCATTTTGGACATGAGAATTGAACACTTTTGTGATTTAGAAAAACTTGAATGAGGTGCTTAAGTTAAACGAAAATCGTTAAGCTACAGTTACATAGAAAATTCTCTTTCTTATAGGGTAAGCATGGTTAGTTTGAGTTAAACTTGGCCGCTTGAGCTAATGAAACAATTAGTGGCCTAAGCTAATTAGTTTATAGAAAAAAATCGTGAAGGACGGACAAAGTTAGGGAAAAACTTTATTCTAGGGAGCTAAAAGAGAAAGTTGGAGAAAACAAAGAGAAATCGGAAGAAAATCAGACGTAATTCAAATTCATCCATTTGGACTTGAGTTGAATGAGGTGCTTAAGTTAAACGAAAATCGTTAAGCTACAATTACTAAGCAAGGTTTGTTTGACTAAAACTTGGCCACTTAAGCAAATGAAACAATTAGTGTCGTAATCTAATTAGTTCCAAGAACAACAAAATAGAGAAGGGCGGAGTAACTTAGAGAGAAACTTTTCTTCTTGAGAGCTACAAGAGAAAGTTAGGGAAGAGATGGTGATGGGGCCTACAGCTTTATGAGTTCCAAACGCTATGGCCTTACATTCAGCGGGTTCCTCTTGTACAGTGACGGAATGGATGTTTTGGATGATTTGGGCGACCTCTTTGCTGTCTCTTCATGGCTGCGCCCGTTTAGAGTGTTCCTCACAATTCTTTTGTTGGGGCATTGGAGCTCCTCGCTGGTTTTTTTGCTGTTGTTGGTAGCTTGACTATTTTCTATTCAGGGTCCCTATATTTCTTTGTATATGGCTCTTGAATAGGGTTTTAGTTTCATGTTTGTTTTTTAGTTGTTGTTTGGGCCTGGGGTTTGCCCCTTGTATTCTTGTAAATTCTCTTGTTTTGTTTTATGAGTTATTTACTCCAAAAAAAAAAAAAAAAAGAAGTTAGGGAAGAGAAAGAGAAATAGGAAGAAAATCAAAGAGAATTCAAATTCATCCTTGTGGACTTGAGAATTAAACACTTAGGTGATTTATAAAACCTTAAATGAGGTGGTTAAGTTAAACGACAATCATTAAGCTACATTTGCTCAGAAAATTCTCTTTCTTATAGGCTAAGCAAGGTTAGTTTGTGTTAAGCTTGGCTGCTTGAACTAATGAGAATTTTCTAAGTAATATTATCTTGACGATATTAGTTTAACTTAAGCACCTCATTTAAGGTTTTCCAAATCACCTCTTTCTTTTTTCTCACTTTTTATTCTAGCTCTCAAAAAGGAACATTTCCTCTAACTTTGTCCGTCTTTCTCCATCCTTCTCCATATTGTTCTAGGAACTAATTAGCTTAAGCCACTAAATGTTTGATTAGCTCAAGTGGCCAAGTTTAACTCACACTAATCTTTGCTTAGCCTCTAAGAAAGTGAATTTTCTGAGTAATTGTAGCTTAACAATATTAGTTTAACTTAAGCACCTCATTTATGGTTTTCCAAATCGCCTAAGTTGTAAATTCTCCAGTCCAAAAGATGGAAATTGAATTTCCTATGATTTTCTTCCTGTTTCTCTAACTTTCTCTTTTTTCGGTGAATTCACTAACTCTAACTTTCTTTTCTAGCTCTCAAGAAGAAAGCTTCTTTCTAACTTTCTCCATCCTTCGCCATACTTCTCGATTTTGTTACAAGAACTAATTAGCTGAGGCCACTAATTGTTTCATTAGCTTATGTGGCCGAGTTTATCTCAAAATAACCCAGCTTAGCGTCAAAGAAAGAGAATTTTGTGAGTACCTGTAGCTTAACGATATTAGCTTTAACTTAAGCACCTCATTTATGGTTTTTTAAATCACCTATGTGTTCAATTCTCAAATCCAAAATTATGAATTTGACTTCCCTTTGATTTTCTTCCTAAATCTCTTTCTTTTCGCTAACTTTCTCTTCTAGCTCTATAGAAGAAAGTTTGTCCCTAACATTGACCGTCCTTCTCCTTTCTTCTCTAATTATTTCTTACACCACTAATTATTTCGTTAGCTTAAGAGGCCAAGTTTAACTCAAACGAACCTTGCATAGCCTCCAAGAAAGAGTATATTCTGAGTAACTGTGGCCGAATGATTATGCTCGTCATTTAAGGTTTTCTAAATCACCTACGTATTCAATTCTCAAGTCCAAAGGGATGAATATGAATTTCCCTTGATTTTCTTCCTATTTATCTTTCTTTTCTTTGACTTTCCCTGCCAGCTCTCTAGAAGAAAGTTTTTATCTAACTTTGTCCGTCCGTCCCCATTCTTCTCTATTTTGTTCTAGGAACTAATTAGCTTAGGCCACTAGTTGTTTCATTAGCCTAAGTGGCCAAGTTTAACTCAAACTAACCTTGCTTAGCCTCTTAGAAAGAGAATTTTCAAAAGTAATTGTAGCTTAATGACATTAGTTTAACTTAAACACCTCATTTATAGTTTTCTAAATCCCGTATGTATTCAATTCTTAAGTCCAAATGGATGAATTTGAATTCCATTTGATTTTCTTCCTATTTCTTTTTGTTTTCTCTAACTTTCTCTTCCAGCTCTTTGGATTAAAGTTTTTCTCTAACTTTGTCCGTCCTTCTCGAAGCTTCTCTATTTTGTTCTAAGAACTAATTAGCTTAGGCCACTAGTTGTTTCGTTAGCCTAAGTGGCCAAGTTTAACTCAAACTAACCTTGCTTAGCCACCTTGAAAGAGAATTTTCAAAAGTAATTGTAGCTTAATGACATTAGTTTAACTTAAACACCTCATTTATGGTTTTCTACCTATGTATTCAATTCTCAAGTCCAAATGGATGAATTTGAATTCTGTTTGATTTTCTTCCTATTTCCTTTTGTTTTCTCTAACTTTCTCTTCTAGCACTTTAGAATAAAGTTTTTCTCCAACTTTGTCCGTCCTCCAACCTTCTCTATTTTGTACTAGGAACTAATTAGCTTAGGCCACTAACTGTTTCATTAGCTGAAGTGGCCAAGTTTGACTCGAACTAACCTTGGTTAGCCACTAAGAAAGAGAATTTTTTCAGTAATTGTATCTTGATGATATTTGTTTAACTCAAGCACCTCATTTATGGTTTTCTAAATCACCCATGTGGTCAATTCTGAAGTCCAAATGGATGAATTTGAATTACGTTTGATTTTCTTCCGATTTCTCTCTGTTTTCTCTAGCTTTCTCTTTTAGCTCTCTAGAATAAAGTTTTTCCCTAACTTTGACCGTCATTCTCGATTTTTTTCTATAAACTACTTGTTTCATTAGCTCAAGCGGCCAAGTTTAACTCAAACAAACCATGTTTAGCCTATAAGAAAGAGAATTTTTTGTGTAACTGTAGCTTAACGATTTTTGTTTAACTTAAGCACCTCATTCAAGGTTTTCTAAATCACATAAGTATTCTATTCTCATGTCCAAAATGATGAATTTGAATTCCCTTTGATTTTCTTGCTATTTGTCGTTCTTTTCTCTAACCTTCTCTTTAACCTCTCAAGAAGAAAGTTTCTCTCTAACTTTCTCCGTCATTCTCCATCCTTCTCTATTTGGTTCTAGGAACTAATTAGCTTATGCCACTGGTTGTTTAATTAGCTTAACTGTCCAAGTTTAACTCAAACTAACCTTGCTTTGCATCGAAGAAACAGAATTTTCTTAGTAATTGTAGCTCAACGATATTAGTTTTACTTAAGCCCCTCATTATGGTTTTCAGAATCACCTTTGTGTTTAAATCTTAGGTCCAAATTAATGAATTTGAATTCCATTTGATTTTCTTCCTGTTTCACTTTCTTTTTTCTAACAATCTCTCGTATCTCTCAAGAAGAATGTCCATCTCTATCTTTCTCCATCCTTCTCTATTTTGTTCTAGGAACTAATTTGGTTAGGCCAATAATTGTTTCATTTGCTTCTGCGGCCAAGTTTAACTCAAACTAACATTGCTTAGCCTCTAGGAAAGAGAATTTTCTGAGTAATTGTAGCTTAACGATAATAGTTTCAACTTATGTCCCTCGTTTAAGGTTTTCTAAAGCTCCCAAGTGTTCAATTCTCAAGTCTAAAAGGGCAAATTTGAGTTCCCTTTGATTTTCTTGTTGTTTCTCTTTCTTTTCTCTAACTTTCTCTTCTACCTCCCAAGAAGAAAGTTTCTCTGTATCTTTCTCCATCCTTCTCTGTTTTGTTCTAGCAACTAATAACTTAGGCCCCTAATTGTTTCATTAGTTCAAGCAGCCAAGTTTAACACAAGCCAACCTTGCTTAGCCTATAAGAAAGAGAATTTTCTGAGCAAATGTAGCTTAATGATTGTCGTTTAACTTAACCACCTCATTTAAGGTTTTATAAATCACCTAAGTGTTCAATTCTCAAGTCCGAAAGGATGAATTTGAATTACCTTTGATTTTCTTCCTATTTCTCTTTCTCTTCCCTAACTTTTTTTTTTTTTTTTTGGGTGAATAACTCATGAAACAAAACAAGAGAATTTACAAGAATACAAGGGGCAAACCCCAGGCCCTAACGACAACTAAAAAACAAACATGAAACTAAAACCCAGTTCAAGAGCCATATACAAAGAAATATAGGGACCCTGAACAGAAAATAGTCAAGCTCCCAACAACAGTAAAAAACACAGCGAGGAGCTCCAATGCCCCAACAAAAGAACTGTGAGGAACACTATAAACAGGCGCACCACCATCTCATAAAGTTGTACAAGAGGAACCCGCTGAATATAGGGCCATAGCATTTGGAACTCATAAAGCTGTAGGCCCCACCACCATCTCTTCCCTAACTTTCTTTTCTAGCTCTCAAGAAGAAAAATTTCTCTCTAGGTTTCTCCGCCCTTCTCTATTTTGTTGTTCTTGGAACTAATTAGCTTACGACACTAATTGTTTCATTTGCTTAAACCCAAACAAACCTTGCTTAGCCTCTAAGAAAACGAATTTTCTGAGTAATTGTAGCTTAACGATTTTCGTTTAGCTTAAGCACCTCATTTGCAGCTCTCTAAATCAGCTAAGTGTTCAACTCTCATGTCCAAAAGGATGAATCTGAATTTCCTTTGATTTTCTTCGTATTTCCCTTTCTTTCCCTAACTTTCTATTTTAGCTCTCAAGAAGAAACTTTATCTCTAACTATCTCCGTCCTTCTCCACTTTGCTCACGGAACTAATTAGCTTACGCCACTAATTGTTTCGTTAGCTTAAGTGGCCAAGTTTAACTCAACCTAACCTTGCTTCGCCTCTAAGAAAGAGAATTTTTTGAATAATTGTAGCTTAACGATAATAGTTTTACTTAAGCAACTCATTTAAGGTTTTCTAAATTACCCAAGTTTTCAATTCTCAAGTCCAAAAGGATGAATTTGAATTTGAATTCCCTTTGATTTTTTTGCTATTATTTCTCTTTCTTTTCTCTAACTTTCTCTTCTACCTCTCAAGAAGAAAGTTTCTCTCTAACTTTCTGCATCCTTCTCCATCCTTCTCTGTTTTGTTCTACGAACTAATTAGCTTAGGCCACTTTTGTTTCATTAGCTCACGTGGCCAACTTTAACTCAAACTAACCTTGCTTAGCCTCCAAGAAAATAGAATTTTCTGAGTAGTTGTAGCTCAACGGTATTAGTTTATATTAAGCACCTAATTTAAGGTTCTCTAAATCACCTAAGTGTTCAATTCTCCAGTCCAAAAGGACGAATCTGCATTACCTTTAATTTTCTTCCTATTTCACTTTCTTTCCCTAACTTTCTATTTTAGCTCTCGAGATGAAAGTTTATCTCTAACTTTCTTCGTCCTTCTCCATCTTTCTGTACTTTGTTCTATGAACTAATTAGCTTAGGCCACCAATTGTTTCATTAGCTTAAGTGGCCAAGTTGAACTCAAACTCACCTTGTTTAGCCTGTAAGAAAGAGAATTTTCTAAGTAATATTATCTTAACGATATTAGTTTAACTTAAGCACATCATTTAAGGTTTTCCAAATCACCTCTTTCTTTTCTCTCACTTTTTATTCTAGCTCTCAAAAAGGAATATTTCCTCTAACTTTGTCCGTCCTTCTCCATATTGTTCTAGGAACTAATTAGCTTGCCACTAATTGTTTGATTAGCTCAAGTGGCCAAGTTTAAATCACACTAACCTTTGCTTAGCCTCTAAGAAAGTGAATTTTCTGAGTAATTGTAGCTTAACGATATTTGTTTAACTTAAGCACCTCATTTATGGTTTTATAAATTGCCTAAGTCATCAATTCTCTAGTCCAAAAGTTGGAAATTGAATTTCCTTCGATTTTCTTCCTATTTCTCTAACTTTCTCTTTTTTTTGGGTGATTTTTTTTTTTTTGGGTGAATAAGACATAAAATAAAAAAACAGAGATTACACAGCTAAAAGAGGCATACCCCAGGACCTAACGGAAACTATACAATAGCAACAGAAATAAACAAAAACACCCAGCCAGCAAAAGCAAAGTTAAAGAACAAGAACAGTACAAGAATAGTTAACTAGACTTAAAGGATGGGAAGAAGAAAACCATAGCATGGGAAAATTATAAACCCCAAAAATATGTTCATGAGCCGCATACATTCGAATGAGGACCATGACCACATCCAAACAGCAGCCCATATCTGTATCAAAACAAACCAGCCCACAAACAGGGTATAAACCCGAAGCAAACACAAAACTAAAGACTCACAACACTCAACCCTCAAGAAACAGGGGAACCATATTGAGCTCCAAGCTACACTTGCAAAAGACCAACCAATTAGAACACTCCTTTTAAGTCACTATCACTCAACCCACTTTTAGAGAACTCATATCACTCAGCAGCCCTCCCATATCTGGAAATATGGGGCTTCAAAATTGTCTCTGGCAGGTTCTAATTGGCTAGAAACCAGCTGTCAGATTCTTAGTAGACAACATTCGATTTCTAACCATTTGGACAACAACTTTAGTAACCACCTCTTCAGGTTTAAGTTCTTTGTTAAAGATTCTGTTATTTCTCTCAATCCAAATGAGATAAACAGAACACAAGAATGCATTGCTAATGATATTGACCCTTAAAGAGTTACCCTTGGCCTCATTTGTAGCATAAGTAACAATGTCAGGCCAATCTAAAACAGGCCACTTTATGTTGCATTTAGCTTCAATGGCGCACCAAACTCTACTAGAGAATGTGCACTTAAAGAAAAGATGGGAATGGCTTTCCTCAGGATTGAGGCAGAATGGGCATTGTGAGTTATTAGCCAAGCCAAACATATGAAGCCTATCACCAGTATATAGTCTATTATGAAGGGCAATCCACACAATAAAGCTGACTCTAGGAATTCTATTGGGGCCCCAAACAAGTTTATGCCAATCCACTTTATCAAATTTCTTTCTCCAATGATTCCAAGCAGAATGAATGGAAAACTGACCATCAGGAGAAAGATTCCAGATGGCTTGATCACACTTAGAAGGGTAAGGTTTACAACACACAGGAGTATAAGAAATTAACTCCTGAATTTCCCAAGAAGTGGGAGTAGGCCACTTCCAAGAGTGACCATCAATGATTTGACTAACTTTTGTTTCACTGTTTAGGCAAGAGTCATACATAATTCTATCCCTGAACTTGTTCCAAAGCGGACCAAGAGCGTGCCAATTGTCATACCAAAGGAAAGTAGACTCCCCGCAACCTATTTTGTGGTTGATCAAAGGGGAAACCCAAACCCTAAGAGACAAGATCTTCCTCCATACCCATGAGGGATCATGAGGAACCTTAACCTTCCAGAAGCTCTTACCCTTAAGTAAATAGGATTTTACCCATTGACACCACATTGACTCCTTACCCCCAGAGAACAAAAACCAAACGTGTTTAGCTATGGCCACTCTATTCCAAATATCTAAGGATTTAAAGCGAAGACCCCCCTCATTCTTAGGAGCACACACAGACTCCCAAGCAATTTTAGCACTATGAGTTTTGAGATCACTACCAGACCAAAGGAAAGCTCTAAGGATACTCTCAATCTCCCTAATAACCTTCTTAAGAAGGATGAAAAGAGAGGACCAGTATACTTGCATGGAGAAGAGAATGGATTGAATGAGTTGGCTTCTACCAACATAAGACAACGCTCTATTAGTCCAATTCTTTACTCTCTTGGTGATCCTATCAATGAGAGGGAAGCAGTCAGAAGCCCTCAACTTTGTAGTGATAAGAGGAACACCAAGGTACTTAACAGGAAGAGTGCCTTCTTTGAAATTTGCAATCTCAAGAATAGAAGCTCTTAAACCCATATCACAACCAGAAAAGTAGATGTTACTTTTACTGGGATTAGGGGTGAGGCCTGAAAGGTTAGAAAATTCCTCAAGACCTTCCATGATAAGCTTAACAGTAGGCACATCTCCACGGCTGAAGATCATAAGATCATCAGCAAAGCAAAGATTAATAATTTTGGTCTGCTCACATTTCCAATGAAACTTAAACAACGGATGTGTAGATTCCTCAGCCAAGATTTTGGCCAGAATCTCCATTGCTAAAACGAATAAATAAGGGGACATGGGATGACCTTGGTGTAACCCCCTAGCCCCTTTAAAATAACCATGAAGGCTCCCATTAATACAGATAGAAAATGAAGGACTGGTAATGCAGGCCTTAATCCAAGAAATCATGACAGGAGGGAAGGCCATAGCCTTAAGTATGTCAATAAGAAAATCCCATCTCACACTATCATATGCTTTCATGATATCCACTTTCATGGCGCATTTCGGGGTGGGAGACTTCCTATGGTACCCTCTCATAAGCTCTTGGGATAGGAAAATATTGTCAGAAATTCTCCTACCCTGAACAAAAGCTGACTGTACGGGGTCAATAAGATCAGGGAGAACAGTTTTAATCCTGTTGGCAATGCATTTGTAAATAGTATTACAGCAGGAGATGGGTCTAAAGTCACCCACTTTGGCTGGGTTAGGGACTTTGGGGATGAGAGCAATTATGGTACTATTGACTTCAGATAGAAGCTTACCAGATTCAAAGAAGGTTCTAATTGCTTGTATAGCATCTCTTCCCACAATATCCCAAGATTTTTTGAAAAACCCAGTAGAAAAACCATCAGGGCCAGGGGCCTTATTGGCTTTAAGAGACCAGAAGGTGTCCTTGATCTCTTTATCAGTCATAGGGCTAGCAAGCAAAATAGATTGGTTAGGAGAGATTCTAGATTTAACAAGAGCCTGAATTCTATCATAACCATTATACTGGTCATCAAGGGGTGTACCAAATAAGCCAGTGAAAAAATTGATAAAAGCGTTTTGGATGTCCTTAGGTTTGGAAGATTTTTGACCATCTATTATCTCCAGACTTAAAATTTTACCCCTATTGATGTTACCCTTAATAGTTTTGAAGAAAAATTTGCTATTCCTATCTCCTTGACTAAGCCATTGGACTCTAGATTTCTGGTGGGCCAGACTCTCTTCAACAGCCAGAAGATCAACATGCTGTTTATAGATAGTTCTCTCAAGTTTTTGCAAAGCAATATTACTAGGATCCTTGTCCAACTTTCATTGAGCCGAGAGGAGCTCAGACTTAGAAGTATGGACTCTAGTAGTAATATCACTAAAGTCTTTCTTATTTAGAGCATTTAATTTAGGTTTTAGGTTCTTTAATTTTTGGCAGACTCTGAACATCGGGACACCATGAATATACTGATTCCACACATTGGAAACCACAACACAGAAATCCTTATGATCAGCCCAAAAATCAAAATATTTAAAAGGTTTCTTAAAAGAAGTCACCTTATCTGAAACATTTACCACAGCAGGTGAATGATCAGATATCCCTGAAGGCAAGAAAGTAGCAAATGAGGCAGGGAAGGTATCAAGCCAAGCCTCATTAACCAATACTCTATCTATTTTGGTAGAAATATAATCCCCACTATTTCTCTTGTTAGCCCAAGTGAATTGGTAACCTCCATAGGAGAGATCAACCAGCTCAGATTGTAGGATATAGTTATTAAACTCCTCTTTTTCCGTAGACCAACTAACAGAACCCCCAAATTTTTCATAAGGGAATTTGATAACATTAAAGTCCCCCAGGACAACAAGAGGAGTTGTAAGTTGAGACTGGGAAATGGTAGCCATGTACTCAAAAAGGTTTTTCCTAACTTCACGTTTATTATCAGCATAAATAAAACAGACTCTAAACATTTTATCAGTAGATAAATCTTGAACTTCACAAAAAATGTTTTGCTCAGAGGCATGTAACAGATGAATCTTACAAAAAGCTGGGTCCCAGCAGACACAGATACGCCCGGATTTAGAAGGTTGTGAGTTTGTCAAAAAGGGCCAATTGTTAACACCAGAAGAAAAAATATGATGCTCATTCGAAGCATTTATTTTAGTTTCCAAAATGCCTAAGATTTTAATGTCTTCATGCAGCAAAAATTTCTGAACTTTTTTATGTCTATGAGGATTGTTAAATCCTCTTACATTCCAGGAAGCAATTTTTAAAGACATTGGAGATATCAAAAATATAGAAACCCACAAACCAGCTAAACTGGGATTTACCTACGTTTTTTCCTCTGGCTTTTGTTGCCTTTGCTAGAGGAGTTACCTTTTGCCCTATTGCCATTGGATCCTGCTTGTTGGCTGAATTACTAGGGGTGGATCCCACTAGCTTCTCCACTTTCTCCAGCAGTTCTGTATCATTTGGAAGAGCCAGTCTAGTAATCTGCACCAGTTCATTCTGTAGAGCCTCCAGACCATCTGTTTTGAGAGCCTTAACCTCCCCCCCCCCAGATGGGCTGGGCACATCCCCTTGAACTTGAAATGGCACTGGAACTGGCACTTCCTCAGGCTCCACCGGAATTGGCTCTTGCTGTTGACTCTGCCCCACATATGGGTTCTGCACACCAACCTCCTGGGGTTCTGCACCCTTTTCTGACATGGTAGGAATATCTGGGGTATCTACCTTCATCTTGCCCTTTGCCTTAACAGTTTCCCAACCAGGATCTGGATTATTTTCTGTTGGTCTTTGGAGATTGATTAGAGCAGCCACTTGAGTCTTGACACACTTGGTGGTATCATGCCCAAAAGCTACACAATGCTCACACTTGAAGGGTAATCCTTGGTATTCAACCCTAACTACTGCATCTTCCCCTTCGCAATTCACCTTGAACATCGATGGCAAGTTGGATGTGGCTTCAACCTCCACACAAACCATAGCAAAGGACACTCTACTACCCTGTTCTGTAAGTTGGTCCATTAATAAAGGATTACCTACATCACTTGCAATACGGCTCAAACCATCACTGTCCCAATACTCGAAGGGAACATTGAAAAATTTAGCCCACACGGGTACCGTGGTGGCCTTGTCCTTAGACAGCTTCATCATACGAGTCCATTTTTTCAGAAATAGATTAGAACCACCAATATACCAGGGTCCTCCTTCGAGAACTGTACTACAACAGTCTGGGCTCTCAAAGATAAAGAAGCTAAAACCCTCTCCATTAGCTAAAACTTCTTTCAGACCCTTATTTCTTCAAATACCAAAGGCACTATTTCTCATGTAGTTGTAGGAAACCCCCTTATCAAGAAAATACCCTACTAAACATGAGTCCCATTTTTCCAATGGATTAGGTCGTGGAGGTGGATTCACACTGACATAGCCATCACTACGGATAGGGGGGACATACCTCAAGGGAATGTTAGAACGAGTTGAAGACGCAGCCACATCGGCCCAGGTTTTAGTGGATGGCTCTTTGCCCTGACCTCTGCCTCTCCCTTGCCCTCTACCCCCTCTTCTACCTCTGAAATTGGAGTTTCCCCCCCTACGAGAAGCCATCTCCTTTTGACCTCCTTCATCGCTAAACTCAGGAATCTGGAAAGGATTTTCCTCAGTAACTAGCACACCTTTTGCAGAATCAAGAGTCTCTTCATTCTCTTTGTCTATTGGGAGATCTAGTTGATGAACCCCATAGCCCTTAGCATCATTTCTGTTTCGAGCAACCAAAATACTATCAGGAAGGTTTTGGAACATGGGAGTTTCAAAATCCGTACGATCGGACCATCGCGATGTCGATTGGGAACCATCCAGAGTCGACGATGTCATAATCAAATGAGAAGGATCTTTCAATCTCGCCAAACGATCGGCTACCTCAAGTTTATCACTCGCCCGAAAACCCAAAAGACTCTCAGAAGTAGGTAAAGCATTAACTCCTAACATTGCATTCAATGAGGAATTGAAACCCTAGAAACACAAGTTTCTAGAGAGATGCGAGAGCTTCTCGCTCTTTTTTTGGGTGAATTCTCTAACTCTAACTTTCTCTTCTAGCTCTCAAGAAGAAAACTTCTTTCTAACTTTCTCCGTCCTTCGCCATCCTTCTTGATTTTGTTACAGGAACTAATTAGCTGAGGCCACTAATTGTTTCATTAGCTTATGTGGCCGAGTTTATCTCAAAATAACCCGGCTTAGCGTCAAAGAAAGAGAATTTTGTGAGTGCCTGTAGCTTAACGATATTAGCTTTAACTTAAGCACCTCATTTACCCTAAGAAAATCATTGGTGACATTGAGAGTATTCTTAGATCTTTTCTTTGGTCTGGGGTTGAGTTGAAAAAACATATTGCTAAGATTTCTTGGAAGTATATCTGCAGACATAAAAATGAGGGTGGCCTTGGTTTTAAGGACTTGGAAATCTGGAACAAAGGCTGCTATAGCCAAGCATGTTTGGTACTTGTTTTCTGGTGGGGAGTGTTCTATGTGGTGCCAATGGGTTAAGTCTTACTTGCTCAAAGGTAGGAGTTTCTGGTCAGTTAAGATTCCTAGTGATCCTTCATGGGTTTGGAGGAAAATCCTGTCACTCAGGCATTTAATCTATTCGCTCATTAAATTCAAAATTGGTAATGGTGAAAATGTGTTCCTTTGGTATGACAATTGGCACCCTCTTGGTTTGCTTTGGCATAGGTTTGGGTCTAGGATTCTATACGATACTAATCTTCCTGACAGTACCAAGGTTAGCTCTATAGTCTCTCATAGTTCTTAGAAGTGGCCTATTTCTAACTCTTGGGAGATAAAGGAGTGGATCTCTTCCACCCCTTCATCTCTTCTACCTTCCCCTGGCTCTTCTGATACTCCGGTGTGGAGCTTGACTGTTGATGGTACCTTTTCTATCCAGTCGGCTTAGGATTGTTGGAGGGATAAGGGCCCCAAAGTCTCTTGGTCCAAACTTATCTGGGGTCCCCCTTTAATCCCTAGGGTTAGCTTTATTGCTTGGTTGGCCATTAATGAGAGACTTAATACTGGTGATAGACTTCAAACTTTTGGTCTTGTTCCCAATACTTGTTGCCCTTTCTGTCAAGATCCTAAGGAGAATCATTCCCATCTTTTTTTTAGGTGTGTGTTTTCTTCTAGGATTTGGGGAGATATTCTTGCCAAGTGCAATTCTAATTGGCCTTTTTTGCCTTGGTTGGAAACTGTTGATTTTGCTATTAGATCCACCCGTGGTAATTCCTTGAAAGTGGTGATTCTGAAATTGTCTTTTCTTTGCACTGTCTACCACATTTGGATGGAGAGGAATAATAGAATCTTTAGTAAGGTCCTTAAACCTGAAGAGGTTGTTACTAACTCTATTATCCAAATGGTTAGGGGGAGGCTTCTTTCAATGGAAAATGTTAAAACTTATGTAGGTGATAATTGGTTTATGGAGAAATGGAACTTACCTTACAAAATCATGCAGCAGCACCATGCTATTGCAAATGGCAGGAGAATGAGTGGTGTGAGTTTACATACAATGAGGGTCGAGTGATGGTGAGCATCTCTTGTGGGGTTTACTCATTGGGTGTTCTTTTGCAGGTTTCTATCAGTGCTTTCCCACTCTTATCAAGTTATGATGAATCCTAAATCATCTCCCAAATTGAAATGGTCGAGTGGAGGGTTGAGTGTTGTGAGCAAGGAAAGTATATTTGGCCATTGTGGGTTGAGTGATGAGAGACAGTATACATATTTTGCTCTAATTTTTATTATATATTATATATGGTTTGTGCAGGTTTATGGAGCTTTCAAGTATACTGCCTATCTGGTTCTTTTGAGGGATCATGTGAGTTCTGGGCCAGGTGATGTGAGGTTCTATATGGAGTGGAGGGACATGTTGTACTGTGGGCCGAGTGTAGGGAGGTCCTATACAGTGTGTTTGTTGTTTCTTCTCCTTTTCGATTTTCTTTATGGTGTTGGCACATTCAATTTATGGCATGTTCAACAGGCTTACTTGATGGTGCGGAGGTGTGGTGTTTGTTTTTCCAAAGCTTGATTTGAGGTCTTTGCCAGTGTGTTTATTTTATGGTGTGGAGGGTGGTGGTCTTCTTTGTTCGAGTTGGCAGCTGGAAGGATGTGTATGTACCGTGGTGATGGCTGCTTTAAGCGCCTTGCTGTGCTACATGAGAGAGATAATCAGTTGTTTTTCTTGTTATTTTTTACATAGTTTTATTGTGTATTTCGCCTATCCCTATGGCTGTGTAGGAGGACTTTTGTGCATCTTGGTGTATTGTGTAATAGCTTTTTGAGCAATCATGATAGGATGGGTCTATCTTGGTTCCTCCATATGGCCCGCTTTGGGATGTTATTTTTGTATGTTATCAATATAGTCACAGGTGCCTACTCTACGGGTTGTGTAGGGAAGAATAGTTGCTGTGGTGGTGCGATGTTGGCTGCTGGCTTGGCTATTTGTACAAAGTCCCTATCCATTACAGGATATGGCTTTTGTACAGACCGTTTGGCTAGTAATCATCCTCTATTTTCTTGAGCTTTATATGTAACTTCCTCGGCTTTGCATAGTGTTTTATTTGTTTTTGTTTGTGTTGGGCTTCGGTGATTTTGTGCCGAGGTTTGTGCTTTTGTTGTTGTTAGGGCCTGGGGTATGCCCCTTGTAGTTTTGTAAATCTTTCTGTTCTATTTATTTCTTATTCACCCAAAAAAAAAAAAAAAAAGCACCTCATTTTTGGTTTTCTAAATCACCTATGTGTTCAATTCTCAAATCCAAAAGGATGAATTTGACTTCCGTTTGATTTTCTTCCTAAATCTCTTTCTTTTCGCTAACTTTCTCTTCTAGCTCTATAGAAGAAAGTTTGTCCCTAACATTGACCATCCTTCTCCATCCTTCTCTAATTATTTCTTACGCCACTAATTATTTCGTTAGCTTAAGAGGCCAAGTTTAACTCAAACAAACCTTGCATAGCCTCCAAGAAAGAGTATTTTCTGAGTAACTGTGGCCTAATGATTACGCTCGTCATTTAAGGTTTTCTAAATCACCTACGTATTCAATTTTCAAGTCCATAGGGATGAATATGAATTTCCCTTGATTTTCTTCCTATTTATCTTTCTTTTCTTTGACTTTCTCTGCCAGCTCTCTAGAAGAAAGTTTTTATCTAACTTTGTCCGTCCGTTCCCATCCTTCTCTAGTTTGTTCGTAGAACTAATTAGCTTAAGCCACTAGTTGTTTCATTAGCCTAAGTGGCCAAGTTTAACTCAAACTAACCTTGCATAGCCTCCTAGAAAGAGAATTTTCAAAAGTAATTGTAGCTTAATGACATTAGTTTAACTTAAACACCTCATTTATGGTTTTCTAAATCCCGTATGTATTCAACTCTCAAGCCCAAATGGATGAATTTGAATTCCGTTTGATTTTCTTCCTATTTCGTTTTGTTTTCTCTAACTTTCTCTTCTAGCTCTTTAGATTAAAGTTTTTCTCTAACTTTGTCCGTCCTTCTCCAACCTTCTCTATTTTGTTCTAGGAACTAATTAGCTTAGGCCACTAATTGTTTCATTAGCTGAAGTGGCCAAGTTTGATTCGAACTAACCTTGGTTAGCCATTAAGAAAGAGAATTTTTTAAGTAATTGTATCTTAATGATATTTTTTTAACTTAAGCACCTCATTTATGGTTTTCTAAATCACCCATGTGGTCAATTCTCAAGTCCAAATGGATGAATTAGAATTACGTTTGATTTTCTTCCGATTTCTCTTTGTTTTCTCCAACTTTCTCTTTTAGCACTCTAGAATAAAGTTTTTCCCTAACTTTGTCCGTTCTTCTTGATTTTTTTCTATAAACTAATTAGCTTAGACCACTGATTGTTTCATTACCTCAAGCGACCAAGTTTAACCCAAACTAACCATGCTTAGCCTATAAGAAAGAGAATTTTCTGTGTAATTGTAGCTTAACGATTTTCGTTTAACTTAAGCACCTCATTTAAGGTTTTCTAAATCACATAAGTGTTCAATTCTCATGTTCAACAGGATGAATTTGAATTCCCTCTGATTTTCTTGCTATTTCTCGTTCTTTTCTCTAACTTTCTCTTTTACCTCCCAAGAAGAAAGTTTCTCTCTAACTTTCTCTGTCATTCTCCATCCTTCTCTATTTGGTTCTAGGAACTAATTAGTTTATGCCACTGATTGCTTAATTAGCTTAACTGTCCAAGTTTAACTCAAACTAACCTTGCTTTGCATCGAAGAAAGAGAATTTTCTTAGTAATTGTAGCTCAACGATATTAGTTTTACTTAAGCCCCTCATTATGGTTTTCAGAATCACCTTTGTGTTTAATTCTCAGGTCCGAATTGATGAATTTGAATTCCATTTGATTTTCTTCCTGTTTCACTTTCTTTTCTCTAACAATCTCTCCTAGCCCTCAAGAAGAATGTATGTCTCTATCTTTCTCCATCCTTCTCTATTTTGTTCTAGGAACTAATTTGGTTAGGCCAATAATTGTTTCATTTGCTTCTGTGGCCAAGTTTAACTCAAACTAACATTGCTTAGCCTCTAGGAAAGAGAATTTTCTGAGTAATTGTAGCTTAACGATAATAGTTTCAACTTATGCCCCTCGTTTAAGGTTTTCTAAAGCTCCCAAGTGTTCAATTCTCAAGTCCAAAAGGACGAATTTGAGTTCCCTTTGATTTTCTTGCTGTTTCTCTTTCTTTTCTCTAAATTTCTCTTCTACCTTCCAAGAAGAAAGTTTCTCTGTAACTTTCTCCGCCCTTCTCTGTTTTGTTCTAGCAACTCATTTAGCTTAACCACCTCATTTAAGGTTTTATAAATTACCTAAGTGTTCAATTCTCAAGTCCAAAAGGATGAATTTGAATTCCTTTTGATTTTCTTCCTATTTCTCTTTCTCTTTCCTAAGCTCCATGTTTTGGACCTCTAATTGCATGCCATGCTTGTCTTGTTCATTTGGTTTGGCACCATTTTAGCATGATTTCAAAGCTTTCTATGCATGCTAATTGTCCATGTTTACCTTATTTTAAATGTGCTTAGAAGTTGTCCCTTTATGCTTAGGAATTGGACCATATTCGCATGCATGTGTGTGTGTGTTTTGGACCTCACTTCCATAGCATTGGCCACTGTTTTAGGCTTGTTTGAGGGCTGCCTAATTTAGTTTAAGTCCATCCCCTTTCTTGTTGCATGCTTTGTATGCTTCCTCGTATTGCCATGTTGCATATTAGCCAACATGTCTACGTTGCATTCCATTTGCATGCATGTTTGGCCTCTTGAATTGCTTGTGATAGAGTTTAAGCCCCATTGTTTGATTATGTGCATTGCATTCCATATTAAAATGCACACTTGATTCTTTGGGCCATCATGCATAGAAATGCGTGATTGGTGGTCCGAGAATCGAGGCCCATGTCCCTTTGAGTCATAAACATGATAAGGGATGTGATTGGTGCATACATTTCTTGAAATGCATTGCCATGCCAAGTCTTGCCCTCTGCTGCTGTCAAACACAGATTCTGCAGGAAGAGTTGGCCGGCCGGCTATCTTCATTGCCGACCGGCCATCATTGTTGGCCGATGGATCAAATTTGTGGCTGGTGACCATTCTATATGGCCGGTGGTGTTCTCCTTCAGCCGGTGGTGTTCTCTAGTATCCAGAGAGCAAACCCTGAGACTTTGGCAGTCATCAGGGAAGCAGAGCAAGGAAAACAGAGGCATCTTGAGTATGGCGGTGGATTTCTGAGCGGAATCGAGTGCGCATGCATTGAGCCCTCTACTGAGGCTGCTGCTTACTGCTTTCTTAGATTAATTAATTTGCTTAATTAATTTAATGGTCTGTAATATTTAATTAGCTTGTTGGTTAGTTAAATTGTATTATTCTTTCGGTCCCTCTGAGCGAGGGAAAATTTGTAATAAGTGTGGGTGCGTGTGTGCATGTCTTCCAAACCCTCACTTCTTTCTCCCTTTTACTTACCTGCTTTCGCTGGTTAGTTTGGGCACGTTTAAATCAGCATACAGTATGATAGCATGTTTGCATCATCCATCTGTTTTGCATGCACCGGGCTCGGCGCATCATACTAACTGTATAAGTATTTCAAATCTAACTTGAATACATGCTACTTGTGCATTCCTAAATTCCCCATTAAAAAATATTTAGGTGGCGACTCTGTATCTGGCAAAGTAATTCATGTTTGACACTTCTTTCAAAAATCTGTTTTTCTCAAAACGATTTGCCGGATTTGGACTCTTTGGTTCAGATTTAGAACTGTGACATATTGAGTCCAAACTGTAGTAAACCCCACAAAATGAACATAATGGGATTCATTCTCCCGGGGCGTTCGGGGACGTCTACAGTTTCTGGCGACTCCACTGGGGAATTTAGAGAGCTTGACTCAAACTCGTGATATCTTGTTTTGACTACACGTACGTGTTTCTTTGCATTGCATGTGCATTGGTGCGCCTAGGACATCATGTTGGCCATCTGCTATTCCTGAGCGGTTTGCCGGAGGCTTGACTTTGTCAAAGCATGCCATAAGGTTGACCGGTTGCGGGCTCTGCCAGTATGGGAACACAAAACCCGGTTTTACCGGGGCACCCTTTTGACCATTCGACCTAGTGCATATTCGGAATCCATAGTGACCATTCCAAGCTAAGACAGGTTGCTTACCCGATTATAGGTTGTTTGAAACCGCTGCGTGTGTAGTGAAACCCTAACTCTTGACAAAAATAGGACAGGGAAACCCTCCCCCAACATAGGGATGTATTGGCTCTCATTTACTTGCTATGTGTTTTTAGAGTGTATCTCTACAGGGACGCGCATATCAGTTTGCAAGTTTGAGTATCAGGCCTGCGGGCATCAGTATCAGTGTTTCTGAGAAACAGTTATATCTGCGGGTATCCGACTCAGTGTTTTGGGGCAATGATTTTTGGGAAACAGTGATCAGTATTAGAGTACAGCTGTTCAGCTACGTCTGTGTTTGTTCTGATTGAGCCGAAATGCTGTGTGTTTTCTCTTTCAGTTTAGAGATTCAAGATGAAATAGCGGTATTCTCCTCGAGGCAAAGCGGAACATCCGATTAAATCGATCCTTTGTTGATTAGCGGACTTATCATGACATAGAATTCAGAGGAAATCATGGTTATGACAACCGCATTAGATCAAGGAATCACTCTGCAAAGTGAGACCAATGTTGATGTGCCGCATCCACCCAGGTCGCCTGCTGTGTGCCCGATCTGGGAACCCCAGTTGTATCAGGCTCGTGAGCCCACCACATTTGAGTTGATGGGGATGATAGGTGACCTCCAGAGGTCCGTGGCAGATCTTGCTTACAGAATGTCAGCTTCACCACCAGCCGCACCATATGCCAGGCATTTTGTACCCCAAGAGCCCCCATTACTAGGACAGATTGTGATCGAGCTTAGCCAACTGGAGATGGCCTTCAACTATAACAATGACATGCCAACATCAACCCAAATCCTCGATCAGGCTAAGGCCAGAGGTAAAGACAAAATGAAGGTAGATGCCGATCCCATTGAGCAATTACTATGGGCAGTCAAGGCTTTGAAAGCCGGGGGGATGAGTAAACAGCAAGTATTCGCAGTCCTGACCAAGACTGTAGATGATGTTTTCCCCGCTCCAACTGAAGGTAGTACCAGTCAGTTAGAAAACCAGGATAGGCCCCGTCACGCCAGAACAGTTCTGTCCGCTCCCAACCGTGCACCCGGGAAAGATCAAAAAGTCAAGGCAGTGCCTGTCGACCCTTTCGCTAGTGCGTCTAGCAAGAATACTCAGACTTCAAAGTACCTGCCCCGGGGGCGCAGGGTCTTTCACGCTCTTTACATGCCATTGTCCAAGGCACTTCAGATCTTGGTCGAAAGAGGGCACCTTAAACCCTTGGAGCCTAGGCCTCTCCCGAAGAATCTCCCTCCCACGCATGATGCTGCTTTGTACTGTGCGTACCACCAGCAAACAGGACATGCTACCGACAATTGTTTCCGCCTCCGTCATGAGGTGCAAGATTTGATCGACAATGAGGTTATCCTCCCGCCCACCTCAGCCAAGTCCGTTACTACTCAACTATTGGATTTTGAGGATAATGATACTGTGAGTATGTGATCAGGAAGTGAACCACCTGCGGGCGACACCCGGTATTTTTGATGTGGTGTCTGGAACGCATTTTTGAGCGTCTGCGAATGCTAGTTTTGTAAATTCTGGCTTGGGTGTCGAGTCAGTCTTTTGTTTTGCTTTGAGTCTATCTCATTGTCGTGAGTTAGTCCTTTTTGCTTAAGGGTCTGTCTTGTTGTAGCGAGTCGGTCCCCTTGTATAGAATACCAGGTGATTCCGGGGTTGTTGCCTCGAACACCGTTTTGTTTTGTAATTACCCTTTTGCTTTCTTTTTGAGTCTGTTTCTGCTGTGGAGCCAATTGCAACCAGGAAATTTGAATGAAACAGCTACGGCTATCATGTTCCTGTGCTTATTGCTATTTTGGGCTCGTTGTGCCAGAGGATTTGGATCAAACTGCAGTGCATTCCACCTGGCTCTCTCATATCCTGAAAATCATTGTAATGACCTTTAGTTTTTCAAAACTGTTTTTGAACACTGTGGTGATGAAAACGAAAAGGAAGGAATTCATCGGGTTTTTACAAAACTTTGATCAATTTGAGAGAAAGATAGGCATGCTAAGCTTTTAATGAATGAAATCATGCTTGTTAGCATGAGTACTGAGAAGGACCCTGGCTTGACCCTGATTGGTTCCACACTATCTTCAGTGCGAGCGATTTGTCGCTTTCTTAAAAACTTTTAAAAACAAAATGTTTTGCGCGATCCTGTGAAGACCTGTGTGGAATCGCTCTTGAGATTGTGCAGCCTAGGATCGCTCTCAGCCTCAAGGCTCATTCCGTTTGCTT
Organism: Camellia lanceoleosa; assembly: GCA_025200525.1. NCBI lineage: Eukaryota > Viridiplantae > Streptophyta > Magnoliopsida > Ericales > Theaceae > Camellia > Camellia lanceoleosa. The sequence continues at coordinate 70,481,713 of CM045767.1, read as the reverse complement.
TTGAACCTTGAATCCTAGATTCGAAGCAGAACGTTCAACGGTCAACCGCCACGTAAGGCCCGTGTGGCCAAGTTTGAAGCAGCCCTCGAACAAGAGGCACCAAAATCAGATCAAGAAGGTCGGATCTCACCGCAACAAGCTCGTGAAACAACGGTGATGAATCCTCTGCAGATCAATACAACATGCCACTCTCCTGGATACAGAGGGCTTCAATCTCAAAAGCATTTGGCATGGACTTGTTACGCTTTTACCCTTTGAGAGGCTCGCTAGGCCGGAAACCCGGGAGGGCGACCCAGGCAAAAGTTAGAGCAAAGAAAAATGCAAAAGAAAAAGAAAAGAGAAAAATACAAAAAATAAAAAAAAATGCAAAAGAAAAGGAAAAGAAAAAATAAGTGCAAAAAAGAAGAGAAAGAGAAAGAGAAAGAGAAAGAGAAAAAAAAGAAGCTCGCAAGGTCGAAAACCCGCAACGGGCACCTTGGCAAAAGTTAGAGCCTAAAAATGAAGGTTAAAATACTTGAGTGTACCTTAACCGGAACTACGTAAGGCTTGATTCCCATGTTTGGGATACGTAGGCAACTTTATCCTAAAGTCCAGCCCCCAACGCTCTCATAGTGTCTCAGTCCGTGTAATGGTTTTGATCACCTTTGCCTCCTCTAAATCCGATAGTTCGGTCGTGACAACCGGAACTACACCATCGATTTCCTCTTGAAGTCCAGCCACTAATGCTCTCACAGTGACTGTGTCCATATATTGGTCCAGACCATCTCCGTCTTCTCTGCATCCGAGAGTTTGTTTGCAGTCATCACTGACGAAGACTGTTTACCAAGTACTGTGGCATCATCCAAACAAGGGGCAACTTTCCGTTGCCAATAAGTAGCTATGAGTCGCCGTTTAAACCAGGGGCAACTTTCCGTTGCCATGCACCCCTTTCAAGCAAGGGGCAATTTTCCACTGCCTCCGATCTGAGGTTGCGCATCTCGAAGGTAAGTTCCGTGCTCGTTGAGCATCGGCCGGTTGCAAAAATAGTTTTTGAAAATTTTTATTGAGGTTGACTATTTTCTCGAAAACTATTTCATTTTCCAAAACTAGACCACTTTTGGGACCGAGACAGGAAAATTTTCAGTGCTTATAGTCTAACTTGCATGATTTCAAATCAAAAATTGAACAAGCATGTTAATTTAACTCTCATTTTGGTCAAAATTGCTTTAGTAGAAAAACCAAAAAAATGGTCGAAATGATGAACTAGGGTCACAGTCGAGTCAGGAGTTCTGTCTTTCCCCTGTCATCAACATGTTTGCCAGGAGGGCACTCTATCCACCGGAGAGAGGCACAACTGAAACTGTCTGTAAGGGTTGAAAGCTCTCAACATCTTCCAAATGACGAGATGTCAAGCCAACTGCGAAGCACGAGTTGAGATGGATCAAGATACACCATTCCTCGTCTGGAACATCGGCTAGACATCACCAGAAGAAATAGCCGTGAGCCAATAGTGTTGGGCGCGAACCCACAACTTCCTATTCATCCATCGATAACCCTGGGGAGGGACGAAAAATGAGAGAATAAAGAATAGAGAGGTGTAAGTCGAGAGAAAAGTGAGGAAAAGGTTTTGAGAGAAAAACCGAGCTTGAGGGCCGAGTGATGTGAGAATCACAAATCAGAAAGGGTGGGAAACATACCCTGAGGGACTGGCTCCCCGAGATTTGAGGCCTTTTGTTTTGGTAAACACGTCCGTGTGTCGTGTCTTTTGTCTTGTTTACCTCAACTTTCGTTTTGAGTCTTTTCCGAGTGTGTCTCGTTGTGTTTAGGTCGTGCACCTTTTGTTTGAGTCTTTTTCCGCTGTGTTCAGTTGTAGGCTCGATACCTCAGTCGAAAAACCCTTTTTCAATTTCAAAAAATCACTTATACTCAGAGTGTTGTGCCATTCTCTACATTTATGCAAAGCAAAAGAAGAAAAGGGAAAATTTGGGGCATCTGAGTACGCTTCAACTTCAACAGGTTTCAACTTTTGTAGTCCGTCTTGTTAGATTGGGCTATTTGTTCAGGATTTGCTGTGTGCAGAATGAACTGAGTGCTGTATTACGGGCTGTATGTAGTCTAATCCTTAGAAGAGTATGGGCTGTGCATTCAGAATAGAACAGTGGGTTGCTTGGGCTGTTTTTGCCATTAGTGGGTTTGTTATCTGATTATTACAGTGCAAGTGTTCAATTTTTCAAACAACAAATCGATTTCATTTACATTGAGGTGTAATATGGTGTGATGCAATGCAATGTAAAGATATACAAATGTAACACTTTTTTAGACAAAAAGTTTGTTTCATTTCATCATCTTTTCAAGTACAAGTTTTTGGAAACAAAATTTGCCTGCGGCAGTACAAGGTACCCTAACTACCAACAAAAAAGGAAAAAGTGCAGAAAAGAAGAAAAATAGCAAAAATCTGTATAAAATGTCAAAATGGCTCCGGGGCTATCAGTCTGTCCTAGTCCTCTTCCTGGACGAAGGTCCAGGAGCATCATCGGCACTATCATCTAAGCCCGAGTCCAAGCCGTCTCCGGTCTCCTCCTTCGATGACTCTGCCTCTGCCTTTGGCTCATCGTCGTCATTATCTAGAACTGGACCCCGTGAGCTACTCCCGACGTGAGTGCGCCCCGCCTTGGTGCGGGGGAATACTCTGCCCTCCTCATCTCTCCCTCGGACAGGAATAGTAGGCCTGGCTGGAACACCTCCTACAGTGGGAATCTAGAAGGGAGGCTGAAAAGTACAAAAGGCAAATGTATCAGTGTACCGTGAATAGTTTATCAGTGCAAAAGGCAGTGTATGAGTACAGTGTGTGAATGCCGTGAACAGTTTATCAGTGTAGAAGGCAGTGTATGAGTATAGTGTGTGAATGCCGTGAACAGTTTATCAGTGCAGAATGCAGTGTATGAGTACAGTGCGTGAATAACGTGAACAGTTTAATAGTGCAGAATGCAGTGTATGAGTACAGTGTGTGAATGCCGTGAATAGTTTATCAGTGCAGAATGCAGTGTATGAGTACAGTGTGTGAATGCTGTGAATAGTTTATCAGTGCAGAATGCAGTGTATGAATATAGTGTATGAATGCTGTGAGATCAGTGTGTCAAGTGTTGTGTTGTGCATCGAATTATGTGAAGCAGTTTATGTATGGTTCGAGACTGTGGTTGAAGAACATACCAGAATACTGTAGAGGGCCAGAAGGTTAAAAGTCCGCTGCAACATCCCCATCATGGAGGCATTCAGCTCCAAGGACTGCCAGGGGTACTCGGAGGAAGCCTGCAAAAGTATTAGATGCATCAGTATTCTGCGGAACATTAAAGAAATGAAATGAAACGATAATGCAAGATGCAAAATACAATAATACATAACGGAGGCAAGTCGAGGACACCGACCAACTCGTGATCAGCCGGAGGAGGGGCAAAGGGGATCTGGTAGGTTGCCCCACCTTGCCCTCTGTATGTTAGTGAGGAAGGCAGTGCGAGCCAACCAGCCCCCCGCCCTCTCTGAGCTCTGCCCCTGCCACGAACCCGGGCCCTCCTCGATGCTCCCATTCCAGCTCCCGCTCCTACCCTGGCTGCCGGCGCCACGGGCCTCTCTCCCTCAGCTCGATGGCCACCGCTCAAAGGCCGTATGATGTACGTCTGCACGTACTCTTTATAATCGCTGATGCCTCCGAAGCAGATCGCCTCCCAGCCAATAGTGTACTCGACCATCTGCTCGACCGTGAATCTCTCAGTCTCCCTCATGTCCTTCGGAGGATGAACCGGGACTATCTGCTCTGGTAACCCTAGGGTCTGGCGTAGGAAACGCTTGCCCAGGTACCAAGCCCGACAGACCGGGCCCTTCAGCAGAATCCAAAAATGCGAGGTCTCCTCAGCACTGGCAAATCGATCTCGAATCGTCGTTGGCAACGGAGCCCAAGGCTGCCTGGTGATCTAAGAATGAAATACAGTTTGTTATCTACTGTTGTTGAAAATACAGTGTAAAGTGAAGCTTAAATGAATTGCAAGTAAAACATACCTCGGTCGGGGTGATGGTGTCAAAATAACGACAGAAGAAGCTAAAAGTCTCTCGGGGTCTCCGTACGCATCTCTTGTCGAAGCGGCGCGAGAACGGGACGACGAGAGGGGTCTCTACGTCTGGCACTGGGGCTAGTCTGGAAAAGTAAGCATAGACCCACAACTGCAGAGCAAATACCAGTATACTTATCAGACAAAGCAGAATGCAGAATAAAGCAGAAGTAACAGAGCCATGTATCGTGCAGTGTATTGCGCAGACAGTGTATTGTGCAGAGTGTACAGTGTGAGCCGTGTATAGTCAGTGTAAAGCAGAGTGTAGGTATGCGTGTATACGATATCTGATATCTGACCGGTGTAAGCAGAACTACGATGTGTGCGATACAAAATACAGATAATAGAAAGCAGGAATGTAAAAGACCAGAGAAGAAATGTACCTCCCAAGCGCGCCAGTAGCCCCCGAGCAACTGTCCGCTGTCGCGGGAAGCCGAGCTTATATATCCGTAAAGCGTAGCCAGAGCGGCACCACCCTACTCGTAGTGCAGGATCTGAGTGACATCCACTAAAGCACTGAGTAGACAGAGGGGCATGGTATTCGCCTGGTCGACGAAAATAGTGGTCCCCAGCAGGAACATGAGAAAGCCGTGCGCGTATCTCTCCACGGCCTCCTGAGTCATCGGAGCCTTCTCAACCAGAGCTGGCTGGACCCTGAACTGCACCTCGAACCAGGAATAACGAACGAAGCCTGAACGGGCGAGAGGTGGCACCTCGCCAAGAAGATAGACCTGAGCGGCAGTCCACTCGTCCATATCGGTGTCGAAGGGGATCGGATCACCCCCTACCCCGATGCCTGTGAGCATCGAGAAATCATAGGGAGTCATCGTCATGTCTCCCATCGCAGAAAGATGGAACGAGTCGGTGGTGTCCCACCACCTCTCCGCCAGAGCAGCGAGGAGAGGCCTGCTCGCGGTAAGTCTAGATAATCCCCTGCAAAAAGCGCTGAAACCGACCTGGTCCACGATGTGGCGAACCGCATCGGGTAGCTCGGCATACCAATCACGAGCGGCAATGTTCCCATACCCCCGGACGGTATGGGAATCTCCCTGTTTTCAAGCAAACAATTGTGAAGCAATGCTAAATATACTAGTTTTGAAAAGCATTCAGAATTTAGATAGATATAGCATGCGTGCGTGTTTTCAGATTCAAACAGATACCGGGTACCGGTGTGCTTATAGTGAACTACAACGTGTGATGCATCAGCGTGTTTGAGTGGTTCAAGACAGATATAGCATGCGTGCATGTTTTCAAATTCAAACAGATACCGAGTGCCGGTGTGCTTACAGTGAACTACAGCGTGTGATGCGTTAGCGTGTTTGAGTGGTTCAGTGCAAATATAGCATGCGTGCATGTTTTCAGATTCAAACAGATCTGGTGCGGTGCTTACTGATGAACTACTGGCGTGTGATGTGTCAGCGTGTTTGAGTGGTTCAGTGCAAATATAGCATGTGTGCGTGTTTTCAGATCCAAACAGGTATCCAGTGCCGGTGTGCTCGTAGTGAACTACAATGAATGGTGTGCCGTGTGTTTGAATGGTTCAAGGCCAGTGTGATACACGCGACAGTTTCAGATAGATATTAGTTGCAAGTATGTTCACCGTTAACTACAGTGTATAGTGTATCAGTGTGTTTGAGTTAAGTAGTTAAAGAGTATAATCAGCTATGGCAGTTTTATATTCTACATTGCGAAAAACAAAAAAAAAAAAACAGTGGAAATGTTACCTCGGAAGTGCCGAAGGACAGGTGAGATGTAGGCTCACGCAGGAGATGCTCTGGTGGCATCGCCCTGTCAAAGCTCCGAAACTGGCGAAGTCCATCCGGGGGTAGCACATGGATTGCCGGCCAGTAGGTCGCCGGGTCGAATGGACGCACACTCAGGGGGAGAAGCTCGACCTTGGGATCTATCTCGTGATCCGGGGGAGTCTCGCCCTGTGGAATATCGTTGGCCATGTCAGATGTGTCGAGAAAAATGGTCGGAAAAGGGAAATAAAGCTAGAATACGAAGGGTCAATGAAAAGTCAACCCCCAGGAGGGTGGAAAATGGCCGAAAAAGCTGGAGTATGGGAAATGTGGGAAAATCAAGGGAAACTTTGGGAAAACAAACCCCAAGAGGCGGAAATCGAAAAGGAAGTGCCGAAACGAAGTTCTGATCGGACGAAAATGTTCGAAACGCGAAGGTATACGCGAATCGAACGACGAAACGGAGCGTAAAACGCAAGGAAACGGTGGAAGGAAGAGAGGAAAGTGCTCTAGAGAGAGAGAGAGAGGGAGTGTTTTCGGCCAGGGAAAGTGAATAAAATAGGGTTTGGAACCCTATTTGAAAAGACCCAAGTCGAAAGGACAAAATTGCCCCTATTCAGGCATTTTTGGCCGGCCGGCCAAATATTCGGCCGGTGATGTTTTTTTGTGGCCGGTGGCCTTCCCATGTGGCTGGTGAGGCTCCTATAACCTTGTTTAGGTCAGATGAGTGGTTTGGGTCTTCATTGCTCAAGACAGTGCAAGAAATGGCATTTCCGAAGCTCAACCGACCTTCGTTTTGACCTCGGACCGTGTCTTTAGTGTGTGGCACTCGAGTTTGTGTGCGGTGTATACTTTCCGTATCCTTTTGTCTTTTACAAAACTTGAAAGTTGCCCCTTGTGCATGTATCATGTCCATCGCACTATCTTGTGCACTCGCGTTGTCTAACGCATCGCGCTGTCTTGCGCATCTCATTGCATTTGGCATGCATTCAATCGCGCTGTCTAGCGCATCGCACTATCTTGTGCACTCGTGTTGTCTAACGCATCGCGCTGTCTTGCGCATCTCATTGCATTTGGCATGCATTCACTCGCGTTGTCTAATGCATTGCGCTATGATTGCGCATCTCATCGCATTTTGCATGCATTCAATCGCGCTATTTTGCGCATCACACCGTCTTGTGTACTTCATGGTCTGGCGAGACCTTAAAAACGTACGGTCTGGCGAGACCTTAAACCCGCTTGATCTGACGAGACCTTAAAACCACTCGCATGCATTGTTATGCATTTCAAAGTCACGCGTTGTCATGCGTTCTAAGTTCATTTGCATTGTTACGTATTTCCCCAACGTATGGTCTAGGAGACCTTAAATCCTTGGAAGGTGCAAGACCTTCGGTGCATTGGTGTGCACAGTTCATTCGCATTACCATGCATTTCAAAAGCCGCGCGTTGCTGCGTGTTTAAAGTTCATGCATTTCCATGCATCTCAAGCCGCGCGTTGTCGCGCATCAAAAAAGAACGAACACATGCATTGTCATGCATCTCATTGTAAATATTGCATATGTCATGCATCGTTGTAAATAATGCATCGTCATGTATCATTGTAAATACTGCATATGTCATGCATTCATTGTAAATACTGCATATGTCATGCATCCCATTGTACATTATGCATATGTCATGCATCATTTTAAATACCGCATATGTCATGCATCTAAGCCAAAAAACAAAAAACAAAAAATATTGCATATGTCATGCATTTTTCATAAACATCCATATTGTAAATATTGCATTATAGCTTGCATGCATCCATTGCATCACTTCCATCCATGGCTCGCACATTTCCTTGTTGAGCTTGGTTTGGTATGTGCTCATACTTTTCACATCAAAGCACAGTTCTGCATGTGGACGCGCCTATTCCTTGATGAAATTGGTTTGAGGGTGGCGGCACCTTTTTTGTGTCAGATGCGGTTCGTTTGTGTACATGCCTTTCCTAGGCAAGATTTGGTTTGGCCTACGTGCCTTAGCCATCGTATCTATTTCATTCCACTACATATTGTAAATATTGCATTATAGCTTGCATGCATCCATTACATCACTTCCATCCATGGCTCGCACCTTTCCTTGTTGAGCTTGGTTTGGTATGTGCTCATACTTTTCACGTCGAAGCACAGTTCTGCATGTGTACGCACCTATTCCTTGATGAACTTGGTTTGAGGGTGGTGACACCTTTTCTGTGTCAGACGCGGTTCGTTTGTGTACATGCCTTTCCTAGGCAAGATTTGGTTTGGCCTGCGTGCCTTAGCCATCGTATCTATCCATTCCATTGCATATTGTAAATATCGCATTGTAGCTTGCATGCATTCATTGCATCACCCCTTCCATCTATAGCTCGCACCTTTCCTTGTTGAGCTTGGTTTGGTATGTGCTCATACTTTTCACGTTAAAGCACAGTTCTGTATGTGTACGCGCCTATTCCTTGATGAACTTGGTTTGAGGGTGGCGGCAACTTTTCTGTGTTAGACATGGCTTGTATGTGTACATGCCTTTCCTAGGCAAGATTTGGTTTGGTTGCATGCCATATCCACTGTATATTACATTGTAGTGTAATTTTTGCATTCAGCATTAGGATCATTGTCCTTTCGTTAGCGGGTTGTTCCCCCACTTATGTCATTCCACCCAATACTTGTTCCCGCGTCCGTCTACATCACTCATAGTTCTGCATGTGTACGCGCTTTGAGGGTTGCGGCACCTTTTCTATGGTAGACGGACTTGTTACTTCCATCAATCTATTTGACATTTGTGTGGTTTTGAACCGCTCATGATTGGATCATGATTCAATTGCATTGTATTTTGTTTGCATTGTTTCAATTGCATTGTATTTTCATTTGCATCATTATACATAGTTTTGTATATATTGCATATCATTTTGCATGTTATACGTGTTGCTAACAATATTGTACCTGTTAAGTTTGCTTTCTTTACAGGCACGATATTGTATGTACAGTTCATTTGAGGCTGGTGCAACTAGACGAACCGCATAGGTATTGTATCCTCCAGGTGAGACGTATTGAGAATTGCATAATTCTCTTACATCCTTTCTGCATTATAGTGTAGTTTGGTGTATGCTTGCTTAGAACTGTTGCATTGTATGTGCTTCGTTATAGCTTTCTTTGCATGATCATAAGTTATGTTCGGCTCTGTGCATTGTCTTGCATTTTGCCCCTGCCTTCGGGTGCATATCTTGTTTGTCTTGCATGTTTGTCTAAGTCTTCGGCCTTGTCAAAAATGGGTCGTCTCTGGGCTTTGACATTCACTCCCGTCATTGTCATGACTTTCGAGTTCTGTCAAAGAGGGGCAACTGTAGACACCCCATTTTTGACTGTCCTCAAGACTTGGACGTCACCGCTTGAACACTTGGTGATTACCCATGTTCGTGTTCGTCTTGAGCTCCCGGAGGTCTCGGCTATGCGCCTTGCCTCAGGATCTCTCGACTCGACTGTTTCGTGTCTGGTTTTGCACCAAACACTTGTGTTTTGCCTTGGAGGGGCAGGGTAGGGCTTGTTGACCATCCCCACCCATCACCGGCCATGGCTTGAGGCCACCGGCTGTGTTTTGTTGCCACCTGCCAAATGTTTGGCCAACCGGCACTATAGATGGCCGGCCGGCTATCTCTTTTTGGTCAATTGCATTTTTGGCCAGCCGAATACTGTGCATCTGCTTTTGCAGATATTTTGGTGCAGCTGGCATGCACTTGGCCCCCCTCCATACACGTGTATGGAGGGATCTCTCTCTTTAGAAGCTTGTCTTGTAAGCTTACAAGACTAAAAGCTCTATAAAGAGGAGCCTTCTCTCCCTTTTTGAGGGGTTAGACATTTTAGACAATTTTTTTTTAGGGTTTGAGTTCTAGGGTTAGGGTTTGTTTATATCCTTCCTCTATATCTCTCTTGTGTGTGTTTGTCTTACTTTTGCTCACAAACACCCACCATCACACCATCCCTTGGAGCTGAGGCCCTTGAGGGTTGTTTTTGTAGCTTTTAGACTGATTTCAACCTAAAGAAGCTGCTGGAGCTCCATTGGTGAAGAGGGTCTTCAAGGGTAAGAAGCTTGTCCCTTTATTCCCCATTTTTGCACACTCTTTTTACCTACCTTGCAACTATTTTCGAGCTTTGTGTATAACATATAAAAGTTCTGTTTTTTAACCCTCTAAATAGTTGGTTAAGGGTGCTTTGGCATTTGGGGTTGTTTGATCCCTCTTAAGCCTTGAAAGGCCCCCATTTTGTGCCATTTTGAGTGAGCTCCGGGACCATTGAGTTTGGGCCTCCTCACCATTGAAATCTTGAGGGATTTCAGAGGTGAGGATGGTGCCTTGAGGCCTTAGGAAGGAGAGGGCCACCCCCTCTCCTTGTTGTCCTTGAAAAGGACCATTTTTTCCTCTTGAGAGAGCACCATATTTAAGTGTGTGTTGGCCATGCCTTAGCTGATTTTCATGCTTATTATGTCATAATATGCCTATGTTTTAAGTTGGTTTTGGTATACCATGCTTGCTTAGCATACATGTCTTGTAATGCCTTGTCTTAGCCTTAACATGTCTCATGTTTTGAGTCCTTATTCAAGCATGTTTAGGCCTAGCTTTGTGAAGCCTTTATGTTTATTTTGCCATGTTTAAGGTCTGTCCTTGGCCGTTTTGGTCAATCATAACATGTATTGCATAGCTCCTTTGCATTGCTAGCTTGTAGCCTCAAGTATGTGATTGTGTAGCATGCATTGCTTGCATCATTTCAGTGGTTTAGAACCACTTAACATGGCATTTCAGTCCATTTAACATGCTTGTATGCTTGCCTTTAATGCCTCTTTGATGCTTTGGAAGCTTGTGTTGTATGCTCCATGTTTTGGGCAATTATGCATACTTTTAGATTTGAGTCACTTAGACGCCATCTAGGTGTTCCTTTGGTATTGTCTAGGTCTTCCTTGAACCTATTTTAAGTCCCCTTGGCCTTGTGAGGCTTGGTTGACTTAGTCATGGTTTAAGTCTTCTTGGCTTGCTCCATGTTTTGGACCTCTAATTGTATGCTATGCTTGTCTTGTTCATTTGGTTTGGCACCATTTTAGCATGACTTCAGAGCTTTCTATGCATGCTAATTGTCCATGTTTACCTTATTTTAAATGTGCTTAGAAATTGTCCCTTTATGCTTAGGAATTGGACCATATTCGCATGCATGTGTGTGCGTGTTTTGGACCTCACTTCCATAGCATTGGCCACTGTTTTAGGCTTGTTTGAGGGCTGCCTAATTTAGTTTAAGTCCATCCCCTTGCTTGTTGCATGCTTTGTATGCTTCCTCGTATTGCCATGTTGCATATTAGCCAACATGTCTACGTTGCATTCCATTTGCATGCATGCTTGGCCTCTTGAATTGCTTGTGATAGAGTTTAAGCCCCATTGTTTGATTATGTGCATTGCATTCCATATTAAAATGCACACTTGATTCTTTGGGCCATCATGCATGGAAATGCGTGATTGGTGGTCCGAGAATCGAGGTCCATGTCCCTTTGAGTCATAAACATGATAAGGGATGTGATTGGTGCATACATTGCTTGAAATGCATTGCCATGCCAAGTCTTGCCCTCTGCTGCTGTCAAACACAGATTCTATAGGAAGAGTTGGCCGGCCGGCTATCTTCATTGCCGACCGGCCATCATTGTTGGCCGATGGATCAAATTTGTGGCCGGTGACCATTCTATATGGCCGGTGGTGTTCTCCTTCAGCCGGTGGTGTTCCCTAGTATCTAGAGAGCAAACCCCGAGACTTCGGCAGTCATCAGGGAAGCAGAGTGAGGAAAACAGAGGCATCTTGAGCATGGCGGTGGATTTTCGGGCGGAATCGAGCGCGCATGCATTGAGCCCTCTCTTTGAGGTCATTTCTTGCTTTCTTAGATTAATTAATTTGCTTAATTAATTTAATGGTCTGTAATATTTAATTAGCTTGTTGGTTAGTTAAATTGTATTATTCTTTCGGTCCCTCCGAGCTAGGGCAAATTTGTAATAAGTGTGGGTGCGTGTGTACATGTCTTCCAAACCCTCACTTCTCCCTTTTACTTACCTGCTTTCGCTGGTTAGTTTAGGGCACGTTTAAATCCGCATACAGTATGATAGCATGTTTGCATCATTCATCTGTTTTGTATGCACCGGGCTCGGCGCATCATACTAACTGCATAAGTATTTCAAATCTAACTTGAATACATGCTACTTGTGCATTTTCACATGTCTTTTATAGACTAGCCGAGCCTACTCTAGTGACATTCCGTATGCGTTGCATTAGCCATCTTAACATGAACTAGGGTCATGCTTTGATTACTAACTAGTTTTTGTTTGGCTTGGAGTACTAGGTAAGCTTTTATGCTTTAGCATACCGCATGCGTGTGAGTGTTGCCATAATTGCATGATTACCATGAGGAGTATAGTTTGAATGAGTTGAGCTCTACCCGCATAAGAGAGGAGCTTGTTAGTCAACCTCTTAATTCTCTTGGTTATCCTCTCAATCAGAATTTGGCAATCAATAGCCTTAAGTTTAGTGGTGATCAACGGAACTCCTAAGTATTTAACCAGTAAAGTGCCCTCAGTAAACTTAGCATAGTGAAGAATCTCCTCTCTGAGTTGCCTATTACATCCAGAGAAGAAAATGCTGCTCTTACTAGGACTAGGAGTAAGGCCAGACAGCCTTCTGAAATCCTCCAAACCATGCATAATAAGGTTCACAGTCACAAGGTCCCTTTTACTAAAGATCATCAAATCATCCGCAAAACAGAGGTTAACTATTTTGGTTTTTTCACACCTCCAATGAAACTTAAACAGCGGACTTCTGGCTTTTTCAGCAAGAATTCTAGCTAGGATTTCCATAGCCAGAACAAACGAATAAGGGGACATAGGATCCCCCTGCCTAAGCCCTCTAGCCCCTTTAAAATACCCATGAAGGCAACCATTAATGCAGATGGAGAAAGAAGGACTTGTCATGCAAGCCTTGATCCAATTTATCATACATTGAGGGAAATCCATAGCTCTAAGGATATCAAGAATAAACTCCCATCTCACATTATCATAAGCTTTCATGACGTCCACTTTCATCGCACAGCTAGGAACCTTAGAGTCTCTATGGTAGCCTCTCATAATCTCTTGGGACAGAAATATGTTGTCAGAGATCCTTCTACCATGAACAAAAGCAGATTGCACTGGATCAATCAAATTCGGTAGCACATTCTTGACTCTATTAGCAATGATCTTAGCAATACATTTGTAAATAGTGTTACAGAAGGAAATGGGTCTGTAATCACCAACCTTCATGGGATTAGGAATTTTGGGAATAAGGGCAATAATGGTACTATTGACCTCAGAAAGGAGTTTCCCAGACTCAAAGAAGGACCTAATGGCAATGGTCACCTCCTTTCCCACAATATCCCACGAACTCCTAAAGAAGCCAGCTGAATAGCCATCAGGGCCAGGGGCCTTATTGGCCTTGAGAGACCAAAAGACCTCCTTAATTTCAACATCAGTAACAGGCCTACTCAGCATGACTGATTGAGCATTAGAGACCTTGGATTGAACCAAGGATCTAATTCTCTCAAGGCCATTATACTCATCCCCAAAGAGGGAACCAAAAAGATTAGTGTAAAACTGAACAAAAGTATTATGGATGTCAATACTCTCAGTAGATCTAGTGCCATCTCCCATATCAACATTCAGAATTTTTCCCCTATTGATATTACCTTTAATAGTCCTAAAGAAAAAGCTACTATTTCTATCCCCAAGCCCAAGCCATTGGACTCTAGATTTCTAAAGTGCAAGACTCTCTTCCACCTGGCTAAGGTCTAAGTACTTTCTATGTTCCTCCACCTTGAAGCACAGTATTCAAAGGATCCTTATCCAATTTCAATTGGAGAAGATCCAAACTAGTCTTTGAAGCTTGAACATGAATCGATATATCGCTGAAATATTTCTTATTCAAGAGTTTAAGACTAGTCTTCAAATGTCTCAGCTTATGACACACCCTAAACATAGGGGCACCTCTAACAAATTGATTCCAAGTAGTAGAGAGGAACTCCGGGTGTTTAGACCAGCAATCAAAATATTTTAAAGGCTTTTTAAATGAGGTCTTAACAACAGAAGTGTTGACCACAGCAGGAGAGTGGTTAGAGATCCCATAAGGGTGAAAAAAGGCAGTAGACTTAGGGAACTTGTCTAACCAGGCCTCATTAACTAACACCCAATCAATTTTTGTGGCTATGTAAGCACCTTCACCCCTTTTGTTAGCCCAGGTGAATTGACATCCCCCATAGGATAAGTCAGCCAGCTCAGCCGCATTAATATAGGTATTAAAAACCTCATGATCAGTAGACCAATTAGAAGACCCCCTGACTTTTTCCTGGAGAAATCTAATAGCATTAAAATCGCCCAGGAAAATACTCGGGGAATTGGACTTAGACCGGGAAAACTGAGCCATATCTTCAAAAAGGGGTAACCGCAGATTGTGTTTATTTTCAGCATTAACAAAAGTTGCAAAAAATTCGTCATTAGTAGCCAACCTCGTAATCTTACAAAAAATGTGTTGGTTAGACATTGAAATCAATTGAACACTACAAATAACATTGTTCCAACACACCCATAGCCTACCAGTTGCAGTTGGTTGAGAGTTTGACAAAAAAGACTAATCACCAAAACATTTAGCACAAATTTTTATTTCATTTGATTGTTTAATTTTCGTCTCCAAAACACCCATGACATTGATGTTTTCATTAAGAACCAACTTTTTAATTTCCTTATGTTTGGAGGGGTCATTCAACCCTCTAACATTCCAAGATGCAATTTTAACAGTCATTAGAATACAAAAAGAGACACAAAACAAAACCATAACCAACTATAACCAGACGTTACCTTTTCTTCTTCCTCTGGCTACTGTTACCTTTGCCAGAGGATTTGCTACCCATTTGATGAACTGCTTGGTGTGTAGCAACTCTTGGTTTCTCCTTAGCCGAATTGATACCAGCTACCACTGTGTCCATGTGCTCAACAGCCTGAGGGATTATCAGCTTTGTGATTTCCCAGACATTTTCTGTAAACTTGTCCATTTCCCTGAACTGTGACTCCACTGCACTGCTCTTCTCTTCTCTGTACCTTGTAAAATATCCACCCCTACAGGGTTTAGCTGAGAAGCCTGCTCTATCACTATATTTGGAGCCAACTCCTCCACCACTATGTTTAGTTCAGATCCCTCCTCCATAACTGGGCTTAGCACTAGTTCTGGATCTCCTGCCTTCCTTTTGCCTTTAGCTTTAATTATTGTCCACTCTTCTTCTTTCTTCGTATTTTGTTCCTCAGTGTTCTTTTGTAAGGAAATCAAATGGGCCACTTGGGTTGACATACACTTGTCAGTCTCATGCCCAAAAATCTGAAAGTGTTGGCAAATTGCAGGAATGCCTTGATATTCTACTCAGATTAGAGCTGCTTCCTCTCCATATCTGATCTGGAAGTATGTAGGCAGTTTAGATGTTGCCTCTATTTCAATGCAAACCCTTGCAAAAGCCAATCTACTACCCCTAGCCGTGAGTTGATCCATGAAAAGGGGATTACCAATAGCACTGGCTATTCTGCTTAAACCATTTGGGTCCCAATACTCCATCAGAATGTTGAAGAATTTCACCCAAACTAGAATCTTGGTAAATTTCTCTTTAGCCAATTTCATCATTCTTTTCCACTGTTTGAGGATGAGGAGATAACCTCCAATGTACCATGGACCCCCTTCTAACACTTCTCTGCAGCTTTCTGGGGAATCAAAGATAAAGAACATAAAGCCATTCCCATTTGCATGAACTTCCTTAAGGCCGTTTGATTTCCATAATCCAAAGGCACTGTTACGTAAATAATTATACCCAACTCTCTTATCAACAAAATAGGTAATAAGACACGAATCCCATTTGTCCAAAGGCTCTGATCTATGAGGCAAATTAACCACTATAGCATCATCAATAGACGAAGGGGGAATGTACCTGAGCTTAATATTAGACCGTGAGGATGCAGCGACATTAGCCCAAGTCTGTTGTTGGGTAGGTCTCCCTTCATCTATGGTTCTGCTACTGCCAGTACCTCCTCGTCCTCCTCTGACTCTACAGAAACTACCTCCACCCCTCCCTCGTCCTCCTTGGGGATTAGGGTTCTGATGATGATCCACCATCGGGACTTCAAAATCCATGTTCAGATTTACAACATCTTGATCCGCCAATTGTTTGCCCTCTCCTTGATTCCTCACAACATCGAGGCTATTTGGTAGATCTCGAAACCTGTTATAGCCCTCTTTCGTAACATCAAACCATCTAGGGTTTGTTCCTTGACCCAACAGGGTTGAAAAGGCATTACCCTCAGCAACCTCTGAATCAGAAGCACAGATTGTTGAATCCTTGGTAGATTCCATCGGAGTTGACTCTATTATAGTACCCACACCTTGTAGAAGAGACGTAGTACGATTCTCCGCAGAAACTAGAACAACACCTCCCTCTTGCTCAGATCCACTACGATTTCCCTCCACTAAACCTTCTAGCCCATGATCCCCATCACCTAGAGGTCGCGAGATCTGTGGCTTTGGAACCCCTGCATCAATCTCACATGTTTTACCCCCCATACCAACCGACACACTCTGCGACGGTGTTGTAGACATTTTACTCATTGTTGACTCACTCTGTGTTTTACAAACTCCACAACCTAACCCTAGCCGTGTAGCGGTTTGGGGATTATTGATTTCCTCGCTATTTTCCATACAAGATCGCACCACTACTAACCCATTAATTGATTGGTTATTAGCAATAACTACTGGCATCGTGTAATCAATGAGATATTGAAACCCTAGAAAACAGGAGTTTCCTAGAGAGATGACAGAGTTTCTCACTCTAACCCATTCTAGCAAGATCCAATCCAAGAAGAAAGTTTCTTTCTAACTTTCTCCGTCCTTTGCCATCCTTCTCGATTTTGTTACAGTAACTAATTAGCTGAGGCCACTAATTGTTTCATTAACTTTTGTGGCCCAGTTTATTTCAAAATAACCCAGCCTAGTGTCAAAGAAAGAGAATTTTCTGAGTACTTGCAGCTTAACGATGTTAAGCACCTTATTTATGGTTTTCTAAATCACCCATGTGTTCAATTCTCAAATTCAAAAGGATGAATTTTACTTCCCTTTGATTTTCTTCCTAAATCTCTTTCTTTTGCTAACTTTCTCTTCTAGCTCTATAGAAGAAAGTTTTTCCCTAACATTGATCGTCCTTCTCCATCGTTCCCTAATTATTTCTTACGCCACTAATTATTTCGTTAGCTTAAGAGTCCAAGTTTAACTCAAACAAGCCTTGCATAGCCTCTAAGAAAGAGTATTTTCTAAGTAACTGTGGCTTAATGATTTTAGTTTAACCTAAGCTCATCATTTAAGGTTTTCTAAATCACCTACGTATTCAATTCTCAAGTCCAAAGGGATGAATATGAATTCCCCTTGATTTTCTTCCTATTTATCTTTGTTTTCTTTGACTTTCTCTGCTAGCTCTCTAGAAGAAAGTTTTTATCTAACTTTGTCCGTCTGTCTCCATCCTTCTCTATTTTGTTCTAAAAACTAATTAGCTTAGGCCACTAATTGTTTCATTAGCTTAAGTGGCCAAGTTTAACTCCAACTAACCTTGCTTAGCATCCTAGAAAGAGAATTTTCAGAGTAATTGTGGCTTAATGACATTAATTTAACTTAAACACCTCATTTATGGTTTTCTAAATCACCTATGCGTTCAATTCTAAAGTTCAAATGGATGAATTTGAATTCTGTTTGATTTTCTTCCTATTTATTTTTTTTTTCTCAAACTTTCTCTTCTAGCTCTCTAGATTAAAGTTTTTTTCTAACTTTGTTCGTCCTTCTCCAACCTTCTCTATTTTGTTCTAGGAACTAATTAGCTTAGGCCACTAATTGTTTCATTAGCTTAAGTGGCCATTTTCGGTTTGAATATGGCTGTTGAACATTCTGGGTGGACCTCTTAGCTGTCTTAGGGATGGTCTTGGCTTCTGTATAGCTTGGTAGGTCCTGGGGTATTCCCCTTGTATTCTTGTATATCTTTTGTTTTATTTATGTCTTATTCACCAAAAAAAAAAAAAAAAAAAGAGCTTAAGTGGCTAAGTTTAACTCAAACTAACCTTGCTTAGCCTCCTAGAAAGAGAATTTTTAGAGTAATTGCAGCTTAATGACATTAGTTTAACTTAAACACCTCATTTATGGTTTTCTAAATCACCTATTTGTTCAATTCTCAAGTCCAAACGGATGAATTTGAATTCCTTTTGATTTTCTTCCTATTTCCCTTTGTTTTCTCTAACTTTCTCTTCTAGCTCTCTAGAATAAAGTTTTTCTCCAACTTTATCGGTCCTTCTCCATTTTGTTCGAGGAAATAATTAGCTTAGGACACTAACTGTTTCATTAGCTTAGGTGGCGAAGTTAAACACAAACTAACCTTGCTTGGCCTCTAAGAAGGAGAATTTTCTGAGTAATTGTAGCTGAACAACATGAGTTTAACTTAAGCACCTCATTAATGGTTTTCTAAATCACCTATGTGGTCAATTCTCAAGTCCAAATGGGTGAATTTGAATTACCTTTGATTTTCTTCCGATTTCTCTTTGTTTTCTCTAACTTTCTCTTTTAGCTCTCTAGAATAAAGTTTTTCCCTAACTTTGTCCGTCCTTTTGATTTTTTTCTAGAAACTAATTAGCTTAGGCCACTAATTGTTTCATTAGCTCAAGTGGCCAAGTTTAACTCAAACTAACCATGCTTAGCCTATAAGAAAGAGAATTTTCTATGTAAGGTCACTAATTGTTTCATTAGCTCAAGCGGCCAAGTTTAACTCAAACTAACCATGCTTAGCTTATAAGAAAGAGAATTTTTCTGTGTAATTGTAGCCTAATGATTTCCGTTTTACTTAAGTACCCCATTTAAGTTTTTCTAAATCACATAAGTGTTCAATTCTCATGTCCAAAATGATGAATTTGAATTCCCTTTGATTTTCTTGCTATTTCTCTTTCTTTACTCTTTTTTTTTTTTTGGTGAATATGTCATAAAATAAAACACAGAAATTGCACATATACAAGGGGCATGCCCCAAGCCCTAAATGATAAATACAAGAAACAACCTAAAGCAACCAGCCAAAGAAGCTGAAAAATGAGCCAAAACTACCAAAACACACAAAGCCTAATGTACTATCTACACAAAAATCACGGAAAGCAGTACGCTATACAAAGGCACAGAACACCAAAACAAACCCGAGTGTACAATATGTTCATACATCCTATAATAAACATATGGGACATACGAACACAATCGAATGGATAAGGGACCATACAGAACAACTTAACCATGCACAGCCTGCAGGTATAGGCATGAAGCCAGATATAAACCAAGCAACTAGCAGGCTTTAAGTACAAAAAAATAAGATAACTAAAAAACAAGAAATCTATAACATCTTGGGCATTACCAGTAGCCATAGTCAACAAAATAGCTAATACCCAGCCCGCTGTCCCATAAAGTAGATGACCTGGGACGCTATCCACAAACCTTGCACCATTGCAAAACAAAAGAACATTTCGAATGAAGACCATGAGCAACCCACATTTGTACCATAAATCACAGTCCACAACCCCAGAAGTAAAAAATAAAACTAAAATGCCATGCACATCCCGCACGGTTAGGCCAATAGGAGCGAAACACAGTTAGGCATTTCTCTAACTTTCTCTTTAACCTCCCAAGAAGAAAGTTTCTCTCTAACTTTCTTCGTCGTTCTCCATCATTCTCTATTTGGTTCTAGAAACTAATTAGCTTATGCCACTAATTGTTTCATTAGTTTAGTTGTCCAAGTTTAACTCAAACTAACCTTGCTTTGCATCGAAGAAAGAAAATTTTCTTAGTAATTGTCGCTTAACGATATTAGTTTTACTTAAGCCCCTTATTATAGTTTTCAGAATCACCTTTGTGTTTAATTCTTAGGTCCAAATTGATAAATTTGAATTCCATTTGATTTTCTTCCTGTTTCACTTTCTTTTTCTCTAACAATCTCTCCAAGCCCTCAAGAAGAATGTTTGTCTCTATCTTTCTCCATCCTTCTTTATTTTGTTCTAGGAACTTATTTGCTTAGGCCAATAATTGTTTCATTTGCTTCCATGGCTAAGTTTAACCCAAACTAACATTGCTTAGCCTCTAGGAAAGAGAATTTTCTGTGTAATAACCCAAAGGGGAAGAATGCTCCCGCCGGAATGAAAATGGTGCACTGTCCGACTGTCTTTCTCACCTCTTGAGGGAGAATGTGTATTGTGTGAGTTACCAGTCCAGTGAAATCTTTTCGGCTGGTTTTGTTATCCTTGGAGTGAGTTGTGTGAGTTTAGGTTATGGTGCTGTTTTAGTGCCTTTTGTTATGGCCATATCTCAGATATTGGCTGGAAGGTTATTCTTTTCATGTCTGATCCGTCTAGCTTGGGTTTCAAGATGGGATGTTTAGATCACATTGAAGTTGTTGCAACCGGTCTTCAACGAAGTCGGTGTGTGTTCTTGGCTGGAGTCCAGCGTTTCGGAATGCATTTCTTGTTCCGACATGGGATCATTTCCTGGCGCTAGCCTGTTCACCGTTGCTAGTTTGGGCTTGTCGAAGGTCTATACGCCGATGATGGGCTCCAATGCTGGTGCGGTGTGAACTGCAGAGTTTCAGTTTTGGTGTTTGATAGCTTTAAGCTTCCTTAATGGCAGCCAGGTCTTCCGGTTCTGGATGCGTCGCTGGGTTCATGAGGTCTTGTGATTTATCGTTTGGTTGCCGGTGTTTGATTGCTGGCGTCTTTGCTATTGGAAGTCTTTCCAGCGTGTTATTATGGCTGGTTCGCAGCTCCAACTATGGTGATTTGCTGGTTTCGTTGATCCTCTGCCGAGGTTGAAGCTTGGTGCTATACTTGCTTCTCTGGTTGAGGTGCACGCTCTCTAGGCAAGTGACTTTGTATGTTGTGCTGTGTGATATGGCATGTCTACTTTTTACAGGCTGTTGCATGATGTGTGTTGCAACAATGCTATAGAGCTCTAAAAGTAGAGTTCTAAAAGAGTTCTAATGAGTTGACATGTCAAAAAAAAAAAAAAAATTAAGCTAAAATATTACATCAGGTTAGACCCCACACACTTCCATATTATTAGTGCATAGTTTAGAGCTCTTATCCTAGAGCTCTCAAGCATTTTTCATGTGTGTTGGGAAGGTAATAAGCTAGATCAGCATTATATATTTTATCTATATAATTTGGTTTGTTTGGAATTGGTGATGTTGGTGGCCACACTTGATTTTTTTCTTCTACCTATATTTTGCTTTGCTCAAGAACCACACGTGGGTCTTTTTCGGCAGCACATAGGGTTGTGGGACCGTGGGTTGTCTTGTTAGCCATTGTTTTTGTAGCCATCTATATATATATATTAATATATTTATTTATATTTAATATATATTTATATTGGCTGGGCATTCTGATTTAGTGGTTTTGTTGGTGTAATTCAGTGAGAAGCACATGGGCTGGCCAACGTTTTCAATGGGCATTTCGTTGACTAATGGGCTGGGTATTGCTTTGGTAGTGGGCGGTGGGCCCCTTATTTTCTCATTGTGGGCAGTCCGTGGGTCATCTTTATTGGTGCACATGGACTTGCTATTTTTGGGCCTATTCTTGGGCTATATATTTTTTTTGGTCACCACGTGGAATTTCTACTGCAAGTTCATCTTCACGTAGAGGTAAGGTGTGTAATTCAAAAGAGTAATTTTGTGCTAGTGGTTGCCGCTATTTTTGGGCGCACGATTTGTTGTGTGTAATTGGGCTCCTTGTGCACTGTTTGGTTTATTTGGGCTCATTTTGGACAAAATGCATATATTTCTATATTGGTGAGCTCATTTATTTCTGTTTAGTCATATGGCAGTGGATCATTTATAGCTGATTGTTTCATTTTGATTGATCGTGTGATCCTCATGTGACTCGGTACGAGGTGAGTTTTGGGCCATCTCCGTCAAGAGTGATTGAGGGGTCACTGTTGTGGGAAATAGTGGTTCGATGACTTGCTGAGTTAGAGACTGGGAGATGAGCGGAAGGATAGCTACCGGTTTATGGTTGCTTCTTGTCTTCATGTGACCCATCCTAATTGATTGTATTGCCATGCCTGACATGGAGTGAAGGGCACACTGCCGTGGGGTTTGAGGCTTATGATCTACCAAGGTAGGGACTAGGGGATGTGATGTTTGATCTTATGCGATTTTTGGCTATGTATTGGTCTGTTGCTGTAGGGCTACTGTTGTTTCGCTACGACTCCCAAGACCGTTGATTATGGTTACTGCTCGCGCTAGCTTCATGTGACTCTGTCGGGATTTGTGGTGGGGTAGATTTTTTCCTCCGTCATGGCTTTGGTTTAGTGGCTAGGATGTCACGGCTGTGAGAAGTGGAAGGCTTATTGGATTCCATGTGCTTATCTTCGGTAGAGACTGGCGGCTTGTAGGGGTGGCTATCCTTTTGATTGAGATTGTGGGTTGCAACTTTGTGTGTATGTTTGTTTTGTGTTACTAGCTTTGTGGTGTGTAAATTGTATCTTCGCCCATATATCCACCAAGAGTTACCATCTATTATCTCTGATACTAGGGGTTACTTGGGGACAAAAAGGATATATGGGCAAAGTTGTGTTATGTTGTTTTTTGTTGTTCTTCTGCGTTGTGCAGTTGTGTTGTTTCTCTCCCCCCTTCCTTAGAGGAATGTAGTGTTCGTATTATGTAGATTCTGTAATTGTTAATTATTTGTCGTTGGGCGTGCCTGGGGTAGTAAACTTGTACATTTCATTGTCTTTATTTTATGACTTACTCACCCAAAAAAAAAAAAAAATTCTGCGTAATTGTAGCTTCACGATAATAGTTTTAACTTATGCCCCTCGTTTAAGGTTTTCTGAAGCTCCCAAGTGTGCAATTCTCAAGTCCAAAAGGATGAATTTGAATTCCCTTTGATTTTCTTGTTGTTTCGCTTTCTTTTCTCTTCTACCTCCCAAGAAAAAAGTTTCTTTCTAACTTTCTCCGTCCTTCTCTATTTTCTTCTAGGAACTAATTAGCATAGGCCACAAATTGTTTTATTAGTTCAAGCGGCCAAGTTTAACACAAACTAACCTTGCTTAGCCTCTAAGAAAGAGAATTTTCTGAGTAAATGTAGCTTAATGATTTTCGTTTAGCTTAAGCACCTCATTTAAGGTTTTATAAATCACCTAGGTGTTCAATTCTCAAGTCCAAAAGGATGAATTTGAATTCCCTTTGATTTTCTTCCTATTTCTCTTTCTCTTTCTCTTCCCTAACTTTCTCTTCTAGCTCTCAAGAAGAAAGTTTCTCCCTATGTTTCTCCGTCATTCTCCATCCTTCTCTATTTTGTTGTTCTTGGAACTAATTAGCTTACACCACTAATTGTTTCACTTTCTTAAGTGGCCAAGTTTTACTCAAACAAACCTTGCTTAGCCTCTAAAAAAATGAATTTTCTGAGTAATTGTAGCTTAACGATTTTCGTTTAACTTAAGCACCTCATTTACAGTTCTCTAAATCGGCTAAGTGTTCAACTCTCATGTCCAAAAGGATGAATATGAATTTCTTTTGATTTTCTTCCTATTTCCCTTTCTTTCACTAACTTTCTATTTTAGCTCTCAAGAAGATAGTTTCTCTCTAACTATCTCTGTCATTCTCCATCCGTCTCTACTTTGTTCACGGAACTAATTAGCTTATGCCACTAATTATTTCATTAGCTTAAGTGGCCAAGTTTAACTCAACCTAACCTTGCTTCGCCTCTAAGAAAGAGAATTTTCTGAGTAATTGTAGCTTAACGAAATTCGTTTAACTTAAGCACCTCATTTATGGTTTTCTAAATCACCTATGCGTTCAATTCTCATGCATGAATTTGAATTCCGTTTGATTGTCTCCCTATTTCACTTTCTTTTCTCTAACTTTCTCTCCTAGCCCTCAAGAAGAATGTTTGTCTCTATCTTTCTCCATCCTTCTCTATTTCGTTCTAGGAACTAATTAGCTTAGGCCACAAATTGTTTCATTCACTTCAGTGGCCAAGTTTTACTCAAACTAACCTTGCTTAGCCTCTAAGAAATATAATTTTTTGAATAATTGTAGCTTAACGATCATAGTGTTACTTAAGCACCTCATTTAAGGTTTTCTAAATTACCTAAGTGTTCAATTCTCAAGTCCAAAAAGATGAAGTTGAATTCCCTTTGATTTTCTTGCTATTTCTCTTTCTTTTCTCTAACTTTCTCTTCTACCTCTCAAGAAGAAAGTTTCTCTCTAACTTTCTCCATCCTTCTCCATATCCTTTTCTATTTTGTTCTACGAACTAATTAGCTTAGGCCACTTTTTGTTTCATTACCTCAAGTGGCCAAGTTTAACTCAAACTAACCTTGCTTAGCCTCTAAGAAAACAGAATTTTCTGAGTAGTTGTAGCTCAACGATATTAGTTTATATTAAGCACCTCATTTAAAGTTTTCTAAATTACCTAAGTGTTCAATTCTCCAGTCCAAAAGGATAAATCTAAATTACCTTTAATTTTCTTCCTATTTCACTTTCTTTCCCGAACTTTCTATTTTAGCTCTCAAGATGAAAGTTTAACTCTAACTTTCTTCGTCCTTCTCCATCTCTCTATACTTTGTTCTAGGAACTAATTAGCTTAGGCCACTAATTGTTTAATTAGCTTAAGTAGCCAAGTTTAAATCGAACTCACCTTGTTTAGCCTGTAAGAAACAGAATTTTCTAAGTAATATTAGCTTGACGATATTAGTTTAACTTAAGCACCTCATTTAAGGTTTTCAAAATCACCTAAGTCTTCAATCTCAAGTCTAAAAGGATGAATTTGAATTCCCTTCAATTTTCTTCCTATTTCTCTTGGTTTTCTCTCACTTTTTATTCTAGCTCTCAAAAAGGAGCATTTCGTCTAACTTTGTCTGTCCTTCTCCATCCTTCTTCATATTGTTCTAGGAACTAATTAGCTTAGCCCACTAATTGTTTCATCAGCTCAAGTGGCCAAGTTAACTCACACTAACCTTGCTTAGCCTCTAAGAAAGTGAATTTTCTGAGTAATTGTAGCTTAACAATATTAGTTTAACTTAAGCACTTCATTTATGGTTTTCTAAATCACCTAAGTCGTCAATTCTCCAGTCCAAAAGATGGAAATTGAATTTCCTTTGATTGTCTTCCTATTTCTCTAACTTTCTCTTCTAGCTCTCAAGAAGAAAGTTTCTTTCTAACTTTCTCTGTCCTTTGCCATCCTTCTCGTTTTTGTTACAGGAACTAATTAGTTGAGGCCACTAATTGTTTCATTAGCTTATGTGGTCCAGTTTATCTCAAAATAACCCGGCCTAGCGTCAAAGAAAGAGTTTCTTCCAACTTTCAACCCTTAAACACTTTCTTTGTTTAAGCGACTGAATGAAATGAGATTAACATTCCTTTGTTTAAGTGAGTCTTAGAATATTGTGGGTGTTTGGTGTAATTTAAAAATAATTTATTTTAACTTTTAGCTTAATTTAAGTTGAAATGGTGTAGTAACTTACAAGGTAGCAACTTATAACTTAATGCAACTTAAATGTGAAAAAATAAATAAATAAATAAATAAATAAATTTGATTTCAAAAAGCATCTCAAGAGTGCTTTTCAAATTCAAATTTTATGGATAGCTAAAGTTGAAGAAGTCAAAATACTTAAATGTCCTATATCATTACAAAATATTACCATTAAGCCAACTATATAAACTCCTATTATATTCTCTCTCTCTCTCTCTCTCTCTCTCTCTCTCTCCTCATTTTGCATTTCAGAATACAAAGAGAACAAAGAGAGCTCTAGAGAGAACCCAAAGAACTCTCACATTTTTGCCCAGATTGAATCTCAACGTGCGAAGATCTTTTTTTGGGTAAGTACATGCGAAGATCTTAAGTGGATCGACACCATTATCTCCGACAAAATCTGGACGACTAAACTTCCACCCCATCTCCGATGAGCTGTAAGTTTAGATTTCTTTTTGTGCACAACCAGTTATATATATGCGTATGTTTACAGTATGGAATTTTTTTTTTTTTTTTTTTTTTTTGTTTAGGGTTGTTTTACTTGTTTTATTTTTCAATGAAATCCTAAACTTACTAATTTGTGGATTTAAGTTATGATTTATGAAATTAGGGAAAACCATTTGAGTTTTAAGATTTTGTTTTTTTTGTTTACAACCAGTTATATATATATATATATATGTGTGTGTGTGTGTGTATGTTTACACTATGAAAAAAAAATTGTTTAGGATTTTTTAAATTGTTCTATTTTTCAATGAAACCCTAAACTTACTAATTTGTGGATTTAAGTTATGATTTATGAAATTAGGGAAAACCATTTGAGTTTTAAGATTTTTATTTTGTTTTATTTAACAACCAGTTATATATATATATGTGTGTGTGTGTGTGTGTGTGTGTGTGTGTGTGTGTGTGTGTTTACACTATGAAAAAAAAATTGTTTAGAGGTTTTTTTAATTGTTCTCTTTTTCAATTTGTAGAGCAAACTAACAAAATTGCTCATTGTTGATAGTTGGTTCACCTTTTGTTAGGGCCTAGTCCCTTTTGTTTTTTTGAACCAAAAAAAAGAGAGGTTGAAATGGAATTGTAATAAAGTATATCAACATAAGTACTAATTATTAACTTTAATTTATAAAAGTGCTTTTTAAAAAATAAAATTGAAGAAAAGAAAAAAAAAATTACAATTTTTACATCTTATAAAAAAGACAATTATATAGTAAAAAACTATTTTACAGCTTATTTAACCAAACACTATTTAAATTCATAATCTCACAGTTGCACCAAATAGATCAATAGTTTTTGTTTAAAACAGAAATTTATAATCTATTAAACTATAATCTATAATCACTTGTTTACAGTTGCACCAAACAGGACCATTGTATCCTATTCCATATTTGAATTGGTCTCCTATCCCAAATTTAGATTGATTCAGTGGAATTGACAAAATTTTGTTCAATTTGCAACATACTTTTATACTACCTTTGAAAATGTTTTTCTATAGTTTCAATTAATACATCTTTATTTGCACAAAAAAATATAAAAAAATTACAATCCCTCTAGAATCGTATTTTAAGACTAAACTAAAGTGTTTTCCTTTATATATTATAAATTTTATTACATATATAAAAATCTTATTCTTTAGTGCAAAATAAATAAAAACAAATTGAATATGCATAATTGCTCTTTAAATTTGGAGGCCGATGCAAAAATAGCACTATAACTATTCGTATTGATGTCGAATTCCAATGTTTTAGGACATGCCAGAAACTGGTTTCTGTTTGAAGGAGTCAATGAAGTTTCTATAGTTGGTGGAGTGCTTGACGGACAGGGCGCTGCCTTTTGGGCTTGCAAGGCTCCTGGCAAGAGTTGCCCCGATGGAGCCACGGTAGGTTAAAGATTCGTTTGAACATTAATATTTTAATAAATTTTTAATTTTTATAAAAGGCTGGGCACAAAATAAAAATAATAGATTGACTTTTTATAGTGATTTTTTTTTTTTTTTTTTTTGAGTTATTTTAGCCCATTGTCGAACATGCTTAGATAACAAAACTATCTATACCCTATGAAATATACTACTCCAAACATATTATTGTACAAGTATCAGCTACTTCACCCATACATGGTATATGAAGTGTTTGGTATGACATGGGTATGGGAGTGCAGCTTGAGTGTAAAATGAGTATGTTTTAGCCTTTGTTTGGGGTGTGAGTTAGTTTTTTGACTTTTTAACTTTTTAGCTATTTTAACCTGAGGTTAAAAAACTTTGTTTGGGATAGACTTTTTAACTTTTTTAACTTTTGTGAGAGAAAAAATAAAATGATTATGGTTTAGATATGACATTTTGTCTTTTTATGACTAAGATAGCCCCAACCCAACCCAAACCTTCATGCCAAACGAACCCTTAAGTGTTTTTATAGGAATTTGGGACATAAAGGTAAATTTCTTTTAAATATAGAGGTACTTGAATAACATATCCGGCCTAAGCATGTTTGGTAATTGACTAAAATAAAGGCAATCTATTCTTCTTGTTTTGTGCATGTTTTTTTTATAAAAATTAAAAATTGACTAAAACTATCAATTCACAAACAAACCCTTAACCTACCGTGGCTCCATCGAGGCAAGTCTGGCCAGAAGCCTTGCAAGCCCAAAGGGAAGCCCCCTGTCCGTCAAGCTCTCCACCAACTATAGAAAGTCCATTGACTCCCTCGAACAGAAGCCAGTTTCCGGCATTTCCTAAAACATTGTAATTGGACGGAGCGACGAGCGTGCCATCAATACGAATAGTTATAGCACTGTTTTTATATTGTCCTCCAAAGTTTGCTGGTCTACCAATCAATTACCTTCCTGGCGGCACGTAAATTGTGGCTGGTTGTGCCGAACCACAGGCTAAAGCCCATGCACTCAGGAAGGACGTGGTTGAGTCGGTCTTGTCGCCGGGCATGGCTCCCAAATTCAATACATTGTATGTGATTGGAAGAGTTGATGATGATGATGATTGATGGAAGAAGAAGATGGTGAAGAGAAATGTGAGAACAGGAAGATATTTCATGATAGTGGAGGAAAGAGAGATGAGTTTAGGAGTTGAAGAGGTTTTGAATTAGTTGAGAGGTATTTATAGAGGATATGAATGCATGTTTTTGTAACTGAAAAAATCACAATACGTTTTTTTTTAGGTCAAGTGTAACTTAAAGTTTCCTTATCTTGGGACTAATCTTCCATTTATGAAAAGGAAAGTTATAAAAAAAAAAAAACACACACACACACAATAATAAATGATGCGTTATGATATTCTTGAAATGATCAAAATAACGGTAGACGTTTTTTTTATTGGAAATAAAACACATTATTCTTTATAAAAATTCTATATAAAGTTGTCAAAATAATATGTGCTTTAGGTATATAAAAAAAGGAATAGATAGGGTTCATAAAATTTTCAATATTGTAACAATGTTCACACCAAGTAAGATGTTGATATTACATGATAGAAAAGATAAGAAAGCTTAGCAGTAGGTAGTTACTAAAAGACACGGGATTTGTGAATGAACAGCAAAAGGAGCAGATGCACGTAGGTGGCGTTTACATGAGAGATAGGAGATCTTCAAAGTTCAAAGTTTAGTTAAAGCCTTGTCTGGGAACTTTTTTAGTTTAAAAATCAAAAAATTAATAAAAACATTGAGAAGTCATCAAATTATATAAAAAATATTAAAATTCTATTTTCTCTTTATTTTTTGCATATTTTTTCATTAAAAAAAAAAAAACATCCCAGATATATTAGTTTTCTTACTTCATATTTTAGCTAAAAAAAAATTACTAAAATAATACATTTCCAAATGAAATCTAAATGAACAAAAAGCACAGAAAGCATATAATATGAACGACTATTAGCATGATTATTTTTGTTTTGCTTGGCGTGCAAGATCAACGCCTTTACTCAATTTATGTCTCCATAGCCCCTAGGTGAAACTTAAGGCTAAATATCAAAATAAGACATTATTTTATTGGGTTTTTGAAAAATTGAGGCTTTCAATGATCATTTTTTTTTATAAAAAAAAAAAAAAAAAAAAAATTCTTTATGAGCTTTAGGCGATGGGTTAAGTGACCTAATGGTTGAACCATCTCTACATAGCTGCAATCTCTTTCTAATCTAATTTTTCCTTGAGATGTTCATTAAATTACCAAAATATAACTCTTGTTTTTTTTGGGTGAATAATATACCTCTTGTTATTCTATCCATACACACATATACACATGCATAAATAGAGAGTTATTATTTGCAAAGTAAAATCTCTTTCTAGGAGGCTGAGCCGGATTAGTTTGAGTTAAACTTGGCCTCTTAATCTAATGAAACTAATAGTTGCCTAAGCTAATTATTTCCTAGAATAAAAGTGAGAAGGTTCGAGAAGGATGAAAAGAGTTAGAGGAAACTTTCTTCTTAAGTGGTAGAAGAGAAAGTTAGAAAAAAGAAAGGAAAATATGATGAAAATTAATGCTAATGCGAATTCAAATTCAACCTTCTGGACTTGAGAATTGAGCACTTAAGTGACTTAGAAAACATTAAACGAGTTTCTTAAGTGAAATTAATATCGTTAAGCTACAATTACTCAGTAAATTCTATTTCTTGGAGGGTAGGCATGATTAGTTTGAGTTAAATTTTCACACTTAAGCTAATGAAACTAATAGTTGCCTCAGCAAATTAGTTCCTACAACAAAAGAGAGAGTAGTTTGGAGAAGACAGAGAGAGTTAAAGAAAAAGTTTCTCATTGAGTGGTAAAAGAGAAACTTAGAGAAAAGAAAGGGAAATAGGGTGAAAATTAAAGCGAATTCAAATTCATCATTTTGGACTTGAGAATTGAAAACTTTGGTGATTCACAAAACCTTAAATGAGGTGCTTAAGTTAAACTAATATCATGAAGCTACAATATTCTCTTTCTTGGAGGTTAAGCAGGATTAGTTTGAGTTAAACATGGCCACTTTAGCTAACGAAACAATTTGTTGCCTTAAAAACTAATTAGTTTCCAAAACAAAAAAGAGTAGGTTGGAGAAGGACAGAGAGAGTTATAGAGAAACTTTCATCTTGAATGGTAAAAGAGAAAGTTAGAGAAAAGATAGGGAAATAGGATGAAAATTAAAGCGAATTCAAATTCATCCATTTGGTCTTAAGAATTGACCACTTAGGTGATTTGCAAAACCTTAAATAAGGTGCTTAAGTTGAAGTAATATCGTTAAGCTACAATTACTCTGTCAATTCTCTTTCTTGGACGCTAAGCAGGATTAGTATGAGCTGAACTTGGCCACTTTAGCGAATGAAAGAATTTTTTTGCCTAAAAACTAATTAGTTCCTAGAACAAAAGAGAGAACGATGGAGCAGGACAGAGAGAGTTAGAGAGAACTTTCTTCCCGAGAGCTAGAAGAGAAAGTGAGAGAAAAGAAAGGGAAATTGGATGAAAACTAAAACGAATTCAAAATCATCCTTTTGGACATGAGAATTGAGCACTTAGGTGATTTAGAAAACATTAAATAAGTTGTTTAAGTACAAGTCAGTAAATTCTTTTTCTTGGAGGTTAAGCAAGATTAGTTTGAGATAAACTTGGCTATTTAAGCTAACGAAACTAATAGTTGCCTAAGCAAATCAGCTCCTAGAACAAAAGAGAGAAGGTCGGAGAAGGATGGAGAGAGTTGGAGAAAAACTTTCTTCTTGAGTGGTAGATGAGAAAGTTCGAGAAAAGAATAGGAAACATGATGGATACTAAAGCGAATTCAAATACAACCTTTTCTACTTGAGAATTGAGCACTTTGGGAATTTAGAAAACATTTAATGAGTTTCTTAAGTACAAGTAATATTGTTCAGCAACAATTACTCAATAAATTCTCTTTCTTGGAGGCTAAGCAAGATTAGTTTGAGTTTGAGTTAAGCTTGGCCACTTAAGCTAATGAAACTAATAGTTGCCTAAGCTAATTAGTTCCTGAACAAGAGATAGAAGGGCGGAGAGAGTTAGAGGGAAACTTTGTTCCTGAGTGGTAGAAGAGAAAGTTGGAGAAAAGAAAGGGAAATAGGATGAAAATTAAAGCGAATTCAAATTCAGGTTTTTGGACTTGAGTATCGAAAACTTACGCGATTTAGAAAACATGAAACAAGGTGCTTATGTTAAACTATTAATGCTAAGCTACAATTACTCAGTAAATTCTCTTTCTTGGAGGCTAAGGAAGATTAGTTTGAGTTAAACATGGCCACTTAAGCTAATGAATCTAATAGTTGCCTATACTAGTTTATTCCTAGAAGAAAATAGAGAAGGCTGGGGAAGGACGGAGAGAGTTAGGAAAAAACTTTCTTCTTGAGTTAGTAGAAGAGAAAGTTAGAGAAAAGAAAGGGAAATATGATGGAAATTATTGGGAATTCAAATTCATCTTTTTGGACTTGAGAATTGAACACTTAAGTGATTTAGAAAGCCTTAAATGAGATGCTTAAGTCAAACTAATTTCGTTAAGGTTATTAAGTAAAATCTCTTTCTTGGAGGCTAAGCAAGATCAGTATGAGTTAAACTTCGCCACTTAAGCTAATGAAACTGTTAGTTGCCTAAGAAAATTAGTTCCTAGAAGAAATGAGAAAATGATGGACAAGGACGGGGAGAGTTAGAAAGAAACATTCTTCTTGAGAGCTAGAACAGAAAGTTAGAGAAAAGAAAAGGAAAATAGCATGAAAATTAAAGGGAATTCAAATTCGTCCTTTTGGACTTGGGAATTGAACACTCAGGTAATTTAGAAAACTTGAAAAAAGTTGGTTAAGTTAAACTAATTTCGTTAGGGTTACAAAGTAAAATCTTTTTCTAGAAGGCTAAGCCAGATTAGTTTGAGTTAAACTTGGCCTCTTAACCTAATGAAACTAATAGTTGTCTAAGCTAATTAGTTCCTAGAATAAAAGAGAAAGTTAGAGAGAAGGACGAAGAGAGTTAGAGAGAAATTTTCTTCTTGAGTGGTAAAAGAGAAAGTTAGAGAAAAGAAAGGAAAATAGATGAAAATTAATGCTAATGCGAATTCAAATTCATCCTTTTGGATTTGAGAATTGAGCACTTAGGTGACTTAGAAAGCATTAAACGAGTTTCTTTAGTGAAATTAATATCTTTAAGTTACAATTACTCAGTAAATTCTATTTCTTTGAGGGTAGGCATGATTAGTTTGAGTTAAATTTTCACACTTAAGGTAATAAAACTAATAGTTGCCTCAGCAAATTAGTTCATAGAACAAAAGAGAGAGTAGTTTAGAGAAGGACGAGGAGAGTTAGAGAAAATGTTTCTCATTGAGTGGTAAAAGAGAAAGTTTCTCAAGCAAGGGAAAGAAAGTAGGAGCTTCTCTCTCTAGATTCTAGAGATAGAAAACTCCCCCCCGGTGGTGTATCATGGTGGTGAGGGTCTGGTGCAGTCCGGCCAGCTTGTTTTAGCTCCTCTACCCAAATTCTGAGGGTAAGTGAGTGTGTTCAGGTCTGTTAAGCTCCATTTTAGGGGTGGTGTTGATCTTTATTGTGTTTTCAAGTTTTGATTGGGTGTTCTCTGGTGCTTCTGAATGTATTCAAATCCTATGACTTCGGCCTCTAGTACATTGAGTTGCAGTCCGCTATGGCTGGTGAGAATGGGATCTCACCCTAGTTGTCTCGCTGGCGAGTAGTCATCTGTCAACTCCCGATGGTCAAACCGTCCGTGGGTCAGTGCCTGTGTCAGTGTTCCGGTCATTGTTGGTGGGTTGGTTAGTATGACGGTGGTATTTGCGTTCATGTAAATCTAGTAGCTAAAGGAGGGTTCTAGATATGCCACTGGTGAGTTCTACAGCTTGGTGTGGTGACCATTGTTGGTCGTCTCCGATTTGCAATGGTCGTCCTACTTTGCTGTTAACCTCTCTCTCTAGTCTAGAGAAAGAATATTGGTCAATGGAACTGCTGGTGCCGAGTTTTATTTTGTGAGTGGCCATGGTGGGTTTGTTTCCACGACGTGAATATGCATGGTTCTGAGTTTATATCTTGGGTGCTGTCTTGCAGCAGCTAGTCTGAGATTTGTGTCCGTACTGGTGTGTTTTGCTTCGCCATGGAGTTGATCGGCGCTGGGCTTCATCTTGTTTGCAGGTGTTTTCTCCTTGTGGTATGAGTTATGGTGACGCATGGCTTAGATTTCTGGCCTTGCGTGCTGTTTAGTCAAGTTGTAGGTGGTTGTTTTCAGTCACCGACAATTTGTTTCAGTCTCCGGCATTGGGTTTTCTAGCGTTGTCGTTATGGTAGGGAGATACTAATCTTTCTACAGTGAAATTTTGATGGGGATGTAGCGTGTCTACACGCAACAAGTGCGCTTGTTTCGGGCCTCGGGTGCTCCACCTACGTTGGGTATAGGGCTCAGACATAAAGTTGATGTGGCTTCTGTATATTGCTACAAAACCATCATGTGGGTTTGTTTTGGGGGGAAACTCAAAAATTTTGTGATAAAGTTTTCAATGAAAATATCCACGTGGTCTTTTTTCCCACGTTGGTGTAACAAGCCCGCGAGGGACCTCGCTACAGTTCGGACTCGATTTTGTTGCGGTTCTTAATCTTGAACCAAAGAGTCCAAATCCGGCAAATCGTTTTGAAAAAAGATTTTTTTGAAAGAAGTGCCAAACATGGACTGCTTTGCCAGATAACAGAGTCGCCACCTAAATATTTTTTAAAATGGGAAATTTAGGAAACCCTGACTCGGTGCCAAAAGGCCACGTGTCCGTCATCACCAAAGTTGGCTCGGGAACTTGGGTACGATTAGGGAAGGTCACATCGTGAGCACCCCCTCTCGCCCGGTCAAAGACCGGCCTCTACTAACCATGATATCTGTTTTTGAAAACTTTGTGCGTTCTTATTCCGGTTATTAGCCTAGATTACTATGTGATGCTCATGACAAACAAGTATAGACTGGGCCGTCTGAATTGGAACAAAACATTTCATGTTTGTTTGTTTGAAAATGGTGTGAAGGTGCTACCCGCAGGTAGGCTAAAATGCGGATTTGCCACCCTCAGGTGGGCTTAGAAAAACAGTGATGTTGCCACTGTCTAGTGGGCTTAAAACAAACAGTCGATGCATTGTCCCAATTTAGATAACTTAACCTCCACCCACAGGCATCCAAGGCAGTTATATCACATAAGCAGTTAGCCTCATGGTAAGCATGCTATCATGGCAACACTCACACGCATGCAAGTATGCTAAAGCATAACAACTCACCGAGTACTCCAAGCCAAAACAGAAACTACATTAGAAATCATGTATGATCCTAAGTATCTGAGAATGCCTAATGCAACACATGCAAAGATGTAAACTATAGCAGGCTCGGCTATTCTAAACGTGGCATGTGAAATGCTACAGCTAACACGTATTCAATTTGGAATTGAAATACAAATGCAGTTTGTATGATGCGCCGAGCCCGGTGCGTGCAAAACAGATGAATGATGCAAACATGCTATCATACTTTATGCTAATTGAAATATGCCCTATATCTAACCATTGTAAGCGGATAAATAAAAGGGAGAAAGAAATGGGGGTTGGAAGACATACATCACACTCACACACCCTTATTACAGTTGTGCCCTCATGATGCGAATAAATAATACTGATCAAATATACAAATCAAAATATACAGAATCCTAATTAATTGACAAATTAATTACAAAAAAGTAAAACTGGCATGCAAGCCAAGGACTGCCTTGCTTCTGATGAATGATGTATGCTGGGCTGCTTGGTGCGGAAATCCACTGGGATGCCCCAATTTGCCTTTGTTTGCAGTATTTCTCGAAATGCGCGCCGGACTCCGAAAAGTTGTTGGTCCTCGGTTTTGCTGTAATAGAGAGCAGGAAAAGGGCATAGCAATGTATTTCACAGGTATATGCATACCTCGATCCTCGTGCCACCAATCACGCATCTCGATGCATGATGGCCGAGGAGCCGGACTGCACAATTTAATATAGGATGAATGCACGTGAATGCTACAACAAAACCTAACTCCATCATGAGTAATCCGGAGTGTCGGTGACTTGGGAATTGAGACCCGTTCGGAACGTCGCTTCGCGTGCCTGCTAACGCCTATCCCGAACACGATGCAATATGCATGGTATGCATGGAATGCAGCTAACATGTGATATAGCATGCACAATACTATGAAAATGAGTGACCTCGAAATACGTGCACACGAGCACGCAAACCGAGGTGATAGCATAAGAACATGAAATGACATGAAAAATGATGTACAATGGGACTAAAATGAGATACCTCAAAATGCGTGCCACGGCACGCAAAACCGAGGCAAAGGACATGAAATGGCATACAGAATGCAAATTGGACTTACACTAACATGAGAGAGCCTCAGCCGCACTCACGTAAGAGGCCGTTGGATAAAAAAAAGAGCTACCTCGAAAAGCGTACACGCGGGCACGCAAACCGAGGCCATGATGTGAGATGCAAATTGGGTAAAACCGAAGTGCCTCGAAATGCGTGCACACGGGCACGCAAACCGAGGCGATGATGTGAGATGCAAATCGGGTAAAATCGAAGTGCCTCGAAATGCGTGCACACGGGCACGCAAACCGAGGCGATGATAAAATGCAAATCGGGTAAAACCGAAGTGCCTCGAAATGCGTGCACATGGGCACGCAAACTGAGGCGATGATGAAATGGAAATCGGATAAAACCGAAGTGCCTCGAAATGCGTGCACACGGGCATGCAAACTGAGGCGATGACAAAATGCAAATCGGATAAAACCGAAGTGCCTCGAAATGCGTGCACACGGGCACGCAAATCGAGGCGATGATGAAATGGAAATCGGATAAAACTGAAGTGCCTCGAAATACGTGCACATGGGCACGCAAACCGAGTCGATGAAAAAATGGAATGAAATGGCGTACGGAATGCAACGATGGACTTACGCCAACATGAGAGAGCCTCATCCGCACTCACGTAGGCTGCCGTCGGATAAAAAGGATGTGCCTCGAAATGCGTGCCCACAGGCACGCGAACCGAGGCGATGATATACAAGCATGAAAATGGTACGGAAATGCAATGATGGGCTTATACCAACATGAGAGAGCCTCAGCCTACTCACCTAGGATGCCAATGAATGAAAATGGAGTGCCTCGAAGTGCGTGCCCACGGGCACGCAAACCGAGGCAATGCACTAAGGCATGAAAT
Organism: Camellia lanceoleosa; assembly: GCA_025200525.1. Taxonomy (NCBI): domain Eukaryota; kingdom Viridiplantae; phylum Streptophyta; class Magnoliopsida; order Ericales; family Theaceae; genus Camellia; species Camellia lanceoleosa. Next base: position 70,445,080 of record CM045767.1, on the reverse strand, counting down.
GACGTGGAAAATGATATGCAAGCATGCAAACCAAATTTCAGCAGCTAAATGAAGGGGAAAACAGCCCCGAAATGGTACGAAATGACGGTCAATGCATGAAATCATCCCGAAACATGATTTTAAGTGCCCGAAATGGCCTACGGCTATGCTAAACATGCAAGATTGGCACATGAAAGCAAAAAAAGTAGCAAGGCAGCCCCAAAAATAGCATCTTCTCAGTACATAACATGGCCAAATTGTGAGCATAGATATGGCAACAATGGCGTGCAAAAATACGGGAAAAGAGGAGAATTACAAAGCAAGTGGTATTTAAAAAATTCAAACCACAAAATTTCCTTCTACAACCTTGAAGAGGAGCCCAAAATATGCATATTCTCAGTGAATGACAACTCCAAAATCAGTATGTAGATAGGCTCAAAATAGCATGCAATATCATGGGCTAACAAGGGCTATAAAGAGAGGTACCATAAGCAATGACCAAAAAACTTAAGACCCTTAATAAAACTTGAAGAATGGACCAAAAAAAGACATTTTCTAAGCCTTATGAAGGCTGAAATCCGAAGCTAAGAAAGCCTAAACAAGCATGCAATTTTACGGTAAAATGGAGGAATTACAAAGGAAGTGCATACTAGAGTCACCAAACATGGTTGAGCCCTTATTAAATGTTGAAGAGGGGCTCAATATAAGCCCACTAACAGTTTACATCAGTCTCGAAATCAGATTACTCTTAAGGAAAATAAAGCATGCAAAACCATGGCCTAAAGAGTGATATTGAAGGAAGTATGTCATGGAGACACCAAACAGGGTTGAGCCCTTCTACAAAGTTGTAGAGGGGCTCAAAATAAGCCCAAAAACAGTAGGGGTCAGAGCCCAAAACTGAAAGCAAATGGGGCTAAGAAATACCTCAAAATTATGCTCAAAAAAAGGAATTAGAGGTTTACCTTTGAAGACCTAACTTTGGTTGCTTCTTGGCTTCAATTTGTTGACTCTTGGCCTCTGAAAATCACTTCCTTGCTACTGAAATGGAGTTGTTGATGGTAGAGCTTAGGGTTGGTGAAGGATTGAGCTAGGAAGCTTGAAGGTTTTTTTGAATTTTGGCTATGGAAATGAGAGTTTTTAGAGAGGGGCTCTCTTAGACAAATTTTGTAACCCTAGCAAAGGGGCTGTCCAGCCCTTTAAGTAGGCCAAAAAGAGTGTAAAAGGGGAGGGAAAAGCACCCAAACTTTCCCTCCCAAAATATCTCGGATGCAGGGATATTTTGAAAAATATCCAGACATTTGGAAAGAAGCGGGAAGGCGGCGGCGGGTAACTACAGGAGGTGGCCGGCCGGCCACCCCACCTGGTCGGCCAGCCACTCACCCTGGCCGGCCGGCCATGGCCCAAAAATGAAGTGCAAATTTGCTGGCCGACCACTACTCCTTGGTGTCCTCCCATGTGTGTAGAATAAGGTTCCAAGGTCGGAAATTGGCAACACTGAAGCAGGAGCCACAACATAGAGCTTGAAGGAGGGGTTCAAAAATGAAATCAACAATTGCTGGCCGACCACAAACTTTTAGGGTCCTCCCAGATGTGTAGAACAAGGTTCCAAGGTCGGAAATTGGCAACACTGAAGCAGGAGCCACAACATAGAGCTTGAAGGAGAGGCTCAAAAATGAAATCAACAATTGCTGGCCGACCAGTAGTTTTTAGGGTCCTCCCATGTCCCCTGATCACAGATATGTAGCTTTGGTTGGAAGAAAATATCCCCAGGGTGTCCAACATTGGCCCGGAAGTGAGCAAAACGGGCGCCGGAAGAGCGAAACTGGTTATCTGGGATAATTGCTGGCCTCCCACCCCCCAGTGATCTTCCTGGTGTTGAAACAGAGGTACCTGCCAAATTTGAACAAAAACTAATGAGAAATGAACGCTCGGGGCCAAAAGCAGTCGGGATCCGAAAATGGGGCCGCAGTGCGGAAGTGGTGTTCAGCAGTGAAGTGGGTATCCGCGACCCCAGTGTCTCTCGTAATGACAAAACAGAGGTTCCTGCCAAAAATCAGAGAAAACCGATGCAGAATGAATGCTCGGGGCCCAAACCGCGCGATTCGGGGTCCCGAAAACCGGCTGTAAGCACCGAAAGTGGTGTTCGGCCACGAAGTGGGCATCAGGGACCCCAGTGTCCCTCGGTTTGATAAAACAGAGGTGCATGCCAAAAACCGGGGAAATTGGAGATGGTTGGGCGGTCCCGAACCGAGGCACACGGCCTGACGGCTCCGAAAACCGGGAACCGGGCTCCGAAATGGGCAAAATGGCCTACGGCCACTGAGAGATAGCCCTCTGGACCCTCCCTCCCTCAGAAAGAAAACAGAGAAAACCGAAGTCTGTTCGCAAAACCAAACAAGGCATGAAAAGAGTTCGGAAGTCCGGAGGCGCCATGGCGTCAGCTGAACGAGCACAATATGCAACATCACCGAGCGCTCAATCGGTGACGTCTGAGTCTTAAGGTCGGTCAAAAATGGGGTGTCTACAGTTGGAAAAGTGGACTGTTGGAAAAGTGGGTTGTCCATAGCAACGTGTATGGTGTAGATTGATGCTGAAGGTGATTATGGCTACTTGCTTTTGGATATTATATATATATTTATATATATTCGGCTAGTTGTTGGTTTTGGGGCCCACGAGTTTGCTTTTGTGAAGAAGCTGCTCATTATATTGGTGGTTTTGTGGAGTGTGGATTGTGGGGCCCATTGATTTGTTTGAGGGGCTCACGTGGGTGTACTTTCGGCTTCGTGGGCCGTCATGGGTTGGTTTGTTTTATAGTTATATATAAATATCTTTTATAAGTTATTTATATATATTATATGTGTTTTCAAACATATGGGCCCATAGTTTTGTTATTGTTGATCTGCTTGGGCTTGAGTTTGGTTTGCATGAGCTTATTTTGCTGTGAGTTCACTTGGGGTGGGCCCACTATTTTTATGGCAGGAAACGTATGTTGGTTTTAATCGGCTGAGTTGTTTTGTTAAGTGGGCCACGACTTGTTTTAAGTGCTGATGTTATAAGGCCATGACGTACTTCAACACCTTTATATTTCGTGGGCCTTATATTTTGCAACCAGGTGTTTTTTGTTACTAAATTTGTTTAGCCCATGGATTCTGCTGTCTACTATGTTTAGCATTTTGTTATTTGGTTAATGATCTGTACATATTCATGTGATTCGACTTAGAGCAGTTCTTTGACCTCTTCTGGTGTGAAGTGAGAGGGACACTGCCATAGGGAATTGAGGTGTGGAATTTGCCATTGCTGGAACTGGGAGATGTGTGGTGAGTTAATTGAATTTTGATTGGCTCTTTTGTGTGGACAACTTTTTACATGGGCTATGTTTCTATGTTGTTGATAAATCCAAGTGGGTGTGTGGCTTTTGTTTTGGAAATTGGTGGGCCTATATGAGGTGTGATATTTTGTTTCAACCATGGCGCAACAGTATATGTTTATTACAGCGGTTTATTGTGGTGATTGATCATGTGATCTTCATGTGACCCTATTTGACATTGGTATTGAGCCATCTCCGCTAAGAGTGATTGGGGAGTCGCTGCTATAGGGAATTGTGGTTTAATGGCTAACTGAGTTAGGGACTAGGAGATAAGCGGCCTACTGGGTTTTTTCTAGTCACCTCTTGTCTTCATGTGACCCATCCTAATTGATCGTGAGCCACACCTGTCATGGAGTGAAAGGGACACTGCGATGGGCATTGAGGCTTGTGGTCAGCTTAGGAAGGGACTGGGGGATGTGGTGGTTATTCTCACGATGGGATCATTGTCGACTTTGTCTGTTGTTGTGGTGGTTACTGGTTTTCACTAAAATTCTCAAGACCGTTGATTATGGTGATTGACTATGCAGGCTTCATGTGACTCAGCCAGGATCTTTTATGGGATAGATCTTTTCCTTCGTCATGGCTTTGGTTGAGTGGCTAGGATGTCACGGCATTGAGAAGTGAGATGCTTATTGGATTCCATGCTTTCATCCGTGGTAGAGACTGGGAGCAAGCGGGGGCATTTATCATTTTTCGATTGGTCTTGTTGGGTGTTTAGTTTAGTTACATTTGTTTTGTGTGTTTGTCTGTTATGTTTTATAAGTTTGTGGTGTGTTTTGTTTATTTGCCCATATATCCACCCCAAGTGTCCATCTATTATCTTTGATAGTAGGAATTACTTGGGAACAAAAAGGATATATGGGCAAAGTGGGGTTCTTGTATTTTCTGTTGTTCTCTCGCTCTTGCGGGGGTGGTTTTTTTAGGGTGATTTTTTTGTAGTCGTTTATTATTTGTTGTAGGGCGTACCTGGGGTATGCCCCTTGTAAACTTGTACATTTTACTGTCTTTATTTTATGACTTATTTACCCAAAAAAAAAAAAAAAGTTAGAGAAAATAATGGGAAATAGGGTGAAAATTAAAGCGAATTCAAATTCATCCTTTTGGACTTGAGAATTGAAAACTTTGGTGATTAACAAAACCTTAAATGAGGTGCTTAAGTTAAACTAACATCGTTAAGCTACAATATTCTCTTTCTTAGAGGCTAAGCAGGATTAGTTTGAGTTAAACATGGCCACTTTAGCTAACGAAACAATTTGTTGCCTTAAAAACTAATTAGTTTCCAGAACAAAAGAGAGTAGGTTGGAGAAGGACGGAGAGAGTTATAGAGAAACTTTCTTCTTGAATGGTAGAAGAGAAAGTTAGAGAAAAGATAGGGAAATAGGATGAAAATTAAAGTGAATTCAAATTCATCCATTTGGTCTTGAGAATTGACCACTTAGGTGATTTGCAAAACCTTAAATGAGGTGCTTAAGTTGAAGTAATATCGTTAAGCTACAATTACTCTGTCAATTCTCTTTCTTGGACGCTAAGCAGGATTAGTTTGAGCTGAACTTGGCCACTTTAGCGAATGAACGAATTTTTTTGCCTAAAAACTAATTAGTTCCTAGAACAAAAGAGAGAACGATGGAGCAAGACGGAGAGAGTTAGAGAGAACTTTCTTCCCGAGAGCTAGAAGAGAAAGTGAGAGAAATAAAAGGGAAATTAGATGAAAACTAAAGCGAATTCAAAATCATCCTTTTGGACATGAGAATTGAGCACGTAGGTGATTTAGAAAACATTAAATAAGTCGTTTAAGTATGAGTAATATCGTTAAGCTACAATTACTCAGTAAATTCTTTTTCTTGGAGGCTAAGCAAGATTAGTTTGAGATAAACTTGGCCATTTAAGCTAACGAAACTAATAGTTGCCTAAGCAAGTCAGCTCCTAGAACAAAAGACAGAAGGTCGAAGAAGGACGGAGACAGTTGGAGAAAAACTTTCCTCTTGAGTGGTAGATGAGAAAGTTCGAGAAAAGAATGGGAAACACGATGGATACTAAAGCGAATTCAGATACAACCATTTCGACTTGAGAATTGAGCACTTTGGTGATTTAGAAAACATTAAATGAGTTGCTTAAGTACAAGTAATATCGTTCAGCAACAATTACTCAGTAAATTCTCTTTCTTGGAGGCTAAGCAAGATTAGTTTGAGTTTTAGTTAAACCTGGCCACTTAAGCTAATGAAACTAATAGTTGCCTAAGTTAATTAGTTCCTAGAACAAAAGACAGAAGGACAGAGAGAGTTAGAAGGAAACTTTGTTCCTGAGTGGTAGAAAAGAAAGTTGGAGAAAAGAAAGGGAAATAGGATGAAAATTAAAGCGAATTCAAATTCATGTTTTTGGATTTGAGTATCGAAAACTTAGGGGATTTAGAAAACATGAAACGAGGTGCTTATGTTAAACTAATATCGCTAAGCTGTAATTACTCAGTAAATTCTCTTTCTTGGAGGCTAAGGAAGATTAGTTTGAGTTAAACATGACCACTTAAGCTAATGAATCTAATCGTTGCCTAAGCTAGTTTGTTCCTAGAACAAAACAGAGAAGGTTGGAGAAGGACAGAGAGAGTTAGGAAAAAACTTTCTTCTTGAGTTGGTAGAAGAGAAAATTAGAGAAAAGAAAGAGAAATAGGATGGAAATTATTGGGAATTCAAATTCATCTTTTTGAACTTGAGAATTGAACACTTAGGTGATTTAGAAAGCCTTAAATGAGATGCTTAAGTTAAACTAATTTCGTTAAGGTTATTAAGTAAAATCTCTTTCTTGGAAGCTAAGCAAAATCAGTTTGAGTTAAACTTGGTTACTTAAGCTAATGAAGTTGTTAGTTGCCTAAGCAAATTAGTTCCTAGAAGGAAAGAGGAAAGGATGGAAAAGGACGGAGAGAGTTAGAGCGAAATATTCTTCTTGAGAGCTAGAACCGAAAGTTAAAGAAAAGGGAAATAGCATGGAAATTAAAAGGAATTCAAATTCGTCCTTTTGGACTTGGGAATCGAACACTTAGGTGATTTAGAAAACTTGAAAAGAGTTGGTTAAGTTAAACTAATTTCGTTAGGGTTACAAAGTAAAATCTATTTCTAGGAGGCTGAGCCGAAGTAGTTTAAGTAAAACTTGGCCTCTTAAGCTAATGAAGCTAATAGTTGCCTAAGCTAATTAGTTCCTAGAACAAAAGAGAGAAGGACGGAGAGAGTTACAGGGAAACTTTGTTCCTGAGTGGTAGAAGAGAAAGTTGGAGAAAAGAAAGGGAAATAGGATGAAAATTAAAGCGAATTCAAATTCATGTTTTTGGACTTGAGTATCGAAAACTTAGGCAATTTAGAAAACATGAAACGAGGTGCTTATGTTAAACTAATATCGCTAAGCTACAATTACTTATTAAATTCTCTTTCTCGTAAGCTAAGGAAGATTAGTTTGAGTTAAACATGGCTACTTAAGCTAATGAATCTAATAGTTGCTTAAACTAGTTTGTTCCTAGAACAAAACAGAGAAGGTTGGAGAAGGACGGAGAGAGTTAGTGAAAAACTTTCTTCTTGAGTGGTAGAAGAGAAAGTTAGAGAAAAGAAAAGGAAATATGATGAAAATTTTTCGGAATTCAAATTCATCTTTTTGGACTTGAGAATTGAACACTTAGGTGATTTAGAAAGCCTTAAATGAGATTCTTAAGTCAAACTAATTTCGTTAAGGTTATTAAGTAAAATCTATTTCTTGGAGGTTAAGCAAGATCAATTTGAGTTAAACTTGGCCACTTAATGCTAATGAAATTGTTAGTTGCCAAAGCAAATTAGTTCCTAGAAGAAAAGAGAAAATGATGGAGAAGGACGGGGAGAGTTAGAGAGAAACATTCTTTTTTTTTTTTTTGGTAAGTAAGTCATAAAATAAAGACAATGAAATTATACAAGTTTACAAGGGGCATACCCTAGGCACGCCCAACAACAAAGAAAAAAGAGGGAAACCAACTTAAACTACCACTGCACCCCTAAAAAGGGGTACACCAGAACAACAGAAAACATAAAAACCCAACTTTGCCCATATATCCTATTTGCTCCCAAGTAATCCCTACCATCAGGGATAATAGATGGAAACTTGAGGTGAATATATGGGCAAAGATACAAAGACACCACAAAGCTTTAAAACACAACAGACACAAACACAAAACAACAAAACAACAACCCTCAAGCTGAATCAGAGATGATAACCAACCCCACATGCCCCCAGTCTCTGCTGCAGATAAACACATGGAATCCAATAAGCATCCCACTCCTCACAGCCGTGACATCCAAGCCACTTCACCAAAGTTGTGACGGAGAAAAAAATCTACCCCATGAGGAATCCCAACAAAGTCACATGAAGCTAGCACGATCAGAAACCATAAGGCGAGGAAATGTCTGTTGAGAGTACGAGACTCTTATTTTGCTGTGACTCTGTGTGTAAGCCAAGGGTTGTACGTGTGTGGGTTTGAATAACCGTTTTGTGTAACCAGGCCCAAGCCTTGGAAACTTGTAAACCATTAGGGGTATTTACTTGTTTATTTACTTGTTGTTGGATTAATGTATTGTTGCATGAATAACTATTGTATCATGTAATGTAAGTTTGGAGATTTATATTCGGTTTTCCTTGAAATAGCCATGATTGTTGTATTATCATTTGGGCTAGAAATTTGGGGCGTTTCAACTTGGTATCAGAGTTACCGGGTTTGAATACTTGTAGCTCGTGGGAAGTGGTTGTTTAACCACAATGGGTTCATTTAGCATGTTTAGGAAGTGTTATGCATTTTGTGACTATGTGATAACATGCTTATGTGACTAAATGGGTATGAGTTGGACTTTTGGGATGTTGTTTGCGCCTGTTAAATTCCTTGAGGTCTCATTAGAAGGGTACTTGATCAATACTCGTTCTACTAAAAATTCTTGATTTTTCGTGGGACGGATTTCATCGTAAAAGAATAGTCCATATGTGTTTACATGACTAAGTGCTTATGTGGAGTGAAATTGAATTGTGTATATGGTAGAGAAATATATGGAATTGTTGTAGTCGAACGTGTGAGTCAAGTTACGAGCACATATGAGTTAATGTGCTAAATTATTTCTTGTGTCCTTTATTACAATGTCAGAAAGGCGTCAAGTCCGTGGTGGTAGAGGCGGGAGGCGTGGTAGGGCTCGCCGAGGTGTGCATGAGGTACCAGTCCATAGGGTTCCGGTGCAAGAAGAAGGGTTTGACCAAGCTAATGTGGCCGAGCAGATGGGACAAGAGGGTCAAACCGTAATGGAGGCCCTAGCTCGAGAAATGGCAGGGGCTTTAAGAGATTCTATGAACTTTTTGAGGGTGGAGAATCAAGCCCGAGAGAACACCGCGAAGTCAAGGGCGAGTTTCCAGTTCTTGCGGGCCAAACCGGATAAGTTCCATGGTGACCCCGAACCCAAGAAAGCGGATGAGTGGCTCGAACAAACTGTGAAGACATTTGAGATGCTTCACATCGAAGATAGTGAACTAAGAGTGACTCTAGCGAGTTACTACTTTAAGGGAGACGCGGGTCAATGGTGGAAATAAGCCAAGGGTAGAGTGGAGCCGATATGGGAAGTCTTTGCGGTTGCTTTCCAAGATAAGTACATACCTCCCACTGCTAGGGAGAGATTGAGGCAAGAGTTTAAAGACCTCAAACAACTCGACATGCCCGTGGCCGAGTTTATGGCGATCTTCTCTAGTTTGTCCAGATTTACACCAGAGTTAGTGGCAACGGAAGAGCGTCGTTGCATTGAATTTGAAAAGAAACTGAAAACAAAAATTTTGTTCAACCTTGTCGAAAATATGATTTGGGAAATGACCGTCTTGTGGAGACGGCGACATACGTAGAAATTTCCATACAAGCCGAGGAAGAGAGGCTTCGGAGTTCGAGGTCTAGGGGCCAAGAGTCTCAAGGAGACTATAGGCAGAACAAGAAGAGCAGGAACACCTATCCATCCCAGTCCCAACCTCAGCAGTCTAGATCCACTTTTCCTTTGCCTAGTGCGAGTCCAGGAAAAAGTGCATCGAGTAGCTTCTCGTGTTTCAAGTGTGGCCAACCGGATCACAAAGCCTTCTCATGCCCACAGAAGGGAGGAGGGTAGTTAATGTTACCACCACCTAACCGATCTCAAAGTCAGTCTCAGTCTCAGAATAAAGGTCAAGGGTTTAATTGTTATCAGTGTGGTTAGCCGTGGCATATGAAGAGAACTTGCCCACAGTTGGGAGGCGCATCTAGCGCATCAAGGTTGAGGCATACTTAGAGCCACCAGTAGGCTCAATCAGTCCAAGCTTCACGAGTTAATCAGGGAGCCACTTCGGCTCAATCAGTACAACAGGCCTATGCTCCGAGAGGGGAGCAAGTCAATCAGGACAGGGGCGCGTGTATGTTGTTACTGTGCCAGAGTAGTTGCCAAAATCCTCAGTTGTGAGAGATATTTTTGTTGTGCGTAATTCTTTGGATAATGTATTGATAGACGCGGGTGCATCTCATTCATTTATATCTACTGCATTTGCTTCTGCATTGGGGTTAGAGGTAGCACGGTTAGTGCCTCCACTCAGAGTAGAGTCACCTATTAGGGGTACAGTTGATTTAAACCGGGGTTGTCGTGATTGTGAAATAGAATTTGTCGGGCATCGACTTTTGTTTGCTTTTGTGTTACTAGATATGTTGAGTTTTGATGTCATTTTAGGCACGGACTGGTTGTGTTCTTATGAAGCTATGATTGATTGTTACCATTAGAGAGTTACAGTGTACACTTCAAGCGGTGATCGTTTCTATTTTCTAGGGAACCGAGTTGATGGAGCCTTGTCGCCAGTTGTTGACCCTCGTAGTAGGAGCAAGCTTAGTGGCCTTCTTGCAAGTCTCTTGGATAGTGAGGGTGACGGGGCTCGTGTTGAGTTACCAAGGGTAGTTTGTGAATACCCGGATGTCTTTCCAGAAGATCTTACTAGTTTACCACCTTACCAGGAGATTGAGTTCTCCATTGAATTAGTGTCTGGCACGACACTGATTTCCATGTCACCATATAGATTTGCACCCACCGAATTGCATAAGTTGAAGATTCAACTCCAAGAACTTTTAGACAAGGGTTTCATTCGCCCTAGTACTTCGCATTGGGGAACGCCGACTCTCTTTGCGAAGAAGAAGGATGGGTCATTGCGGTTATGTATTGATTACCGCAAGTTGAATAGAGTTAGAGTTAAGAACAAGTATCCTCTACCTTGAATAGATGATTTTTTTGACCAACTTAGAGGGTCTCGTTGCTTCTCAAAAATAGATTTGAGGTCGGGGTACCATCAGTTGAGAGTCCGAGAGGAGGACATTCAGAAGACGGCCTTTCGTACTCGTTATGGCCACTATGAATTCTTTGTAATGCCTTTTGGGTTGACCAATGCACCAGCTTCCTTATGGATTTGATGAACAGAATTTTTCAGGAATACTTGGACCATTTTGTGGTCATTTTTGTGGACGACATCTTGATTTATTCAACCTCTGAAGAGGAACATGAGACTCAATTGTGGGTAGTGCTGGGTTTACTTAGTGAGCACCAATTGTATGCCAAATTTGAAAAATGCGCGTTTTGGTTAACAAAGGTGAAATTTTGGGAGCATGTAGTGTCGAGAGAGGGAGTGATTGTGGACTCCTCAAAGATAGATGCCGTACAGGATTGGGAACAATCAAAGAATGTTTTTGAAATCTGGAGTTTCTTGGGATTAGCGGGGTATTATCGACGTTTTGTAAGGGACTTCTCTAGACTAGTTACACCTTTGACTAGGTTGACTAGAAAGGGTATCAAATTTGTGTGGAGTGATGCTTGTGAAAAGTCATTTCAAGAGCTTAAGACTAGATTGACTTCCGCACCAATTTTGATAATTCCGGAAAGGGGTTTGAATTACACTGTCTATTGTGATGCGTCCGGAGATGGACTTGGTTGTATCTTGATGCAAGAGGGAAAAGTTGTGGCCTACGGTTCATGACAATTGAAAACTCATGAGAAAAATTACCCCACCCATGATCTAGAATTAGCAGCGGTGAATTTTGCTTTGAAAATTTGGTGGCATTACTTGTACGGTGAGAAGTTTGAAGTCTTCTCCGATCATAAGAGCCTAAAGTATTTGTTTTCTCAAAAAGACTTGAATTTACGACAACGGATGTGGATGGAATTTATGGAGGATTATGACTTTGAGTTACACTATCATCCAGGGAAGGCCAATGTGGTGACCGATGCTTTGAGTCGAAAATCTATGAGTAGTTTGGCAAGTGTGGCCATTCGGGAATGGGATATGCTAGATGTTATTGGCAAGTTTGATTTGCACTTGGGTGAGTCTGGAGAGAGTGCTACCTTGTTTACTTTGAATGGTCAACCTACCTTGGTTAGTAAGGTCATAGAGGCACAACGAGGAAACCGTGATGTGGAATCAATACGTGTTAAGATTTCCAATAGAAAGGAAGAGAAAGGTTTGAAAGTTCACTCAGATCTGAGTGTATGTTACCTAGACCGTTTGTTTGTACCAAAATCTTGTAGAGATGAAGTACTTTGGGAGTTCCATCACTCACGCCTTGTGGTACACCCGGGAGGCACTAAAATATATCATGATCTTAGTCGTCAGTTTCAGTGGAGGGGTATGAAACGGGATGTCATTTTATTCGTATCGAAGTGCCTTACTTGCCAACAAGTGAAGGCTGAACAACAAACACCAGCGGGTTTGTTACAACCTTTACCGATAGCTGAGTGGAAACGGGAGCGTGTTACTATGGATTTTGTAGTTGGGCTTCCTAGAACACAACGAGACAGTGATGCCGTTTGGGTGATTGTTGATAGGTTGACTAAGTCTACCTGTTTCATTCCGATGTGCACCAACGACTCAGTTTAACGTTTGGTAGAGTTGTACATTCAAGAGATAGTTCGACTTCATAGAGTCCCTGTGACTATTGTGTCGGATAGGGATCCTCGTTTTACTATCCGGTTGTGGCAAAGCCTTCAAGAGGCGTTGGGAACTAAGTTGACTCTTAGCACCGCTTATCATCCTCAAACCGATGGACAGTTGGAACGTACCATTCAGATTTTAGAAGACGTGCTTAGAGCTTGTGTCCTTGATTTAAGGGGCCTTGGGAAAGGCATTTGCCATTGATTGAGTTTGCTTATAACAATAGCTACCAAGCTAGTATTGGGATGGCACGATTTGAGGCCTTGTATGGCCGACCTTGTAGATCACCGGTCCGTTGGGCCGAAGTGGGTGATGCATCGCTACTGGGTACGGAAATTGTTAGAAAGACAACCGAGAAAGTTGTTTTCATTCGGAAGAGGTTAGTGTAGACATCCCCGAACGTCCCGGGAAGGAATCACCTTTTGTTCGTCTATGGGTCTACTACAGTTCAGGACTCAAATTGTCACGGTTCTTAATCTGAACCAAAGAGTCCAAATCCGGCAAATCGTTTTTGAAAACAGATTTTTAGAAAGAAATGCCAAACATGGACTGCTTTACCAGATACAGAGTCGCCACCTAAATATTTTATTTTGGGGGAATTTAGGAAACCCTGACTCGGTGCCAAAGGCCACGTGTCCGTCATCACCAAAGTTGCCTCGGCTCGGGAACTTGGGTACGATTGGGGAAGGTCAGCTATGAGCACCCCCTCTCGCCCGATCAAAGATCGGCCTCTACTAACCATGATATCTTGTTTTGAAAACATCATATGCTCATATTCCGGTTATTAGCCTAGAATTACTATGTTATGCGCGCAGCCAACAAGTATAGACCAAATCGCCTAAATTGGAACAAAGCATTTCATGTTTGTTTTGAAAATGATTTACTACTTGCAAGTAGGCTAAAATGCAGGTTTTGCCACCCTCGAGTGGGCTTTAGAAAAGATGGTTTTGCCACTATCTAGTGGGCTTTAAAACTCGCAGTTTTAATGCATTATTCCAATTTAAGTAATTCAACCTCCATCCACGGGCATTCAAGCAGTTATATCACATAAGCAACTAGCCTCATGGTAATCATGCAGTCATGGAAAACACTCACACGCATGCGGTATGCTAAAGCGTAAAAGCTTACCTAGTACTCCAAGCCAAAACAGAAACTAGTTAGTAATCAATGCATGATCCTAGTTCATGTTAAGATGGCTAATGCAACACAGGCAAAATGCAGCTAGAATAGGCTCGGCTAATCTAAGATGGCATATGAGATGCTACAAATAACATGTATTCAACTTGGAATTGAAATACAATGCAGTTAGTATGATGCGCCGAGCCCGGTGCATGCACGACAAATGTATGGATGCACACATGTATAGCATAAGGTATGCTAATTTAAATATGCTCTAATACTAACCATCAAAAGCAGGTAAGTAAAAGGGAGAAAGAAGTGGGGGTTGGAAGACATGCACGCACGCACCCACACTTATTACAAATTTGCCCTCGTTCAGAGGGACCAAAAGAATAATACAAATCAATTAACCTATAAACTAATTAAATATTACAGACCACTTAATTAATTAACAAATTAACTAAGCTAAGAAAAGCAGTAAAAGGCCTCGGGAAGAGGGTCCAATGCAGGCGTGCTCGGGTTTGCTCGGAAATCCAATGCCATGCACAAGTTTGCCTCTGTTTTCCATGCTCTGCTCCTCTGAAAATCACACAAGTCCCAGGGAGCACTCAATGGACACTGTGGAACATCACCGGCTAAGACAGAACACTATCGGCCATGTCCAGATGGTCATCAACCATTTGTAAAGCCATCGGCCAACAATGGATGGCCGGTCAGCAGTATAGATGGCCGGCTGGCCAAAGCTTCCCGTAGAACCTGTTTTGACAACAGTAGAGGGCAAAACAAGGCATGGCAATGCATTTCAAGCAAATTTATGCACCACCACATCCCTTATCATATTTATGACTCAAAGGGGTATGGTGCTCGATTCTCGGACCACTAATTGCGCATTTCAATGCGTGATGGCCCAAGAGACCAAGTATGCATTTTCAATGTAGAATGAAATGCACATAAACAAACAATGAGCTCAACCTCTATCATACTCAATTCAAGAGGCAAAGCATGCATGCCAATGTAATGCAACCTAGGCATGTGAGCTAAGTGTGCAACATGATCATGCAAACAACCAAAACCATGCGCAATAGGCACATGAACTAAACAAGTAAGCATGCAAGGCATATAATATCAATGTTAATGACACACATGCAATAACATGAAAGGAATAACACATGTAAATATGCAAAGCCACTTAACACAAGAAGCATGCCAAATGCGATGACACTTAAACATGCAACATGTTAATAGGCTAAGTACCTAAACATACAAACATGTATACATGCACCAACATGCCAAAGGGATGGTCTTAAACTAATTTGGACAGCTCTCTACTAGGTCCAAAACAGCGGCCAAAACAATGCAACAAAGGCATGAAAACACACAGACACAAGCATGCATGCACAAGGGCCTAAACATGGAGCATAAGCAATCAACTCTTCAAAACATGAAAGGGATGGAAAATGCAAGTATGCAAGCATGGAACATGGACTGAAATATGGTTTCCAATGATGTCAAATCATGAGAATAGGCCAAGTAAAGCATGCTAGTGATCCACATACCCAAGGCTAGTAAGCTAGAATGCAAATAAGCTATACAAAACATGGAAAGCATGACTCCAAAGACCCAAGACAGACCTTAAGCATGTTAAAACATGACCAAAAACTTCACAAAGCTAAGCCAAAACACATGAGCATGGTAGTTTAAATGCCAGGCACATGTTAAGGCAAATCATGGCATTACAAGACATGTATGTAAGCTAAGCATGGTGTGTCTAAACCAATCAAAAATAGTGCTATATCATGGCATAATAAGCACAAATACAACTTAATACATGGCCAACATGAACCTAAAAAAGGTGCTCACACATGAGGTAAAAATGGCACATATTGAAGACAACAAGGAGAGGGGATGGCCCTCTCCTTCTTAGGACCTCAAACCACCATCCTCACCACTGAAATCTCTCAAGATTTCAGTGGTGAGGAGGCCCAAACAATGTGATCCCGGAGCTCACCAAAAATAGCACAAAATGGGGGCCAAACAAGGCCTAAGAGGGGGTAAACGACCCCAAACACAAAAGTGGTCTTAAACAAACTTCAAGAGGAGCTCAAAATAAGACTTTTTTCAGTTCATGACAAAGCCCAAAACAGCATGCAAGATAGGCTAAAAGTGTGTGAAAAAATGGGGAATAAAGAGGGTAAGAAGTTACCTTTGAAGACCAGCAAGAACCAGCAGCCTTTAGACCCGAAAATGCAGCCCTCAACCTCTGAAAATCAGCTCCAAGGTGCTCAGGTTGATGATGGAGGTGTTGTGCTAGGAGGTGTAGTTCAAATGGCCAAGAACTAGACCCTTTTGAACCCTCTAGCACACCCAAATGTAGAGAGAGAGGGAGATATAGAGAGAGAATGATATATATATATATCTTATATATCAGATCTTTTTCAACCCTTGAAATGGGAGGAGAGGCCCTCTATTTATAGAGCAAGGCAAAAGGCCTAAGCTTCTTGGAGAAGCTAAGGCAAAGGGGTCAAAGGGGGCAAGCTTCTAAGGGAAGCTAAGGTAAAGGGGCCAAGCTTCTTAGAGAAGCTAGGCAAAGGATGCAAGCTTCTCTTGGAAGCTTAGAAGGGTTCAAGCTTCTCTAAGAAGCTAAAAAGGCCAAGCTTCTTGGAGAAGCTAAAAAAGGGTCAAGCTTCTTGGAGAAGCTAGAGCAAAGGGTTCAACCTTCTTGGAAAAGCTAGACAAAGGTTCAAAAGAAGCTAAAACCATGGGTTCAAAAGGTTCCAGCTTCCTCAAGAAGCCAGAACCAAAGGTTCAAAAGGTTGAAGCTTCCTCAAGAAGCTAAAACAGGGGTTCAAAATTGTCAAGCCTCCCCAAAAAAAGGGCTCGGCCAGAAAAGGAGTCAATCAGCCAAATTAATGGTCGGCCGACCAAACAAAGTGTCGACCGGCCATCACCAATGGCCGGTGGCAAGAAAAGAGGGCCGGTGGCCTCAAGCCATGGCCGGTGAGGTGTTGGGGTGGCCAACAAGCCATCCCCTGCCCTCAGAAGCAAAAACACAAGTCGAGAGGTCTTGAGGCAAGGCGCGTAGCCGAAACCTCCTAGAACTCAAGACGAACACGAACAGGGATGATCATCGAGTGTTCAAACGATGACATCCAAGTCTTGAGGACGGTCAAAAATGGGGTGTCTACAGTTGCCCCTCTTTGATAGAACTCGAAAGTCATAACAATGACGGGAGTGAATGTCAAAGCCTAGAGGCGACCCATTTTTGATAAGGCCGAAGACTTAGACAAAGCATACAAGCTACAGACAAAGATATGCGCTCGAGGGCAGGGGCAAAATGCAAGACAATGCACAAAGCCGAGCATAACTTAGGATCATGCAAGAAACATAGGGACGTATCCCGGTGTTTCGAAAAGGTATAAGTATTGGAACATATTCCAAATGCTCTTAACCGAAGAGGGTGAAACATAGGGACATATCCCGGTGTTTCGGAAAAGGAGAGAAATGTCGGGACGTATCCCGGTGTCTCGAAAGGAATGAGAAACATAGTGACATATCCTGGTGTTTTGGGAAATGAGAGAAACGTAGGGACGTATCCCGGTGTTTCGGAAAGGGAGAGAAACGTAGGGACGTATCCCGGTGTTTCAGAAAAGGTATAGAAACATAGGGACGTATCCCAGTGTTTCAAAAAGAGAGAAACGTAGGGATGTATCCCGGTGTTTCGGAAGGAGAGAAACGTAGGGACGTATCCCAGTGTTTCAGAAGGAGAGAGAAACATAGGGACGTATCCCGGTGTTTCAGAAGGAGAGAGAAACATAGGGACGTATCCCGGTGTTTTGAAAAGAGAAAACGTAGGGACGTATCCCGGTGTTTCAGAAAGGTATAGAAACATAGGGACGTATCCTGGTGTTTTAGAAAGGCGGAAAAGGGCGTGCATAACAATGCAAGTGGAATATGCGTGACTACGCAAGTGAAGAGGTGCATAACAATGCAATACAGGTGCACAAGGCAGTGCGATGTAGATTAAATGCACAAAATAGTGCGATGCAATGTACTAACAAGTACAGGTAAGGTGTGCAAGATAGCGCGATGCAATGCACTAACAAGTGCAGGTAAGGTGCGCAAGAGAAGTGCGATAAAATGCATTTTCTATGCAAGTATGGGGGCATTAATCATGTACTCTGGTGCCTCCGATTTACCTCTCAGAGGACTTGGCAACACGTTTAGCTCAAAAGGGGACACCTTGTCTATATTGGCGAGAGATAACATCTGCAGTTGCTTTAATTGCGATTCTGACTTGAAGCAGGCTTAAGCTTGGGGTTGAGATACACTCATACTCTAGAGAAATGGTGAGGCCTGAGAAGGTGCACCTGGAATGCAGTCTCGGAATTTGCCGAAGTTGAAACACACTAAGATGCTCCAAATTTTCCTTCTTTTCTTTTGCTTTACAGTCTGGAACCCACATAGCTTCAGAAAGGTCCTTGTTTTACTGTTCACACTTATCGGGGGTGGACCCTACAGTTTATGAAAGAAAGAATCTTGTTTTGTACAAATGTGGAGAATGTCACAGCACTCTGAGCACAAGATGATTTTTTTTGAAATTGAGAAATGAGTTCTTAACCGGGTATTGAGTCGACGACTGGCCACAGCCAAAACGACTCGATGAAGGAAAAACAAAGGTAAACAACCTAAGCACAGCGAGTAACACTCGAAATGACTCAAAGCAAGAATTGAGACAAAACAAAAGACACGACACATAGACGCGTTACAAAGATGAGAGACCTCTTAGTACACGAGGAGCCAGTTTCTCCGGGTATTGTTTCCCACCCTCTCTCATTTGTGATTCTCACATCACTCTGGCACTCAATCTCTATTTTTCTGAAAAAGCCCTTTTCCTCACTTTTTCTCTCAGCGTACATCTCTCTATTCTTCAATCTCTCATTTTTTAATCCCTCCCATGAGTGGTTGATGGATAAACAGAAAGTTGCGGGGTCTTGCCCCTAGCATTCCGCTAGATTCTTCTTCTTGTTCACAATAGTGAGTTTCTTCCACAGAAGGGTTGCGCTACAATTGGGTGTGTAGCCAATCTGCAGCTGACATCGGTTAACGATGCTCTGGTGGGGAGTTTTGACATGATCAGATCTGTCCAGATAAGGGAGTGGAATATCTTGTCCCATTCCGGTTCGTGCTTAGTACTTGGCTTGATACCTCGTTGCTCGGAGAATGAGAGAGCTTTCAGCCCCTTTGCGGTCAGCTTCAGTGGTGCCCTTTTCTAGCGAATACGGTGCCCTTTCAGCAAGTGCGTTGATAAAGGGGAAATGACAGAAAACCTAACTCAACTGTGCCCCTATTTCATCATTTTGACCATTTTTTGTTTTTGCTTTCTACTAAAATAATTTTGACCAAAATGAGAGTTAGATTAACTGCTTGTTCGATTTTTGATTTGAAATCATGCGAGTCAGGTTATGAGCACTGAAAATTTTCCTTTTTGGGTCCAAGATATGGTCTAGTTTTTGAAAAAAAAAATGGAGCAAATTTTCGAGAGAATTAGTCAACCTCAGTAAAAATTCTCAAAAACTATTTTTTTTTTGCAAACGACCACTACTCAACGAGCACAGAACCTACTCTTGAAATGCACAACCTCAGATCCATAGCAATGGAAAATTGCCCCTTGTCTGAAGGACACTGTACGGCAACGGAAAGTTGCCCCTTGTTTGAATGGCACTGCAGCGCATCGAATGGCAACAGAAAGTTGCCCCTTGTTTGAATAGCGCCGCGACATACTGTAAACAGTCCTCAAAGTGACTATTACAACCGAACTCTCAGATTCAGAGAAGACAAAGATGATGAGAACCATTACATGGACACAATCGATTTGGAAGTGTTTGTGACTGGACTTCAGAATGAAGTTGCCTACGTATCCCAAACATGGGAATCAAGTCTTACGTAGTTCGGGTTAAGGTACACTCGGGTATTTTAACCTTCACTTTTTTTAGGCTCTAACTTTTGCCAAGGCACCCGTTGCGGGTTTTTGACCTTGTGAGCTTCTGTTTTTCTTTTCTTTTCAATTCTTTTCTTCTTTTTTTTCTCTTTTTTTCTCTTTTTTTGTTTTTGTTTTTTTTTTTCTTTTTGTATATATTTTTTCCTTACTCTAACTTTTGCCTGGGTCACCCTTCCGGGTTTTCGACCCAGCGAGCCTCTCAAAGGGTAAAAGTGTGACAAGTCCATGCCAAATGGTTTTAGGGTTTTGAAGCCATCTGAATCCAGGAGAATGGCTGCTGTTTGCTGATGATGCAGAAGTCCATCCAATGGGGGCTGAATTTGCCCCTAGTGTTGTGGATCGGAACTCAGTCATCCTTTAGCGATACCTTGTTCTTTCTTCCCTTCTGGGGTTTGGCATTCTTGCCGACCTTCAATGATTTGTGGAATGATCCGTCTTCGGCTCTTCGAGCACAATCTGGCATCTTTCGGCCCTAGTTCAAAGGGGTGCTTCTGATCTAGCTTTGCAAGCTTATTTTGACTTTCTCGCCCCTGGTTCATGGGCCGCTTTTGATCTGGCCACAAAGGCCTTACATTGTGGTTGACCGTTGAACATTTTGAATTCCAGTTGAAGTTTTGAAATCAAGAGGGGTGGAGTCTCGAGGCTAAGAACGATCCTACGCTGCACAATCTCAAGAGCGATTCCACACAGGTCTTCGCAGGACCGCGCAAAATATTTTTCGAAAGTTTTTAAGAAAACGACAAATCGCTCACGCTGAAGACAGTGTAGAACCAATCTGGATCAAAGCTACGGTCCTTCTCAGTACTTACACTAACAAGCATGATTTCATTCATTAAGGGCTTAGCATGCCTCTCTTTCTCTCAGTTGATCAAATTTTTGCAAATCCCGAGGAATTCCTTCCTCTTCGTTTTCACCATAGTGTTTGAAAAAGTTTTGAAAAACTTAGGTCAATGCAATGAGTTCAAGGCACAGAAAAGTAGACGAAGAGTACTGCCGTTTCATTCAAACTTTCTGGCATAACCGGCGCAAGGCGGAAGCAAACACAAGAGTGTGAAAATCATTGCTGTTCATTCAAGTCTGTTGGTGTAACTGGCTCCAGGCAGAAACAGACTCAAAACAAAACAAAAAGACAAATGCAAAACAAAATGGTGATGCCCGAGGTAACACCCCCGGAATCACCCGACCTTTGTACAAGAGGACTAACTCGATACAATAAGACAGACCCTTAATCAAAAAGACTGATTCAAGACAAAGAGACAGACTTAAAACAAAACTACAGAACTGACTCAACACCCAAGTCAGAAACTACAAAACTAGCATTCGCAAATGTTTAAAACAGTGCGTGCCAAACGCCATATCTAGAGTAAACTGAGCCGCCTTAGTGGTTCATCCCCGATCACATACTGCATTATCCCCAAGTTCACCGATCCAAAGGATTTATAGACTTTATCGAGGTGCGGCGACGATGACCTTGTTGTCAATCAAATTTTGTATCTCGTGGCGGAGATGGACACAACTGCCGGTGTCATGATCGGTTTGTTGATGCAAAGCACAGTACTTAGCCAGGTCATGCTTTGGAGGGAGAGGATTGGGTAGAGGCCGTTGTTCTAACGGTTTCAGATGTCCTTTCCTGAGTAGGCCCCCTAGAGCTTTTGACAAAGGCATATAGAGTGGGGTGAAAACGGTCTTGCCTCGGGGTAGATAGTCCGAAGTTCGGGGGATTGGATTGGATGCACCAACAAAAGGGGTGACTGTTCTTGGTGTGGTAATGGCGACCATGCCCACTTCGGAAGATCTTGCAGTTGCGTCACCGCTGGTGGTCGCATTCGAACTGCGGTTGGATGCCCTCTTGGGCTGCTCCCTGTCATTCTCAATCAAACCTTGCTTCAAGGCATCCTTAATCTGTACTCCCATCTCATGTAAATCTAAAAAGGTAGGGAAGGGGAGCACGATCATTTTTTGCATCAGCCTGGGTTGGAGATTGCGCACAACCATCCTTATTTGTTCTTTGTTAGAAGGCCTTGTAGTCATCATTGAGGCCTTTGCCCTCCATCTCATCACGAACTCTGAGAAACCTTCCTTTGGCTCCTGGCGATGACTTCAAGATCACGAGTCGTGACCTCAATCTGTGTGTTGTAGAAGTATTGATCACTGAAGGCCTTAGCCATCTCTTCCCAATTCTGTTTCACAGAGTTCTCCAATTTCGCATACCAGATGGCCGCTACACCTGACAGGGTCCGGCCGAATAAAGAAAGCTTCTGTAATCTGGTGAGGCCCATCGGCCTTAGTATGTCTAAAAACAACCGGAGATGCACCATGGGATCCCCAGATCCATCAAATCGGTCGATGTGTGGCATCTTGAATCTGTCCGGTAGCGTCACAGCTACGTCGGTATACCCGTCCTCAATATCCGGAATGGACTTCACACCTTGAGATTTCTTGAACAGCTTTTCAAGCTTGCTCATTTTTAATGCCGTAGGGTCTAACTCGAACTCAAAGGGTGAATCCGGCAGGTTGATCGGCGCTTTAGATAGCTGGGGTAGGATCGGGGGCGGAGGTGGCCCTGTTGGGATGTCCGTATCCTCTTGGACATTCCGGACATTCGACGTCTCCCCGGGTATTGGAACTCTTGGTGGGGGAGGAGCTTGGTGTGAAGCTGATGCTCCAGTTTGTTACTCTAGCCTGGCAATTGTCTCTGCTTGTTGGGCTATGACCACAGCATGTTGCTTGGCGAATTCTGCTTGACAGACAGCGTCTTGCTGCATGGTTTTCATACTATCCTGGAGTTGGCACACCATCTCTTCCAGACTCGACATATTGTCCTGGTCTAACTGAGCAACCGGTATATCTCCCTAAGGTAAAAAAAATAGATATCTCAACCCAACTGCGCACAGGTGAGATGGATAATGACCGCTGATCCGAAGACTGTTGAACTGATGATCTGTGCCTGACTGGCAAAGAAACACTGATTGCCCTTGAACTGAATCTCTGACCCGACAAAGTCTATCAGCACAAGTCTAATGTACCTGGGGGATAGTGGAGCCTTCTGAGGCTATAGTTCCGGGACTACCTAGCAAAAGAGAAAATAGACAGCATCTCAGCTCAATTTCACTGGAACGGATATGAGCATAGCGGAACGACTGTACTCAATACTAATCACTATTCCCCAAATAACTGTCCCAAAACTGATACCCTCAGGTAAAACTGATTCCCCAAATACTAATACCCGCAGGCCTGATATCCAGACTTGTAAACTGATACATGCATTCCCTGTAGAGATACACTCTAAAAGCACATAACACGTAAAAGAGAGCCAAAACAACCCTATGTTGGGGTAGGGTTTCCCTGTCCTATTTTGTCAGGAGCTAGGGTTTTACTACGCACGTAGCGGTTTCAAACAAACTAACATCAGGTAAGCAACCTGTCCTAGTTTGGAATGGTCACTATGGATTTCGATAGGCACTAGGCCGAATAGTCAAAAGGTTGCCCCGGTAAAACCAGGGTTTGTGTTCCCATACTGGCAGAGCCCGCTGTAACAAGCCCGCGGGGGACCTCGCTACAGTTCGGACTCCCTTTTTGTTTATTGCGGTTCTTAATCTGAACCAAAGAGTCCAACTCTGGCAAATCGTTTTGAGAAAAACAGATTTTGAAAAGAAGTGCCAAACATGGACTACTTTGCCAGATACAGAGTCGCCACCTAAATATTTTAAAAATGGGAAATTTAGGAAACCCTGACTCGGTGCCGAAGGCCACATGTCCGTCATCACCAAAGTAGTCTTGGCTCGGGAGCTTGGGTATGATCGGGGAAGGTCAGCTATGAGCACCCCCTTTCGCCCGGTCCGAAGATCGGCCTCTACTAACCGTGATATCCGTTTTTGAAAACGTTATGCGTTCTTATTCCGGTTATTAGCCTAGAATTACTATGTTATGCGCACAGCAAACAAGTATAAACTAGATTGCCTAATTTGGAAATAAACATTGCATATCCGTTCGTTTTGAAAGCGTTTCGGAATTTGCTACTCATGAGTAGACTAAAACACGGATTTCAACGAGTTTTCCAACTCAAGCAATCCAACCTCCACCCACAGGCATTCAAACAGTTTATCTCACATAAGCATTTAGCCACATGGTAATCATGCCGTTATGTTAACATTCACACGCATGCGATATGCTAAAGCATAAATACTTACATCGTACTCCGTGCCAAAACAATAAACTGGTTAGCAAACATGCATGACCTAGTTCATGTTAGAATGACTAATGCATCGCATGCAATGGTGTAATCTAGACAAGCTCGGCTATCCTAAGCATGGCATGTGAAATGCTACAAATAACAAGTATTCAATTTGGAAATTGAAATGCAATGCAGTTAGCGTGATGTATTGAGCCCGGTGCATGTCAACAAATGCATGGATGCACGCATGCATTGCATAGGGTATGCTAAAATAAACGTGCCCTAATCTACCATCAAAAGCAGGTAAATAAAAGGGAGAAAGAAATGGGGGTTGGAAGACATACACACCACTCACCCACACTTATTACAGATTCACCCTCGCTCGGAGGGACCAAAAGAATAATACAAATAATTAACTACGCAAGCTAATTAAATATTACAAATTGCCTAATTAGTTGACAAACTAACTAAACTAAGAAAAAACAAGAATCGCCTCGAGGAGAGCCAAATGCAAAGACGTGTTTCTGTCTTGCTCTAATTGCACCGCCATGCCTAGATCGCCTGTTTTCCTCGCTTGCCCTTCTGAGAACTACCAAAGTCTCAGAACTACTTTCTTGGATACTGGGGATCACCACCGGCTAAACAGAATAGCCACTGGCTGCTATATGTGGCCATTGGCACAGAATTCATCCATCGGCTGATAATTGATTGCCGGTCGGCACTAAACATTGCCGGCCGGCAATGAATTCCTGCAAAACCTGCAACTCACAGTAGCAGAGGGCAAAATCTTGCATGGCAATGTTATTCAAGCAATGTATGCACCAAACACACTCCTTATCATGTTTATGACTCAAAGGAAGACGTGGCTCGATTCTTGGGCCACCAATCACGCATTTCCATGCATGATGGCCCAAAGAATCAAATGTGCAATTTCATGTCAAATGAAATGCAATGCAAACAACAAACCAATGGGTCTTAACCTCTATCACACTCACTTCAAGAGGCCAAGTATGCACAATGCAATGCAATCCTGGACATGTTGGCTAGCATGTGGTATGGACAATGCAAGGCACTTATACAAACATACAAGCAAGCATGCAAGGCAAGCACGCAAACCAAGTAAAAGAGGGACTTAAACATGACTTAGGCAACTCTAATTAAGCCTAAAATCAGTAGCCAAAATGCCCAAAAAAGAGGGCTAAACACACATGTACACATGCAAGTAAGTTGGACCAACACTTAGGCACTAAACAAGCAACTTCCAAGCACACTTGAAAGGGGATATCATGGACAACTAGCATGCAATATAAGCTCTGAAATTCATGCTAGAATGTGGTGCCAAACCAAGCCAAATGAAGCAAACATAAGCATGCAAGCATAGTCCAAGTACTTTGAGGCAAGGTAATGAGGCTTTGAACTACACTTGGCAAAACCTAACATGGCAAGACTTAAGAAACTAAAATCAGAATTTTAGCACACAAAATCAAACCCAAAGGACCGCTTAGATGGCATCTAAATGGCTTGAATTCAAAGGCATACATAATGGTCAAAACATAAGGCATACAACACATGCTCTCAAAGCAAGGAAGAGGCGACTAAGGCAAGCATATGAGCATGCCAAAGGGACTAAAATTACATGTTGGGTGGTTCCAAACCACCATAATGATGCAAGCAACACAAGCTACACATTCACACACTTGAGGCATACAAGCCCGGCAAGCCACAAATGCAAAGGAGCTATACTAAACATGCCAAAATCGAGCCAAACGACTATGGACAGACCTAAAGCATGGCAAAATAAGCACAAAACATTCATAAGTCTAAGCCTAAATCATGCTCGAACAAAGGCTAACAACCTAAGACATGTTAAGGGAATTACAAGGCATTACATGGCAACTACACTAAACATGAATGGAGCACCAAAACCAACACACAAAATGATTATATTATGGCATAATAAGCATGAAATGTAGCCTAGACATGATCAACACACACTTGAACATAAGGCTCCTTAAGAGAAGCAAAATAGGTCCTTTTCAAGGACAACAAGAAGAGGGGGTGGCCCTCCCCCTTTTAAGACTTCAAGGCACCATCTCCACCACTGAAATCCCTCAAGATTTCAGTGGTGAAGAGGCCCAAACACCAAAGTCTCGAAACTTGCACAAAATGGCACAAAATGAGGCCTTTCAAGGCCTAAGGGTGGTCAAACACACCCAAACCATAAAACACCCTTAACAAATAATTAAGAGAACTTAAAAACAGAACTTTTTTGTATTAAACACTAAGCTTAAAAACAATTCTAAGATAGGAAAAAATACAAAGCAAAAATGGGGTAAAAAGGACTAGTTTCTTACCCTTGAAGAACTTCTTCACAAATGTTGATCTTGTTGCTTCCTTGGGCTCAAATCCAGTCAAAAACCTCAAGAACAAGCTCTGGTCCTTGAAGAAACCAAGAAAAAGTGAAAGACTAGGTGTTTGTGTGCCATAGTAAGACACAAAACACCTAGAACACACACAAGGGAGATATAGAGATAGGATATGAATGGCACTCAAACCCTAAAACCAGAGCTTGCTCTGAGTTATTTTTTCACTAAAAAGCCAACCCTCAAGCCAAGGGGAAAGGGCTCCTCTTATAGAGGAGCCAAACTTGTAATGCTTACAAGTTAAGCAACCAAGAGGGGCATCCCTCCATACACGTGTACGGAGGGGGAGTCAATGCCAGACAGCTGTAATAAAATATCTAAAAAAGCAGCTGAACAGTAGCCGGCTAGCCAAAAATGTCATTTTGACAAAAATGACTGCCGGCTGGCAACAAAGAGTGCCGACCGGCAGTGTACATTGCCGGTGGCAAGAAAAACCAGCCGGTGGCCTCTAGCTAGTACCGGTGGTGTGTGGGGATGCCTCACAAGGCATTCTCTGCCCCCTCCAAGGCAAAACATAAGTGTTTGGTGCGAAACCAGACGCAAAACAGTCGAGTTCGGAGATCCTGAGGCAAGGCGCGTAGCCGAGAACTCCGAGAACTCCAAACGAACACAAACATGGATAATCACCGAGTGTTCAAGCGGTGACGTCCAAGTCTTGAGGACGGTCAAAAATGGGGTGTCTACACCCGCAACCGGTCAGCCTTATGGCATGCTTTGACAAAGTCAAGCCTCCGACAAACCGCTTAGGAATAGCAGATGGCCAACACGGTGTCCTAGGCGCACCAATGCACATGTAATGCAAAGAAACACATAAGTGTAGTCAAAACAAGATATCACGAGTTCGAGTCAAGTTCTCTAATATCCCCAGCAGAGTCGCCAGAAACTGTAGACGTCCCCGAACGTCCCGGGAAGGAATCCCATTTTGTTCGTCTGTGGGTCTACTACAGTTCAGGACTCAAATTGTCACGGTTCTTAATCTAAACCAAAGAGTCCAAATCCGGCAAATCGTTTTTGAAAACAGATTTTTGGAAAGAAATGCCAAACTTGGACTGCTTTGCCAGATACAGAGTCGCCACCTAAATATTTTATTTTGGGGGAATTTAGGAAACCCTGACTCGGTGCCAAAGGCCACGTGTCCGTCATCACCAAAGTTGCCTCGGCTCGGGAACTTGGGTACGATTGGGGAAGGTCAGCTATGAGCACCCCCTCTCGCCCGATCAAAGATCGGCCTCTACTAACCGTGATATCTTGTTTTGAAAACATCATATGCTCATATTCCGGTTATTAGCCTAGAATTACTATGTTATGCGCGCAGCCAACAAGTATAGACTAAATCGCCTAAATTGGAACAAAACATTTCATGTTTGTTTTGAAAATGATTTACTACTTGCAAGTAGGCTAAAATGCAGGTTTTGCCACCCTCGAGTGGGCTTTAGAAAAGATGGTTTTGCCACTATCTAGTGGGCTTTAAAACTCGCAATTTTAATGCATTATTCCAATTTAAGTAATTTGACCTCCATCCACGGGCATTCAAGCAGTTATATCACATAAGCAACTAGCCTCATGGTAATCATGCAGTCATGGAAAACACTCACACGCATGCGGTATGCTAAAGCGTAAAAGCTTACCTAGTACTCCAAGCCAAAACAGAAACTAGTTAGTAATCAATGCATGATCCTAGTTCATGTTAAGATGGCTAATGCAACACAGGCAAAATGCAGCTAGAATAGGCTCGACTAATCTAAGATGGCATATGAGATGCTACAAATAACATGTATTCAACTTGGAATTGAAATAAAATGCAGTTAGTATGATGCGCTGAGCCCGGTGCATACAAGACAAATGTATGGATGCACGCATGCATAGCATAAGGTATGCTAATTTAAATATGCTCTAATACTAACCATCAAAAGCAGGTAAGTAAAAGGGAGAAAGAAGTGGGGGTTGGAAGACATGCACGCACACACCCACACTTATTACAAATTTGCCCTCGCTCGGAGGGACCAAAAGAATAATACAAATCAATTAACCTACAAACTAATTAAATATTACAGACCACTTAATTAATTAACAAATTAACTAAGCTAAGGAAAGCTGTAAAAGGCCTCGGGAAGAGGGTCCAATGCAGGCGTGCTCGGGTTTGCTCGGAAATCCAATGCCATGCACAAGTTTGCCTCTTTTTTCCCTACTCTACTCCTTTGAAAATTGCACAAGTCCCAAGGAGCACTCTATGGACACTGTGGAACATCACCGGCTAAGACAGAACACTATCGGCCATGTCCGGATGGTCATCGGCCATTTGTAAAGCCATCGGCCAACAATGGATGGTCGGTCAGCAGTATAGATGGCCGGCTGGCCAAAGCTTCCCGCAGAACCTGTTTTGACAGCAGTAGAGGGCAAAACAAGGCATGGCAATGCATTTCAAGCAAATGTATGCACAACCACATCCCTTATCATATTTATGACTCAAAGGGGTATGGTGCTCGATTCTCGGACCACCAATCGCGCATTTCAATGCGTGATGGCCCAAGAGACCAAGTATGCATTTTTAATGTAGAATGAAATGCACATAAACAAACAATGAGCACAACCTCTATCATACTCAATTCAAGAGGCAAAGCATGCATGCCAATGTAATGCAACCTAGGCATGTGAGCTAAGTGTGCAACATGATCATGCAAACAACCAAAACCATGCGCAATAGGCACATGAACTAAACAAGTAAGCATGCAAGGCATATAACATCAATGTTAATGACACACATGCAATAACATGAAAGGAATAACACATGTAAATATGCAAAGCAACTTAACACAAGAAGCATGCCAAATGCGATGACACTTAAACATGCAACATGTTAATAGGCTAAGTACCTAAACATACAAACATGTATAGCATGCACCAACATGCCAAAGGGATGGTCTTAAACTAATTTGGACAGCTCTCTACTAGGTCCAAAACAGTGGCCAAAACGATGCAACAAAGGCATGAAAACACACAGACACAAGCATGCATGCACAAGGGCCTAAACATGGAGCATAAGCCATCAACTCTTCAAAACCTGAAAGGGATGGAAAATGCAAGTATGCAAGCATGGAACATGGACTGAAATATGGTTTCCAATGATGCCAAATCATGAGAATAGGCCAAGTAAAGCATGCTAGTGATCCACATACCCAAGGCTAGTAAGCTAGAATGCAAATAAGCTATACAAAACATGGAAAGCATGACTCCAAAGACCCAAGATAGACCTTAAGCATGTTAAAACATGACCAAAAACTTCACAAAGCTAAGCCAAAACACATGAGCATGGTAGTTTAAATGCCAGGCACATGTTAAGGCAAATCATGGCATTACAAGACATGTATGCAAGCTAAGCATGGTGTGTCTAAACCAATCAAAAATAGTGCTATATCATGGCATAATAAGCACAAATACAACTTAATACATGGCCAACATGAACCTAAAAAAGGTGCTCACACATGAGGTAAAAATGGCACATATTGAAGACAACAAGGAGAGGGGATGGCCCTCTCCTTCTTAGGACCTCAAACCACCATCCTCACCACTGAAATCTCTCAAGATTTCAGTGGTGAGGAGGCCCAAACAATGTGGTCCCGGAGCTCACCAAAAATAGCACAAAATGGGGGCCAAACAAGGCCTAAGAGGGGGTAAACGACCCCAAACACAAAAGTGGTCTTAAACAAACTTCAAGAGGAGCTCAAAATAAGACTTTTTTCAGTTCATGACAAAGCCCAAAACAGCATGCAAGATAGGCTAAAAGTGTGTGAAAAATGGGGAATAAAGAGGGTAAGAAGTTACCTTTGAAGACCAGCAAGAACCAGCAGCCTTTAGACCCGAAAATGCAACCCTCAACCTCTGAAAATCAGCTCCAAGGTGCTTAGGTTGATGATGAAGGTATTGTGCTAAGAGGTGTAGTTCAAATGGCCAAGAACTAGACCCTTTTGAACCCTCTAACACACCCAAATGTAGAGAGAGAGGGAGATATAGAGAAAGAGTGATATATATATATATATCTTATATATCAGAGTTTTTTCAACCCTTGAAATGGGAGGAGAGGCCCTCTATTTATAGAGCAAGGCAAAAGGCCTAAGCTTCCTGGAGAAGCTAAGGCAAAAGGGTCAAAGAGGGCAAGCTTCAAAGGGAAGCTAAGGTAAAGGGGCCAAGCTTCTTGGAGAAGCTAGGCAAAGGGTGCAAGCTTCTCTTGGAAGCTTAGAAGGGTTCAAGCTTCTCTAAGAAGCTAAAAAGGCCAAGCTTCTTGGAGAAGCTAAAAAAGGGTCAAGCTTCTTGGAGAAGCTAGAGCAAAGGGTTCAACCTTCTTGGAGAAGCTAGACAAAGGTTCAAAAGAAGCTAAAACCAAGGGTTCAAAAGGTTCAAGCTTCCTCAAGAAGCTAGAACCAAGGGTTCAAAAGGTTCAAGCTTCCTCAACAAGCTAAAACAGGGGTTCAAAAGGGTCAAGCCTCCCAAAAAAAAGGGCTCGGCCAGAAAAGGAGTCAATCGGCCAAATTAATGGTTGGCCGACCAAACAAAGCGCCGACTGGCCATCACTAATGGCCAGTGGCAAGAAAAGAGGGTCGGTGGCCTCAAGCCATGGCCGGTGAGGTGTTGGGGTGGCCAACAAGCCATTCCCTGCCCTCAGAAGCAAAAACACAAGTCGAGAGGTCTTGAGGCAAGGCGCGTAGCCGAAACCTCCTAGAACTCAAGACGAACACGAACAGGGATAATCATCGAGTGTTCAAACGATGACGTCCAAGGCTTGAGGATGGTCAAAAATGGGGTTTCTACAGTTAGTTATGGCCCAAAGCCGACAAAAGAGTTATGCCGACAAGAGGAGACGACATTTATCTTTTGAAGTTGGTGAGCATGTGTTTCTAAAAATCTCACCAAGGCAGGGTTTGATGAGATTTGGTAAGAGTGGTAAATTATCTCCAAGGTTCATTGGGCCTTTTGAGATCTTAGGGCGAATTGGGGAAATGGCATACCAGTTAGCTTTACCGCCACAACTTTCGGGAGTTCATAACGTATTTCGTGTAGCTATGCTTGGGAAGTATGAACCCAACCCTTCTCACGTACTTGATTGGGTTGACTTGGAGGTAGATGAGGATGCCTCTTACGAAGAACGAACGGTTCAAATATTAGATACCCGGGAGCAAGTGCTACGAGGCAAAACTATACTGTTGGTAAAGGTGTTGTGGAGACACCATGGGATTGAAGAAGCGATGTTGGAACGGGAGGCGGAAGTCCGCTCCAAGTATCCAGATTTGTTTGAAAATGTTTAAATTGCTTTTCATTGTGATATTCCCTAGCGTTTAAGGGAAATGTATTAAAATTGTTTAACACATGTCGTTTTGTGCATTGTTGTTTTAAGCACGAAGTTGTTGAGAGTTGTCGTTATTTTAGGGAAACTTCATGTTTATGAGTATTTGGAAGGTTGTTGTTAATGAGGTAACCATGATGTAATGGTGAGATTTGGTTGAGAACTAATGTTGTGATTGGAAAATGAAATAGCGAAGTTTTGATCGCTTGAAAATCCTTGTTTGGGTAGTTTGATTTAATTTTGGGGACAAAATTCTTTAAGGGAGGGAGGTTATAGCGATCCCAGTTTCGGCCTGTCATTTTGTGGTGTTCCGAATTCGTGTTTCATGGTATAATATTGTTATCCATGTCTTTACTTTCTTCCACTTTTTGAATTTGAGTATTGGGATGTTTTAGGAGTGTTTGGAACAGGTTGGTTGCAAGTGGTTCAAGTTATCGTTGTCGAGAAATTTGTCTCTTCGCTCGAGCGAGGCTTCTTGCGCTTGAGCGAGCGAGTGCGTCTGAAAAACATCTAAAGCTATGTATTTTACGCTCGAGCGACGCTTCTTGCGCTCGAGCGAGGAGACTTATTGTGTCTAGTCGCTCGAGCGACCATTCCTTCGCTCGAGCGAGCCTGTTATATTTCAATTTATAGCAACGCCGTTTTACTTCATTTTTCTGATCCCTTTTCACTCAAAAACCCTAAATCAGCTCCTTCTCTCTCTAGGGTTCGACTTCTCTCTACAAATACACCTAGATCAAAGAATCTCTTTACCCTAGTGTCATTAGGAAAAAGGTAAAGGGCTGCAAGAGCTTCATTTTGATCCAAGAAAAAATTAGTTTCATCATCTTTGAAGTTCCACCTTGTTGCTTGGGTTTTCTACATTTGAGGTAAGGATTTTCTTAGAGTTATATATATATTTTTGCAAGATTTGGATGATTTTTGAAATCATCCTTCGATAGCTTTGAAAATTGATTGTTAATTCAAGAAGTTGAGCGATTTTGAAAGTGGGTTTATCTCTTGTTCTTTTAAAATGATCTTATGGATTTTGATCTTTGTTGATTGAAGAAAAGATGATTTTGTAAAGTTTTCTTTCAAAAGATTTGAGTTGTATAGTTTTGGTGAGAAAACTTAGAATTTGGAGATTTTTTTTTAAGAAACTGAAAATCCATGAATGATATTGTTATATTTATTTTGTGTGTCAAAATAAATGGATGTTTGGAAAACCTCTTATTTATATTTATAGAAATGATGAATTTCAGGGAATATGAGAATTGTGGTTCATTTTGGAAATTATTGTTCAAAACGTTGCAATAGTCTTGAAATGACTAATTGTTGAGGGTACTTGAGAAGAGGGGATTTTGCTATTCCTTGGATATTGAATTGGAATAAAAGTATTTATATTCATCTTGTGTTATTAGCATATCAATTCATTTGATTACATTAAACTTTGAAAGTTGGTTTGAAAACATGCATTGAGAAAAGAATGTTGAGAAACAAGTTTCCATGAATTGGTTTTGGGGTAAATACGGTAATAAGTCTTGACAGGTGGTGTAGATGAAATTGAATAGGCATCGAGCCTTCCAGTTAATACTGGTAAAAATGACAGATTATAGGTGTCGAGCCTTCCAGTCAATGCTAGTAAAAATGACAAATTCGTAGTACTTATATAGTCTACTTACAGACACCAACCTAGGGATTACCAGAGTCGTATTTACCGCTCTTGAAATGAATTGTTAAGTTTTGAAGAATTGAAATTGCATGACATCATTGAACATGATGATTTTAAAGATGAAGATGTGATTTTCTTTCAAAAGGGCATAGCATGGCATGTGCATTTCATCTCTTGAGACTTGTATAAAATGTATATACTTTGTTAAGGATTTCCTACTGGGCTTTATGCTCACCTTGCGAGATTTTTGTATAAGAAAAGATGTGGTGATGCCGTTTAACTAAAGGCGAGGAAATGTGTGTTGAGATTACGCGACTCTCATTTTGCTGTGACGCTGTATGTAAGCCGAGGGCTATATGTGTGTGGGTTTGAATAACTGTTTTGTGTAACCAGGCTCAAGCCTTGAAAACTTGTAAACCCTTGGGGGTATTTATTTGTTTATTTACTTGTTGTTGGAGTAATGTATTATTGCATGAAGAACTCTTGTATCATGTAATGTAAGTTTGGAGATTTATATTCGGTTTTCCTTGAAAGAGCCATAATTGTTGTATTATCATTTTGGTTAAAAATTTGGAGCATTATAGGGACAAGAATTTCTAGGGACAGGCGATCCTTTGGCATATTTTATCTTCGGGAAATTCTAATGTACACACCCTTTAATGAGTTGTACCATATACACTTTTAGTTATATTATTTTCTTCTCTAGTTATGACTAATTTTCTTCTTTAATTATGATATTATTTTATTTATGACTGATGAGATCTTTAGTTATGTCTCATGTTATGTTTAATTATGATATATTTTTTAAATTATAACTCAAAAAATATATAATTATATTATTTTTTTAATTATAAAATACATATGATACACACTATGTTTCTCTCTATCTAAATATTTTGTTTGTCAAAACAATCATCTATCTATACTGTTATATATATGAGCACTCATATTGGTTTCTTGAAACTTTGTCTCTCTTCATTTCAAGTGTCCAATGATCTATCTAAAAAAAAAAACCTAGAGAAGAGAATGGGCCAAGACTTTAACTCAAGATCACAAATTTGATAAAGAAGGCTCTTATCACTAGAGATTATAACCAATATATGTTAAATATTTTATTTATTTTTACTTATTTAACCTGCACACGTATCGCGTGTGTCACCCACTAGTATCAATATATTTGAAGTAAGATTTCTATTGATTATGATTGGGTGCCATCTGACCTGGCCTTGCATTGCACCTCGTAGTCTATGGCCAACATTGCACGCACGCATGTTATGGTGCATGTGCATACACACTACCCTTTATTCTGCAATTCTGAAAGTTTTACATTGACAGTTGTGTCATATGTTCAGATTTTTTAAACAGGGCTGCTAAATGTCCATTTCTTTTTTCTTAGGACTCCTCTTTTTTTTTTTTTTAAATTTTATTTTATTATAATTTTATCCTAATATCAAATTTCAATTTTGTTCCCATCCCTATTCTCCTAAGTCTAACCCTAACCCTAATCCCATAATCACTTCCACTCCCGCCGACACCATTCGGCGACCAATCCACCCTCCGACCACCAACTCATCATCACTTCCATTCATACCGACATCCTCCGAAACCACCACCTAACCCCTCACCACTAGCCGTAGCCACCTTGCCCTTCTCTATCAACCCTATCTCTCACTTCTTCTTCTTCTTCTTCTTCTTCTTGGCCTTCTTCTAAAAACCCTAGGTTTTCATTCCCCTCTCGCTCTCGTAATGGATACACGATGGCAGAGTGGATTCGGTAACACAGTGATGACCAAATCTTGAATGTTCGGCAACACAATTCTGAATAAATCCTTTTGGTTCGGTAACACAGTGCTGAACATAAAGGATTTGTTCAGTTACTCAGTTCTAAACATAAAAACCTAGTTTATCCATTAATCATTGCAATAAACAAACCGATATAGCAGACGAACAAATTATCAAACCAATTCAAACAAATTCATTGACCGCAAGATGGGGAGTCAGAGCCCACAAATCTTCTTCATCGTCATTTTTCATTGTTAATGGAGATGATGGATACAGAATAGGGTGGTTGCAGCAGTGGTGATAGTCGCAGTAGTGGATCAACAGAGAGAAAGAGAGATCTAGGGTAGAAAAAGATAAATGAGATGAATCAATGAGGGATGGGGTGGTGATGGCTAACTATTGGTGAGGGATTGGGGCTAAAGGAGGGTCTCCAATGGATGATGAGGGTTGTTGGAGGAGTCACCGGAATTAAGGGTGAGATTGCCGATTGAAAAATGAAAAAAAAATTGGGGTGAGGGTATATTTGGAATTATAGTAAGGGTCCAAAGAAAAATGAGGAAGGGAACAATTTGGGTGATTCTACTTCCACCACAACTTTACCTCTTTACACCCTCCATATAAGTTTTTTTTCCCCTTCAATTTTATCCATGTGTGAAATTACCTTTAAGGACAAAACACTAAAATTAAATGTATTTTGTTATCTCATATTGATTTTCAATCTCTACTCCTCTTTTTTCCTTTCTTAATATTCTTCTTCTCTTACACATCTCTTTTCAAAAGTGAGAATCATCGTGTTTTGATCATTAAAGGAAGTAATGAATGAAGAAACGGTGGTGAAAAACCATAAAAAAAAAATGAAAAGGTGAGTTTTTTAATTTATTTAGTAGGTTTTTGTTTCGTTTTCCTGGACCAGTGTTTGACTTTCGTTTGGTGGTTTGAAATCGTACAAAATAAAATAGTCCGGCATCACATTGCCGAACATAAGTCTAGTAACCAACTACCGAATAAAAGATACATTTTCCGGTAACCCCAAACCAAATTTTTTTAATTTGTTCAACTTCTTATTATCATATATTTTCAATTTCATTTTTTTATATATTTTATTTGTTTGCCTGGAAGGATTATACATATACTCATGGCAACAACACAAGTATTGCAATATAAGTGGACCCTATTATGAATTCATTGCGAATGAGGTTTGTTTATTTTTTTTTTATTTTTTTTTTATGAATACGTTTTTTTTTTCTTATTTTTAATCTGTATTGAGTTTTATTAATAATTTGATGTATAAATGTGTTTATTATCTTTAGATTTTAAGTAGTCGTGAAGCATTAATTAAATGGGCTTCTGACTTTGGGGACAAGACTGGATTTGTCATTGTTATAAAGACATCTAATGTGGGAGACCATGGCAGAAAACTAAGACTAACACTTGCTTGTGAAATAAGTGGTTACTATAAACAATAGAAAGATCAAGGGAGAACAATTGAGGTTGACAGGTTCTAAAAAGTGTGGATGTCTATTTCTATTAAGGGGAGAAATATTACCTACAAATTACTAAGACGAATTGTGATAACATGTTTGATTGATGGATGTAAATAATGACAGATTTTATGGATGCTTTATGGATATTTGTACACTTGATGTTTTATGGATACTTTTTATGTATGATTTTATGGATGCGTGTTTGATTTATGAATTTTTTTATGGATGCTTCAAGAAAAAAGTAAATCTTTCAATGCACAGTGACGAGGACTTAGACAACTCTATTGTAGTTTGGCAACATGGCACTAGAGTAATCCCATTTGTATAACAATGTATCACTGAACAGGCACTTCACAAGTGGCCCAAATTAATTTCTTGTTATCATCCAATTAGACGGCAACAAAATGCTGGGAAAAAAAATTATTATCCGGTAACATGACACTAGAGTAATTTAAATTAATTAGCGTTGTATTACCGAATAGGCCCACCACAAATTAAAAAAATCATTGTTTGGAAGAAAGTAGCTCCATAAATTTATAGCAACAAAATGTTAGAGAGATCTATTTTTTCGGATAGCATAACACCGGAATAATGTAAATTGTTTAGTACCGTGTTACCAACATTAGTGGCGTAAAGAGATGAAATAGTTCATTTAGGGTTAGTTTTGGTAATATATTCAAGGTGTAATGAAAAATTACATTTTTTTAGTAGTGTAATGAGATGGAGTGTGTAAAGAGGTTAAATAGTGGTGTAAATAAAATCACCCAACAATTTTGATGGTGGGGATTCAAATAAGTACGGGGTCCTAGGAAGAAAGATAGGGGCATTTAACAGCACTCTTTTTATAAATACTTTTTTGTTTTTTTGTTTTTTTTTTTTTTTTCAATCTGATACCAATTTACATGGGTAGTTATGAATTTAGTATTTCTTTTTCAAATATTTCGGTCTTTTTTTATTTATAAAATATTTTAATTTTAAAATTTTAATGAGATATTTATTCATAAATTTCTTTTTACCTACTTATGTTAAGTCCAAATTATTTTTTTATATTCTAATAAGCCATATGGGAGACATAGTTACCAAAATATCCATAATAATAATAGGGTGAAATGCACATTAATATTCACATTGACAGTGTGAATATTCCATGATATGAACATTCACACTATTAACGTGAACATTTACATTGTCAAATTCATTTAATGTAAATGTTCACATTACCAAATTACTAAGGATTTAAAAAATATTTATAAGGGTAAAATTGTTCATAAAATACTTTAAATATGAGAATTAAGATTTGATGGATTAAATATCTAAAATAATAAGACTTATTAGAATATAAGAATATCTTATGAACTAATTGATATATAAGTATTTGAAAGTGGATATTCTAATAAAATTTTTTTGTATCATTAATGTAAAAACTCACTTAAAAAATTGCACTCTTAATCTCCAAAATTTGTAGTATGTGTCATTTTAATCTTCAAAATTACATATTTACTTCTAATCTTAACGGCACCTATTAATAGAGTCAGGTTTAGGAACCAAATAGAAATACTTTTTATTGAAGGCTGAATTAACACTATTTAAATATTAAAAATCATAATAGCATAACTCATACTTTTGGAGACTCATATTATAATTAAAAAAAAAAAAAAAAACTTGGTCATGGTTCCAATTTTTAGGAAGCCCATCTCTTATAGTTAAGGCCCATACAGCTTTTTGAAAATAAAAAAAGAGGAGTAATTGAGACCCCTCCAATCATCATCTTTACCATCTCTATATATACGTGGCGGGTGGAAATTGGAAAAAAAAAAAATGAATAATCAAAAAGAGTGGGGGTTAAAAAGGGTACTTCCTTGAAGAAGTCCAACTCATTTTCCCAAAAAAAAATGACGCATCCAGATAAAGTAGACCTATTCGATAAGAAAGCCTCAATCTTTTGGGACCTGGAAGTTACATTTACAATAAATTATCAATAGGTTTTTGGGAAACGGAGGTTCTAATAAGTGGATTTATTATTTAATAGATTTTATGATAATTAATAATATTTTTTATTAAATACAATTACAAAAATGTCACTAATTGTTAATTTTTAGCGACAATATGAAAATTGTCACAAAAAAATATCACTAATTATAAATTTTAGCGACAATTTAAAAAAAATCGTCACAAAAAAATGTCATTAATTTACAACTTTTGGCAACAATTTGAAAAATTCGTTACAGAAAAATGTCACTAATTGTTAGTTTTAGCGACAATTTATAAAAACCATCACAACAAAAAGTCACTAATTATCAATTTTTAGCGACATATGTAAAAAATTGTCACAAAAAAATTATTTTTAGCGACGATTTTATCAACACTTATTTTCAATAGAACTTTATGGGAATTAAGTCTAACTATTAGGACCTGTTGTTAGTTTACCCTAGGTTCTAATACTTAAATTTAATTTTTATCAAATCCTATTAAAAATAAGTCATAGTAAAATCGTTATTAAAAATAATTTTTATAACAATTTTTTACATATGTTGCTAAAATTTGACAATTAGTGATTCTTTTTGTCACGATTTTTATAAAATTGTTGCTAAAACTTACAATTAGTGATTTTTTTTGTGATAAATTTTGTAAACTGTCACTATAAGTTAAACATTAGTGGCTTTTTTTTTTAAATTATCGCTAAAACTTATAATTAGTGACATTTTTTGTAATAAAATTTTCAAACTGTCATTGAAAATTAATGATTAGTTATGTTTTTTTTAAATAATATTTGATAAAAAAATGCCATTAATTCTCATGTAACTTATTAGATAATAAACCCATCTATTAGGACCTACAAGTAAGTCTCCCATATATTTAAAACCCCATATAATTTCTCTTTTTTTTTAAAAAAGACAAGAAAAAAATACTCTAATCTAGATTTTCTTAAAAAAATCAAAATCATTTACACTAGCTGACTTAAAAAAAATACTATATATTGTAGTCTTTACTTTTATGAGTAGCTTTAAGTTCTTGTATTTGGCTTCTTTTTATTTATTTATTTATTTATTATGCAAAGTTGAATAATGTAATTTTAAATTACATATGGATTTATTACACTCTCTATCTCTAAACTGTCGTCAAATTGTCTAAATCCTTAAAGTATATAAATCAAATTCTATTTAATTCCTAAATTATTGATTGAATCTATTAAGTCCTAAAGTATTTAATTCAAATATATTTAGTCTCTGAAAATATTACAAATATATATATATATATATATATATCTTCACATAAGTATTCTAAGTTAGTAAAAGACCGTACTCAGTTAAGATTTTATTCTAGAAAAATCATAAAAATATATTTTATCTTTAAAAAGTATTTTATTTTGCTGTGTATTTAAGTTAGTATCCGACTTTGGTTTCTTAGTCTTGCTAATAAAATTATAAAGTATTAGATATACTAAAAAAAGTAGAATTGGATAATTTAAATAATAACATTTTGCTACAAATAATAATAAAATAGAGTAATATATTAATTAATTTATAAAAAGGAACTTAGCGAAAAACCTAAAGACAATCAATTCAAAATTATAAGCAAAATATGGCATATAATAATGGATAAAAGCAATCAAATAGTTATTATTTAAGATAAATAATAAAATATTATAAATAATTATCCTTACCCTTATAAAGAGAATTTATGAGAAGAATTGATGCCTACTTTTCAAGGATAAAATAAAAATTTAAGACTTTTTTGAAACACAATTTTAACTAGATAGCGTCTTTTCTTAATTTATAATATTTATGAGTTTATATTTATTTTTGTAATCTTTCTAGGAATTAAGCAGGTTTGAATTAAATATTTTGGAAATT
Source organism: Camellia lanceoleosa (assembly GCA_025200525.1). Classification (NCBI taxonomy): domain Eukaryota; kingdom Viridiplantae; phylum Streptophyta; class Magnoliopsida; order Ericales; family Theaceae; genus Camellia; species Camellia lanceoleosa. The sequence continues at coordinate 70,404,950 of CM045767.1, read as the reverse complement.
AATATAGTCAATCGATAATTTAGGGATAAAATAGGCTTTGATTTATATATACTTTAAGAATTTAATAGAGCCAATCGATAGTTCAAAACTTAATAGACAATTTGACGATAATTACATAATTCAAAATTTGTGAATTTATAAATTACGTTACGAATGAAATAATTCTAAAAGGCCAAATTTAAGACGACAAAACAGGCTTGCGTGTTTTGGCCTTTAGATAAACAAACATGATTGGTGCCCCGAATATAGGGGCACTAATGCCCCGAAACTGCCAAAAATAGAAAAAAAAAAAAAAAACAGTCAAGGCAAAAGAAAAAAAAAAAAAAAAAAAAAAAAAAAAAACCAAAAATGGAAAATTCGGGGCTTTCGAGCTCACCTTTTTCGAGCTAAAAGGTTTTTCCCTTAGATAAATTACATTAATTCTGGCAAATGTAACATAAAGTAGGAAGAAAGAAGGTTTGTTTTGAGTGATATATTAGTGCTAGTTTTGAAGGAATGGTAGTTCCTCAAAAGCATTCAAGTGTCATAGAGGTGGAACGACCTAGCCAAGTGTGGCCAATCAAGTGTAAGAAATTTTCGGTTTCTAAGGGATTAAATAAAGCATGAATAGTGTTGATTAGGATGGCAATGGATAACTTATCTTGTGAGTATCCATGGAGACCCAACCAAAATATATGGATTTTTTCTTTTTTTTTTCTTATTCATTGGGTAGAGTAAGTAATATTCTTTAAATATCCATAGGGGATAGGTTAGGGATGGGTACCCACTAATTTCTCCATATTTATTATTATTATTATTATTATTATTATTATTATTTTTTAAGGATTCACAATCAAAACTAAATATATATTCAATCTTTTTTCTTTTATTTATTTATTTATTTTTTCATGTTCACAATCAACTTTTTTTTTTTTTTTTTTTAAAGATCCACAACCAAAGCTAAATATAACTCCAATCTCTTTTTTTTATTATTTTTTTTAATTTTTAAGGTTCACAACCATTTTTTTAAAAAATTTTAAGATTCACAATCAAAGCTAAATATACATTCAATTTTTTTTTCTTTTGATTTATTTATTTATTTTTATTTTTTTCTAAGGTTCACAACCTTTTTTTTTTTTTTTAAAGATTTACAACCCAAACTAAATATACATTCAATCTTATTTTATTTTATTTGGCTCAACAATAAAATCAAATACACATTAATTAACATTGTCACATTATTCTTATCAAATTTTAGACATATCTAGAATTTTTTAAATTTATTTAAAAAAATTAAGGACACTGTTTAGTGCAGGTTTCGGTTTGCTTTTCTATGTTATTTTATTTTGTTATGTATTGTAATTTTCAAAATGGTTTGCTTGTTCTGAAATTTCAATTAACGAGTATGAATCTATTTATTTTATGTTGTCACAGAATTTATACAACATATATATATATATATGTATATATATGAATGTATTTGAAAATAAAGAAATTGTAGAGAATCGAAACAAGCATGAGTCGTGATTGGTTAGAAAGCATGGGTACAAAGATTTATTTGCTGGAAAAACAAAAAGGAAATACAAAGTCTTACTAAATAATTTTTTTAAAAATAAAAGAATTTTTCTTAGTTATGAACAGATTTAACTGAAATCAGCTTGTTTCCCAGTGTTATGCTTCATTTATTTAGATAGAAAATATTTTTTAATGAAAAATATTTTTTATAAAAAAATTAAAAATATATTTTTTTTGTACTTGGTGGTGGTGGTGATGGAACGAAGGTGAAAGTAGAAATTGTGACATAGTGGTGGGGTGATGGTGGCAGTGATGATGGTAGTGGCTATGGTGATGGTAGTGTGATAGTGAAGGTGAGAATAGTGGTGATGTTGTGAAATTAGTAAAAATTTAATTGAAAAAACATTTTTTTGTTTTTTAATAGTAACAAACAACAAAATTCATGGGGGACTAAAGGAAGAAGATGGAGGATGGATTGGGTGTGGTAAGGCATAGATATCTTAAAATGAGTGGTTCAGATTTGTTAAAAGGTATAATTAGATTTTGGATAAATTAAAATGAATGGTTCAAATTTGCTAAGAAAAAAATGGCTTAATGTCTAAAATGTCCGTGGCTAAGAGATCAATAAATAATTCCTTGTTTATGCCCTAATGCAATTTAATATGGGTCTTATAACACTTTCTTCAAATAGGTATGGGTCTTATAACACTTTCTTCAAATAGGTTCTTATAACATTGTAAAAAGGTTCTTATAACATGTAGAAGAAAGAGTGAGAGTGAGAGTGAGAGTGAGAGAGAGAGAGAGACATTGTTGTAATTTTTTTTTTAATCTTCCACGTTCTTCCATATTTTTTTTTCCAATTACTAAAACTTATTTGATTGTCTCAAAATTATATATTTGATTATTATAAAACAAACTTTTTAATTAATTAATTAATGTGGATTTAATTTTGTTGTTGAACCAAATAAAATAAAATAAGATTAAATATATATTTAGCTTTTGTTGTGAACCTTAAAAAAATAAAAATAAAATAAAATAATAAGTTGTTAACATTAAATATATTAAAAAAGAAAGAAAAAAAGATTGAAGGTATATTTAGCTAAAACCTTAAAAAAAAAAAAATAAAAAATAAAAAAAAAAAAAAAAGAAGAAGAAGAAGAAGAAGAAGAAGAAGAAGAAAAGAAAAGTTGTTAATATTAAATATATTAAAAAAGAAAGAAAAAAGATTGAAGGTATATTTAGCTTTTGTTGTGAACTTTTAAAAAAAAAAAAAAAGTTGTTAACATTAAATATATTAAAAAAGAAAGAAAAAAGATTGAAGGTATATTTAGTTGTTGTTGTGAACCTTAAAAAAAAAAAAGAAAAAAAAAAGTGGTTGTTAACATTAAATATAAAAAATAAAAATGGGGATTAAAGTGGGTTGGAAAAAATCCAAACCCATTAAGAAATGGAGAGGGTACCCATGGGGAATGAGGAATTAATACCCATCCCATTAACTCACATTGCCATCCCTAGTGTTGATTAGATCCATTAATTAAATTGTGTCCATACAGAAATATGATTGGATCATGGACATAACTTTAATAGTACATATTTTGATGATGATGATATGAAGTTTTAGAAAGTTGGTAAAAAAATAATTTTTTTATTTTTTTGTATCAAAAAAGCTAGCTTTTTTTTTTTTTTTTTTGTGACTTTTTTTGTGTAAAAAAGCTAAAAAGCTAGCTTTTTTAGCTTCTTCCCAATATAAGCTAAATCATATGAGTTCGGTTCTACTTGTAATTCCATTTATTTACAACACTTAAATATGGAATTAGAGTTTTATGAATGGGTGTTGCTAAATGCCCCTATTTACTTTGGATCTTCCACTTTTTTGAACTCCCACTCACATAATTGAAACCCTTTTCTTTTCTCTTTGAAACCCCACCTTAATACTAATTATACCCTATCCTTTGGACTCCCCAACTTTTCTTCTTCTAGCAAACGCTTCCATAACCAGCAGCCTTTTATTGTCAGTGACCTTCCTTTCAGTGACCTCCACCCTCGTTCACCGGAGCCCTCTACCCTCGACGGCCACCCCAATTGTTTCGATTTGCTCATAAGCAGTTATGAAAATGCAAAATGAGACAAGCCAATGAATCAATTTTCAAAACCCACTTCGATTTTGCCTCAAAACATTGGATTTCTTTCTCCAGAGAACACCTTGGAAAAAAACATCACAAATATCAACAAGGGTACCCACAAAAACCCTAAATACAGTTGCAAGGATTTCCAATACAGTCTTAATGAGACCCAATTTCAAGGGTTTGTTGAATACCTCTCAAAGGGATTAAACAAAGCACATCCCATTGAAGGTGATGAAGATATTCTTTGAGGATTCGAAATATGATGTGGAGAATGAAAATGGCGAAGGCAAGACCATCATGGGCCATGGCTATGTAGAGAGCGAGGCATACCTGATGGTCGCCGCAAAGGAACTCCAACTGCGGAGTTGGATGTCAATGAGGAGGGTAGTGGGTGGGTCTAAGGAGATGGTAGGATTAGGATTAGGGTTATGGTTTGGGAAATTAGGGTTAGAAGGTTAGGAATGAGGGGAAAAATGGAACTTCATGTTTGGACGAAATTGAAAAAAAAAATTAGAAAAAAGAGATGGGGGTCCTAAGAAAAAAGGTAGGGGTAAATAACCACCCTTTATGAATATGTAGTTAAGGTTCCCACTCGAAAACTTAGCCTCTATATCATATATTTCCAATCATAATGTGAAAGATGACTAGAGTAGGTTTTTGGAGAAATGTAACCTCCAATATCATATTTTTCCAATTATAATGTCAACAATGATAGAGACCCCTACAAAACACAACCCCCAAAATAATCTGAACCATTCATGTCACTGTCAGACATAACTTTAAAAAAAAATTTAAACACATCAATGGTCAATACATCAGTGGGGGTCATGGGGGTCCTCTTTTGTGGGGGTCTCAAACATTTTCCTTATAATGAGAAAGACAACTAGAACAAGGATTTTGAAGCGAAAGACAACAACCACCTAGGATCTACTTTTTGGATTACTTCCATCAATAGCATCAAGTATAATCTATTATTATTATTTTCTTCTCTTGATTTCACTTGATAATTTTGAATTTGAATTTTTATTAAAATCCTACACACAAACGTGTCTCCTGCCCGGCCCACCCAACACCAGGCTGAGCGCAAGTTCGGTGATTAGAGCTCAATATGTTTTTTTTATAGAAAAATTCTTTTTATTTTTTATTTGAATTTTTTTGGATTTTATTTTTTCTTTTGAACAGAGGTGACTATAATAATCAAGCAGGGGCCTTTGATTCCTCTAGGAAATCACAAACCTTTGCCAGTTTTAAAGAGTTGCAACCTCTCTTAATAGTCTCTATGATGGCTATAAAAAAGTTGTCACTCGCTTTTCCAATTCATTCAATTTTCGCTAATTCTTCCTGCATATATTCCGCATATGTAATAACCCTCACACTGTCCTAACCATACTCATATGTATTTATATGATTTTGTTCTGTTAAGCTTGCATTTCAGATCTTGTTTTTGTTTTGCTTAAGTGTTATTTGCATGCTTTGTTCCTTGTTTGGTGTGTAGTTAGCCTAGACTAATCCAAGCTGAGGTCACCTTAAGCCTAGAACTACCTTGGAACCCTTTTCTGGTTGGCCTCCACCCCCGCCCTAACATGTTGGCCTAGATGTGTATTATCTAGGCTGAGATGTTACCCTTGAACCCAAGTAATCTTGCTCCTGGACTGGTACGACCTAGGCCAAGGTGTGGCACAGCTAGGCCAAGTGTTGTCCTTTCTAGCCGAGGTCATTGTCCTTTGCTTGCCGAAGCCTTGTTATTAGCCGATGTCACTACTTGCCGGAGTGCCCTTGTCGCCTAGCTTGTTGAACACACTTTGTCATAGCCTTGTCTTTTCACTCAGTCACCTTTTTTAGTAGAACCAACCAGCTGTTGCCACGTGCCCCTGCAGAGGGTTAAGTCAGTCGACAGACCTAGAAAATATACATTTTTGTATCATATCTTTGCCTTGTAGAGAGAGAGAAGCTCTAGGAAGAAGAAGAAGTTTTAGAGTGAGAGAGAGTAGGCCTTCGAGCTTGATTCCTAGAGATCAAACTGTTAGATTCGTGTATTGAGGTTAGATTCTTGATTTACTCTTGTTGTTCTTTATGTTCATCTAACTGCATTGCATGATCTAGCATGATTCATAAGCCATGCATTGATTTAAAGTTTGGTTCTAGAAAGAGAAAATGGTGTTCTTGGGTTCTTAAAAGAAAAACCTTGTTTGATTCGAAAGTTTGTAACAAGTTCCATGTTTTTTGTGTTTGTTTTCATAAGATCTTCAAGTATGGGTACCTAGGCCCATGTTTTCGAACTCATAGCATGAAAATCCCAGATTTTGAAATAACAAGTTGTGATTGAGCATTCATGTTTTTCATGTTCTTCAGTAGAGGGAAACCCAGATTTTTTCGACTTTATGTCCTTGAATGTGGCCCTCGAGACCACACCTCGGCGGGGAGGTGTGGAACCTGGGCCTAGACCTGGTTGGTGCCCAGCATGTTTTTCCGAGATGAGAAACGGTGTTTCATTTTGATTTGACTTAGTTTTTGAAGAATGCCGAGATCATCTGTATGCATGTGAAACTTGTTTGAAAGTGCATTCAACAGACTTTGCCATGTGTTTGTAGGACTTGGACTTGCCTTGACTCCGACGTTTGAAGAACTATGTGAGTGGTATTTTTAATAAAGCTATGTTACAATGTTTTGATAAAAGCCTTGTTCTGCTTTGTTTTGGAAAGTATTTGTAAGCATGAATGATTATTCCTATTTTGTATATCAAGTATTATATCTTGTTTTGATGACATTCTTGGAAGTCCGTACATGCTAGGGGACTATAAGCATTTATAGTACAAAATTTGGAAGTCTGTACATGCTAGGGGACTATAAGCATTTGTAGCACAAAATTTGGAAGTCCGTACGTGCTAGGGGACTCTAAGCATTTGTAGCACAAGTCCTTTGTGCCAGGGGACTATAATGCAACTGCACCATTGATTTGAGATATCTCCCTTGTCTTGCCTTGTCTTGCCACTGACGGTTTACCGCGTGGGTTTGTTTGTTCGAATGTCATTACTTGTAATATATTGATACTAATAAGCATCCCTTGAAGCTTGAAAGATTTGCTAGATGGACTTGGTTCATCCCTTGATTTGCACTAATTATGTTATGTATTGTTTGATAAAGATCTTGAATATCAGTCATGCAAACCCCTTTATTATTCATACCATTCACTGAGTATCCAAGCTCACCCCTCTCTATATATATGTAGGTGACGAGCAGGATAGCGGTGACGTCTAGATGTACTTGCCACTTGTTTTGGATTTTGCACTTTTGCAGTATCTTGAAGATCATGCTTCTTAGTTGTATTTCACTGTATTTTGTATTTGATGGCTGAGAAGCCTTTTGGTCAAGATGTATTTTTGTACTTCGTTTTGTTGTATTAAAGCTATGTAAAGATGTATGCCATTCCATTTGACTTATGCACTGCTCTTATGGACTACTTAGCTATTAATTTATTGCTTCCGCATTTGTAAGCCCCATATGTGTACTCTGTTTGTGTGTGAATTTTGAAAATTGGCCTTCGGTAATCTCGGATTACTGGCCATCACGGCACCATTCTACTAGGGGCGGAATGGAGTCGTGACAGATTGGTATCAGAGCCCAGGTTTCTTACAGTACGTTATTCACACACCTTGAGTCCTAAAGAGCATAGGATTTCCCTTAGAAAGATGTTAGGATTGCATTATATTACTTGCTATTTGACAAGGCGTGCATCATCTCGGCATGACCATTTGTTATTTGCATACACGATTCCTGGTCCAGTTTGTTTTAAAGTTGCATTTTGCATACTCATAGCATCATGAGGAGAGGTAGACCACCAGTTGGCCGAGATCAATCAGAGGATAAACTGGACAGACTAGAAAGACGAGTTGAAGGTTTAACCCATGAGTTGAGACAAATGAGGCAACAGAATGCTAGTGCTACATCTACCCAGGCCGAACAGACGAATGGTCGACATGCAGCTCTGCCTCCACCTCCTCCAGTGCCACAAGTTCCTCCGCAGCCAGCCTTGTATGGGGACGGCACGATCACCTTGATTAGGGAGTTTAAGAAGATGAAACCGCCGAGATTCTCTGGGGGTACAAAGCCGATGAAGGCCGAGGCGTGGGTTTTGGAAATGGAGAAGCTGTTCGAGATCTTTCCCAGCACCGACTTTCAGAATGTGACATTGGCTGCATTCATTTTAGATGACGACGCTCGAAGATGGTGGATGATGATCAAAGAAGCTAATCCTAGTTTAACTTGGGCAAGATTTTTGGAGCTATTTTACAACAAGCATTTTCCCCTTAGCGTCCGAGACCGCAAGACCATGGAGTTTCAGGCTCTGACGCAAGGCAACAAGACAGTGGCAGAATACGACCGTGCTTTTTACCGAATTAGCAAGATACGCGCCTCATATGGTCAGTGACGAATATAGGAAAGCTAAGAAGTTTGAAAGTGGACTGCGTGGGCCGATACAGGATCGAGTCAACATGCTCAATATGCTGACTTACGCCGAAGTGTTAGACAAGGCCATTCTGGTAGAAGCTAACTTAAACCGATATTAGAATTTAGGAGAGAGTCAGAGGAAGAGACAGAACTATGAGAGTCGCCGAATGCTGTTTAATGCCAAGAAGAAGACGAACATGGGCAGTTCCAGCAACTCAAATCGGGATGGTAATGCTAAGCCGACGTGTGCGAGTTGTGGGAAGCCGCATCTCGGGGTTTGTCGTTGGGCGACAGGAGCCTACTTTGAATGTGGCGAGATAGGTCACCGTGTGAAGGACTGTCCGAAGACAAAGATTGATGATGGCAAGAAAGATAGGAGCACCTCGGGCTCTACACACCGAAGCAACGTCGGAAGAACACAGATGAGATAGGGCAGAGTTTTTGCTCTAGTGCCAGGAGACACCCAGAATACTGAAACAGTAGTATCAGGTATACTCTCAATTTTCTCTCAAGTTGCATACATCTTGATTGATTCGGGCTCTACACATTCATTTGTATCTGTTAAATTTGCCGAGAAGTTGAATAGACCATTAGAATCCCTCGATTATGTGCTATCTGTATCTACTCCATCTAGGGGAACTATGATTATTACATCCATATATAGGGCGTGTGTTGTGGTGATTGAGGGTGTAGAATTATTAGTTGATTTGATGCCATTAAGCATGACTCACTTCGATGTTATATTGGGTATGGACTGGTTAGTAACGAATCATGCATCTATTAATTGTGTTTCGAAGAATGTCACACTGAAACCCCCAAACCAAGCCGAGGTTATTTTCCAGGGTAAAGGGGTAGTGTCCCTACCTTACTTGATTTCGTCCATTAAGGCCTATAAGCTAATTCAGAAAGGGTGTCAAGGCTACTTGTGTAGTATACTGAGTGATCAGAATGGAAATGTTAATTTAGCCGACATCCCAGTTGTTATCTTTCCAAACAAATTGCCTGGCCACTTAGTCGATAGAGAAATAGAGTTTACTGTTGATATCATGTTGGGAACACAGCCAATCTCCAAAACACCCTATAGAATGGCCCCGGCTAAACTTAGGGAATTGAAACAGCAATTACAAGAATTGTTGGATAAGGGATTCATTAGGCCGAGCACTTCACCATGGGGAGCACCCATTTTATTTGTTAAGAAAAAGGATGGCACACTTCGTCTTTGCATTGATTACAGAGAACTTAATAAGGTAATCATTAAGAACAAGTACCCATTGCCTAGGATTGATGATTTGCTTGATCAACTACAAGGAGTATGAGTCTTTTCTAAGATTGACCTTAGGTCGGGCTACCATCAGCTGAAAGTTAAAGCCGAGGATGTTGAGAAGACTGCTTTTCGGACAAGGTATGGCCACTACGAATTTTTGGTAATGCCTTTTGGAGTGACCAATGCGCCTGCAGCATTCATGGATTTGATTAACAGAGTCTTTAAGCCGTATCTAGATGAGTTCGTAGTTGTTCTCATTGACGACATATTGATCTACTCCAAGAGTACAATTGAGCACGAGAATCATTTGAGACTTTCCCTGCAAATCTTGGGAGACCGGAAGTTGTACGCTAAGTTGAGCAAGTGTGAGTTTTGGCTTTTCAGCATTTCATTTCTAGGGCATGTGATTAATAAAGAGGGTATCTCAGTTGATCCCAGTAAGATTGAAGCCATTGTGAATTAGCCGACGCTGACCAACGTATCCGAGGTTCGTAGTTTTCTGGGCTTGGCAGGTTATTATAGAAAGTTCGTGAAGGACTTCTCAAGGATTGCAGTACCATTAACATAGCTAACTAAGAAGGGAACGGCATATGAATGGACTGATGATAGAGAGTCAGCCTTCCAAGAGTTGAAGACGAGGTTAGTTACAGCACCAGTTCTTGTACTTCCATCAGGTAATGAGGAATTTCAAATTTATAGCGATGCTTCACATAAGGGTTTGGGTTGTGTATTAATGCAAGGGGGTAAAGTCATAGCATATGCATCTCGTCAGTTGAAACCTCATGAAAAGAACTATCCTACCCATGACCTAGAACTTGCAGCCGTGGTGTTCGCTTTGAAGATTTGGCGTCATTACTTGTATGGAGCCTCTTGCCAAGTTTTTACAGATCACAAGAGCTTGAAGTACTTGTTCACTCAAAAGGAACTAAATTTGAGGTAGAGAAGATGGCTTGAATTGTTAAATGACTACGACATGCAGATCCAGTATCACCCAGGTAAAGCAAACTCGATAGCTGACGCATTGAGTAGGAAGTTAGTGGGAAGTCTGGCATGCTTGACCATGATTTCAGTAGAGCCGACTATCATTGGGGAGGTAAAAGCAAGGCAAATGGAGGATGAATTCTTGAAGAAGGTAGCCGACGAGATTATCACCAGGCCGAGGTCAGGTTACACCTTTGAGAATGGAGTGCTTAAGTTTGGAGGAAGATTATACGTGGCCGACGTCCCAGAGTTGAAAGGGAAGATTTTGCAAGACTCTTATGGATCCAGATTTACTGTTCACCCAAGGAACACCAAGATGTATCAAGACGTGAAGTAGACCTTTTGGTGGCCGAACATGAAGAGAGAAATAGCCGAGTTCGTGTCCCAGTGCTTGTATTGTCAACAAGTGAAAGCAGAACATCAGAGACCAGCAGGGCTTCTTCAATCTTTGCCGATTCCTAAGTGGAAATGGGAACACATCTCCATGGACTTTGTGATTGGTTTGCCGAAGACACAAAAAGGGATGGATTCGATTTGGGTTGTAATCGACAGATTAACTAAGTCAGCACACTTTTTGCCTACTAAGACTTCGTTTAATGCTAATCGACTTGCTGTATTGTATATGAACGAGATTGTTAGACTTCATGGTGTGCTGATGTCCATGGTGTCAGACCGGGATCCAAAGTTTGTTTCTAGATTTTGGCAGAGTTTACAAAGGGCTCTGGGGACCGAGTTGAGGTTTAGCACAGCTTTTCATCCCCAGACCGATGGCCAAACAGAGAGGACAATTTAGACACTTGAAGATATGCTTAGACTATGTGTATTGGACTTCAAAGGAAGTTGGGAAGTGCATTTGCCATTAGTAGAATTCGCTTACAACAACAGTTATCAAACTAGCATTGGCATGGCGTCGTATGAGGCTTTGTATGGAAGGAAGTGCAGATCGCCGATATGTTGGACCGAGGTAGGAGATAAAGCTTGGATCGGCCCCGATCTAGTTTAAAGGACAACTGAAAAGATCAAGCTTATCCAGCAGAGAATTAGGACTGCTCAGAGTCGACAAAAGAGTTACGCCGACCAGAGAAGGAATGAGTTAGAGTTTGAAGTTGGGGATCATGTATTCTTGAAAGTTTCGCCAATGAAAGGAGTTTCCAGATTTGGGAAGAAAGGTAAGTTAGCACCTCGTTACATTGGGCCATTTGAAATCCTTGAGAAGGTTAACTCGGTTGCCTACAGACTTGCTTTGCCACCGGGATTAAGTCAAGTCCACAATGTGTTTCATATTTCGGTGTTGAGTAAATATATTCGGAATCCACTGCACGTGATTGATCATTTTGGGATTGTGGTTGCTGAGGATTTAGTCTATGAAGAGAAGCCGATGTGTATTATTGATAGACAAGTGAGACAATTGAGAAATAAGGCAATACCGATGGTGAAAATTGAATGGAAAGAGCATTACGACAAGGATGCTACATGGGAAATGGAAGAAGAAATGAAAGTCCGATATCCGGAGTTATTCTCGAATCAAGGTAACTCAAGTTTGGGGACCAAACTTTTTTAAGGGGGGTAGGATGTAATAACCCTCACACTGTCCTAACCATACTCATATGTATTTATATGATTTTGTCCTATTAAGCTTGCATTTCAGATCTTGTCTTTGTTTTGCTTAAGTGTTATTTGCATGCTTTGTTCCTTGTTTGGTGTGTGGTTAGCCTAGACTAATCCAAGCCGAGGTCACCTTAAGCCTAGAACTACCTTGGAACCCTTTTTCTGGTTGGCCTCCACCCCTGCCCTAACATGTTGGCCTAGATGTGTATTATCAAGGCCGAGATGTTACCCTTGAACCCAAGTGATCTTGCTTCTGGACTGGTACGACCTAGGCTGAGGTGTGGTACAGCTAGGCCAAGTGTTGTCCTTTCTAGTCGAGGTCATTGTCCTTTGTTTGCCGAGGCCTTGTTATTAGCCGATGTCACTACTTGCTGGAGTGCCCTTGCCGCCTAGCTTGTTGAACACACTTTGTCATAGCCTTGTCTTTTCACTCAGTCACCATTTTTAGTAGAACCAACCAGTTGTTGCCACGTGCCCCTGCAGAGGGTTAAGTCAGTCGACAGACCTAGAAAATATACATTTTTGTATCATATCTTTGCCTTGTAGAGAGAGAGAAGCTCTAGGAAGAAGAAGAAGTTTTAGAGTGAGAGAGAGTAGGCTTTCGAGCTTGATTCCTGGAGATCAAACCGTTAGATTCGTGTATTGAGGTTAGATTCTTGATTTACTCTTGTTGTTCTTTATGTTCATCTAACTGCATTGCATGATCTAGCATGATTCATGAGCCATGCATTGAATTAAGGTTTGGTTCTAGAAAGAGAAAATGGTGTTCTTGGGTTCTTAAAAGAAAAGCCTTGTTTGATCCGAAAGTTTGTAACAAGTTCTATGTTTTTTGTGTTTGTTTTCATAAGATCTTCAAGTATGGGTACCCAGGCCCATGTTTTCGAACTCATTGTATGAAAATCCCAGATTTTGAAATAGCAAGTTGTGATTGAGCATTTATGTTTTTCATGTTCATGTTCTTCATGTTCTTCAGCAGAGGGAAACCCAGATTTTTCCGACTTCATATCCTTGAATGTGGCCCTTGGGACCACACCTCGGCGGGGAGGTGTGGAACCTCGGCCTAGACCTGGTTAGTGTCCTGCATGTTTTCCCGAGATGAGAAACGGTGTTTCATTTTGATTTGACTTAGTTTTTGAAGAATGCCGAGATCATCTATATGCATGTGAAACTTGTTTGAAAGTGCATTCAACTGACTTTGCATGTGTTTGTAGGACTTGGATTTGCCTTGACCCTGACGTTTGAAGAACTATGTGAGTGGTATTTTTAATAAAGCTATGTTACAATGTTTTGATAAAAGCCTTATTTTGCTTTGTTTTGGAAAGTATTTGTAAGCATGAATGATTATTCCTATTTTGTATATCAAGTATTATATCTTGTTTTGATGACATTCTTGGAAGTTCGTACGTGCTAGAGGACTATAAGCATTTGTAGCACAAAATTTGGAAGTCCGTACGTGCTAGGGGACTCTAAGCATTTGTAGCACAAGTCCTTTGTGCCAGGGGACTATAATACAACTGCACCATTGATTTGAGATATCTCCCTTGTCTTGCAACTGACGATTTACCGCTTGGGTTTGTTTGTTTGAATGTCATCACTTGTACGATATTGATACTAATAAGCATCCCTTGAAGCTTGAAAGATTTGCTAGATGGACTTGGTTCATCCCTTGATTTGCACTAATTATGTTATGTATCGTTTGATAAAGATCTTGAATATCAGTCATGCAAACCCCTTTATTATTCATACCATTCACTGAGTATCCAAGCTCACCCCTCTCTATATATATGTAGGTGACGAGCAGGACGGCGGTGACGCCTAGATGTACATGCCACTTGTTTTGGATTTTGCACTTTTGCAGCATCTTGAAGATCATGCTTCTTAGTTGTATTTCACTGTATTTTGTATTTGATGGCTGAGAAGCCTTTTGGTCAAGATGTATTTTTGTACTTCGTTTTGTTGTATTAAAGCTATGTAAAGATGTATGCCATTCCATTTGACTTATGCACTGCTCTTATGGACTACTTAGCTATTAATTTATTGCTTCCGCATTTGTAAGCCCCATACGTGTACTCTGTTTGTGTGTGAATTTTAAAAATTGGCCTTCGGTAATCTCGGATTACTGGCCATCACGGCACCATTCTACTAGGGACGGAATAGGGTCGCGACAACATACTAAGTTTTTGAGAGTACATAACATAGTTTTTGATTTACTAGGCAAATTGATTGTAATGTTGCTTCAATTTATGAATAGATCATTTCATTCTAAGAGATGAAATTCATAGATTCATAAGTACCAGTGCGAGTGACAAATCTGTTTTAAGAAGACAGTATCAAGCACTTACCCTGATCTAAGGCCAAGTTTGGCATCTCTCAAAAAAGTCAAAAAGTCAAAAAGTTACTCAAAAAGTTAAAAAGTTATCACTATTCACAAAAAAATATTAAAAAATTAATTTTAGACACAAAAATACAACTCATCAATCACAATAATTTAGATCTGTGCTGCGGTTCAAAAGGAAAATTACACAGTTGGAGTGCAATTTTAACACACTGCTGTTCGGCCCGTGGGGGCCCATCATGGGTCCCATTTTGATAATCTGAATCGTTCAATGTGTAGAACTCGTCGAGTACTATATGTCTGTAAAAAATCACATTGATCGGATATATGATCAATCAGTTTTGTATAAAAAAATGATGGTGTTACAGTTAACGGTTGAAAAAAAAACGAATCTGATTAGATAGCTATCGATATCCGATCAACATGATATTTCACAAGCATATAGTACTCGACGAATGCTATTAAAATAGGACTCGTGATACCAGCCAAACAGCACCGTCCAGTGAAATGCCTAAAAAGTAAACAATTACTTCTTACCATCTATTCAACCTGCGCATGAAGGACAGCCGTACAATTCAAAAAACAAATCTTCTCCTATACACTAATTTTTACAATTTTTTAATACACATTTTTTTCATAAAAAGTCAAAAAGTTAACACAAACAATTATATTTTTTTCCTCAATTTTTTAGTTTAAAAAGTTAAAAAGTATACTTATTTAGCACACCCTAAACAACCCTTAAATTTAATTTGTTTTCCGAAATTTATTTCAGTAATTTTGTAAGTATTTTGTGCAATTTCTTGCTTTTGCAATTTCTCATTTACTGTTTTGTCACTTATTCACACACTGTACCCTTATTAATTCACACTGTACACTTATTCACACACTGTACATGAGATTTATTTATTTTATGGAAAATGCTTTGGAGCTCTAATTAGAGCTCAAAAAGGACAGCTCTAATGAGCTGACACCCAATTTTAAAAAAAAAAAAAAAACAAACAGTGAAGTAAAGACAAAAAATAGAACAGAAAAAGACAAAATAATACTCTGTTAGTGCTCTTTTTTTAGAGCTCCGGAACATCACTGTTATTTTATATAGCTTAGGTCAGGATAGGTCTGACCCAACTCCAACTCGGTCAATGCCCACACCGAAAGTGCTGGTGGCATGGCAACGGGGAAGAAGAGAGAGAAGAGTCGTAAGTGGGCGTGGTGTAAAGTTTGAGAGAGACAAGAGGGGAATATATCATCTTAAAAAAAATTAAATTAATTTAATAATTATAATTTTTATTTTATTATGTTTATCTTTAAAAAAAAAAAAAAAGAAGACAAGTATATTTTTAAAAATAAATAATTTATATTTTTAGAGACATATAACAAAATGAAAAAATTATGATTATTGGATCAATTGAATTTTTTTGTGATTGATATACACGAAGAAACTTATAAAATAAACAGCTCAAATTACCAAAATGAAACTTGTGATGGGTTTCATGAGCCCTCCAAATTAAAATTTGAATTTGAAAGAAATCTATTTTTTTTTTATATATTTTTTATTGAACAATTTCTTTTTGGGTGTTTGGGAAGTGGGTTTTTATGTAGGTTTTTTAGTTGTAGGATATTATTGGATAAAAAAATTTTAGTATTTGAGAAGATAGTTAAATTTTTTTGTAGTTAGATGTGAAGTTTGTGAGAGAAAAAGTAAAATGATTATGAGATTAGATGTGATATTTTGTTTGAATTTTTTTTATTTTTATTTTACAAAACCTTTATCTTTTAATAAAAAAAATAAAAAAAAATCCTAAAAACCAAGTTCCCAAACACCACCAACCAACCAGGAGGTGCAACAAGTCCGAAGTTCATTTTTTTTTTTCCGAGGCCATAGTCCTCTTTCTAAATTATTTGGTCTGCTCAAAATGGAATTCAGCCACTCCAACTATCTCGAAATTACTCAGAAGAATCCTTGCCAAAATATTATATATAAATATAAATATATATAAATTTATAAATAAAACTTTGTTGGGTACACAAAACTTATACACAAATATTTTAAGAAAAATTATTATGTAATTTAAATTTATTTGAAATACAAATCCCTAAATATATGAGTTAAAAATTTAGGATAAATTATCAATAGGTCTTAATAGTTGGACTTAATTCCCATCAAGTCCTATTGAAAAAAAATCTTAATAAAATTGTCGCTAAAAATAATTTTTTTGTAATAATTTTTTACATACGTCGCTAAAAATTAACAATTAGTGATTTTTTTTTTTGTCATGATTTTTAAAATTGTTACTAAAACTTATAATTAGTGACTGTTTTTATGACAATTTTCTCTCACAAGACCTATTAGACAATAAGTCCAATTATTATGACCTACACGTAAGTACCCCTTAAATTTAGATCATAGTACAATAACTTTCTAAATATTTTTTTGTCCACTAGTGGTGTGAAGATATATAACTGAGAGGGTAATTTATATACAAGTGGGCCGAGCTGGGTGTTGGGCCTTAGGGCCGAAATAAAAAGGCTTGCGCAGATAGGGCCGTGTAAGTTACTCCGGTTTGGAGAGGTAGCTTTGAAGATAGACCGGTCACGCAGCCGTGGTGAATAGCCCGGTCTTTGGAGGACTTGGTTCTACTCCGGTTGAGTGGAGTAGCTCAAATGTTTCGGTCTTCGGTGATTACTTCGGTTGTAGCATGTGAGAGACCGAAGTAAGCTATGGTTTCTTGGCTTCGGTTTTAATTCCCTTATGGATAGCTCGGTCTTAGTATGGGAAAGCCGAGGTAAGGGAGAGTGAAATAAGGGCCGAAGTAATTGTTACTTCGGTCCTGAAAGTAGTTCGGCCATAAGAAGAACCATCTCACTTGGTTTAAGCAGTGAGGAGGGTGTTGGAGGATAAGCATTATCTTCCAAGAGTATGAGTCCTAGGGGGACTCTATATCTTCCAAGAGTATGAGTCCTAGGGGGACTCTACGTAAGGAGGAGTAATCCTAGGAGGACTCTGCACATGGAGGAATAAGAGTCCTACCAGGATTGTGCCACGCGAAACCTATATAAGCTCACCAATATCACCTTTGGAAAGGTAATGCAACTTTTGCTCCCTGAATACATTGAGCTTTTGCCTTCCTGTCTTGCTTACTGACTTAGGCATCGGAGAGGTTTCCGGCACACACCCGCCGACTAGCTCACGTTTGTATTTTCAGGTGACAAAGAGACGTCGTACGGAGGAACACAGACTTGATCAATAGGATTATACGAGAAGGTGTATTTCTTTCCCGTACAATTGGCGCCGTCTGTGGGAAAAGCAGACAGGAACAACCTCTTGATCAAGTTTTTCTCGAACATCAATGGCGAACAACGAAGAACTGCCTCAGTCCGCCATTGACGAACAAACTCCAGAAGGAGGTGCAAGGCGCGAAGGCCTACCTTTGGTCCCTCCCATGGCGAACCTGGAACCACAAAGGCAGAATTCCAGGAGGGATGCGAGGGGACGAATGAGGAATAGCAGCCCTCATCCCTCTCGTTCGCAAAGCCCAGAAAGACAAAGGCGCAGAGTTGATCCTCAAATTTTGGAGGATCGCGTCAGAGAGCAAGACGAACTGATCCGTAAGATGGCGGCGGACATGGAGTCTCTGAAGCGCCAGATAAAAGGAAGAGAAGTGGCGATAGGAGAGGGGCGCAACAAGAAGACGCCCCCTCGCCACTCAGAGGGTCATGGTAGGAATTCTACACCCTCTCAACTAGAGGACAGAAGCCTCAGGACAGGCGACACGCGATCCATATCTTCCAGGACTCGTCACTCCAGGTCTGGGAGGACGAGGCCTGAGAGGTCATACACTGAGGGGAGTACCTATTGGCCCTCACATACGCATCATACGAGGTCCAGACAGACGGAATTACCTAGGTCGTCCGACCTAAGGTCCATGTTGGAAGAAAAGGCACGATGGAAGGAGGACGCCAGGGTGCGCGATCCCCACAGGGTTCCTGCCTTGCGGCGATTGGCTCCTCGGACGCATGGAAGCGTCGAGGTTGGAATGCCAAGGCCGCGCAGCATCTGAACCGGCCGGATAAGGCATTGGCAAGGTGCAGACCTCACTATTCGTCCAGAGATTGAGAACGCGCCTTCCGTCGGGCTTCCTACAACCCAAATTCACGACATATGAAGGAAAAGCGGACCCTTACACCCACTTGAGCCACTTCGCCAAAGTTATGGTCGTATACCCATGAATGAGGCGTTGATGTGTATCCTATTCCCTTCAAGCCTCGGCGACCTAGGCTTGACTTGGTTTGAGAAGCTTCTAGAGGGCAGCATAGCCTCCTGGGCGCAATTGGCAGAGGCGTTTGTAACGCGGTTTAGAACGAACACAAAGACCTCGGTGGAGATCGACCAGCTACTCTCCATCGACATGGGCGATAAGGAGACTCTGAGGTCATACAACAGTCGCTACTAGGAGACATTCAACCAGATTGGGGACTGCCCAACCAACCTCGCCATTGCACAGTACAAAAGAGGCCTTTCAGTCGGGAACAGACTAAGGGACTCTATCACCATGACACCACCTCTCACCATGGAAGCCCTGATGGAGAGAGTGCATCAGCACATCAGGGTAGAAGAGGATGGCGCTCGTGCCAAAGCAAAGACTGGCGCGACCATGACACCAGAAAAGAAGACCTCAGCAAAGGTCAATACGGTAGGTCGCCGAAACCAAAACGGACGGGGCAGGCGAGACAATGATGAAGACTAGGACGAGAGATGGTTGAGAGTCCGAACTGCCATAACCACGGTGTTCAAGAAACCGATCTACCGTATACTTAGTGAGATTCGAGACGAGCCTTTCGTCAAGTGGCCTGCCAAGTTAGGCGAGGCCCAGAAGGACTATGATGACAGATCCAGATGCACCTTCCACAAGGAAAAGGGGCACCGAACTGAGAACTGCACGCCGTTGAGGCAACATTTAGAAGAATTGGTGGCGGCAGGCCACCTAGATAAATACATAGAGGGAGGGGCGCAGCCAGCCCCCCAAGATCACAACAAACCCAACGGGATGCCGATCGACGCCCCGCCACAAGGCATCATCAACGTGATCCATGGAGTCTTTGAACCAGAGCGAGTATGCGAGCTCAAAGGTTCAATCAAAAAGGCAGAGCACTTGAGAGAGGTGCTAAGTGCCCAACCAGTCATCAAAAAGGGGAGGATAGAAGCCACAAACATCATGTCCTTTTCGGATAAAGACTTGGACATAATATATTGCCCACACAATGATGCCTTGGTCGTCACTCTCCGAGTCAAGGATTTTGACGTCAAGCGGATTCTGATTGACCAAGGCAGTTCGTGTGAAATCATGTACTATGAAACTTTCAAGCAACTCAAGCTGCAAGACAAGGACTTAGCCCCTGCCGTATCCCCTTTGATTGGATTCAATTTTATGCCGGAGTGGCCAGTCGGCAAAATCATCCTTCCAGTCAGGGCGGGAAGTGTGACAAAGCAAGTGGAGTTCTGGGTGCTGAAGGTCCCCTCCACCTACAACATCATCTTAGGCAGAACATGGCTGCACGCCATGCGCTCGGTGGCATCCTCCTACCACCAAGTGATGCGGTTTCCCAACGATACCGGAGTCATTGAAGAAGTATATGGGGACCAGATTATGTCCAAGCGATTAAATGTCATAGCGAATGGCAACCTGCCAAAGGATATGTTCATTCAGTTGAAGAACCGGAGAGTAATGAACTATTCGCGGATGTTGGCAAAGCGGCTGATCAAAAAGCAGTGGAGGACTTGGTAGAAGTCAGAATAGATGAGAAGAACCCGGAAAAGTTCTTCTTACTTGGATCGTCGTTGTCCAGACCTTGAGATTGGAAGTCTTGGAATTTTGACCTCCAACATCGAAGTGTTTGCTCGACCCCATACGACATGCCGCATTGATCCCAACTTCATCGCCATCAACTCAATGTCCACCCTTACGCTAGACCGGTCATTCAACGCGCTCTGTGAATCGGCACTCCACCACGAGATAGTGGCGGAAGAGGTGGGTAACTTGTTAGAAGCGAGGGCAATCGAGAGGTCCATTACCCAAGATGGATCTCCAACACCGTAGTGCCAAAGAAGAATGGCAAGTGGCGTCTGCGTCGACTACAAGACGGTCAACAAAGCGTGCCCAAAGGCGGTTCCCCGCCAAGGATAGATCAATTGGTGGACCTAACAATGAGGCACGCAAAGCTTAGCTTCCTTGATGCATCTGAGGCTACCATCGGATAGCCATGCACGAACGGTCGAGAAGTAACATCCTTCACCACTCCAAGAGGACTATATTGTTACAAGGTCATGCCCTTTGGCCTAAAAACCTTGAGGCGACGTTTCAGAGAATGGTTACTAAGATGTTTGAGCCATTGTTAGGCAGAACAATGGAGGCTTACATCGACGACATGGTGGTCAAAAGCAAGGATGCGGATGACCATCTAAAGGACCTAAATGAAATGTTCGGATCTGAAGCAACACAAAGCTGGCATATGCGCTTCTAAGTGCGCATTGATTGTAGGGATCGCAAGTTTCGGGTTCTGGTGACCAATCGGGTATCGGCGGACCCTCCCAAATCCGGGCAATTCAGGAGTTAGAGAGGCCTAACTCGATGAAAGAAGTGCAGCATCTCACCGGCATGGCGGCAGCACTTAACCGATTCATCAGCCGGTCTTCAGACAGATTGCGTCCATTCTTTCAGTCATTAAAAGCTAAGTTTGAGTGGGACGAAGAATGCGACCGAGCTCTGGAGAGTTTGAAGGCGTACATGTCTTCTCCACATTACTAGTCACTCCAATACCTGGAGAAGAACTCTTCCTCTACCTGGCAGTCTCTCAGCACGCAGTAAGTGCGGTGTTGGTTCGGGCAGATGGAATCCAACATCTACCCATCTTCTATGTCAGCAAGACATTGCTGGGAGCCGAAACAAGGTACTTACCTCTAGAGAAGCTAGCGCTGGCCTTAATGATGGCCTCCAGGAAATTGGCACACTACTTTCACGCCCACCCCATTGTCGTCCTCACAGCCTTTCCCCTAAAAGCTTTGTTTGAGAGGGCAAACTTTTCTGGGCGGATTTTGAAGTGGGCAGTGGAGTTGGGACAATATGATGTGAAGTTCAACCCGAGAACATGATAAAGGCCCAATCTTTGGCGAGACTTAAATCATGAGTTCACTCCTGGAAGCCACCAAGTCTGCCTAATCGATCTGACTGACACAACCAAACTAGGGATGGAGATTGACGCCGGAATAGCGCAACCCCTAGTACAGGCTACTCGATCGAAGAACAGTAGAGGCGAGGAGGAAGCCAACCTTACTACACCAAGTCAAAATTCACTAGCGACTAATGACTTGGGCCCATCGAAGACAAGAAGGCGCAATTATGGACTCTGAAGAAGACACTGGCATGGAAGACCCCAAGGCATCGTCCGACCCCTCCACTTGTTGGAAGTTGTTCGTTGGGGAGATGTGGAAGCTCTTTGTGGATGGGGCATCCAACCGACATGGAGCAGGACTTGGCATAGTCCTCATCTCTCCAGACGGCCTAGTAGTGGAACAGGCGATCAACCTTGGCTTCCCAGCATCAAACAATGAAGCGGAGTACGAAGCGCTTCTTGCAGGACTCAAGTCAGCGGCCTACATGAAGGCCACCGAACTCATGGTCTACAGTGACTCACAGTTAGTGGTGAATCAAATTTCTGGCGACTACGAAGCAAAGGACGACAGAATGGCTAAGTACCAAGAGCTAGTCAGAACCGAGATCAAGAAGTTCGACGTGGTGAGGATAGAACAGATTGGCAGGGAGGAGAATAGTAGAGCAGACGAACTAGCAGGCTTCGCCTCAATGGCAGATACCTCCATCCCACATCCTCTATTGATCGACTATCTGCCCAGACCAAGTATTGAAGACCCAGAGGCTGAAGAGGTATGTTGTGCGGAGTTAGGTCCTTCTTGGATGGATCCCATCATACTGTTCTTGAAAG
Source organism: Camellia lanceoleosa (assembly GCA_025200525.1). Classification (NCBI taxonomy): domain Eukaryota; kingdom Viridiplantae; phylum Streptophyta; class Magnoliopsida; order Ericales; family Theaceae; genus Camellia; species Camellia lanceoleosa. Next base: position 70,382,698 of record CM045767.1, on the reverse strand, counting down.
ACGGCACTTTACCGGAAGAAAAGAAAGAAGCCAACAGAATAAGAGCAAAGTCGCAACGATTTTGGCTCTCTCCATCCTTAGCGTTATACAAGAAGTCGTTCTCAGGACCTTACTTAAAGTGTGTTCACCCCAGCAAGGTGGAAGCATTCCTGTACGAAATACACGAAGGGGTTTGTGGCAGCCATCAAGGAGGAAGATCATTGGCATACCGAGCTATTTCACAAGGGTATTGGTGGCCATACATGCAAGCGGATTCGGAGAAGTATGTCAAAAAATGCGAAAAGTGTCAGAAGTTTGCACATCAAATACATCAACCTGCTAGAGAACTCCTATCTCTCACTAGTCCATGGCCTTTCGCAATGTGAGGCTTAGACATAGTGGGACCACTCCCAACAGCACTAGGCAACAGGAAGTTCTTTCTTGCGGCAACAGACTACTTCACAAAGTGGGTGGAAGCAGAAGCCTTGGCGTCAATCAAGGAAAAAGATGTGAAGAAGTTTGTCTGGCAGAACATCATTACTCGCTTTGGCATACCAAAAGCACTGATTTCAGACAACGGCACTCAGTTTGATGGCAGAATTTTCAGAAGCTTTTGTGAAGAGTACAAGATAGAGTTCTACAACTCCACACCGGCATATCCCCAAGCAAATGGTCAGGCAGAGGCGTCAAACAAGGTAGTCTTGGACGGATTGAAGAAAAGGTTGGAAAAAGCCAAAGGCAAGTGGGCAGAAGAGCTCCCTCATGTTTTATGGGCTTACCGCACCACACCTCGACGATCAACAGGAGAAACACCATTCTCCTTAGCATATGGCATGGAAGCGGTCATCCCATTAGAAGTAGGCCTTCCTACAATTCGGAGCGAAAATTTTGATCCAGACTTGAATGAGGAAGCCATTGCGTTAGAACTTGACTTGGCAGAAGAAAGAAGAGAAAAGGCATTAGTTCACATCGCCTCCTACCAGTAAGAATTGTCCAGGAAATACAACAAAACAGTACATCCAAGGCAGTTCAAGATCGGCGATTGGGTACTACGCAAAGTTATGGGCAATACATTGGTCCCAGGGGATGGCAAGTTAGGGCCTAACTGGGAAGGACCTTACAAAGTAGTCGGATTAGCAGGTAAAGGGGCATACCACTTGGAAGACGAGGACGGCAAAGCAATTCCCAGGCCATGGAACACGGCCAATCTTAAGTTATTTTACTTTTAGCTTTTTTTTTTCTCTCTAAGTATATGTAAGTTTTCACTTCATCAATAAAACAAATCGATTCTTTTTCAGCATATTTGTCTTTAGTAGAAAGTAACTTTTGTAAGTTAGTAGCATTGTAAACATAGTTGGCCGGATTAAACCAACTATGACCCCTCCTAAGCCCAGGATAAGGATCCAGGCTGCAGGACGTTTGGCCGGAATAACCAAACTCTGTATTCTAGGTTGGCTGGATTAAACTAACCTAGAGGTTGGCTGGATTAAACCAACACTTGGTACTCTTCAGCCGAAGTAAGTGTATGGCTGAAGAGTGGTTGGCTGGATTAAACCAACTCCTGTTACTCTTCAGCCGAAGTAAGTTACATGGCTGAAGAGTGGTTGGCTGGATTAAACCAACTCTTTGTACTCTTCAGCCGATTTAAGTTACATGGCTGAAGAGTGGTTGGCTGGATTAAACCAACTTTCTGTACTCTTCAGCCGAAGTAAGTGCATGGCTGAAGAGTGGTTGGCTGGATTAAACCAACTCCTGTTACTCTTCAGCCGAAGTAAGTTACATGGCTGAAGAGTGGTTGGCTGGATTAAACCAACTCTTTGTACTCTTCAGCCGAAGTAAGTTACATGGCTGAAGAGTGGTTGGCTGGATTAAACCAACTTTCTGTACTCTTCAGCCGAAGTAAGTGCATGGCTGAAGAGTAATTGGCTGGATTAAACCGACTGCTGTTACTCTTGAAAAGTAAGTTACATGGCTGAAGAGTGGTTGGCTGGATTAAACCAACTCTTTGTACTCTTCAGCCGAAGTAAGTTACATGGCTGAAGAGTGGTTGGCTGGATTAAACCAACTCTCTGTACTCTTCAGCCGAAGTAAGTGCATGGCTGAAGAGTGATTGGCTGGATTAAACCAACTCCTGTTACTCTTCAGCCGAAGTAAGTTATATCGGCTGAAGAGTGGTTGGCTGGATTAAACCAACGCTTTGAACTCTTCAGCCGAAGTAAGTTATATCGGCTGAAGAGTGGTTGGCTAGTGAGTTATAGTAAGTAAATTCATTACAAGTACAGGCATACATATACAACCGAAGCAAGACTTGGTGGAAAGATTTTTTCATTCAAATTCCTGAGCAAAGTACAAGTGCAGTGTCTGTAGCCCGGTTACAGAATTTGAGGCAAAAAAAAAAAAAAAAAAAGTTCAATCGAAAAGATCATCTATCTCGGCCTCCAGTTCGGCCCCGAGGTCAGCGCGTACTCCGGTATTTGCAGTTGGAAGAGTCTCGGTTGGGAGTTCGGGTGCCACATTTTCAACCATTGTCTCCAACCGAGCTGATTGATCACCGGCTCGCTCCTGGATGGCCGAGGTCTCAGTTGCTTCTTCTTCGTCATCATCGTCATCATCATCGGATGAACCGAGAAATTATTTTTGGAGATTATCGGCATACTCTTGCAGTGAGACTGGAATAAAGTGCTCAGGAGCATTGTAGACCTCGGTTTCAGGTCCACAACCGACCTTCTCCACTGCACCTCTCCAGCCGTACTTGAAGAACAATTCTTTGGCAGCCTCGCACTGCAGAGAGTAGCCAGCTTCAGCTTCCTTAAAGCCCTCTTTGGAAGCATCCTTAGCCTTCTGCTCCAACTCCTTTATTTCAGCGTCTTTTTTGGTTTCAAGCTGGGCCATCTCCCAGAGATATTTATCTTTAGTCTCGGTCACGGCACGCTGTTTGTCACTATCAGCCGAGGCAACCAGTTCGGTCAGGCGCGCTACCTCGGCCTCTAGTTCGGCCGACCTTTGCTTCGACGATTACCGGCTCGGCTCAACCGGCGTCCCTTATTACGTGCCTTGTTGTTTTGCGAAGTTCCATTATTTGCTGATGGGCAATGGTGTTCTTTTGAATGGCCTGCAAAAGGAGAGTTCCTTGTTAGCCGAGCTAAGAGTTGGACAAAATTAGACTGATCAAAGAAAAAAAACAGTCTTGCTTACCAAGATCGTGGACTTGGTGGACGACCGGATGGCCTTCAGCTCGGTATTTAGCTGCTTACTGTGGTGCTCCATGTCTTTGGGAAGACAAACACCTGGCGAGTTGAAGGCGATGGGTGATCCTTGTCACCCTATGAGTCATCTTCGTCGATATCTCGGTTGTTGAAGGCGAAGGTGGAGCCCATTTGTTGTTCGTGGCGACGGTCAGATGATTCCGGTTGAAGGTTGAGTTCGGGGCTCGGTGGAAGGATGGGGTCAACCACATCAACCAAACGCTGCTCGGTCTCAGCAGTCCGGGCGCGCTTAGCTCGGCGGGAGGATGATGGCTGCTGGAATGGAAGAGCTACCACGGCGGCTGTGGTTTGATGGGTTGGAGGCACTTCGGCCCTGGTGGTTGAGGTGAGCATGGCTTTCAATTTGTTCTTCTTCGCCATCTCTTGTTGTTAATTTGTGGCGGCACTAAGTTTATTTCGGGTAAAGTTAGATGCAGTTACGTGGGTCTTCAAGGAGGAAGTCTGTCACCCTTGCTTTTCGGCGACCGGAATAGCGGTAGGTCGGTTCGAAATCAAGGAGTTTGGCCCAACTTCTCTCCCTTATTCTTAGTGCGGCGCGTAGAAGATCGAGGTTTCGGTAGTTGTGCTGGGAGTGAAGATAAGCTAAATCTGCAAAAGGGAAAACAACTGTTAGTTCGGTTCGTAGCAAATCACCGAAATAAAGAGAAAAATGATAAAGGCGACCGAAGTATGTATACCGGGTTGTCCCATTTTCGATTTATTCTTGACGAAATTTGAGCCTCAAGGTCTTCAAAGTTTCCAGAGACCCAAAAGAAATCGTCATCATTTAGGTCTTTGTATGCGGTGTGTGTTTTACTATTTTTTTCGACCTCGTGATTCTCGAGTAATAGCACCTTCATTTTTAGATCCTATTGAATCTTGGTGCAATAGTTCGCTAAACCGAGGTTGATCAGTGTTTAGGTTTAGGGCATCTATGCCCATTATTATGCGATAGGTGTTGGTGGAGAGTTGGGTTGGGCAAAGTCTGGTTTGCCTAAGGTATTCACAGATTAAAGGCTGGACTGGGAATCGTAGTCCGGTCTCTACTATGGACTGAATGGTAAAGGGGACAAAGCCCTCGTTATTCCATGGGTCGACATCTCGGTCGGCCAGGGTTAGGTGTACGTCGTCTGGTATATGGTGGTCCTTTCGGAATTCGGCCAAACCACCTGGGGTTTCTACAAGGAATCTATATTTTCCCATTTTATTGTATAAGTTAAAATAAGTTATATCGGTTGGAAAAGTGTGCTCGGTAGCTCGGCTGGGCGCAGGGAAGTGCCTAGCAACCTAAGTCTGCAAAGTGAGAAAACAAGTTGTTAAGCACTGATCATAGACCGTGCTACAAAGACAAAGCAAGAAAAGACTAGTCTTATTTCGGCTCAACAGGGTACTTTGGTATCTACATCGGTTTCTGACAAGTGCTCGTTACCTCGGTTCATAGAGTATTTTTGTTATCTCGGTTTCAAGTGAGAATTTTCTTACTTCGGTTAGGCCTCAAGGGGCAGCTTATATGAGTTCGGTTTAGGACTCAGGAAGCTGGCTTAGCCCCTAGGGCTTAGCTCGGTCGAAGGTCAAAATTTCAGGTTCGAGTGTGTTTTTGTTTCGGCTAAGGTATATCAGATGGAAACCTATTAAAACTATTGTGATGTGTACAAGTGTTGGTTCGGTTCCAGTTTGCCTATATATAACAACAACAGTATACTAGTCCGGTTGCGACGTGATTCCAGATCTAAACCTAGTTTTACAGGCTGCATCATGATATTCTAAGGGCTTTTGTGAAGTTTTTTTTTCAGAAACTAAGCATGAGAGAAGTATTTTGCAAAAACAAGAAATGAACTACAGATAAATGAGTAAGATGCAGAAAGGAAAGCAAAAACAAGGGGAACGGATTGAAGTTACTTACCAGATGAAGAGAATGAAAAGAGGGTGGAAGCTTCAAACACAGCAAAGGCACGAGCTCAGGAGCAGGAAGAACAGGAAGAACACAGGGAGAAAGAGAAGAGATGAATAGAGAATAGTGTGATTCGAAAATGAAGGGTTCTTTTGGTGTAAATGCAAAAAGGACGGGAACTGTTCAAAAGTTACGGCACGAGGCGTTACAATTTGGAGCTAGCCGGTCGAGGTCCACGCGTGTCGATGGAAGGACAATCGATTCAGTTTCTACAGACTGAAGAGACGTTTTGACCGGACGTTTTTGGCTCGGCTTAAACTTAGCTCGGTTAGAGCAGCCAAGAAGGTTTTCATTTCGAGTAGATGTGACGGTATGGCTTCATTGGATAAGCAAAAAATCTTAGTTCGGTTTATGTTTAGTAATCCCAATCATGCTTTGCGATGGAATTAAGGGCAATTGAGAGGGTAATTTATATACAAGTGGGCGAAGTGGGTGTTGGGCCTTAGGGCGAAATAAAAAGGCTTATGAGATAGATAGTGTAAGTTACTCCGGTTTGGAGAGGTAGCTTTGAAGATAGACCGGTCACGCAAGTGGTGAATAGCCGGTCTTTGCGGGACTTGGTTCTACTGGTTGAGTGGAGTAGCTCAAATGTTTGGTCTTCGGTGATTACTTGGTTGTAGCATGTGAGACCAAGTAAGCTATGGTTTGCTGACTTCGGTTTTAATTCCCTTATGGATAGCTCGGTCTTAGTATGGGAAAGCCGGTAAGGGAGAGTGAAATAAGGGCAGTAATTGTTACTTGGTCCCTGAAAAGTTCGCCATAAGAAGAACCATCTCACTTGGTTTAAGCGTGAGGAGGGTGTTGGAGGATAAGCATTATCTTCCAAGAGTATGAGTCCTAGGGGACTCTCGTGAGAGGAGTAATCCTAGGAGGACTCTGCACATGGAGGAATAAGAGTCCTACCAGGATTGTGCCACACGAAACCTATATAAGCTCACCAATATCACCTTTGGAGAGGTAATGCAACTTTTGCTTCCTGAATACATTGAGCTTTTGCCTTCCTGTCTTGCTTACTGACTTAGGCATCGGAGAGGTTTCCGGCACACACCCGCCGGCTAGCTCACGTTTATATTTTCAGGTGACAAAGCGACGTCGTACGGAGGAACACAGACTTGATCAACAGGATTATACGAGAAGGTGTATTTCTTTCCCGTACAATAACTATATAGATAGGAGCAGGACATTTAACTATCCCTATCTATCTAGCAAATCTACTTAACAAAATTCTTAGTTGGAATAAATAGCAGGATGGTGAAGAATAACAAGGCTTGTGCTCTCCGCACTTGCTGCTTCCTCTTGATTTGGAAACTCTTCTTCATTTCAGATGGTTTTGCTGCTGCAATGCAACTAGCCACCGTCTCTCAAATCAGTTTGTTCTCTCTCTCTCTCTCTCTCTCTCTCTCTCTCTCTCTCTCACTCATCAATACTTAAGGGCAAATTATACCAATTCTCATGTACTTTACTACTTGTGTTATTTTGATCTCTTTAGTTTCAATTAATTCAATTTTAACTATTAATTTTATATTTTGCGTCAATTTTGGTGCAATTAATAACGTCATTAGGATTTTTGACAGAAAATTATCATAGAGTTGGTTAAGGTTATCACTGAATTGATTAAGTTTATAATTTTATCTCTAAAAACATGACACATGTTGCTTATGTATGCATTTTCCAAAGAAATTGTTTACAATTGGAATCAATTAAGCTAATTTGAGACAAAATCAAAAATTCAGAATCAAAATTAAATTAATTAAAATTACAAAAATCAAAATAACATAAGAATCAAAATACAGAGATCAACGATATAACTTATCCAATGTTCTGAAAAGCGGTTGCAGTCACCGTAACGATGGCGGTAGCGTGGTTGCGATTGCGGGGTATAAAGGCCGTAGCGTAACAATTGCGGTAACCAGAACCATGAATTTTTTTATTTTTCGCATAATTTGAAAAAAGCTTACCAATACGCATATTTTTTTTTCAACCATGATTGAGACCCCCATTTTTTAGAGACCCTCACAACCCCCTTTGGATCTCCACCATTGATCCATTAATGTATGTGTGGGGCCCACACCATCAATGGTGGAGATCCAAAGGGAGTTGTGGGGGTCTCCAAAAAATGGTGGTCTCAAGCATTTTTTTTATTTTTTTTCCATGATCATATTTATTGGGTTTTAAAATAAATATTGATCAATTTTTATAAAATTTTAAGTATGATCTAATATATTTCATATTTTTAAATCACTATAAACTGAGTTTTTTGTATTTTATTTTAATAATTAATAACTTTATATTATACAAAAAAAGTCAATCACTAACTATTATATATAAGATAAACAATGACAAAAGTAAGAGAATAAATAAGAGCTTAAATATATATCTATATATTTTTTAATAAAGCCAAATAGATAATAATCACACTTATTATTATTATTTTCAAACAATATATAGATAGACACACAAACAAAATGGTTGAGTGATAGCAACTGAATAGAATAGCATAGGTCTTACAGCTTCAACAAATTAATAACATTTTCTTCATCTTCCTTCTTCTCTTTGAGTGTTTAGATGCGAATCTAACCCATATTGTGCTTTGCAAAGGAGTTTGTGATGTTAATTCTTTCATGTTTGCCACTTCGCTGACTATGTCGGGGATCAAGCTGTTTGACCGCAATCGAAGTTGTTTGACCGCTCGAGCGGTCGATTTTGCGCTTGAGCGAAGATGCAATCCTCTCAGAAGTTTCACTCGTCTACAAAAGTATTGGGAATTGAGATTTTACGCTCAAGCGAACTTTCCTGTGCTTGAGCGTAGATCCTTGTTCTGAACACGCATTTTAGTCAGACCGCTCGAGTGGTCATTCCTGCGCTCGAGCAGAGATCGCAATTCTGTTTGCTATAAATCTGCAATTAATTAAGTTTCTAGGATATGGCTTCCAGATTTTCTTCTTGGGTATTTAGGGTTTTCTTCTAGAGTTTCTTTGCTTGTTTCTTTTGATATTTGTGAGAGTTTATATAATGAATTTAGTGGATTATATCCAAGGGGGTTGTTTTATTTATTCTATATAAAAGAGAGAGTTATTCTTCAGTAGATTTAGGAAATTTGGGCCTGAAATTCTGGTGGATTCTGGAGTGGCTCATCGTCGTGATTCAACATCGGCGTTGTGGATTCAACGTTAGACAAGACAATGCTGAGGTGAAGACGGTGTTGGAAGAGACACATTGGGGTCGGTTCAATTCGGGCATGGATTCGTTATGGAGTACACTTGTGTAATTCTTTTTTATTTTCTTAGTGGATTGTTTTGTGGCTTTGGCCCGTGATTTTTTATCACAATTGGAGGCGCTTCAATTGTGATTTTTCCACGTTAAACCGTTTTGTTGATTCATCTTTGATTGTTTGATTGGGATTGTTATTTACTGTTTAATATTGATATATAATTACAAATCAATATCTTGAGGATTTTGGATTTTTCACAAACCATGTTACTACTTGTAAGGGGCTTAGAGGGCTTTTGGTATTAGTGTTTAGTTTTTATTTTCTTTCTATTTTTCTCACTTCTTATTACAAGGAAAAATAACGATGTGATCACATCGCATGGGATTCACTTCTATTATGAGTAGATACTATTGTAAAAGAGTGTGTTGCTAAAAATCTTACTCATGTATATGTAGGCAAAATTATGTTGCCTGTACGTGTAGATTCAATTTCAAGTATACCTTATATTGGAGAATTGAAGAGATGTTTGTGTATTATTTTGATTTTATTTTTTAAAGACTTGATTGGGTTATTCCAATTATGAGAATTTATTGGCTTGACCATTAAGAGGTAGACTAATGGTGAAAATTTTGAAACAAAAAAGATACAATCCTCTCACATAAAGTAGGTCTCCTCTTTTTATGGGTCCATGTTCATATGAAAGAATTGTGTCTAATTCTGTAATTAATTAGTTGGGGTGCAACCAGTGGCAACTCTAAAAAATTTTATGGATGGGGTCACTCAAAAAATTTAAACTCCACATTTAAATTTTTCTACCTTCAAGTAAAATAAACTTTTAATAAAACACTATCGTCACAAAAAAGACCAATGGGACACTAGAATTGCGTCAATACTGAAACAACAAGAACCAAACAAGACGAAGCACTCCTCTGCACAACATCAAGAGATGTTTCTTTATTAATTTTTTTTAGATCAGCAAAATGAAATTTTATTGATGCTTCAAAGCAAAAACATCTCAGTTTACAAGAAGACATCAATTGAACAAAACTATGGAAGAAACTGCATCACCCAACAAGGTTGGCATCCTCTAGCAAGTGAAATCATATGCAATCCTTAGCTACACTAGGCTTGTAGCTGGTAAGATACCAACTATATGAAAAAATTAACATGTGAAGACCAAACAAGGACAACTTGCATCACTACCCACTACTAGATCCAAAAAGTTGCCTTCTTTTTTATTTTGCCTTTATCTTTTTAACAACCTCAATGTGAAACAAGAAGTCATCAATGGAAAAACCTATGAAACTAGAGTTTGCTTTTGTCCATAGGGCTGACTGCACTTTTATTTCCTTTACCATTTGATGCAGTAGATGATTGTTGAAAATAATATCATTCCTTAATAGCCATAATTTCCAAAAAAAAATGCAAGCAAAAAGACCTTTTCAAATAATCTTTTTCAAATTGCAAAAGTTTGAATCCAAGGTGAAAAACCTGCCAGGTAACATAGTCTGCTCGAGTGGTCCATTCAGGCTCACAATATCTCAGATTTTACTTCAATCATCCTGTAGAGTCTCAAAGGTCACTCGAGTGGTATAAAGGCAGTCATTCAATTATAAGTGTGTGTTATGGATCAAATCTGGCTGGTGACTCTCCAATTATCATTCTTGAAGTGCAAAAAATAAAGAGGGAGAGTTCTAGTGACATCCACACATATACCTTGACAAATTGAGAGTGATTTAGTGATGAAAACTTCATGGATTGAAATCAACAAAGGTTTCTACTTCAATTTCACTCTCCAATAGTAGAGTTCTTCAGTGGATTTTGGGATTTGACCTTGGAATCTTCGGTGGATTCTAGAGTGAGCTCACTATCGTGGTTTTGACATTGATATTGTAGATTCAATGTTTTTTTTTTATCAGCAAAATAGAAACTTTATTGATGAAAATCAAGGTAAGTATATCATGCAACATCAATAAAGGATTTTGAGTGCAAAAGCATCCTAGCAAGCAAAATCATCCTAACTATGTTGGCACCGAAATGCAAGTCCAATCATATGCTAGTACCATACCAAGTTAGTGAGTAGCTAACCAAAGCACAAACAACAACAAAGTAACAAGCCAACGAAAGGCCCCTCAATTTACAATATTCAACAAAGCTAAAAGAATACCCCACTAGCATTAGTCCTCAATAGCAGCAACAGTAACCAAACCATTATCAACTAGCAGCAACCACTAGCAGCAGCCATCCACTCATCACCCTCACCTCTGATTGCCAACCCTGTTGCAATTTCAAACTGCCAATTCATTAATTTTCAATGCGTTTCCTGACCCAAGAGCTCAAAACAAAGCAACAGAAAACACAGCAGCAGGCACCAACTCTTACTACCAATATTGGTTATGAATTCATGCACCAAAGATTTAACCCACATCGCCACATTAAGCTTGATTTTTTCGCACAAAGCAAATCCATCAAAATCAGTGGTGGAGCCAAGAAATTAAGACAGCGGGGCACTTTATAATTTAAATTTTTTTTGGTGATCAACAATAAAATAATAATAATTTTATGAGTTAAATTTAAGCATACAAATTTACTTATTTATTATTAATAGCAATTAATCAAAATTCTATAATAATGTGAAATAACTCAAACACAATAGTAATGTAAGTATGCAATTTTAGTACAAAAAATTACAAATTAAAATTCTTAATTTTAGAAAATAGAAGCAAATCATTTATAGCACAAAGTGGGTGAAGACTGGTGAAAAAGTGAAGAAAATAGGGAAAACTTGAAAAAAGTCAACCCTAGGAGAGAAAAAATGAGATAAAAATTCAAAACCCGAGAAAAACTCAAGGGAAACAAGCCCAAAGCGGTGAAAAAAAAAAAAAAAAAAAATCAAAAATCAACAAAAACAAAATTTGTTTAGTTCAAAGTGTAGAGGATCAAAGAGGGTTTACGAATAAAGTTTGTGTGGGGCATTGAAAAATGAGTATAAAGCACAAATCTAGAGAGAGGAAACACCTAGAGAGAGAGAGAGAGAGAGAGGATGATTTCAGACTTGGATGCGTGAGCAAATGAGGTTTGGATTTGTATTTAATAAAGACTCGAGGTGAAATCCCGAATCTGCCCTGATTTTACATTAGTGGCCGGCAGGCCTCATTTGTGGCCTTTAGTCCTCATTTGTAGCCGGCAGTCCTCATTTGTGGCCTAGTACTATTTTGTTCCTCTTTTGCCCTAGTAGTGCATGGGAGGTTCTTTTTTTTTTTTTTGGGGTCCAGATTGGTGTTTGAGGAGCTCGAAACTGTGTTCCAATTGTGCCGTTCTCAATACTCATTGTGTTCTGGCGTGCGAACGTTCTCCATTTGCCAATATGATCAGGGTGTATCCTTTTTAAGCATGTTGCAAAGTCTCCGAGGGGTAAGTTGGAGGTTGTCACCGAACATCACTTTTGTTCGTTCCGTCAAATTACATATTTGTTTGCTTTTGTTGCATAGAATGTGCGTTTTCACATACACTTATGTTGCACGCGTGCCCTGCATCATTCATGATTCATGCATAGAATATGCTTTCAATTTCGCATAAATATGCTCTTGTTTCTTGCATAGAACATGCTTTCAATTAACATCATACGTCAGCTGTCTATCTTGCATGGAACATGCATTGTCACTATATTGATTTGTAATCTTACTCACTTTGTACATCTATCGCACTTGTTCACTTTGTGCATCTATCGCACTTACTCACTTTGTGCATATATTGCACTTATTCACGCTGAGCAATCTTTGCTTCCTTGATTTTGATTCATCAAAATCGATCTAAGATAAAATCACTGAGACTGATCTAAATCTCAAAGATGAATCTTTGAGAATGATAATTAGGGTTTAAAGAGGGGAGAGAGAGAGAGAGAGAGAGAGAGAGAGAGAGAGATTTGAGAGTCGGGATTTGAGATCAAAATAAGGGTATGAAAAGAGGGAGAGAGGGTGTGCGTGAGACTTCACACATTTGAAGGCATTTCTAAACACCCTCTATTAGTAAAATGGTGTCGTTTTAATTAAAGAAAAATGCAATGTTTAAAAAACGCCGTTAAATATTAGGAAAAATGCTGTTAAAAAAATACCATCAAAACCTGTATTTCCTGTAGTGTTTAAGGTGAAACTTTTGAACTTTTTATCATTTTCTCTCTCTTGTTCTTAATTTCTGAGCTATATTTTTCATTGTTTGCTTGTTGTGATCATGTGATAAGTCCTCATGGATGTGGATGGAAGTAGAAAGTAACCACCCATTCATTGAGTTGATAGTATTCATTACTTTTCTATAGTTTTGCTCACTTTTCTTGCTTTCTAGAGATGTAATTCATTGTTCTATATATTGGAACCTTGTGGATGTGGTTGGGAAGTAGAAAGTAGCCACTTATCCACAAATTTGATTATGTAGAGTAAATTCTTTTATTTTTCACATCTTCTCTTCACATATCTCATCATTCTATCATATTGATCCATATGCTTTTAACCCATGCTCAATCTAAATGAGTAAAGGTGGTTGTTTCATAAGGCAAGGTAGATGATCTTTGAAATTTGATGTTGACAAAGTTGTAGTTTTTCATATTAATTGATTCTCCTTGGAAGTAAAGTAAGAGGTTTTGGGTCAAAGATGTTGAAAACTCTCTTTTCCATCATTTGTGCACATGGAAATGGGTGGTGTAGCTAGCTTTCCGTGCTCCTCTCGGATATGATTAGCCCTACAGTTCATACTTCTGTGGTTCTAAATCTGATTTCACAAGTGCAATGCGAAATAGATAAACACAAATGAGTCCAAATCCGACAAATCTTTTGAAAAATCAATTTTGCATCAAAATGCCAAAAATAGACTACTTTGCCAGATTTCAAAGTCGCCACCTAAATATTTTTGGAAAATTTAAGAAACTAGTGAATCGTGCCAAAAGCCACTTATCCGTCACGACCAAAGTGTCTCGTTTCGAGAACTTAGGTGTGAGAGGGGAAGGTCATGAATTGAGCACCTCACTCACCCAATCAAAGATCGGCCTCTACTAATCATGATCTGATTTTTATTGACAGCATATGCTCTTGTTCCGATTACTATGCTATCTTTACTATGTGATGCACACAAGTATAGACTATTTCACAAAATTTGGAATGTTTTGATTTCATGTTTGTTTTTAAAAAGTGTTTTGAATATGTGTTTCTTGAAAAAGTGGGCTCATATTTACATTAATCAAATCATCTCAATTTAAGCAAATTAGCCTTCATTCACAGGCATTCAAGAGATAGATCAAATAAGCATTTAGCTTCATGGAAAACATGCTTGATGTGGCAACACTAACACTCATGCAATATGCTAAAGCAATGAATGCTCACCTCGTACTCAATCGAGGCAAGCCAAAAGAAATAAAATAGTTAGAAAAATGCATACTCTACTATGAAAGATGACTAATGCAACACATACAACATACAATTAATATGCTAGGCTACTAGTATGGCATGTGAATCAATTTGATAGCATGCAGTTAAGCATGTATTCGAGTAAGAATTTGAAATTTGACATTGATTAGTATGATGAGCCAAATCCTTATGTAGGCAAGACGAATGGGTGTAAGTCATGGAAACTGCTAAAACAAAACATGATGTTCTATGTTATCCATCATAAGCGAGTAAATAAAAGGGAGAAAAAAATGGGGGTTGGAAGACGTAAACGACTTTACAATTTTGACGTCGCGCAGGAGGGTCCAAATAAATATCCTACTCAGCTCCTAATTTATTTAATTATTACAACACCGAATAAATGAATTAACTACATTAACTAGCTATTACAAATTAGAATTAGACTAATTATAACACACTAATTATTCTAGAGCAATTAATTAGGTTAACTAGCTATAACAAACTCAAAGGAATTTTAACTAATTAATTACAACACACTAATTTAATTTAAGAGCTATGTAAATTAAATAAAATGAGCAGGGGGCGAAGAGCGATGCGTGCAACCAAAAACATCCTCTCGGAAATGTCTCTATTTTGCTGCCAGAACTATTCTGTCTGCAGTAAAAAAATGCTTCTATTTTTGCCTCAACTTCTGCTCTGTTTTGCAAGAAAAATGGCACTGCTTGGCTGAATAGAGGTGGTCAGCCGGCCAGGGAAAGTGTTAGTCGGATTCAAAGGGTAGTTGGCCGGCCACTAATTTTGATACTGCCCTGGTGCAACAGAATGGAAACACAGCAAAAGCAGAGTGTTTCCCGGGGATGTTTATCCTCTTTCCCTCTCCCTATCATGAAACAGGATCAGGGGAGGGGTAGAATCGGTTCACAAATCATCAAGGGTCGCAAGGTTGTTGCGTGATGATCTATGAATCTGCGAGACAAAGTTTCAATAAATGAAAATAAAAGACCAATGAAACCTCCTCCCAATCATGGAGTTACCTCTCTAGGGAAGTGGTAGACCTTGATTCTTGAATCATTATCATCACGACTAGTATGAAATGATTCGAGACTCAATGAGTTCAATTAACATCTGATTGAACCCAAACAATTTTTTATTACTCTTGTTACCATTTTAGTCCAATTTTATTAGTCTCTTTTAATTACCTTTTCATTCTTTAGTCATTTTAGTCCAAAAATGAGAATTAAGTCCACTAAATGGAAAGACGTGTCAAACAAGGAGTTGTTCTTGGCATGAGAGAGATGTAATACCTTGGTAATGAACCTCCGAAGAGATTAAACCATTAAGCATGGAAGGGTCTCTTTCTTGGACTTTAAACAACACTCGCTTGAAATGACCCTCAAGCAAAAAGAAAAACCAAGAAAAAAAGGAGGTTGCAAAGGTAAGTCCTGCAAGTGTGAGCACATATATGAAAGCTATGAAAATAAAATCTATCAACTCAAATAGATTGGTGTCTAAGGCCTAAACCACCAAACCTATGAGGACTACAATACTATAAGCATACTATACAAAGCATAAACCAAATAAACACATGAAAACAGTCCTAAAATGAGTAAAACAGTGCTGGAATTACAATTTGAAAAGCTAAGAAAGTGAGCAAAAATAATAGAGAAATGAAGTTAGCAAGCAAACCTACGGAGGATGGCTAACCCCTCCACTTTTTGAACCTCAAAACCATTTTTTTTAGTCTCTGAAAAATAGTAGGAAAAAAGATGGGAAACATAAGGACAAAAGCTTGGAGAACAAGGTTCAAAGAAGGGTTGTTAACCCTTCTACATTTGATAGCTTTAAGCCACAAGTTTCAGCTCATAAAAACAGTCCAAAAATAGTTCAAAAACAACAAGAAAAAGAGGTAAGAAAAGTAGACAAGAGATGGCAAGAGCTATACCTTTGAAGAGAAGGCACTCTTTTGTTCATAAACCACAAGATTCTCACTCTCAAGGGCTGATATTTTGGCTCATGAACCTCAGTAAGGAACCTCAAAATATTGGTTTAGGAAGTGTAGGTAGGTTGTATGTATATTGCAAGATAGAGAGGGGGAGTGCTTTGCAATAATTTAGGTCTTCACAAATTTTTCTAACCCTAAAACATAAAGAATGGTCAAGTATATATAGAAAAACACGTGCCTCTCTCAGAAATATCTGTATTGAGCCAGGTGGTGCAGTGCATGCACCTGTGGAAATAGCTGGCAACAAATATCTGTTTTATCGGGAAACCTGGCCGGCCGGCCACTACAATTGGGTTATGGGGACACCTGGCCTGCCAATCCACTCTAAATGGCTGGATTTTTCATCAACTAGCCGGCCTGCTACTTAATGGCCGGCTAGGTACTTGCGAGAAAAAAAACTGTTTTCAAGCCCGACTTCAAACGGGCATATCTTCCTCATCCGGACTCGGTTTTAGGTGATTCTTAAGTCTAAATTGAAGCCCCGAAAGTCTAATTTCCAATTATAGTGGAGTTACATATAAATTCTAAGTGTACAAAGATATATGCCTATTTTAGTGAAGGTAGTCATTTTTTTCTTAAAGGTTTGATGCCCAATCTTTTCCTAAACTAGTTTTCTTTCACGCGCTCATATTTCCTTCAACTTCAAACCTATAAATAAGATGCTTTTAAATATTTTTCAAAGAGTTCACCTCTCTTCCATTTATTTTCACTTTGTCCTTACTCGGTTACCAAAAAGTGCAATATTTTAAACGAAATGCGAGCCTTAGAACATCATAGAAACATTTAAAAAATATTTTGAAAAAGAGGGTTTTAAGTTCTAAAATAGTCTTGGTCAAAAATGGGGTGTAAGGTTTGGGATTAGAGCTTCCTGTTGAAGAAATTAAGCGATTGTATAGCGTAACTTTTCATCATTGAGTGATCAACTTGAGGCGCCCAAGTCTTATGGGTGGTCAAAAATTGGGTGTCTATAGTTTCCCTTCTTTGACAGAGCTCGAAGTCATGAAATGACGTGAGTGAATGTCAAAATTCGAAGATGACCCATTTGACTAGGCTGTAAGACTTGGGCAAACAAACAAAATGCAGATGCAGTTGGTTGAACCCAAGGGTTGCCTACGTATCCCGTTGCAAGGAATCAAACTAGCATAGTTCAGGGGCATGATGCAAATAATACACAATGCAATGCAATAATCAAACCACAAGCAGTGCAAAACACATGAATACCTAAAGGACTGGAGATGCAAATCAAACTACGTTTTATATAGAAAAGAAGTGGGCACTAGCCAAACAACGCCTAACATAGGCTAAGTGCCTACACCCTTAATACTAGCCTTAGCGCAGCATGGGTGCTTACACATAACAGAACCATGTTTTAACGTGAAAGGGGTGTGAGCACGTACAAAACTATGTCTTTCGCAGAAAGGGGTACAAGTAACTGGGTGGTATGATATAAGTAAGGAATGATCTACTGAGGAAAGATAATGATCCTAAATGCTGAATGCAACAAGACAAAGTACGATGCAATGGATAAAGTGAACAAGAGGCGCAATACGTCTTACCTAGAGAGGACATAGACATAAAATAGACCACGTCTAACACAGAAAAGGTGCCAACACCCTTAATACTGGCCTCAATGTAGCATGGGTACTTACATGTGACAGAACCATGTTTCAATGAGGGAAAGATATGAGTACATGTCAAACTAAGCTTAACATGGAAAGGATGCAGACGATAAAATGGTATGATGTAATAGATGTAATAAATAGTATAATAGATACATAGGGTGACATACTCTAACCACGCTGGAATAGTGAGAGGAAGAACAAATCCCAAACACACTGAAATCGTATGAGGAAGGGAACCCTCATACCACGCCGAAACTGTGAGAAGAGGTCCTACCACTCAGGGTTGCGTCTCACGCGTCCTGAGATACTTTAACCACTCGAGGACACTCTAATCATGCTGAAATTGTGAGAAGAGGTCCTGAGAAAATCGTTCAGAGTCGCGTCTTACGCGTCCTGAGATTAAAAAAAAAACTTGAGGAACACTCTAACTACGTTGAAATCGTAAGAAGAGGAAAACTGCCTAGGGTCGTGCTTCCGCATGTCTTGTCCTGAGATACTCTAATCACGCTCAAATCGTGAGAAGAGGAAAATCGCCCAGTGCCGTGCTTCTACACGTCCTGAGATACTCTAATCACACCAAAATTGTAAGAAGAGGAAAATCGCCCAGGGTTGTGCTTCCGCATGCTCTGGATACTATAAATCACTCGGGAACGAGTCCTACGCATCCTAAGAAAATCCTCGGGGAACAGTGATCCTAAACGATGTTCAGTGTAAAAAGATAAATGATACAAGATAATGCAAATAAATGCAATAAGTGCAATAGATGATATGATATGTGTGACAAGCATTGTAGTGGATGATGCTTAGGAAATACAGTAAACAAACAAAGTGGCACTTTAGAAAGCACCTCATAGGGTGAGTGGTGATGAATCGCTCTATTCAAACGGGAATCTTCCTCTTGTGTTCTTTGAACTCTTTCCTTCAACTCACAGATCAAAGGTCCTCAAATACTGGTAAGGGGTAACATCTGCATGTAGAAGCCACAGATGCTGCTTTTCTCCCTGATTATACTTATAACTTTATCTATTCTCCAATGGAGTGACAAACTAGGTTGGTTTTGTATCCATAATTGAGGCGCATACACGCTACATCAACCTATGGAGCTGCAATACATATTTCAAGCCGGGGATACACCCCTAGGTATTTAAACCAAACTTTAGTCTCGAAAATTCCCAACCTTTGTGTTTTAGGCATCGCCATTCAAACTCTAGTTTCCACCATCGCAGTTGGTCTCTTAGGAATTCATTGCAAACACAGCCAAGACGCCTTTGGCAGGGAATGGTGTTTAGGGAGACCGCTTTGATCAGCATTCTGACTTTAAAGCAGGCTTGAGGTACATCTGGAATGCAATCTCAGAATTTGCTAAAGTTGAAATAAACTCAGATGCTCCAATTTTCTCTCTTGCTGTTTTGCTTTGCAGTTCGAAACCTATATTGCTTTAGATAGGTCCTTGTTCTATTGCTCTCTCTTTTGATTGAGGTTGGACCATGCAGTTTTATGAAAGAATGAATCCTGTTTCGCAGATCATGTTGAGAATAGCACGGCACTCTGAACATAAAACGATTTATTTTTTGAAATTAGAATTAAGAATGAGTTCTTAACCGGGTATTGAGCCTACGACTGACCACAGTACACCACGCGACTCAACAAAGGAAAAAAAAAAAAAAAAGAAAGTAAAAACAACCTAAACACATCTATTTATACTCACTGAAATCAAAACAACTAAAAACAAGACTCAAAACAAACAAAAACCACAAACACAACACCTGGATGTTTTCCATTGGTAAGAGACCTCTCGGTTCATGGGAAGCCTACTTCTCCAGGTATTGTTTCCCACCCTTTCTTATTTATGGCTCTCACATCACTTTGGCCCTCAATCTCTATTTCTCTAAAAAGCCTTTTCCTCACCTTTTCTCTCAGGGCACATCTCTCTATTCTTTAATCTCTCTCTAATTTTTTTTATCCCTTCCCAGATGTGGTTGATGGATAAGCTGGAAGTTATGGACCTTATGAGGGGGATCAAATATCCAGCTCTATTTCTAGTTCGTGTTTCGCACTTGGCTTGATACTTCACTACTTGAAGGATGAGAGAGTTTTTGGCACCTCCGACTAGCATCAGTTGTGCTCTAACTGGTGAGTGTGTTGATAATGGGGAAAATATAGAAAACCTGACTCGACTATGCTCCTAGTTCATCGCTTTGACTACATTTCTATTTTTAGCTTTCTGCTAAAACAATTTTGACCAACATGAGATTTTAGATTAACATGCTTGTTTGACTTTCTGTTTTGAAATCATGTAAGTCAAGCTGTGAGCACTGAAAACTTTCTTTTTTTTGGGTCTAAGAAATGGTCTAATTTTGGAAAAATGGAATAATTTCTGAGAAAATTAGTCAACTTTACTAAAAATCCTCAAAAACTATTTTTGCAAATGGCCACTACCCAACCAACGTGGAATTAACTCTTGGGATGCACAACCTCCAATCCGAACTTGATTTGTCTTGCAGCTAAATCCTTTAACGAAATAGGACACCCGATAAAGATAAGCCAATTGGACATGGATAGGATAGCTGAGTTGAACAAGGATAAGCCAATCAACATGGATGAGACAAACAGGCTGAAAATGGTTGAGGTCGAACTTAAGGATGAAGTTGTCTACGTATCCCAAAGATGGGAATCAAGCCTTACGTAATCCCGGGATTAAGGTGCAATCGAGTATTAACTCTCCTTTTACGCTCTAACTTTTGCCAAGGCCGCCCTTTCGGGTTTTCAACCTTGTGAGCTTTATTTTTTCCTTTTCATTTTCCTTTCTTCTTCTTTTTCTTTTCTTTTTTCTTTGTTTCCAATTTTTCATTTTTGTTCTCTTCCTTTTTTTTTTCTTGCTCTAACTTTTGCCTAAGTCGCCCTTCTGAGTTTTTAGCCCAACGAGCCTCTCAAGGACAGAAAAGTTTAACTTGTCCATGTTGATTGGCCGTAGGATCTTTAAGCCATCTGAATCCACGAGAATGGTTGTTGTTCCTGACTAAATAGTCTTGATGATGTAAGAGCCCATCCAATTGGGTCTGAATTTATCCTAAGTGTTGTGGATAGGAACTCGATTATTTTTTAGCAAAAATTTTCTTCTTTCTAATTATGGGATTTAGCATTCTTGCCAGTCTCCATTGGTTTGAGAAATGACCCAGTTTTGAATCTTTGAGCATATCTGACCTTTTTTTGCCCCTAGTTCAAGGGCTGCTTCTCATCCAACTATGCAAGCTTTCTTTGATCACATCTGACCTTCTTGCCCGTAGTTCAAGGGTTACTTCCAATCCGACCATGCAAGCCTCATATTTTGGTTGATCGTTGAACATTCTGAAAGGTTCAAGGTTTGAAAGCAAACGAGTTGAGTCTCAAGGCTGAGAGTGATCCTATGCTGTACAATCTCAAGATAAATTCCAGGCATGTTTCATGGGACCACACAAAAATGTTTTTGAAATCTTTTAATAAAGCGACCTGTCGTTCGTGCTCCTCTGAAGACAATGTAGAACCAATCTGGACAAAGCCAGGATCTTCCTCAGTGCTCTCATTAGCAGACATGATTTCATTCATTAAGGGCTTTAGCTTGCCTCCCTTTCTCTCAGTTAATCAAATTTTGCAAATTTGGAGGAATTCCTCCCTCTTTATTTTCACCACAGTTTTGGAAACAGTTTTGAAAAGCTTTGGTCAATGCAATGATTTAAAGGCACAGAGATGTGGGTAAAAATTACTATCATTTCATTCAGATCTTCTGGCTCAACTGGCTCAATGATAAAAAACAGACTCAAAAGAAATAGTTTAAAAGACAAACAAAACAAGATAGTGATGTCCGAGTTAACACCCCTGAAATCAGCAAACTCTGACACAACAAAACTGATTCAACACGACTCAACACCAGTTTAGAAAGTAATAAACAACGTTTTCAAATTGCTAAACTCAGTGCGTGCCACCCATCATGCCTAGAGTAAAATGAGTGCCATCAGTAAGTGGCTCATTCCTGATCACAGAACTAGTCACATTATCTCCTCAAGTTCATTGATCTAGCATTGATAGATTTTGAAGGACCTGGTGAGGAGATGGCCCTATTGTCAATCAGATCTTGTACTTCATAGCGAAGGCGAAAACAACGGTCAGTGTCATGGCTGGGTTGCTAATGGAAGGCGCAATACTTGGCAGCATCATGCCTGGCCGAAACGCAATCAGGGAGAGGCCGAGCATTAAGGGATTTGAGATGGCCTTGTCATATGAGGATTTGAAGAGCTTTGGACAAGGTCATATAAAGGGGATTGAATGTGCGATTACCAATCCTGACAAGGGGCTCCGTAGGTGTTGCTGGCTTACCCCCTGATTCAAAATGCCCCCAACTTGAGCGACAAAAGTGTCACCTACTGTTTTTGCAACAACTGCAACCACTTACTGTATGTTTAACCCTTTGATCTTCAAAGCCTCAATAGCCCACTGAAGATGTGCATAGGGATCAATACTTGCCTCGACTATATTCTTGCCACTTGCTTTAGCTTTGCTAAGGGATTGGGTGGCTATACCGAAGCGAGACCCATTTGTTATTGAGCTGTCATCACCCAGACTTGAGATACCTTTGGGTTGGCCCTTTCTAACTGCAGCTTACCCCAAGATTGGGGAACTTTTTGATATAAAATTTTAGACATGTAATGTAGTCGATGATGGAACCAAGATCCCAAAGGCTAAATCTGCCACAGTTCTCTCAAGATCTTCAATCATGCTCATTAGCTCAGAAGTAGTGGGTTAATGGGTTTGAGATGATTGGGATTCAAGTGCATCCATCATACACAAGTCCGTGCTTTCTGGAATGAACACCTCAGGCTTGGGTTAATGGGTCAATGTGACGTATATGTTGGGGTTGTAGGTGGATGGTAGTGTATGGATTAGGTTGAGGTGTGAAGGTAATGGGTTAGGGGTGGCCTAAGGTCTTTTTGGTGGAGCTATGATCTCTCAGTCAATAAGATCCTGAATCTTATGGTGGAGGCAGTTACAATGGTTTGTATCATGACTGTGTTGTTGATGATAAGCACAGTGTTTAGCGGGGTCATATCTTGGTGGAAGAGGACTTGGAAGGGGTCGAAGTTCTAGGAGCTCAAGGTGCCCTTTTCCTAGCAGCATTTTCACAGCTTGAGAGAGAGCCATATAAAGAGTATGGAAATTTTAGGCTTGGGACCGAGTTGAAATGGTTGGTTTTAGGCTATTATCAGCAAAAGGGTTTTTGATGGAACTGGTGACAGTGTTTACTTTTAAGCATTTCGTACCTATGCTACCACTGGTAGTAACATTGGAACTACGAACAACATTCTTCCTCAAAAGCTCATTACTTTCCACAACGATCCCTTGTCTGATGGTATCCTCGATTTGAAACCCAATTTCATAGAGGTCCTTAAAGTTGAATAGTTGGAGGACTATCATTTTCAGTAATAGCCTTTCATGCAGATTTCTAACAATGATACGAACTTACTCTTTCTTTGGAGGCCTGTTTGCCATCATAGCCACCTTTTCCCTCCATCGAGTAACAAATTTTGAAAAGCCCTCCTTCGACTCCTGACGCGTTGCCTCGAGATCATGAGTTGTGACCTCGATCTGCGTGTTGCAGGAATATTGGGCAATAAAAGATTCGGCTAACTCCTCTCAACTTTGTTTCACAAAGTCCTCCAAATTAGCATACCAGATGGCAGCTATACCAAACATGGTTCAGCCAAATAGCGACAGCTTCTAAAGCCTGGTCAAACCCATTGGTCACAAAATATCAAAGAAAAGGTGCAGATGCACCATTAGATCTCTAGAGCCATAAAAGTGGTCAATATGCGGCATCTTGAACCGCTCCGGCAGAGTAATAATAGACTCTGTATATCTATCCTCAATATCTGGAATAGAGTTAACCCCCTACTCCTTCTTGAACAGTTTCTCAAGTTTGTTGACTTTAAGTAGGGTCGGGTCAAACTTGAACTCAAAAGGTGCCTCAATCTGATGAGCTGGAACTCTGGACACCTGAACTGGGATTGAATTTGTCTGGATGGGAAGAATATGAACACCCTCAGCTAATGGATCCTGAGTAGTAATATTGACAGCGGTACCAGGCATAGGAGTAGCCACGTTAGGTGTATGCGAAGCAAAAGCCGCAGCCGCAGCCAACTGTTGTTGTTGTTGTTGCAATCTATTCGTGACCTCAGCTTGACAGGCCATGTCATGTTGGAGCGAGTCGACTGACTACTAAAGATGAATCAGTAATGCCTCCAGATTTTTCAGAGGCTGAGCCATCATAAGGGTAGATGGTTGTACTCTCAATAGAAGTGATCTAACTGGTAAATGCCAGAACAGTGGAACTGGTGAACCCTGTTTGGTCCTTCTTTGCCTTGCCGTCGGCGATAGTAAAGCAAACACTGGTTGCCCCTGAACTAGATCTCCAACCTGACAAAGTCTATCAACACGAGTCTAGAATACTCAGGGGATATTAGAGCCTTCTGACACTATGGTTCTAGGACTACCTTGCAAAAGAGAAAACAGACAGCACCTTAGCCCCAATTTTCAACATAATGGATATAATCACTGCTGAATGATTGTACTCCCTACTGAATTCTACCCCAAAACAAATACCAACTGTGCCACTGATATGAACTTTCATGTACAGTTCCACTGTAAAGCACATACTAGTTAAAGAGAGCAAAAACACCCCTATGAGAGGGTAGGGTTACCCTATCTTAGATTTGACATGATATAGGGTTTTACTACTTCAAGCAAGTAGTTTCACACAATCCTACATACGGGTGAGCATCATGTCCTAGTTTGGAATAGTCACTATGGTTTTACTATATGTAGTAGGTCGATTAGTCAAAGGGGTACCTCAGCAAGATTACCTAATATACCTCTCACACCGAACACCGAGAAGTGAAAGGAGGATCAAGCGGTATAGCGGTAATCCAGATCCGAGGGTTGTGTTTCCAATATGGCGAAGCCCACGACCAGCCAGCCTTTTCGCAAGCTTTTTAGGCAAACTTCCGGCAAGCCGTTCAAGAATAGGAGATGGAAAACACAGTGACTTAGAGTACCAATACAAATGCAATGCAAAGAACATATATCTGTAAATAAAATTTCGCATCATGAAGTTCGAGTCAAGTTCTCTAAATCACCAACAGAGTCACCAAAAATTGTAGCTTGTTTTTCATGCTCCTTTTGGATACGATTAGCCCTACAGTTTGGATTTTGTGGTTCTGAATTTGATTTCACAAGTGCAATGCGAAATAGATAAACACAAATGAGTCCAAATCTGACAAATCTTTTGAAAATTTGATTTTGTATCAAATGCCAAAAATGGACTGCTTTGCCAGATTTCAGAGTTGCCACCTAAATATGTTTGAAAAATTTAGAAAACCCGTGACCCGTGCCAAAGGCTACTTATCCATCATGACCAAAGTGTCTCGGCTCAGGAACTTAGGTATGAGAGAGGAAGGTCATAAATTGAACACCCCACTGACCGGATCAAAGATCGGCCACTACTACTCATGCTGTGATTTTTATTGATAGTATATGCTCTTGTTTCGATTATTATGCTATCTTTACTATGTGATGCACACAAGTATAGGCTATTTCATAAAATTTGGAACGCTTTGATTTCATGTTTGTTTTTAAAAGTGTTTTGAATATGTGCTTCTTGAAAAAATGGGCTCATATTTACATTAATCAAATCATCCCAATTTAAGCAAATTGGCCTTCATCTACAAGCATTCAAGAGATAGATCAAATAAGCATTTAGCCTCATAGAAAACATGCTCAATATGGAAACACTAACACTCATGCAATATGCTAAAGCAATGAATGCTCACTTAGTACTCAATCGAGGCAAGCCAAAAGAAATAAAATAGTTAGAAAAATGCATGCTCTACTACGCAAGATAACTAATACAACATATACAACATGCAATTAATATGCTAGGTTACTAATATGGCACGTTAATCAATTTGATAGCATGCAGTTAAGCACGTATTCGAGTAAGAATTTGACATTTGTCATTGATTAGTATGATGAGACGAACCCTTATGTATGCAAGATAAATGGGTGCAAGTCATGGAAAATGCTAAAACAAAACATGATGCTCTATCCTATCCATCATAAGTGAGTAAATAAAAGGGAGAAAGAAATGGGGGTTGGAAGAGATACACGATATTACAATTTTGACGTTGCATAGTAGGGTCCAAATAAATGTCCTACTTAGCTCCTAATTTACTAATTATTACAACACCGAATAAATGAATTAACTACATTAACTAATTAAACTAATTATAACACACTAATTATTCTAGAGCTATTAATTAGGTTAACTAGCTATTACAAACTCAAAGGAATTTTAACTAATTAATTACAACACACTACTTTAATCTAAGAGCTATGTAAATTAAATAAAATGAGCAAAGGGCGAAGGGTGATGCGTGCAACAGAAAACATCCTCTCGGAAGTGCCTCTATTTTGCTACCAGAACTGTTCTATTTGCAATCAAAAAATACTTCTATTTTTGCCTTAGCTTCTGCTCTGTTTTGTAAGAAAAATGACACTGCTTGGCTGAAAAGAGGTGGCCAGCCGGCTAGGGAAAGTGGTCAGCCGGATTCAAAGGGTGGCCGGTCGGCCACTAATTTTGATACTGCCCTGGTGCAACAGAATGGAACCACAACAAAAGCAGAGTGTTTCCAGGGGATGTTTATCCTCTCTCCCTCTCCCTATCATGAAACAGATCAAGGGAGGGGTAGAATCAATTCACAAATCATCAAGGGTCGCAAGGTTGTTGCGTGACGATCTATGAATCTACGGGACAAAGTTTCAATAAATGATAATAAAAGACCAACGAAACCTCCTCCCTATCATGGAGTTACCGCTCTAGGGAAGTGGTAGACCTTGATTCTTGAATCATTATCATCACAAAGAGTATGAAATGATTCGAGACTCAATGAGTTCAATTAACGTCCGATTAAACCCAAACCATTTTTTATTATTCTTGTTACCATTTTAGTCCAATTTTATTAGTCTTTTTTAATTATCTTTCCATTCTTTAGTCATTTTAGTTCAAAAATGAGAATTAAGTCCACAAAATGGAGAGAAGTGTCAAACAAGGAGTTGCTATTGGCATGAGAAAGATGTAATGCCTTGGTAATGAACCTCTAAAGAGATTAAACCATTAAGCAAGGAATGGTTTGTTTCTCATACTTTAAACAACACTCGCTTGAAACGACTCTTAGGCAAAAAGAAAAACCAAGAAAAGAGGGAGGTTGCAGAGGTGAGTATTGCAAGTGTGAGCACATATATGAAAGTTATGCAAATAAAATCTATCAACTCAAATATGTTGGTGTCTAAGGCCTAAACCACCAAACCTGTGAGGACTACAATACTATAAGCATACTATACAAAGCATAAACCAAATAAACACATCAAAACAATCCTAAATTGAGTAAAACCGTGCTAGAATTATAGTTTGAAAAGCTAAGAAAGTGAGCAAAAATAATAAAGAAATGAAGCTAGTAAGCAAACCTAAGGAAGAGTGGCTAACCCCTCCACTTTTTGAACCTCAAAACCACTTTTTTTAGCCTCTAAAAAACTCTAAAAAATAGTAGGAAAAAGTTGGAAAATAGATGGGAAACACGAGGACAAAAGCTTGGAGAACAAGGTTCAAAGGAAGGTGGTTAACCCCTTTACCTTTGATAGATTTAAGCCACAAGTTTCAGCCCATAAAAAATGTCCAAAAATAGTTTTAAAACAGTAAGAAAAAGAGGTGAGAAAAGTAGACAAGAGATGGCAAGAGCAATACCTTTGAAGAGAAGGCACTCTTTGTTTATAAACCACATGATTCTCACTCTCAAGGGCTAATATTTTGGCTCATGAAACTCAGCAAGGAACCTCAAAATATTGGTTTAGGAAGTGTAGGTAGGTTGTATGTATATTGCAAGATAGAGAGGGAGAGTGCTTTGCAAGAATTTGGCTCTTCACAAATTTTTCTAACCCTAAATCATGAGGAATGGTCAAGTATATATAGAAAAACACATGCCTCTCTCGAAAATATCTTTATTGAGCCAGCTGGTGCAGTGCATGCACCTGTGGAAACAACTGGCAACAAATATTTGTTTACTGGGAAACCTGGCCGGCCGGCCATGTAGGGGCAGCTGGCCACTACAATTGGTCTATGGGGACACCTGGCCTACCAATCCACTCTAAATGGATGGATTTTTCATCAACTGACCGACCTGCTACTTAGTGGCCAGCTAGCTACTTGCAAGAAAAAAAATTATTTTCAAGCCCAACTTCAAAAGAGCATATCTCCTTTATCCGGACTTAGTTTTAGGTGATTCTTGAGTCGAAATTGAAGCCCCGGAAGTTGGATTTCCAATGACGGTGGCCTCACATCTAAATTCTAAGTGTAGAAGGAGATATGCCTAATTTAGTGAAGGCTACTCATTTCTTTCTTGACGGTTTGATGCCCAACCTTGTCCTAAACTAGTTTTCTTCCACCCCCTCTGATTTTCTTCAACTTCAAACCTATAAATAAGATGTTTCTAAATATTTTTCAAAGAGTTCACCTCCCTTCTATTTATTTTCACTTTGTCCTTACTCGGTTTACCGAAAAGTGCAATATTTTCAACAAAATGCGAGCCTCGGAACATCATAAAAACATTTTAAAAAATATTTTGAAAAAATGGGTTTTAAGGTCTAAATTAGTTTTGGTCAAAAATGAGGTGTAAGGTTTGGGATTAGAGCTTCCTGCTGAAGACATTGAGCGATTGTACAGTGTAACTTTTCATCATCAAGTGTTCAACCTATGGCGCCCAAGTCTTAAGGGCGGTCAAAAATGGGTTGTCTATAGGTGGAAACATCCTTGTTCCATGAATAGAATAGAAGTATTCAATTTTTTTTTTTGGATGAATCTCTTGCTTTACGGGGGGCAAAGCTTCCACTAAGCAATGGTAGGCATTAACTTACTCTCTCCAATTGATAGTATGAATTTTGGTACTAACCTGACCTCATTCATAAAGAGATGATTGTAGGTTCCTATCTATATCTTAGGCTTGAATTTCTTCTTGTTTAATTCATTTAATTTGATGAATTCTTGTAGAATATCTGTTGTATATGGACATTTGTGTAATTGTTAAGGGTTGAGGCCTATCTACCTCCTCCTTAAGTGTTCTCTACAAAAGGGATATGTAGAAGAGATGAGCAGCCCTTAAAATTGTTGACCGGATGAGTTTTTTGCGGAGGATAGGTTAGACTGGACATCTTTTTAGTCAACCAAATAAGTTTATGTATGACCAGATGGTTTCTCAAAACAAAACATGACAGCTTCTGGGAGTGTTCTCCTGGGCACTTTAGAGCTACTGTGTTAAATTCCTTATTTATTTAGTATGATTTGTTAGATTCAGCAATAGTATGGCTGAATCAATTCATGATTGTAATAATTTCTCCAACCTCATGTCTTATTCATTCAATTGTTGTAATAATCTCTCTCTCTTGCTCTCTCCTGTCTTTCTTTCTTTCCTTCCATTCGAATTGTTGTAATGACTTCCAATCCAACGTCTTTCTATCTCTTTTATTTACATGTTTTCTGTATATAGCATCATGTCTTATTTATCATATTCTTGGTTTGCATACATTTTTCATGCATTCGGGTTTAGCTTATTTGCATTTGTGCAATTCATCATTTTCTAATCTGATTACGTGTAATGCCTCATGCCTTGAGATGATACAAATGTCATATGTTAGTAGCCGAACCTCTAGATACATTTTGTGAATATATTGCATTAGCTATTTATACATAGGATCATGCATATATTTCTAACACATGCTTTTGGCTTATTATAGAGTACTAGGTGAGCATTTTTTGGTTTTAGCATCCTATATGTCCATGTTATTTATCATATCCGTTGCCATACCATGAGGCTAGATGCTTAAGTAAAATATCTATGTGAATGTCAATGGATGGAAGTTATGTTGCTTGTGTCGGAATGCGGTTGATTCTTATGCTTTTGAGCTTCTTTTTATTGGAAGTTGTACAAAAATATTTTCCAAATGCATGAAATCACAACATAACCAAAACTAGGACACAATCTATACTTATTTGCCTCAAATAGTAATGTTAGCATTATTAAAGCCGGAACATGGATATATAGAGACTATGAAAATCACATCATGACTTAGTAGAGGCCGATCTTTTGATCGGGTGAGTGGGGGTGCTCAATTCATGACTTTTCCCCTCATATCTAAGTTTCCGAGCCGAGACACTTTGGTTATGACGGATAATGGCCTTTGGTACGAGTCACCAGTTTCCTAGTGTTCCCAAAAAGTTAGGTGGTGATTTTGAGATCTAGTATGTATTCCATTTTCGGGCAAAGATTTTGCAATAAAATGGATTTTCTGTACAAATTACTGGATCTGGACTCTCATTTATGTTTCACATTGTATTTGTGAAACCAGATCAAGAGATTGGGAGTCCAAACTACTGGGCGAGCTTGGTAACCTTGAAAGGCATCCCACACTTGCATAATTGAAAAACAATCCAAGATGCACACATATGCCAACAGGAAATAGAGGACTTACCCGGATGCCCACTTACATGTCTTACATGCATGCATAAAATAAATATGTCCTAATCATGCAACTAACATACAAAAACACGAACCTAGGCCTGGTTTGAGGCTACTAATTGTGACAACCCCGCCACGTATTATGCTATTAATCATTAATTTTGAATGTTATTTAAGTGCTTAGTGTAATTTTGAATGCTAATTATGTGTTTAATTTGATTGTTGGATCCATATATGTTAACCGTAGCGATATCTGTTGTGAATTCTATTGCATTAGAAATCGAAATTGATTAGTTTAATGTATATGGTATAATTTTTAGAACTTAATGAGTAGTTTGATTAAAATTTGATTCAGTTTAAAATTAATTAGATTAAATCAATTTAATTAAGTTTGTTTGATTAGCCTTAATCTCTAATTAATTATTTTAATCATTGATTAGTGAATTAAGCTAACCTAGCCTGTATATATGTTAATTGAAGTGATTAAGCTCATTTTACACTAAAAATTTTTGAAATTTCATTCTAGAGAGAGAATGAGAACAAGTTAGAGAGAGAAGTAAGAAAACTTGGATTTTGGCTTGGAGATTGAAAAATTAACTAGAAGAACTCAAGAATTGGCTAATACAATGTAATTGAAGACCTTAGGTATGTGTTTGAACCTTAATTAGTGAGATTAAGTCATCAAATATGTGAATTCAAGAGGATTATATGATTAATTACAAGAAATGAGCTAAAGATGATGAAGTTAGAGTCAATTCATACATGCATGCATAATTTAGTAGAGTTTCATACTTTCGAGCATGATTCATGTCATCTAAGCTTGAATTGAAGGTTATATCATCCATGCATCCATGATTCATAAGGGTTTGAAGTTAAATTCCATGTTTTGAGAGTTTTGGAAAAGAGTTTGAAACTAATTGGGTCATGCATGGTGAATTCATGAAGTTTTGGGCTCTGAATTTGTAAATTGGTTTTGTATCCATGCTTATAGTTGTGTATTTGAAGATTAAAGCATGTCATGCTAGCTTACACACTTTGAATACATGCTTTGAAGTTCAAAATCAGTTCTGGAAAACCCAGAATTCGATTGCATCGCTCGAGTGAACAAGTTGTCTCTTGAGCGCACATATCATACATCCAATATTTTTGCAGATATTGGCACTTGGCTCGAGTGGCCGAGTTACTGCTTAAGCTACCATCTTTTCAGTTTGCACCTTGGCTCGAGTGAACATCGAGCCTAGATTCGGACCATCTAGTACTTTTACAAACCATGTGGTCCGCTCGAGCGACCACTGTTGCGCTCGAATGAAGTGTCCTTTTTCTGCATATTTTGAAAAGTCATATTCTATTCATAATTCCATTATCATTCCTTTCTGAACATTCTTAGGCACAAATTGAGCATTCTAATGAATTAAAGAGTTAGAATGAAACCTAACAGAATTGAATAAGTTAATAATGAACCGAATAAGCAATGTAACCCAATATGTGTTTGTGTTATGAATTGTGTAGGTTCATTCACGAAGCCGAATTAGCAACTAAATCATTGTGAGTAATATCTTAGTAAAGATATTTTTATGTATCTTATTTTGTAAATGATACCAATGTGGTGAGTTTTCTGAACTTATGATTTTGTGTTATAAATGAGCCTTCTATCTGTCTAATTCATAAAGGATCTATAAATGTGATTGACAAGCATGAAAGCATATAATGGACCTAAGGTCGTTAGGTATATCTGAAATGGACCCAAAATTATTCTGTATATTTGATAAAGTGGACCCAATGTCGTTCTGATTATTTGATTTTCTACACATCTGATAGGTCTGGATATAATTATGTGTTGACCCAATGGTCATTATACAGCTGTAATTGATTTGACCCAAGGTTGGAATGCCTATGGTCATTCCGATAAGTATGATATGTTCTACTCTATATCTTTGTATATGTTGGACCTGAGGTCGTTATGTCATATACTGGACCTGAGGTCGTTCCGTGTGATATGAAACTGTTATGAGAATGATTTTATTTAATATTAGAACTCATTCATATAACCTCTTTACTCTAATGTTATTCATTACGCTTTCCCTCTCTCCGTTATATATATGTATGTAGGTGAGCAGCGGGTTGCCCATCCCTAGTGATACTGTGGAGGAATATTGAGTTTTTGTGGAGTCAGCCAAGGATGCCTCACGCACGAGGCTTTTGTCTTTTGATTTATGTTTTCTTTTGTTGGTCATGTTTGAACATGCATGTATATAACTTTTGGTATGTATGTCAATGATATATGTATGATCTTAGTCTTGTAAGATCCTTTCATGTATGTATGGTGTGAGTTATTAATATATAAGAAGGTTTGTTTATGCCATTTATGCACAAGCTCATTGGACAAATTTTTACATTTCTGCTTTGCTTCTGGCCCCATATAATTAAATATGATTTGATTTCTGTCTGAGGCCATAGTTAATCTCATGATTACTGACCGATTGTGATCCTAACTTCTAGGGGTAGGTTCGGGTCATGACACTAATAATGCTTATGCACAAAATACAACTCACGAGTAAGAAGCATAAATATGAATGAAACTATATGATGATCCAAATCGGACCTAATACATGATTTCTACATGATTAAATGAACCTAAAATGTTGTTCTAATGAAAATAAAGAACACATGCAAGAAGAGGCGATGAGGTGAATAAAGATGCCTAAACTACATGATGTTAAGATAGATTAATGTCCTAGCATGGATGAACATTGAAAATAAACAAAGAATAGGTACTAAAATTGACAAAACAATGGGGGTTTACTTTCTAATTTATGTAAACCGAAGAATACACACAAAAGAGAGCAAGAAAAGTCGAGTTCCTTGCTTGCACGCCTCCTTCAAGCTTTGGTTCCAAGCTAGGGTTCAAGAGCTTCAGTCCTTAGGTGTTTTTAGAGGCTTAGAGTTGCTGTGAGGGTGAGGAAATTTCATGGCTAAGGCAAAGGAGGGAGAAGAGAGGAGTTTTTTTTCTTTCAAAAGCTTACAAAAGGTTCAAAATTCTTCTCCTCTTGAAAGGGAGGGGGAGGGGTTTCTTTTATAGGCAAAAGGGAAGTTTTTAGAACCATTCTAGGCTTTCATCGCTTACTTATCCACCGTTATCACAAAAAATACACCAAGATTAAATTTCCATACCTGGTTCTATGACACTATGATGTGCAAGCGTACGCACAAATAACATGCACACTCACATCTAATGTGTGCGCACGCATTTTGTCTTGGTACACATGCCATGCTTGCATGTACAAATGCAAGGCCCCATGCCCTTAGCTTGCTTGCAACATAAGTAAGCCCAAATTGCATTTTGATCAATGTTTTTGATAAAACCAGCCACAAATTTTAGAAAATACTTTTGATTAAAGGACAATTAGGCTTTCCTCTTCTTTTTTTTTCCAGGGTTTAAAAGTTGGTTTTCGGCCAAAAATAGGTTCAGGGGTAAAATAGTTATTTTCGCAAAAAGTTAATTTTTGACTTAAACGGGTTTACACAGCCACTCCAAAACATCCTTAAAACATTCTAAATATGAAGTAAGTACCATTTCATCATTGGGAGGCTTGTAGGCACCTGAAGTCTTAGGATCAGTCAAAATGGGGTGTCTACAAAATTGCAAATATAAATTCTTTCATGCTTTTAGACACTGATAATTTGCGAAGACAACCATCTAAGACTCTCAAATCGTCAAATTTGGGTGCCAAAAAAGGGATTAAATTTTGCACATAATGTAAAATTGATGATGTCATCACAAAAGGGATTGATTCACAGAATTTCAACAAACAAAGAATGAAAACCCAGTTCAATTAGGGAATGAATCAATCAAATCTAATTAAACCCATATAAGAACTAATTAAAACAATTGAAAATTCTAAACAAAGCTTGAGAATCGATTGAAGACAGAGATTTGATTCTCATAGTGTATGCATATGAATTGAAGTACTTGATTGATGTGAATCAAAGAATGGGTTTTGGATGGTGAATTGAGACCTAAAGTGTTGATGGGTTCGTTTAGTGTCTCTGTATCTCTAACTATCTATCTTCTCATGGATCAAGAGTGATCCTGAAGGATATAACTTGGTTTTGGTGTTCAATGTCTTATGTTCGGTTGGGTTGGTATTGAAATGAAGAGTCTTTAGATTAGGGTAAATTACCGGGGGACTTACGTGTAGATCCTGATAGGTGGGCTTATTATCCAATAACTCCTGTGAAAATTAGCATCATTTTTCATCAAATACTATTAAAAAATGTCACAGATTGTTAATTTTCAATGGCAGTTTGAAAATTGTCACAAAAAATGTCACTAATTATAAGTTTCAGTGATAGTTTAAAAAAATCGCTACAAAAAAACATTACTAATTTTTAACTTTCAATGACAGTTTGAAAATTTTGTCACAGAAAAATGTCACTAATTGTAAGTTTTAGCTACAATTTATAAAAATTGTGAGAAAAGAAGTCACTAATTGTCAATTTTTAGTGAGATATGCAAAAAATTATTATTAAGACTTATTTTCAATAGGACTTAATGTGAATTAAGTCCAACTATTAGGACCTATAGGTAGTTTATCCAAATTACAATGACATATCCAATAACATCTTTTTATTTTATTTTAAATTTGAAAAATACTAGTGACATAAATGAATTATTAGACTAATGAATAATGTTAAAATACATTTTTTCCCTCCATTATCACAGTGAAATTACTTTTTTGCCCTTCACGATGAGGTTGAGAACACGGCGATGGTGGTATGTACTGGTATGTAGTGGCATTAGGAAATTGGTGTGCAATAGAGATATGGCATTGACTTGGTTTACAATGGATGATTTATGGTGGCTGGTGGTGGAACTTGGGTAAGTTGGTGGCTCTTAGTAGTGTAATTGACATTACAAGGCAGCTTTAGGTGATGCCATGGTGTTAAGAGGTGGCTTTGGACATGTTGCGATTATGTTGAAAGATGGACTTTAGGTGCAACGGTGATAATTGTTTGTCTTAAAAAAATTAATGACTAAGCATGGTTTTTAAATTAAATTATGATTTTTTTAAAGATAATGCAATAAAATAAAAATTTTCTAATGATCAAATCAGCCCCTTTTTTTTATTTTAATAAGTGATATAAGCAGAACATCTTAAAAAATGAACAGTACGAATTATCGAAATGAAACTCATAGTGAGCCCCACAAGCCTAGGCAACACCTCTCCAATTTAAATTTAAACTAAAGAGAAGTCCATCTCATACTATAATCCCCCATCTATTTGTTGAACTAAATTAATAAGAGCTAAACACTATCTTTATACCTTTCAAAAATTTCAAACAAATTTCTCTGTGAAGAGAAATTTAAGTTCTTCACAGAGAAAAATTTAGAGTGAATGAGAAATTTCTTTGGTATAATCATAGAGAAATTTCTCTGAAATTTGGAATAGAAGGATCCTATTCAAATCAGAATGTTAATTTCCTATTCATGCCAGAATGTTTTCAACAAATCCAGAATTGAAACACACGAGTCTAGCTATAAAACATTTAATTCAACAAAATCAAATCAAAGTTCACATAACTACGAAAAAAAGATTAAAATTCAAATTAGTATAAAGAAATTACACATAATCCATTTCATACTCACATTGTCAAACCTAACAATGTTCTTGTTCGCTGAAAAGAACTCAACCAGAGATTCTACAGCAACATAACAAAACACAATATCAAAAGAATTCAAAGTTCACACACGCACACACACACACACGTATATATATATTTACAGAGAGAGAGATAGAGAGCATGTTACCTTCGACTTTGATAGTTGCTACTCAAATTAGGAACCTTAGGGGCTTCTTTGATGAGTTGTTGGTTGGGAACCCCATACTCAAATAGAGAGAGAGAGAGAGAAGTGGGTGTAAGTGTTGGTGTAGGTGTGGGTATGGGTGAATTTAGTGGGTTTTGTACCCAGGGATCTTAACTAACCCCTCCCTCCCCCCTAAAAAAAAAAAAAATCATATTGAACCTCTTCTACTACTCAAAGTTGGAGAGGGATATTTTCACCAAATTCTCAAAATTTAATATTTAGCCACAATATTCTAAGTACAACTTTAAATAAGTAATGTTTAAAAAAATTTATAAACACTCTTCAAAAACTAATTATCAAATAAAATGACCACGTTTTCAATTTTCAAAAATAATTTTTGAAGTTTTAAGTATTTTATTTTTCATATTTTTTTATTTTTAGTAATTTTTTAAATTTTTTAAATGCACCTAATCTAAAATTATTTAAAAAATAAAATATTTGTGAAAAAAATATAAAAAAAAATATATATATATTGAATATATATATTGTAATTTCTATAGATTAAGTAAATTTAAAAAATAAAAATAATTAATTGAAATATTTTAAAAATTAACTAAAAATAAAAAATACGAATTAAAATTTATTTATTTATTTTTTAAAGGGAAATTGACCAGTAAATCCCATTTTTTAATCTTGTAGATCATGTGGTCCTAATTGTTTTCTTTCAAATAGTTAAGTCCTCATGATTGTGTGTCTACTATTTTCCCATAGAGGTATTAATTTGTGTTTGTTTGGCGCGCTTGTGTTTATAGGAATTGGGTGTGTTTGTGCTTCATGTCCCAATAAAAAATTGTAGTAGTACTTATTTTGGATGGTGTGTATTACAAGTAGGTGATTGTAAGACGTGAAGTAGATTCAGTTAGTGGGGTTTGTATGAAGTTGGGGAGTTGTGTTGTCACGTGACCCATCAAACCCAGTTTCGAAATTTTACCGGACTACGATGTAACCTAAGCCATAGTGTTTTTCCCCAAAAAATGGTGAATATTTCCTGTTTGGAAATACGAATCGATGGCGATTTTCAACGTGAACCCTAACATTTGATACAATTATCCCTTTTTCGGATTTGAATTTCAAACTTTCGTAATTCTAAAATCCACAGTACAGATTTAGGCAATATTTGTCGCATTGTTAGTGTGCATCAGAGACTCTGTGGTGATTTGTTGGTTGTGAAGAACCCTACTGGCTGCGGCAAAAAGAGGTATGGCTCTGTGAACCTCCCCCAATCAGAGTTAAGTCCCATTTTCGGTGTGAACGAAGTCTTGTTCAATGTTTGAGAAACGTAAGTTTTTCATGGTTTGGCTTATTAGTATACATTTATTAGACTATTTTGATGTGATTAGGGTTTAGTTGTTATCTACACATGTATGTATGCATCATATTTTCGATTGTTACTTTATGGCGTGTTTCCCACTATGTCTGTAGTGTGTTGTGTTATTGTGCATTGTTGGGATTGACTGTCTATGTGTTTTGGTTTTCTAACGTGGGACATATTGTACCTGTAGGCCTATGTTGGTGTGGTTGTTGTGTGTCTGTGGTGGGGTGGATAAATGAAATCCTTCAGACCGAGGTGTTGTGTGGTCACATTCCATGTGTTAGGGATATGTGTCATGAAGAATATGAAATGGAATATTTGGTGGTGATGGGGGGTTTAATTTGTACAAATAGGGCGTGGTGTACGGGGATCGTATGCAAGTGTGTGCGCGGATGGTAAAATGTTTTTGTAATAATTAATTATGGGAAATGCGTAGTTGGACTGACATGTTTTATGGTTTTGGGTCTAATGTGGAATCTGTTGCATGTTAGATTAAAATGTAATTTGCTATGTGGCTTAATAACTGATGGTGTCTGTGATTTGTTGTGTCATGTGTTTGCTATACATGGAGGTTTTCTTTAATTTTTGACAACATTATGTTTTTCAGCTATGAAAGGATTTTCGTATTTCATGTTATATGATTACGTGGAGAATGTTGCATTTGTCGTGTTGGCAATGCAGCGTTGTCGTGGAGCAAATTTTGTTAACGTATTATAGGTGATTGTGTGTTCGTAATGTGAATAGGTTTGGTACTTTTGATTGTAGAAAGACTAAAATTTGTTTTGTTGTAGAATTTGTCTGTTTTGCTTATGTGACATGTGCTAATGTAGTGGTGAACACAAGGACAAGTCGGTGGACGCGTTCATGTGAGCATAAACGGCAAGCAGAGTTAGGCTCGTCGTCTAGAAGTAAAATTAGGGTGAACATGCCTGGACGAGTCCTATTCAAACAGCCTAACAGTGTGCCCCATACGGGTGGTGCTAGAAAGGGGATCAAACCTCGGTTGAACTTCCGGTCTAATGTTGCAGGAATCATTAAAATGATATACGCAATAAATTTGAGAGAGGTGGACCTAACACATTTGAGGAAGACACTATTCTGGCTTATGGTGAAATTGATATTAATTAACCAGCTTGACCACACCGAGTTCCATAAATGTGATGATCTAATTGTGCGCATTATAAGGGCATATAGTGTCCGGGAATGGAAGTTTGTTATTTGGGGATGTGGCGTTGACGTCTCGAATGAGGACGTGAAGCTGTTGTTCGGATTGCAAGGTGGAAATGCATTCCTTGATATGACGCCACGGCCAAGACCTGCTTTCGATTTTGTATAGCGGAGGTGCCCTGGAACAAGCCGAATAACTGCGAAGCTTGTAAGGGATTTGATGTTGGAAGCTGCAGCAGGGGACACACCGTGCGATCATGAGGACACAACCAAATTCCTTTGTCTGTACATGTGTGGTAAATTGTTTTTTGCAACGTCCAGCGAGACAATTAGTTGGACCTTAATCTGGTACGTTGATAACATTGGCGCGGTGAAATTGTATGATTGGAGTGGTGCCGTATGTAGCATGTTGATGTGCTTGGTGAGGGACTTCCATCAAACTCCGGAGAAAGTTTCTGGATGCGTAGTTGCTTTAATGGTAAGTGTAGTATTTATATTTTGGGTGTTGGTATTTTTATTTTTATTTTTATTTTTGTGTTTTCTATGTTAATTTTATTCGGTAAAACTTAGGTTGGTTGTTACATGGGTTGCTGATTTCTAGTGGTTTGTGCTATAGTTTTGGCTATGTGAACACACAAACATTGTGAAACCCAAACATGGGCACAGGTTTCCTAGATTTCTCATATGGGATGTTGGTAAGGTAATATCTACTATGCATGGTTTAAAACTATTCGACCAAGCAATTTTGAGGTAACTATTTTTTATTTCTTGGGTAATTTGTTAGTCCATTAAGCGTAACGTTACAATTTTTGTTGTTGTGTCAGATGGCGGCAATTCTGGGTTAACAGTGACAGTGTTTTTTCGTAGGTGAACTCAGGCCAGTTGGTTGAACAAGAGCACGAGGTTTCAATTCTAGAAGGGAAGGGTGTTCAAGGTGTAAGAAATGCAGTTTTAGTTGATAACGATGGTGATAAGGTGGAAGGGGGTGGGAGCATGTTTGAAGTGGTTGACACGAATGTGATTACTAATAGTAAACACCATAGTGGAAACATACATGATGAGTGGTTGACGTCTGGTTATAATATACAAAGCCGACAACGTGGCAGATGAGATAGTGAGGAGTTGGATGGCCCAGGTGGTCAATTTGCACCCCAGTGTAATAGTCCAGTGGGGCGGGACGGGTACGAACACGTGGGGCCAAGTAGTCCTGATTTTGGGATGGGGGACGAAGGGGCCGCATAATTGTAACGGAGTTGAAGAAAGAAGTTGCTATATTGAAAAAGAAGAATGAGATGCAATCAGCTAATCTGGTGGTAGGTTTTGAGAGCATTTTTAGGGTGAAAGACGAAGAATGCAAGAAATTGGTAGCTGAGAATGTGGAGTTACAACGCAATGTTGTAGGCCTTGAGGGCAAGTTCCTGAGCTAGTAGTGAACAGTGTGACGCAACATTACAGTGGCGGTGAAGTCGCGAATAAATGTGCGGAAGTACATATTGTTGACAATGTGGTTGGTGTAGATGTTGGTCATGACAAATGCCAAACAATTAGTGGTAGCATCATGTTGGACGCCTCTGTTGTTGCTTGTGTCCCCATGGTAGACAACAACGCAGTGCATGGTGTCATCTAGGAAGATAATAGTGGTGTTGTTGTTGTAAGTCCTTTGGTGGCGGAATGTGATAGTGAGGTGGGTGGTATGAACTCATTCGTACATAACATCAAAGGGAAAGTTAGGAAAAATCTGAAGTTGTCAGGTTTTGAGTATCCAGAAGTTAGATGGAGGGGATGTAAAGAGAACGACAAAAGGAGCAATTCTGTGTTCGGTGGGGTTGGCAGTAGTGTGGATGGTGTGCGCCGTGAAGATGTGATTGATGTCGACATTGTTGGTGATGGTAAGAAGATATTCACAGGGTTTGGAATCGCAAATCATAACACAGTTTGGAAGATGATTTCAGAGCGAGAAAATGATGTGGTCAGCACAGCGTACAATCATTACGGTGATAGGTGCGTACCGTGTTTGTTTGTTTTGTATTTTGTTCATGGTCTGTCGTACACATCGCATTGGCAATAGTTGTACTTGTCATATTGAATGTTTTAACTTGTTTATAGGGCTGTTATATGGGTTGGACGGCAAGATGGGAACGCAGTCTTTTTCTCGGATGTTAGATCATTAGTGAGACAAGTAGACATGAGGGGGAATGTAAGTGTTATGTATTGATTTCAAGTTTTAATTGGTTGTACAAAGATTATGTACGTGTGTTTGTGGGAATGTGTGATTGTTTTAATTTATTGGTCTGTGGCACTGTTGTTGGTAGGTTATTGACGCCTTTGCAGAGGTGCTGTCAGATGATCAAGATAGGTTGAATGCGGGGAAAGATTTTCCAGATAGCTCTTACTTCTTTAGCAGCATATGTTGGGTACGATTTTTGTTGGATGGAACGTGTGTGACATAGATCACCTATGGTTTGTAGGTAATTTTTTTATTTTACTTTTTTGTTGTTGGTATAGTTTAATGGGTTGATGTGCGCAAGATGTAATGAAGATGAAAACGTCGACGCTTGGTTCAATATTTGACGAGCAATATGCATGCTGGTAGGGGTGCACGTTACATGTACTTCCCCTTTTGCCACCTTGGGCATTGGACTTTAGTGGTGTATGACACTGAGGACAAAAGCTGGAAAGACTATAATTCGATGCGGAGCAAGTTTGGAAATAGTGGTGTGCATTATGTTGAGGCTGTCAAGCTAGTGAGTTGATGTGAATTATGGTCATTTTGGACATGTTAAAATGGCAATGAACTTTGATGTGATTCATTTTATTTTTGGTTCCCTGTGATTGCATAGAAAAACATCGTAACAAAAGTGCAGCGGCAGTCGATGGCAACGCATGGGTTGGACCAGCTGGTTGGTACGCAAGATTTTGACATGTCGGTGGAATCAGTCGCCGAGTGCCCCCAACAACGTCCGAAAACGTAAGTGTAACGTAATTGTTTTTTATCAACATTGAAGGTGCGTCAATTGTGAGATGTATGTTGTTGACGACACTGCTTTGTTGTCATTGTTACAGAATGGATTGTGCAATAATCGTGTGCACTTTAATGAGACAGTATGTGAATCACGTTGACGTGGGGCATTCATTGGAAGAAGGTAACTGCAGTGTATTACGTGCGAACATGGGGAAAAGTTTCATATGTGATCTTGTGAGTGGGGTCGCGAGCAACGTGAGGCGACTGTTGGGTTGAAGGCAGTGTAGTCAGTATACCATTACTATAGATGACAACTAGTTTAAATAATAATGTTCAGTTAGTACGTTTGAAGATGTCACATTTTTTGGCCGTTTAAGTACTAAAATTTAATGTTTTTGTGTTGGTTATATGATTTATCGTTTTGCATTTGGGGTTCAGTGTGGGGTTATGTCATGGCTGCTTTTGAATAAACATAATCAAAAAGTGCATTCCACTTTGAACCTTATACTTTTATTTACCACAATGGGTTGTTCATATGACTTTTTGACTTGGGTGCAATCCTGTGACTGAATATTTTAACAACTTTGTGTCCATAAGTTGTTGAAGTTGTTGTTACACATTTTGACCTGTTTCAATGTGAATAACATTTGACTGACAAGTTGTTGTTCATTTTGTTAGGCTGGTAGTGTTCTAAATTTAGTACTTAGGTTTCGTATCAAATGTGTGTTGACAAGGGGAATGCATGTTTCTTTATGTTAGTTATGTGTGACTATATTTGAAATTAGCAAGTTCAATGTGAGTTTGTTTTCGTGGTATGGGGCACTATGTGCTGGAACGATGCATTCCAGCGCACCACTCGACAACAATAAGTTCACAATATGGTGTAGGTGCTATGTAAGGTATTTGTTGTGAACGTAGTGTTGTAAAGTGGTTAGGCAGAATGCTTATGAGATGTAATGTTTTGTACCAAATTTAACATTTGGTAACATGGCACGTAGTAGGTGTTGACCAATTATAAAAACAAAATAATTTCACTTATTGTTGTCAAGTGGTGAGCTGATATGTTACCGTGCTGCACTGTATTGAACAAAATAATTTCTATAAGTAATCCTGTGTCATATTGGGTTAGCAACTAGTAGTGGTAATGGTGTGTTGTAATTGGTGTACCCCTTAATTAAAGTGGGGTGTAGTGATTGTTTGTTTGGTCGGGAATG
This sequence comes from Camellia lanceoleosa, assembly GCA_025200525.1. Lineage (NCBI taxonomy): Eukaryota > Viridiplantae > Streptophyta > Magnoliopsida > Ericales > Theaceae > Camellia > Camellia lanceoleosa. The sequence continues at coordinate 70,340,178 of CM045767.1, read as the reverse complement.
AGAAAATGTCACTGTGTGGGATACAATGGGTTGTTACCTTGACTTGGGTGAAATTAGTTGAGTGAAGGAGTGTGTTAGATGTAGCAGAAGTTGTGTTGTGATGTGTATTCGTTTGGAAAGTGGGTGTCATTAACATGAAGTGCGACACATTTACGTGTTTTATGCTTTGTGGTGATAGAAAAACTCTTGTAAATCAGTCGTGTAATGTCATTTGCATACATGGTAAAACATGGCCGGCTTGAATGCCATACATGGTTGGCAGTTGTGTAATGGTAATACCCAGTATATTTGGTGGTGAAAAACTTATTGACTTACTTGATAGAAAGCTGATAATAATAACTGAGTGTGGCAATGATATGAAATTGTGTAAAATAGAGTCTTGCGTTGGCACACACGATTATTGAAAAAGAAACAATTAAACATAATTATTCCAATCAACACACATGTTTGAGAGAAAGAAGTTCATGTAGTGCCAATGCTGCGCATGTAAGTAACTAAGGTATTATTAATGACGTGGATGCTTATGGTCACGCGGTTAAATTGGTTCGTTGCAAGTTTTCCTGTTGTGGTTCCTCATGCGTCCACATCTGCCACATCTGATTTACTGCACATGCTCTCCATTTGACAGTATCCTTTTCTTCTTTGGCTTACCAAGTGGGCGTTTCACAGCGGGTGGGTTGATAATGTAGTCATGTTGGTTGAATGTAGTTGCTCCACAGTGGGAATTAGGTAAATACATGCGGCGTAAGTTGAACGGTATTTGGAAACATGGAAGTATGGCTCAACCAATGTGTTCAAATCACGATCAGTTTTTCACACGGTGACCATTGCATGTGTGCAAGGGAACCCATTGAGCTACCATTTGAAACATGAACAGATGCGTTGACCGATATCAACAGTGACCGATGGAAAAGAGTGCATTTCGTACACATCAGCATTTGATTGGCTCACTTTCCATGACCTCCCTTCAGTGAATGCTTTTTCAAGATGAGACTTCATCTTTGGACATATTGTGCCAATCCATGTTTAGGCTGCGAGTCGACGCTTTGCTATTTGCTGCATTAATTTGGTTATGATGCTATCAACCATTCTTGTGATTGGAAGGTTGCGCGCTTCCTGAACCCAAAGTTGCAATATTCTGTAGCATTTGAACACATCACACCGTAGCGTCTCCCCCTGGAAAATGAGTTGTACATGTTCGATAATAAATAAGACCATTAGGATGAATATTTTGGGTACATTTGAAAGGTTGGTGGAACATGTGGAACATATCTAAAAAATGCATTTACCCAATGTTGTGGATGTGCACTTGCTAAGAATTCAGATGCAATTGTTCGTCATGATTTATGGAATTGTTCAACTTTGTGGTTAAAAGCGGTAACAGTTGGTGGGTACGCGCAATGTCGTAATTTGCTTACCAAACCAGTATGATGCATACTGTTTGTGTAACGTAGCCTGTCCTTCAGATTCCTTTGCAAATGTTGGAGACAGAATGCATGTTCTGTATTCAGGAATACGGTTGGCATCGCTTCAAGTAATCCGAGATTCCGATCTGATACGAAGGTTAGAGGTCTATCCCTATGCACCACTTGGGCGAGATGCTGAAGAAACCAAGACCGGTTTGTGGTGTTCTTGGAATCCACAACCGCATCAGATAAGGATAACAAACCTGTTAAGCAGAATGAAAGTGTAGGATTCATTATATTATGTAAACATGGTTTGTGGGAATAATATAAGCATGTCGGGTCAATGCACCCAATTGACATTTTGAATGTGGTATGTTTGGTTTCACCAAAAAATGGTTAAGTGTCATTGTATAAGTTGAATATACTGACCTTGGTTTTCGTTTTTCACGGTGGCGGCAAGTAAGAACCTTTTGTAGCCTCCTTTTAGGAACGTGACGTCTAGGAAAAGCAATGGACGACAATGGTTGAACCCGTCGTTACATGCTTTGAATGCTATAAAGTATCGTGTGAACCAGTGTGTGTGTTCATTGTACTCGTTATTGATGTAGGTACCAGGGTTGTGTTTCATTGCTGCATTACTATACCAACGCAACTGATCAAACGAAACAGAGTGTGCACCGAATAGTTCGCCTCTCGCTTTTTCGACACCTAGCCACGCCACACGGTAAGTGATGTCGAGGCTGTAATCTTGTTTCAAGTTCAATATAACTTCGGTGGAACGGGTTTGTGGTCCTTTTCGCACACGTTCGGATATGATGTTGGCAACAAGATCAGACCCGACGAGTGGGTTTGTGGAAGTACGAACAATAACACCACAAATGTGTTCACTGTTCTATTTACGTTGGTAGAAAAACCTATTGGCCTCAAATTTCTGTCCGTGGACAGCCTATGTGCAACCCTTTGATTTGTTTAAAGCACAAATAACCATTACTCGAACAGAATCATTTTCGAGAAACTTGATCTGGAACCCATATTCGACAGCATATTTTTGTAAGAAGTTGTGAAATTCGGAAGCCCCACCTTTAAAGTGTTGTCCGACGTGGGTAAATCTAGTTGCCCATGGAGCGAAAATGAAGACTTTTTCTTTGTGCGGACAAAATGATTACAACAGGTTGACTTCATTATCCATTTCCATTTCAGTTAGTACCGTAGCCCCAATCGTGACGTAGGCGTGAGTGGTCATTAGATCACTAGCAGGATTATTGTTCCCTCTCATGGTGATGTTTGATGATCACGTCGACCGTTTACAAGCGAAATGAATGGGCAAGGGAAATCATATTCTATATGCCTACATCACTTTGTAACGTGAAGTTGTTGTAGCTCGGGATCTTGTAGAACAACACAACTTTTCCCGACAGGAGCCCGTTGAACTTTGAACAAATAAAATCAACAAGATTAGCAAATGTGTTCGACGGTTGCAAATTGTACGCAACATTTGTGGAGCGGTAACAACATAGAAGCATCATAAAGACATCCATCTGCAACATAGTACAAGTATTTGCACACAAAGATACACGATTAAAGATATGAACACGATCCGTGATAACGAAATGAAATAATTATGATATGAATACAATTACAATCTATCAGTTGGGAATGCAACAACACATATACAAATATTGTGCATCGTTGAGTATGTGCTGTTGAGAGGGCATATCTGTCTGGAACACATGATTTTGGGAGTTGTAACTGGGCAACGAATGGTTGTTCAATTTTGTTCCACTGGTGGGGTGTGAACGACATCATTGATTTGTGCGGTAGGGTGAATGTGTGTTAATGTTGAGAGAGGACTGTGTAATACCAAGTGCCGAACGTACTTGTGTGTGACGGTGGAGTTGCCGTTAACTATTGCACTTCCTGATTGTTACACCAAATGAATGATCTCAGAATGTAAACCCTAATTGGAATTCTCATAAATGAATCTTCACCACTGTTCGCCGCACAAATCTTCGGATTACACATACCAAATATAACAACAGAACATCCCCATATAATGTGTGAGGGCATATCCGTCCAATATGCACCAACAACATTCAAAAAAGGACTTATTAGTCATGAATCCTGCCTCATATGGACTAGTCAATCAAACAGAAAATCAGCGGGACCAAATGAGACATAATTTATCTATATAGGACTTTCCGATAATTTTTTCTTTTTTAAACTTTAAAACCAAACAGAGTTTAGAAACATGGCCTTGTTGGGAAAGTGACTACTTTTTTGACTTTTTGTCTATTTGACTATTTTAGTTTTTATATTTGGGAAGTTGGGTTGAATTTTTTAGTTAATTGTTGTATTGAAAAATGTGTTTGAAATGATGTTTAAGGCTAAAATGATAAATTTATCCATAACCTTATTTTTTTCAAAATTAGTCTAAAGAAACAAAGTTGTCATTTACTACCTGTGGGTAGGGGTGAGCAGCGGATATACCGATCCGCCAAAATCGACCGAACCGAACCGATCCGCCGCATTTTGGATGGATGCGTGATGACTAGTGGGCGGTTGCGGATTGATTTTCTCCAATCCGCCAATCTGGCAGACGGATGGCGGATTTGAGATTTTTTTGGCCGCAACCGAATCGCCAAACCGCAAACACCTCTAGTAATTTATAAAACTTTGTATTTTCAGTTTGTATAAATATTCTGTTTGTATTTTCAATTAAAAAATAGTTTAAATATTTTGTTGAAAAAAAGTTTTTAACTTGAATATCTTTTTTGAATTAAAATAAATAAATGTATTATTTATCTATATTTTTTGATTTTTAAATCTATCTCTAAAAATAATAAATAGAAAATATGATATATGCTAGTTGATTTTTGTTTTCAAAAATAAATATAGATGTAACAATACAAAAACATATAATCTCTACTACTGGTCTGTTCATGATTTTGGTGGTTTGAATTATTTTTATATTTTAATAACCACAGATTGTAATACTTTATATAGATGAGACATGCTGTGATTGTAGTATGTGGATGAGACATGTAGTGATTCTGATATTCTAAAGTTTCAAACTTTCTTACTTTGGATGAGGCATGCAGTGATTGTAATATTTTTTTAAGTTATTAACTGTAATACTTTCTCTTTTTTTTTTTTTTTTTAGGAAGTGCACAAGTTGAATTATGTTGAAAATTTATAAAATTTTAAACCGCTAAACCGATTCGCGTCCATCCGCCAAACCGCCAATCCGCTCAATCCACATCCGCCGGATTGGCGGACGGATGCGGATTGATTTTTTCTAATCCGCCAATCTGACAGACGAATGATGGATTGAAAGTTCCGTGGCCGCAACCGACCCGCGCCCACCTCTACCTGTAGGACAGTTTGTCAATGTGACAATGATAAGCTATCAATGCATTGTCCACGTGACAGTGTAGACTGCCGCTGTCGAAATATTTTTTTTATAAATATAAATCATTAATTTAAACTATTATTTGACGTTATTAAACTTTTTTTAGCCTCTAGGCCTATTTTAACCTCAAACTTGATTCCAAATAGATAAACAACAAAGCAAAAACAATGGTCCAAAACATAGATCCGACAAACTCTCAAGACATTTCCGGATTAAAAGATCCGACCATAAAACGCTCCTCTCTCTCTCTCTCGTTTCAATTCAATCTTTCTCAGAAATGATAATCGGTAGCAATGTCGGTGGTGGCCTGTCAAAGAAGAGGCAGCGCGCGGGGAGCAACAACCGCCTCTCCTCCACCACCGCCGTCATCGACTCCTCCCGTTCCAACGGAACCCTAACCGACTCCTCACGCAAACGTCCGTCTCTCCGCCGTTCCAATTCTCACTCATTACTCCCCCTCCGCCTCCACCACCGCCGCCGCTTGTGGCGGCTTCAACGACTCCGCCACCGCTGACGTCATCCTCCGCCTCTATTTCGAACAGCCATCGCCATTCGACTCCGCCGTCGATCCCGTCGAACAAGCCGATTTTCAGGTCTACCTACACTCCGATGTCCTTCGCAGATCGAAGTATTTCGCTGCATTGTTATCGGATCGATGGAACAGAGAGTCCGGCGATACGGATTCCAAGAGGTCTCGGAAAATCTATCAGTTCAATTTGGGTGTTTCGGCCACGACTGGATCAATCGACAATCACTTGACTGTTCTTCAGCTTCTCTACACGAATGATTTCTCCAGTGTGATAGATTGCGTTTCGACGGCTCTCTCGATACTTCCCGTGGCTCTCGTTCGAAGATTGTGTTAGGTCTTGCTTTCGATTTCTCGAGGCTGTGTCGTGGACTGAAGAGGAAGAGAAGATGATTCTCAGTTTTGTTCCTTTTCTAAGAGACGAAGAGTCTAAGGAGCTTCTCGCTAGGGTTTCGCCTGCGAAGAACGACGCATCAGAGGAAATGCTTCACGGATTGATTCTTATGGCAATACATAACCATCCGAACATGGCATTCGCAAAGGCTTTCGTAGCGAAGCTTTTGAGGCAGTTCTCGTCGAGAGAATCGGCACGGATAGTGTTGGATTTAGCTTTCCAGACGAGTTTGAAGATCGTGAAGGAGTCATTGGAGGAGTATTCGAGCCCGGCTTTTAGAGGAGACCATAATGAGACGGAGCCTATTCAGAGGTTGAATTTGCGTTTTGCGATGTCGAATGGGAAGCATCTGTAGTGGTTAATCGAAAGGATGATTGAGTTGATAGTGGCAGATAATGCCGTGAAGGACGGGAGCGAACAGGATTCATTCCCGGCAGATTTGCAGAGGGCATTTCGAGATGATGCGTGGAGGAATATTGTGCCAGGCCTCCCTGCTGTTGTGCTTTGATGCACTTGCAAGCTTGCCAATGCTGTTGCTGCTGGAACCATTTTGGCTGATAAACGGGTTCTGCTTTTCAACTTGTTATAGCTATTTTATCCAAAAGATTATTGCATAACTGTTTTTCATGAAAATTGATATTTGTTTTGCATATTGAACATTACTCCTCTCAATGGGCTTGTTATGGTTTGAGAGTACAATGTGATATGAATGTGCTAATCTCTGTTACAGTCCATTTGGATTGGATGATTTTTTAGAAAAAAGGATCAATGTGTTTGGTTTGAGTTTTTTAGATTAAAAAATTGAGTTTTTTTGGTTTTTGTGTTTTTTTTTGTTTTTAGTGAATATTTTTAAAATTTTAAATATTTTTTTTACTTTGTTGGATGCATTTTATTTAGATGTATTTAAAAAGTAAAAAATTTGTGAAAAAATATTTTTAAAAATTAATAAATACATAAAAATATAAAAAATATATTAGATTCTCGTATTTTTTTTGTATTTTTGATATTTAGTGAATTTTTAAAAAGTTTCTTTTATAAATTTTTTACTTTTTAGGTATATTTATGTTAGGTATGTCTAAATAGTAAAAAAAATTGCTTAAAATATTAAAAAAATTTAGTAAAAACAAAAAAAAAAAAAAGAAAAATAAGAAAGTAGAATTTTCTGAAAAGGATTTTTAGAAAACTATAACCAAGTATGCTGAATAATTTTATTTATTTATTTTTTTTTTTGAAAGCACTAGGTTTACTTTCTGCTTCATCATTTACCCCTGGGCCCTATCTTTGTCGCTTGTTTTGACTAGCAAACTATGGTGGTGATTAGACAATATTTTTCTGAGCAAGTTGAATGGTTTTGACTTTGCGTTTTGAGTTTGGAACACCTGTTAGGGCATCTCTAACGGTGTATTTCTTTTTTCATTAAATTAGAGTAAAAAATGATCCATTTCATCAAAGCTGATATCACTCGCTCTAACGGTGAATTTTCATCAAATTTTTGTGCCGGGACAACCGGTTGATCGACCGGCTAAGGCAAAAATTTTTTTTTTAAAAACTTTTTGAACCTTTTAGTAGTCGACCGGTAAGGCAAAATTTTTTTTTTGAACCTTTCTTGGAACTGTTTGAACCTTTTCTTGGACGACCGGTTGGTCAACCGGCCGGACAACCGGCTGGTTGACCGGTTGGTCTCTCCCAACGGTCACAAACAGTGTTTTGATGAAATTAGTATTCTGTGCTCAGTTTTTGATGAATTGTTTGGTGAAATCTCATTTTGATATCGATTTGGTGCGACCGTTGGAGCACCAAACAGTAACTTTTTCACCAAATTTTAAATTTGATGCTGGGTTTGATGAACCGTCGGAGATGATCTTATTATTTAGGTGATTTTTTAGAATCAATGCTAGCTGATCACTTACTTATTGTACTCCTAGTTACCTGTTGCTGTCCTAAGACACTGTCATTGTTTATAAATTTTTGGACAATGAGAATACTCACTCATCTGATTGTTCAAAGAATGACAAAATACTAATTTCAGAACAAAATTTATGAATTCAAGTACAACTTTTTTGTTTTGAAAAACCTCGGCTCGTGACTCAGCGATAGCTTGTTAATTTAGACTAATTGATATTGAACAATTTATTTTCTCCTTCGCCATTATTTTCATCTTTTGTTTATTTGTTTATATTATTTTTATCATTTGGCCCCCGTTCATCTATGAGAATTTGAAACTTTTCATCAACATTGCCTCGTGTACTTACATTTTCTATCCAAAAAGAATTCTGTTTTAGATTTTCTAAACTCTCCCGTTGCTCATCTTTGTGCAGTTGCATGTTTTGTTTTGTTTTTGTTTTTTGGTGATGTGGGTTAGGTTTTCTTATTTTTATTTTTATACCTTTCTTTGTCATTGTATCTTCTTCTTTCACTTTTGATTTCTTTTGCAACGAGTTAACATTGTAAAAGAGCACCATTGTAAGACTTTCCAATATATTGATTCTTCATAGCCATGAATGTTGTGGTCTTGTTGCTATTATTGGTATTGCTCTTCTTTTTGTTTTTTGAATAAATTGGTGCAAGTCTGCAAGAAAGATGTTTTTTCTTTATTATTATTAACTTTTTGATTAGCACCGGGGCATCCAGATCAAAGCCCAACTAATCCTCTGGGGTGCATTGGCTAGGGTTGTTCATGGATCGGTTCGGCTCAGGTTTACCATTTACCCATCAGCCGCACCGACACTTTCGGGTTAAGAAATTAGTGATCTGTGGTCGACCGAAGTGTGGTTCGAAATCGACCGAATTAAAGAAGACGGTTTGACGGTCGGTTCGGTCGAATTCGAAAATCTAAGTAGGGGTGAAATTTTTGTGTAAAATATTGAATTAAATCCATACTCATAAATATACACACACATATATACATGCATACACACATACATCTATGACGTGTATGAACAAAAATGAAGAAAAAGGGAGAGAGAAAGAGAAAGACTCACCATTGTAGTTGTAATCATCTCCATTGCCATCGCAGATCTTTGCCATTGTTAACTACATCGTCTTTTCCACAACCATTACCATCAAAAGAAAGAGAAGCACAGATGAATCATGAGGGAGAGATGAGTTTGTCTCTCAAAGAAAGAGATGAAAAATGAGAGAAAAAGAAAGGCCAGAAACGAGATTGAAGAGAGAAAAGAAGAGATTCTTCAACTTTTGGTCTACCTAGGGTTGATGAGAGAAAGAAGAAAAATGAGATATAAATCTGTGAAGACAATAGAGAGAGAGACTCATCATTTTTGTTCTTTCCACGGTTTATGAGAGAAGAAAGAAGAGAGAGGGGGGGAACGCCGGGGGGGGGGGGGGGGAACAAATGAGAGTAAGTAAAGAGAGAGAAGGGAATGACTTTTCAATTTTGAGTCTTTCAAGATTTTATGAGAGACATAAAGTGAAGAGAAATTAATCTCTTTGGAAAGTGAAAGGGCAGACAGACTGCTATGAATACTCTCAATGTAAATATATAAATATTATATATATACTCATTATTGTTTCGGTCGGGCTGGGTTTGTCGGATTTATATATGAAAAATCCATTACCGACCGGGAATCTATGAAATTTAGTATAGAAAAACCACAGCCGACTGTTCTTCTCTTCGAAACCGTCCGTGGCAGCCCGGGTCGGTCCGGATTGGACGGTTTGGGCGGGTATTCGGTTCATTTGAACAGCCCTAGCACTGGCCCTCGGCAGGAAGTTTCCCACAAATGCACCAGTGTTAATTGAAGGGTTTTTCCCTGAATCTTGGAGGGAGTACACCCTCAAGACTCATGGCCTTGCCACCAAGCCAAACCCATGGGGCTATGTTTTAATAGTTTTAATATATTTACGCACTATGAAATAAGAAAAGAACAACAAATCAAAAAGAAAAAAAGAAGAAGATAATAATTTGGTAAAATATCATTATTTTAATTTTTAAACATTTATGTCTGTAAATTATAAGTTTTCATAGAAGTGTTTAAGGTGGTGAATTGCAGTTCTACTTGTGCATAGTTTTTCATTAGACCTTGATACCTTATGGTGCACACGCCTTTAATAACTATGCCCAACTCCTTAATTAGGTAGTTTTCAAATTTAGGTCTGATATTTTTATTTTTATTTTTTAATGAATAATACCCACAAGGTTGATCTATTAAAGGGCGCTGCATTAATATTTATATATATATATTAAAATGCCAAGAAGATTTCTGGACTATTTGGAAACAGTTTTACTCCATATGTAGTAACTTGTTAGTACACGTGGTTTACTTATTTAAAGAATCAAAATTTGTAATATAACAGGTCCCATTTGAGAGAGCAATTGTATATAACTCTAGTATCATTGAATGAGTTTTAACAGCATGATATGTATACCATCTTTGCCGGATCTAAGGCATGGGACAAAATCAATGGTTTAATCATTCAATCGAATATTTTATATGTACAGTTTGTTCTTAAATGGAGCTGATTGTATGTCCATCATTCAATCCTTTAAATAAGTAAGCTTCGTATGCTGACGCGTATCTATATATGGAGTATATTGTTTCTAGTTTTAATATAAATGTTGGTTCTACTTATTTCAATTTAAAGTGAAAGACGTGATCTCAATTAGTTATGTCAGCTATGTGGATCCATTTCCTTTAAGTCGACTCAAATAGAGCCATGTTGCCTATTGGGCATTAAAATTATATATCATAATTAGCTTTTGCTTCATTTTCTTTCCCTTTCTTCGTCTTCTACTTCTTCTTACCCTTTTTCTTCCACAAATCCAAGATCTGAACATGACCTTAATTTCGGTTTCAACATAATTCCCAATAGGCTAGATTTACAATAGTCTTGAGAACAAAGTAATTTTTCTGTGCTGTTTATTTTTGTAGTTTTGTAAACCATAAACAATAGCTTAATGTTGGAGATTTGAGTTTAGCAATCGCTTGATTGTGTCTTTACGGGAAACAACAAAATTAGGAATGGTGTAAAAAGAGCTTCTACAAGGAATTTGCATACTTTACATGATGACATGACTTCTTCATATCTTATGGCTGAGGTTTCTGTTGTTAAAACTATGAATACTGAATTGTCTGGTTGGTAGTTCAGAACTTCGATCCAATGCTTTTTGTTGAAGAATAGTAGTTCAAATTTTTTCTCATATTATTCATCGACCACTTTTTTTTGTAAAGAGTAGCCATTTCTTCTAAACTTAGTGGGTAGTTTAGATAGCTGACTTGCATTATTTTTGATTCTCTGCCACAGGTTAGGATGAAGCTCCTTAAAGATTGGCTTCCGTGTTGAATATATGCAAAGACAATGTCTCGCCCATGCTGCCCAGTCATAAATCACTGTATTTGGAGCTCGAAGAAACATTCCTGAAAATTATCTCTGCACTGCCCATGTCAGATGCACAGGAGTTGTTGCAGCAGTGTCTCAGCTTCTCAACTCGAAATGTTGAAGACTGTCCTCATTTGGTAACTCCATTCAATACCTGGTTCCGCCCCAAGCCGAAAATTTTTGTGAGTATGGTTTTGAAACTTGTGTTTGACAGTTTTAACAGTCAGTATTTGTTCTACCATAGGTTTCATGCCTTTCCTGTCAAAATATTGTGCATATTGATATGATGTTAGGGTGTAAAACTGATGGCTGTATATATACGTTGGTCTCTCTTGAAAGCAAACCATGTAAAGCACCTGTAGTTCGAGAAAATAAATCTTTGAAGGCTGTTGCCAAGCCGACTGTTTGTGGCTGTTTTTCAATGCCATTTGATAGACTTGATTCCTGAGTACGATAATTATATATATATTAAGTTTTTGAATTTATGCTTGTTCTTCGTAGATTTAATGAAATCTGAATCTAAATACATCATATGTTGTAATGATTTTGGATTAGGCATCACATGGATATCCTGAATATTGTGAATCTCCTCCTTAATTTCTGAAACTTCTGAACTATATTGTATGGCATCCCGGTATATACACATAATTTTAACCCATTGAAAGGGATCTCTAAATCTTTCTCCATTACCAAAACTTACTGCTATTGACAATTTCAATGAAACATAAACATTAAAAAAAAAAAAAAAATTCACAGTGATTATGGAAGTCAAAGTCTGCTATTTCCTACAAAATCAAGCGGAGGAAATGCCGCTATAATTCTTATGTTGTTAGAAGTACCATTTCGAATTAAAGCCTCAACTACCACAAGCTGAAACCAAGGAAAACCAATATAAGAAACACGTTAGGTTAGCAAGGTTTTGACTATGCGAGAGCATAAATAGATGATGTTGGGCTAGAAAGTCCAACAAGGATAGTATAGGCTATAATAGCCGCCTTCTGAAGTTTCTGGCAAGTTCCTTGGTTGGTTCGATGCAGCAAGCTCACACCTATCCCAATTCCAACACAAATGCTGAGACCAATTCCAACACCTACCCTCCCACCAGCATTGAAGCATGACCTTTCTCCATTTTCATCTCCTAAATTCTCCGTCCCCGTGTAAAGGTTGTCGTAGTCTTCGTTTTCTGGTTTATAGTTCGGGTAATCTGATACCTGCAATTGTAAAAGCAGATAAAAAGAATAAACTCCGTAACTGATTTTCAATACCCCTAAAGCAAACTAGCATTTCATTCAAAGACAATCTGATACTGCTAGTTAACAAAATTTAAAAAATTCAAATCCATTCAACTTCAAAACATAAGTTAGACTCAACTTTTGGAGGCCCTTGGGAATAGTATGTTTCCTCTCTTGGCCTAAATTATAACCCATCCACCTGTTTATAAACAAATATAGATCTTCGGCATTGTCATTGATAATAAGATATATTGACCTATTGGTATGAAAAAAAGTACTCTTTCTTGATAAAGTTGGTTGATAAGGGTAAAATTGTGATGTAGGACAAGATTTTAAGAATTATTATATTTTTAGTTTTAATATTTTTGATATATTATTTTTTAATTTTATTATTTTGGAATTAGATTTTGATTGGGATTTTAAATAGTTTAGAATTTTGGTTTCCTATTCTCTTAGGTTTCCTAATTTGTGTTGATTTAAGTTTCCTAGTTTATTTTAGCATTACTTTTCTTAGAAGTATTAGGTTTAGTTTATTATAAATAAACCTACAAGCACATGTATTGGAAATCATTCAATCAATAATATTAAGATATTTTCTTTTCCTTGTAGATTCAAGGTTCTATTTTTCTCGTGGATTCGAGAGCCCCTTTCGTCTACTAGAACGATATCTAGTCCCCGTGTATTCCGCTGCCTCAAATTGTGTCATCTATACGTACTTGTTGAAGAATATAGTTTGTTTCAGATAAATGCCTAAGTAATTAGGTAGATAATGGCATGTGCATAGAATGAACAAAACACACTAATGAGATAGTAAAATTGTATTAAATATAATAACCATGTAGATAAGTAAATAGGTGTACAATGGCAGGTGAAGAATTAAGTTAGAGAATAGTATTAAAGATATTGACAGTATAAGATAGTACTGCCATGGTGCCATGTGAGATCTTGGTGGTGAATGAAAACAATGCCACACAAAACAACCGAAAAAAGGGTAAAATAGTGTATTGTTCTAATAACTTAGAAAAATGTGCCAGACCCATTCTCTACTGACCCTCCTAGGATTAGACTTCATAGATTCTGAAATATGTATTTTTACTGGTCCAAAATTGTGGAGCCTACAAGTTTAGGTAAGGTCAATGCACTGTTTGGATAGTTTCAGACCAATAAGATAGTGTGTATTGCTCATACACTTTGATAGTGTGAATAAATTCATTTTCCCAGACATTGCTGCAACAGAATGATGCTTTTGGGCAGCAACTACATGAATAAAATCAATATAGGCAAAGTTTAGTGCTATACCAGAGCTTTCCTTCTTATTTTTAAAATTTTTCTTATATTTTTTTAATCCTTAGGATTGTATTGTATAGTCTAAACCGACTTAAAAAGTAAAAAATTTGACTCGGGTTGGTTTGGCAATCACCTAATATAACCAAAGAGCTAAAATGTCATTATAAAAAAAATCATATTTTTTCTATTTTTCTGCAGAGTCTTTTCGTAAAAAATAAAAAAATCAACTAACATGGTTAGTTCCCAAACTTGTATAAAAACAAAAATATGTCAGCTTATAAGCTGTAGCCAAAGGAACCGTTGCTAGCGAGCTAAACATCCTTAACTTGGAAAAACAAAAGCTCACAAAAATTTTCAAATCTTTTAGATTCAGATTAGCAAATCTTTACCTGTAGATTAAGCCTGGACAGAACATCTTCCTCGCTCTTAGCTGCCTCATATTTTGATATTGAATCCAACATCCTTGTCCTCATTTGCTTCTTGCAAAGACTAAGTTGCCCGGTTTTAGTTAAGATAATCGGAGTACCATCAAAGCAACTGGCAACATAAACCTCGATTCTTGGCGAATCCGATTCCTGACCTGTGTCCGGTTTCCCCTTCAAAAACCTGGTTCCAGCATCCATTTCTGATTCGCAATTCATGCTCCATCTCTGATCATGATTCTCTGATCCCCCAATGCAACCATTATTAGTACACAACTCTAGTACCCCAGATAGAATCCGAACATCCTTATAAAAAACATTAAATTTCACACTTTGAGCCACCCTTATGCTATCGGTACACACAAATATTACTTTTTCGGATTTCTTGTCCAAACGATCTCTTCTGAGGAGGGATGTGTGACACCCCAAAGAATGCCACGTGTTGTAACTTGTCATTATCCATATTTGAATACCTTAGGCCAAAATAATTATTCCATTGACTACCTTATTTTGCAAAATATCTGATTTAATTAGCTTACAATGTTCTAGAAATCAAAATATGAAATGATAAGATGGAAACCTTAGAAGATATATATAACTAGTAAGAAACTTGGAGATGAAAATATGTTTTAATGAAACTTAAGAGTATAACTAGTTGAAAGATTATCAAGAGTTAGGGGAATGTCTTTGAGTTTGGGAATACTAGGATGTGCTTATGCACTAATTGAGGAGTTTAAAGATCTTAGACTAATGTACTCCTCATTTTAATACCATATATCATTTTGCTAATCGGGATTAGTGTTAATCAAGCAGGATTAGTGAACCGTAATCAAGATTAATTAGGTTAAGTAAGATTAAGTTAAACCTTGATTAATTAGAGACTAACCTTGATTAATTATACCTAAGATCAATTAACTAAGCTAAGTAAGTGAGATTAGATAAATTGGTGAGGCATACAAATGAATTATGCATACACCTCCCTCTTGCCCCGCCTCACCGAATAAAAGCTCAAGACCCAAATCAAATAAGAAGAAGAGACTCCAGAAGCCTAGAACTAACGTGAAGGAGCTAGAGAAGAAAGGAAGAACAGAGAAAAAGAGAAAAGAGGGAGAGCACAAGAACTTCAACAAATTCAATTTAAAAAGTGTTCTAAGGTAAGATTTCTATCCTAATTCATGTAGTAGACCTTCCTAGCATTCAAGATCAAGAAAAAGTTAGGATTAAATTGATATAGGAATGAACAAGTTTGGAAAATAATAGAAGTTGAGGTAGAAAGAATTAGGTAAGAAAGTTGGGATTTCATCTCATTTTGAAGTTGTTTATGGTGTACTTGAAACGTATGAACCTTCATCATCATTTATCTCTTTGATTTGCATAAGTTTTGGAGCTTCAAATCATGTTTAGAGTTCAAGTTCGAGAAGTTAATTAGAAGCTGGTCTTTTGTGGTTGTGCTGATTTGTAGAATTAAGACATGTATTGTAATATATTTATTATTTATGTCTCTTATTAATGTAATGGTTCTAAAGAGAATGTATGCTTTTATTTCATATAGTTATGCACGGCTTTAAATGGATGTTATAAATGGACTTAATATAGTAGATAATGGCTTCCACACATGAAAAGGAGATTTTGCCCCAACTTTATTAACGCTGAGAGATTTGGAGAAAAACAGGGAAAAAGTCTTGCTTTTGTTTTGTTAGGTCTTTGGTAGTTAAGAATTACTGGCTGATCACTACATCATCCTGTTTGAGGTGAGTTGGGGTCGTGACGGAAGACACACAATGAGAGTAGGTTCTGGTTCTTGCACCATTTACTTCAAGAAGGGTGTTGGGATTTAGTGGAATGTTGTTCATGGTAAGGTACTGAGGTGTTGAATTATCTATCTCACATTTGATGATTCCCACATAAAAGACTTTCAAGTTAAGCCAAGATAAGGATAGCTGGTGAGAAGAAGAGTGGATCGTCATCATGATGTTGTGGAATCCATTTCTCTTGAGAATCCTCCATGGATGACAGAAAATTAAGGCTTGGTTTGGCATGTTTAAAAAAAAGTTAAAAGGTCAAAAAATTATTATCTTATTTAAGTCACATCACCTCTCTAACACATCATTTTAAATTCAACTCAAACTCAACTCATATTTCATAAAAAGTTAAAAAGTGTACTTATTTAAATCATCTCAAACAATCTTTAGTCCATCATTATTGATGGAGATGATATTTTGAGGAAATCCAAACTGCGGGACTCGTATGAGTAGAGGAACCTAAATATTTTTGAGATCTGTGAAGTGTAGATTGGGAACAAGTATTTAGTTTCGGTCAATAAAATATTAAAAATACAAATGAGATCAAGTGGACGTTGGTTTTATTATTATACCTAATATTTACTTAGATTGGGTGTGAAGCAGCTGTTCTCAAATTCAAACCTACATTCTCAAAATTATAGGTCACTTTTTAAGTTGACTGTTTAACCCAATGTCACGTGAACAACCCTATCAAAGCAATTCCACAAAAAATAATTTAGATATCGAAACACCAAGAAATAAAAAAACTAAACACGCTTAATAGATGAACATTTAAAATTTTTCTTAAAAACAAAATGTGTGTGAACCAAATTTATCATCAGTGTGATTTATAAGCCAAGTTTAAATCTACACCATTCAATTCATTTTTTAAGATAAAGTAGTTTTCCGTAATAGAGGGTGAA
The DNA here is from genome assembly GCA_025200525.1 of Camellia lanceoleosa. Lineage (NCBI taxonomy): Eukaryota > Viridiplantae > Streptophyta > Magnoliopsida > Ericales > Theaceae > Camellia > Camellia lanceoleosa. The sequence goes on along the minus strand of CM045767.1, from coordinate 70,323,461 downwards.
TGAGAGAAGAAGAAACTGTGTCTAGTGAAAAAGAAACTAGTAAAGAGAAATCCATGAAAGGATGAGAAAATTTATTTACATAGGCAGCTCTGTAGGTATGAGGAAGTGCTTGCAAAAACACCCAGTACTGATAACCGATATTGCAAAGTATTTTTTTTTTTTTTTTGCAAAATCAAATGTAGGCTGAAAAACAACACTCAATTCATTCACCGTTACAAGCTAGCAAAATGAACTACACCAAATGTTTGAATGCTAAACCCATTGATGCATTTAAAAGACCAAGTACTTTAACTAATATTGCAAAAACTATAGACTAAAAAATAACACTCAATTCATTCACCAAGGCTCCGTTTATTTACTCATTTGTCGTTGTTTGGTTGAATTAAAAGTAAGTAAAATATTTTAGTATCATTTTTCCGAAAATAACTTACATTTAAAAAATCCGTAAGTCAATTTTTACAAAGCTAACTATCACTTACTACCTTTTCAATACATTCAGCCTTTTCAAATAAGTATCCTACCTCACTAAAAAGTCATAAATGACACTTTATTGAATCATAATTTCTCATTTAAGCAATAAAATATTTTTATTTATAATGTCAATCAAACGTCGAAAAACAAAAACAAAAACAAAATTTTTTTGTGTAAAATATTTAACGTCGAAATAAACATAGCCCAAATGGAGACTAAAAAACAACACTCAATTCATTCACCATTACAAGTAAGCAAAGTGAACTATACCAAATGTTTGAATATTTTTGAATGCCAAACCCATTGATGCATTTTTAAAAAATTCAAATGTAGAATGAAAAAACAAAACCCAATTAACACTAACATAAAGCATAAATTGTAAAATTCATATCCTATTTTTTTTATTTTATTATATATATATATATATGAAGAAACAATCTACTAACATAAAGCATAAATTGTAAAATTCATATCCTATTTTTTAATTTAATTATATATATATATATATATATATGAAGAAACAATCTACTTAGCTCAACTGCTCTATTCAACAGAAATCAAACGAAAATTTTAAGACCCTCATTTTTGTCTTAGTCACATTCATGAGAATTTTCATGATTTTGCTTTGTTAAGCTTGCATGTAACGTCCCGATATTTATACCACGATACGCTACCAACCCAATATATGAACAATAATCAAAGGGATACAATTCAACAATTGAAATCTATCACATTCTCATAAATTTCTTGTCAAGCCCAAAATAATAGAATTACAATACACGGTAATATGAAAAAAAAATATCCATATTAATTGCCACAAGGGCTTACACCTTTCAAGACTAAGAGTCTTGATTCAAACAAATAAAATTCCTACTCGACAAACAAGTTCAATGGCTGAAGGCAAACACCATCAAAGAAGCTTTGGCGCTCCACATAGAATTCCATTCACTTTTCGACACTATCATGGTACAACTTCAACACTTGGATTTTTAGGATATCCAGCCCATGAAAAGGGAGTGAGCCTTGACCCTTAGTAGGAAATAAACTTAACAACAAATAACCATGCTTAAAGTGATTATGTTCATGCAATATCATGCCATGCATACAACTTATCTTTATAAAAAAAAAAAAAAAAAAAAAAAAATCAATTTGTAACAAGCCAATTTCGTGTTCCAAGTTTTGACCCAATTTGTTAACCATTGAGTTAACCATGAACCATCATTCTATAATTAATTTCCACGTTACATGTCACAAACACTCCCCACATTTACTGGCCATCAAGCACAGCAGGGCAAGTGGGTACCTCTAACTTTTAGAAAACCTCCACATTTACCGGCCACCAAGCACGGAGGGGCAATTGGACACCCATTTCATTCTTAAAACATCTCCACATTTTCTAGCTACCGAGCACGGAGGGGTAATTGGACATCCATCAATCATTGTAACTTTCCCCCCACATTTACCAGCCTACAAGCACGGAAGGGCAATTGGGCACCTCAACACACACAACACATTTCAAAGTAACCCATTTTAATTAACTCAACACATTTGGCCCCAAAGCCATGAAGATACGATGCAATGCAATGCAATGCAAATGGGTTGCCAATATCATAGTTTGCCTAAGGTTCAAATCATTACTACAAAAATAATTAACATGAAACATAAACAAGGCAATCTCAACAATTTCCATAATCATCTCATAGCAACATCAATTCCAAATTCTCCATTATTCCAACATCACGTGAATATCAACTCAAAACAACTCAAATTCCACTTATAAATGTTATTTAGGTAAGTTGTCTCATTTCCAATAAACTTCCAAGCTAAGGTTGCAAAATAATTTAATCCACAACTTCTATCCCCACTCTAGTTTCATCAAATTATTAGGATTTACCCATTTCATAGTTTCCATATATTCCAATACCATATTAATGTCAATTTTAATGTAAAACTATCAATTAGTCCAAAATTCCCTTTTACTCAATATTTCAAACCTAGGGTTTTTAAAGAAAATTGGGGGTTTTCCTCTTCTTTTAGTTAAATCCTCAAATCATCAATTACTATTTATGAATATGCTAAAAACATTTAACACCCTTTGAAAATTTGAGTGAAAACCCCATTTGTAAATAAACAACTAGCCATTAATGTTTTCTAACCCATAATCAACTCAAAATCCCAAAATGTCACCAAAATCACTTTGAATCATACATATTTAAGGCTAAGAGAACTCCCTACCTCACGATTGAAAGCAAAGAAGCTAGATCCAAAAGCGTCCTTTCGAAAATTCAAAATCTAATCGGTTGAAAATGTTGATCTTCACTTGTTCTTCATCCTTGATGCAAGATCCCTGGTGGATTGTTGGTAAGAATAGATGAAATCAAAGTTTTGAGGGCTAGGTTTTCGGACATGGAGGAGGGGAGAAGAAGAGAGAATGAAAAAGTAAAGTTTTTGGGCCAAAAAGTCACTTTATAATGTTTGTTAGCGACTTGGTCGCTCGAGTGAAGGAAGTTTGGCTCGAGTGTAGAAAAGAAGCTCTCAGATTTTCTGAAAAATGCACTATTCGCTCGAGCGAAGAAAGTCTCGCTCAAGCGAAGAAAGTCTCACTCGAGCAAGCATGCTTCTAGCACAGAAACTCAAAATTAAAACAAGCATAACTCTCTCGTTTGGACTCCGTTTTAGGTGGTTCTTATGTCCAAATCGAAGCCCCGGAAACAAGCTTTCCAATAGTTCCAGCCTCACATCCAAATTCAAAGTATGGAAAAAGAAAAGGGTAAAAGAGTGAAGGCTGGTCAAAAACAAAAATTCAAACTTGGGGCTTTTGATCTAATCTTGCCTAAATATCTTGTTAAGGCTTCAATCAAGGTTCCAAACATCACCCAAGGTTCCTCAATTATAATTTAAAGTTCATTTGCCAACCCATCAATACCAAGAGTCCGACAACCAGACAAGTTTTAAGGTGACGAGCACCAATTTACACCAATTCGATACGTATTAGAATCTGAGCCACTACATTGCATCTTGTAGACTTTGATATTTTGTCTAAGTAGGGTATCATGTCATGTTTATGCTATCTTGTTTTTGCCTAAGTGTAAGATCCATACTTTGTTCCATGCTTTGTGTGTTGAACCTAGGCTATTTACTTCTACTATCTCACACCTAGGTCACACATGTGAATCTCTTATACCTAGGCCGTTGAGCGTCAACACCTAGGATCATCTGGGAACCATCTTGGTTGACCTCCACCTTCACCCTTGCACCTTGGCTGGGGTGTACATCATCTAGGCCGAGATGAGCACCACCTCGGCCCAGATGTGCATCACCAAGGCATTTGAGAGCTTTGATCCTTGAACTTTGCAGCCTTGTTGTGCATCTTAGCCAACATCTAGCAATCTTGTTCCTTGACTTGTATAACCAAGGCCAAGGTGTCACACCTAGGCCAAGTGTTACCTCTCCTAGCCAAGGTCAGGGAAACCTTACCTATCCTAAGCCTATGTTTTGATCCAGGATCCTTGCCTTGTTAGAGTGCCCATGCCACCTTACTTGTTGTATACACTTTGGCCTACTATGGTCCTTTCATTCTAGCACCTTTTTGAGGAGACTTGACCAGATGATGTGACGTGTCCCAATAGTGGGTTTAAGCTAGTTAGCAGTTGAGAAATCCATATCATTTTCCATATCTTTGTTTTGAACAGCGAGAAGCTCTAGGAAGAAGAAGTTCTTGAAGGAAGCTTGATTTTCATACTTTGAACCATTTGATTTGTGTTTTGAGGTTAGATTCTTGATCTACTTTTGATGTTCTTTATGTTAATCTGATCACATTGCATGATCTAGTATGATTCATAAACCATGCATTGATTTAAAGATTTGTTTTAGAGAGAGAAAGTGATGTTCTTGTATTCTTGAAGAAAAGCTTTGTTTAATCCAAAAGTTTGTATCAAATTCTATGTTTTTGTGTTTGATTTCATGAAATTTTCAAGTATAGGTACTCAAGTCCATGTTTTTGAACTTATATCATGAAATCCCAGATTTTGAATAAGAAGTTATGATTTTAGCATTCATGTTCTTCAAAGAGAAACCTAGATTTTCTAGATTTCATTATTCCTTAAGTGTGATCACTAATACCTACTCTTGTCCTACTTCCACACCTAGGCCAAGTATTGCGTCTCACCTGGCCTACCTTGCATGATCATTTGCATACCTAGGCCGACCATTGCACACCTAGGCTGACCACACCACATCTTTGCCGACACCTTGTAACATCTCAGGCAGGTAGCCCACATCTCGGCCAAAGAGGCCACACCTCGGCCAAGAGGAGTGGGACCTCGGCCAAGACCTCCTGAGTTCACCCAGCTAGGCTATTTCGGCCCAGCTCATCTTTGTGCATCCATTTCGAGACCTGGCTTGTACCTAGCATATTTTTCCAAAAAGAAAAACATTGATTTAACTTTCAGCACATGTTTTGCTCTGTTTTGATTTGGTTGCCAAGATCTATTTTACTCATTTAAAGCTTGTTTTGAGAGTGCATTTCATAACTATCTTTGAGCATATCTTCTTACCTTCTTGAAATGCATTCAATGTGAATTACTATGTACTTGTAGGTCTTGGATCCTTGCCTTAATCCCTACGACCGAAGAGCTATTGTGAGTGATATTTTTAATAAAGTTATGTTATAATGTTTTGGATAAAAGTTTTGCATTGTTTTGGAAAAGTATTTGATCAAGTATGAATGATTATCCCTAAGTTTTGTATCAAGTATTATGTTTGTTTTGATGACATTCTTGAAAGGTCCTTGTGTGCTAGGGGACTTTAATACAATTAGTACATTTGTTTGTGATATCTCCCTTGCCACTGATGGGTGGACTTGTCTAATCGATTCCAGGTCAGTTATTCATTTGTTTTATCAATGAATGCTCATCCTTTGTATTATGTAGATATTAGTAAACATCTCTTGAATCTTTGAAAGCCATTGATTGATGAACTCAGTTCATTCTTTGATTGTGTTACAAGATATGATATGTATTGTTTGATAAAATCTCGAATATCATTCATTCAAACCTTTATTACTTATCATTCACCAAGTTTTCAGCTCACCCCTCTTATATATATACATGTGTGTGTGTGTGTGTGTGTGTGTGTGTGTGTGTGTGTGTGTGTGTAGGCAATGAACAAGAAGGCGATGTCGCCTAAACTTTATTTGGAAGATGTTTTGGGTTCATGTTTTGATATTATCTTGAAGATTATGCTTTTTAACTTTGTAGCTCATTTGCTTTTGTATGTTTTAACTTGAAAAGCCTTTTTATCAAGATGTAATAACAAGTTTATTTTATTTTTGTATCCAAGTTACAAAACCATGTTAATATGTATGTTATTTCATTTAATCTATGCACAACTCTTATGGACTATTTAGATTTAAATTTATTGCTTCCTCTCATGTATGCCACATATTTATACTTTGTTTGTGTGAATTTTTGTAAGTTGGCCTTTGGTAATCTAGGATTACTGGCCATCACAACATCATTATATTAGGGGAGGAATGTGGTTGTGACAAAAATTATATATAAATTCATTTTGAAAATATAGACAATAGGGAAAGTACCTTTTAAAGCAAGCTTCAACAAGTGGAATCAACGACAATGTTGGACTTGAGATGAGCAGAAGCAATGGCACTATGAAGTGGCATCATGTTATAGGTGGAAAAAATGGAAGCTTTGGAACTGAGCACGTGATCAAGACTTGCAGTAGCATAATTAGTTAGAGTTGTTATAGGGTCCGTTAAGATAGTTAGTTTTATAGTGGAGCAATTAGTTTGTTAGAAGCAGTTAGTATGGGTAATAAGAGAGAGTATAAAGTAGGTTAGGATTGTATTAGAAATGGGTGAATTTTTGTATGGAACTTTTCTTCTGATTGTTGATCTAATTCTACAATTTCTCTCTTTCTAGTTTTCTCTTTTCTCTATTTTCTTTTATGTTAATGGCTTGAATTGCATCAGTGGTATCAAAGTTAATGATTCTTGGCTACCACCATTCTTCAACCATGGTTGATGGAACTAGGACTCAAGAGCAGATCAAAATAAATGAAGAAGCAATACGATATTGAAGGAACGCATGAATGCATCAATTGATGAGCTTAAGCAGTTGATTCTGGCAATGAAACTGAAACAAGACTAGAGATATGAACAAATAACAATCAAACTGTTTGGAGGATCTGATGATGAAGCCTACGATTCGTAGCAAAATTCTCAAGAACAACCTACCAGTTCTTTCAATTTTGTGTAGAATAGTTATACCGAGGTAGAATTTCCTCACTTTCAAGGGGCAGATCCTTCTGGATGGGTCTTCAGATGCGAAAGGTTTTTTGTATTCAATGGAATTGTAGAAAATTAGAAGGTCAAATTGGTTACCATGCATTTGGAGAAGAAGGAGATTCTATGGTATCAATGGTTGGAAAAAACCTAAAAGTAGGTTACGTAAAAAGATTTTTTGTATGATCTTAATGTGAGGTTTGGGCCTTATGCTTATGAGGATTCAATTGGGGAACTCACAAAATTAAGGTAAGATGGATCACTTAAGGATTGCCAAGAAAGGTTTAAGGGATTAGCAAATAGGACACATGGACTACTAGAAGATTCTATTTGAGTTGCTTCATAAGTGGATTGAAGGATGAGATCCGGACGGGGGTACAAACGTTCCAGCCAACTAACATCATACAAGTAATTGGACTAACTCGTTTACAAGAAGAAAGTATTGAAACATTGGCAAGGAAATCATGAATTCGCACTAAATCTGCTCCATTTCCATACCATGGAGAATCAACTAGTCCTCAAAAAAGGAATACCAAAATATTCAATTCCTCTACATTAAAGGGAATATTGGGAAGTACTCATACCGTTGTAGCAATTGTGAGCAAGATAACTCTTAAGGAAATGGATGAATGGAGGGACAAAGGACTGTGTTATTACTGTGATGAAAAATATATTCGAGGGTATCGATACAAGTAACACCTAGTTTTGTAGGTTCGCTTGAGCGGTGAAGTTACTGCTTGAGTGGAGATTTGGGGTTCCTAGTATTCCTTCTGCAAACTAGGCATAGGGCGAGACTGCTTGAGCAGTTTATTGGTCGCTTAAGCGAAGATGAGTGGGTTCCAATAATTTCACTTCAAACCTGCAAAACTTCTAGGATATTGTGTTTACCGCTCAAGCAGTGAAATGTTTACTCGAGTGATTTGTTCGGGTTCAGCCAGTATAAAGCCCACTTTTTGCTTATTTTCTCTCACTTTTCTCTCTTTTCTCTCTCTCACTCCTCCATGTCCGAAAACCCTAGCCCTCGAACCTTAGATTTCACCTTATTTTACTAATTATTCACCATAGATTGTGCAAGCATAGTGAAGGAGAAGTGTAGATCACGATATTGACCAGTTGGATTGCGATTTCGTCGAAGTTCTTGCTTAGATCTTTGTTGTTTTCTCTCATTCTTGAGGTAGGAGATTTTCTGACCTATACATTTATGATTTGGTATGATTTGGTGTGATTTTGTAACATTTTGGGGTTACGGGTTGTTATGAGTTAGAAAACTTCGAAAAAAAGTTGTTAGTACAAAAGTGGGGTTTGCATTCAAATTTTTGGAATTGCCTTGAATGTTTTAACATATTGATGAACAATAATTGATGAATTGATGATTTGATTAAGAAATGAGGAAAACTCCCAATTTTCTTGAAACCCTAGATTTGGGATTTTTCTTTTAAAAGAGAGTTTGAACTAATTGGTACTTTATGTTTAAATTTCAATTGATTTTTCCTTGAATATAAGTGATGGGATGTGTAACACCCCGAGTGTTGCCATTAACAATAATTAATATTAAGTAGCTTTAAATACCTTAAATCAAAATTGAGCTATTTGTTTATATAGAATAATTAAAAAAATATTTAGTGAATAAGTTGTGTGCATATAAATTCCTTTGTCAAATAATCATTAACATATATAAAAATATTTGATTGAATTTAAGTACCTCAAATTATCAAGGAATAGAAATATAAATTAGTGAATAGACACTAATTGGAAATGAATACAAATGGTTAGAAATGTAAAGGAAATATATATGTTAAAAATTGTAAGACTCGGGAGAATTAGATCAATTGCAAAGCCCTTGAATATAAATTTTGATGGATCAAATTAAACTAATAACTTTAGACTTGAAATTGAAACGTATATACAACTTAGAAATATTAATTCACTACAATATATAAGAGTTTTAGAAATCAAATTTTTTGGTCTCTAAAAGTGAAAATTTTGTCGCAAAAGATATTTAGAGAACAATTTCTATCGTTGTGAGAATAGTTGCTAAAAGATCGTCCCGAAAAGTAAAAAATAAGGCTTTTAGCAACAAAATTTTGAAAATGTCACTAATAAATACACTTTTAGGGACAAAATAATTTGGTCTCAAAATAGTTTATTTTTTGAGACAAAAAATTTGATCAAAAAAGATAATAATTCATCGCTAATGTTTAATTTTTGTTGCTAAAAATATAATAACGACACTTTTCACAACAAAAATATTTGGTCCCTAAAAAAATAAATTTGTCCCTAAATTTTAGTCTCTAGAGCCTTAATTTTTTTTTGTAGTGATTGAGAAGCTTAATAACATTAATTTGATGTGTTGAGTATTTTGGGCCTTTTATAAGAAAATCAATTAGAATTAACGGAATTACGTAAAATTAAAATTAGCTTAATTGAGATTAATCAAATAATAAAAATCAAGAATTAATTCTAATTGATTGGAACTAGACATGATTACTTGATTAAAATTCATGTAGTAATTCGTTTAATAGGGAATTTTATTTGGAATAAGAAATTAAAAGCCTAAATGATTTAAGAAACCATGAGTGACAGGCTTAATTGATTTAGTTTAACGTTTAATTAAAATTTGATCTACATTAATAAAATTAAGAATGTTTAAATTAAGCTTTAATTGAGATTAATTAGATTAATCAAGCCATACGCTAATCATATTTAAGTAAGTTTATGAAGTGATTAATTAAGTTAATATATAATTAACAACTAATATAATCCAACTCAAAATATTAATACATTAGAGCATAATTGAGAGGATTCTAGAGAGTTTGAGAGAAAGTGAATGAATTCACTTATAAGAATTATTGGAGTGATGTGCTGGGGCAATTCTCAGCTTTGTTGGCTATGACATTCTGAGTGAGAGAGAGAGAGAGAGAGAGAGAGAGAGAGTGTGTGTGTGTGTGTGTGTGTGTGTGTGTGAGTTGTGTTGGAGAACTCAAGTCAAGGGAAAGGAAGAACAAAAGAGAAGAAGTAAGAAAGGAACAAAATTAAAAAATTTCAGTAAAATAAAGTTCTAGGTAAGAAATTGAAACTAGAATTTTGTAGATAAGTCATCTAAAAGCTGAAATTAAGAAGTAATTGGGTTCAATTTCATGTAATTAAAAAAGGAATTGGCAAAATGATGAAGAAATTGATCTAGGTTCGTGGTTATGAGAATAAATTTAGAAATTAATTATTTTGTTTTTAATTTTGAATATCTTGCATGAATTTGAGTCTCATTTTTGCATGTATGAACAAATTCTACAAGTTTTAATACTCTAATTGTACATACATCATAGATTTCTAAGAATTGATTTCATGTTTTGATGAAACAAGAACTAAGTTTTGGAAAATTATGAGTTTATAAACAAATGGGCTTAATTTTTATATTAAAGGAGTTTTGATGTAAATGGTTTAAAATTGGAGATTTTTGGTGAAACCCCCTTTTGGGCCTTTTTATTAGGGTAAATGATAACCCAATCAATTTTCTTTCAAAAAGCCCCTGAGTAGGAAATGCCTACCTTAATAAGGACATTTTATAATTTCTATTTTTTTTTTATCACTATATTGCTCTTCTATATATACGTATCATACATTTGAAATATTTGAAATCTGAGCTGAAAATTTCGCAGGAACAAAATCAGGAATGAAATCAATGAAGATGATCTCCAAATCTAAAGATCTCGTAGCCAAAGATCTCTCACTTGGTCAACAATAGACGATCTCGCCGTCGACAATCAACACTCTCAATTAAACAAGAGTTTCATTGAGATTTGTAATTGTTGATTGAGTTTTAGAAGTTTTTCTTCTTAATTAGATATGTTGATTCATTGATTAATTTGTTTTGTTTTTGTTTTTTTTTCGGATTTATTTTTGTTGTTTTTGATCTGATTTCATTTGACAAAACTAGAGTAAAATTTTACTCTGGTTCTATTGCTCTGTTTTTTGTTTCAGATAATGAAAGTAAAATTTTACTCTGATTCTATTGCTCTGTTTTTTGTTTGAGAGAATTAAAGTAAAATTTTACTTTGGTGTTAGAATGACAGTAAAATTTTACTATCAAGAGGTGATCATTGCCAAACACTTCAGCCGCCACAAACACTGCCTTCACTTTTTCACTTTTGTGCAGAGTAACATTTTACTTTTAGATTCATAGTCTAACATTTTACTCATTTTTCAGAGTAAAATTTTACTTTTATACAGAGTAAAATTTTGTTTTTGTGCAGAGTCTAACATTTTACTAGTTTCTCAAAGTAAAATTTTACTTTTATGCAGAGTAAAATTTTACTTTTAGTTTCAGAGTGTAACATTTTACTCTTTTTCAGAGTAAAATTTTACTTTTATACAGAGTAAAATTTTACTTTTAAATTCAGGGTGTAACATTTTACTCTTAGATTCAGAGTGTAACATTTTATTCTTATTTCGGAGTAAAATTTTACTTTTATGCAGAGTAAAATTTTACTTTTACATTCATGTCTCAAGTTGTGTTGGTGACACACTGTATGAGTTGTCAATCTTTGGCAAACCTAATAGTAAAAATTAACTCTAAAATATAGTACAATGTTACACTAAACCATAGTAAAATTTTATCAACACAAATTGACTTTTGGACTTGTGGTGACAGTAAAATTTTACTTTGATAGTGATAGTAAAATTTTACTTTGATAGTGACAGTAAAATTTTACTTTGATTGATAGTAAATTTTTACTGTTAATTGCTTCATATTTCCCCACTTATATGGAAGGACATTTCAGTCAATTCATGACATTTTTTTAATTGAGGGGCTTTTGGAGTCATTGTTTAATTCCGTGGGCTTCACACAAAATAGGCCCAATGGGATGGGCTTTTCACCAAAAATCCCTTAAAATTGACTATATTTTCTTGATTATTTAAGAGTTTGTATGTTTCAGACAAGTCATGTATGAACCCAAGTTTGGAATCATATTTTGAAAGTTTAATTTATGTTTTAGAATTTATGAGTTTGAAATTGGGTTTGATATAAAGAAAATGAATTAAATATAAATTTGGACAAATTAAGAAATAAATTTGAATTTGAATTTGACTATCAAGAATTGATTTGATTTTGATTTTGATTTTGATTTTGATTTGAATTTTATACATGCGAATATTTTTTTAAGAGCTTTATAGCTTTAATATCATGTGTTCTAAAACAAAGGAGGAAAAGTTTTGATATCCTAATATTCATGAAGTTATGGTTTTAATCTTGACAAATCAAAGAGATTTTTGTAATAAGATTTGAAAATTAGTCATGGGTCCATGTTTATTAATGAAATGACATGTTTAAATTGAGTTAAGCATGAGTCTAAGTTTTGAAAATGTGTTTGAAAACTATTTTGCTAATTTTCAGAACCCAGAAAACTAATTACCACTCGAGTGAACTTTGAGACCATCCATAATTTATTTTTGCAGGCCAAAGTACTGAGGACCCGTGTTATCGCTCAAGCGACCAAAGATTCGGTTGAGTGAACTGCTCTATTTTATTATATTTTGGAATTTTTTTTTTGAATTCATAGTTTCGTCCTCACCTCTTTTTGAGCATCTTTAAGCATAAGTCAAGCCTCATTTTATGATTAATGAGTTAAGAACCAACACTAGTTAATTGGTCAAAGAAGCAAAGTAAGAATTCGGTTTATTTGAGAAGAAAGAATGAGAGAAGTAAGATTTGATCAAATCAAGAGAATAATATAATGTTTCGATGTGTATGTTTGTTTTTCATGTGTAGGTCGGACATTCGAGGGGTAATATCTGTTCAAGCCCACTGTGAGTAATATCTCTATAAACATATGTTTGAAATGTATTTTGAAATTGTTTCAAGAAAAATGTTTATGAAATGTTATTTTATATGAATGAATGAATGTCCTTTTTGAATTGTATTCGTGGCATCCTTCAGTGAGGCCCTTGCTTGGGGGACACAATACCATGGCACTTTGATTATTAGACTACGGAGATTTCTGATGTTAGATCCGAGTGGTCCCTTCGTTAGACCTTCATGGTCCTTTTGTTTAGCTAGCATAGCTTTAAATTGGAAATTTTAGGTAAATTCCATGGGAATGAATAGGTTACGCTACCAATGTCCTTATATGATTGTATGTGTATGTTTAATAGAATATGATATGTGTTCTATGTTACATTCTAAGTTAGTCTATATTAGCCCAAGTGTTACTAACCTTTGTCTTGTGTCTTTAGGAAAATATGGTGAAAAGTAGGAATGAAGTGGAGGTTGAGTCCTTAACAGAATGATTAGATAAAGTAGAAGAAGTGCTAGAGAATATGGTGAAAGCTATGCAATGCTATAATACTTTGCAAGATCAAAAGAAAAAGTTAGGTGTGAAAGCAAAAGGGAACCAAAGAGTATGACTAAGAATTTTGTGGTAGGAGAAATGAGTAATTCTAAGCAAGGTTATAGAGGTAGTAAGTTTATCCCAGTATGTTCAACATGTTACAAGCTTCATTGGGGATTGTGTTATCCAAGATTTAAACTAAGTAAAAGATTAATTAATTAACACCAGTGAAAATTTGCCTATTTAGTGTTCGAATAAGTATGACTCAATTTACTTAAACACAAGTTTTATGTTACTCTAAGTTATAAATTTGAAAGAATCATGCTCGCAGAAAGACATAGTAATTTTCATACATGAACAATTGTTAGATGCAAAATGATAATTGAGGCTTTTGCAATTGTTTCTTTGTCAAAGATTGTTAAGTTTGACTATGTCATATGCTTTTGTGAACATGTTTGACAAAGAGGAGAGTTGTACTCCACTTTAGTAGATTGATACTTGTATGAATTATATAAGAATGGTACTATATCGTCATTAGAATCCCTTAAGAACATTGGAAGAGAAATACTTTTTACTTACTTAAGCTATGAATCTAAATGAATTGGTCGCTTAGAAAAGCTTTCATATATGAATAATGGTTATTTGGAAGGATATTATGAACTCATAAGTAAATAAATGAAATTCAAATCTTGAATTTTTACTTAGATGATATAATTTAATGTCAAGAAATTTGCTCCTAGTATTAATCAGAAAGATAGTGCAGAATAGAAAGTAAGAAAATGAAGTATGTTAGAATAAAAAAAAATTAATTGACTAATTTGCAAAGGATTGAGAAAGTCAAAAGTTTAGTTTTAAAAAGTAATTTGATGATAGCTTTAATGCCACTTGAAGATTGAAAGAAGTTAGTATATATATATATATTGATATACACACATGAGAATTTGAATGAGTATGGGAATAATGAATTGTAGATTATCTATGCCAATGTAGTACTAGCTAACAAAGGAAACAAACAAGAAACATAATAGAATTATTTTACCCTGAAGAGAAAGAAAAGACATGAAATGTAAATCCAATATGGAAGTGATTTGTTCAATTAGAAACAATAGTACGGAATACTTAAGAATAACTTAAACAACTTAAAGTACTGGATGGTATCAAAGTAGGCTTAAGCCGTCACTTGGTTGCTCGAGCCAATCACAAATGTTTGCAAAAATACTAGGAGCGTGCAAAGTGAGCTCGAGCCACGAATCCGTTGCTCGAGCAAACTGGGCAAATTCTGTGTTTTTCATATTGCAATTTGAAGTTAAAAAATATGCCTTTCATGTTCAAAGCATGCATGGCTTGGTAGAAATGTGTAGAAACTCTTTATAAAGCATGAATTCATGGAAATCATGAAACCATATTCTCAAATCTCTTTCAATTTCCCAAAACAAGACTTAAAACCCTAATGTTTTTGCCATGCATTTGGTGAATTGATTTTCTTTCTTTTCAAAACATGATGAAATAAAATGAGAAGTGTGAAATCATGAAAAATCTTGTAAGTTCATATGTATAAGCTTCATGTATGTAGGAATTTGTAAAAAATCAAGCTTAAGTGTAATGCCCACAAATAAACCCAACATGTATAATGCATCAAGCCACTTTCATTAAATTAAATATAACCATTCTCCAAACCTTTACACCATAAATCTCCAAGGTTTTATACAAGAGTTCCACATGCGGATATACATTCAATGATAAACAGAACACCTGAATCTATAGCATGTGAAGCATCTAGTCTCAAAACAAATAAATGCCCTTAAGGGCTTACATCTTCCAAGGCAATAGCCCGGTTACACAAAATGGTTTCTCGAACCTACATACGTTTAGCTCTTGGCTTACAAAAATTCACAACAAAAATGAGAGCAATCTACTCTTCACCAAAACATATCCGCGCCCTTAGTTTGGCGGGATCACCACATCTTTACCTGCACCAAAATCCCATAGGGGTGAGCATAAAGCCCGGTAGAGAATTCTTACAAAGTATATACAGTTATGCAAATTCTCAATGAATAATGCAAATGTCAATGCCATGCCATGCCCTTTTAAAGAAATTTCATTTCACGCTCTTATGAAGATCATTTTTAAATAAAAGTTTGCAATCTCAACAAATTTCAAAACTTTCAATTTTAATCAATAGAGGCAGTAAATACGACTTAGGTAATCCCTAGGTTGGTGTCTGCAAGTAGGCTCTATAAGCACTACCAATAACCCCATTTTACCGGTTGCTAATCGGAAGGGAAGTGGTACCTCATTCGTGCGTGTTTTCTGTCTTTCACCCTGGACACTCATGCCAACTTATCAATATCATCTACACCTCCTAACCGGACTTACCAACATATTTACCCCTTAAACATTTCCGTTGTTCTCATTACAATATATATATATATTTCTTTCATGAAGTGAATGTTTCCAAAATAAATTCACAATGCAAATTAATTAATTGAATGAGTATGCGATGCAAAGGGTTTTCCATGCCTCATAGCATTTCTCTATTTTCATGTATCTCTATAATAGTATTAAACAATCACATTTCCCATTTCTTCTCTCTAATGTTATTTTACAAAACAACCATATGCTCAACAATACCAATAATACATAGCAATAATTTTCATCACACACAATCCTTAGCATTTTAGTCTCTTCAAGACTATATAAAATTATCCGAATATCAAATTCCCAAGATTTTCAATTCCATGATCCTTAGTACTCAACAATTTTCCATTTTCACCACTAAACATGTTCATGCATTCAACAATAGTCTTCAATAAATTCCCAATCCTCATATATCAAGAAAGTTATCCTCTTTGCAAAACATATTATAAAATCTACCTTCATTCACTCATTTAACACAAGACAAGGAAGGAAAACCCATAGGTTCCTCCACATTTTTCCAAAAATCCCCAAAATTTCTAGGGTTTTCATCAAAAACCCAACATTTTCCCATTTCATGGTGAAACCCAACCAAAATCATATTTTCTTGAGTTTTATAAAAAGAGCATTCTCATGGATAGAAAAAGGAGTGAGATCAAAACCCATTTCTTTAAAACTTTCTCTACATTTGGAGCAAAATCAAAATCAACACAATAACTTCAAGAAAACTTTTGAATCATCATTAATATAGCAAAACATGTATATATAACTCAAGAAATCCCTACCTTAAGATTTTGGAGGAGATGGAGAGAAGAAACCCTAGAACCAAAAGATGAAAGACCTTTGACTTCCACCACCCAAATGAAGCTCTAGCTCTTGATCTTCAAGATTAGTGAGAGATGATGATGATCTAGATCCAAAGGATTGCAAGAATCAAGAAGTTTAAGTGTTTTATGAAGGTTTTCTAGAGAGAAGGAAGAGCAAATATGACCTTTAGAGTGAGAGAAAGGAGCCCCAAAATGAGATACAACTTAGCTAAAAGAGCAAAAAAATAAACAGAGATTCAGACTCAGGCTCGTCCTGCATGTGCGGCACGTGCCCCGCACATGCGGAGCCTCTCTCCCGTACATGCGGCCCTCAACCCCACACGTGCGGTGGTCTTGCCGCACTTCAACCAGCACGTGCCTTTTAGGCAGTGTACAACCCTCCAAAGTTAAACCTTCCCTGCACGTGCGACCTCACTCCCCGCACCTGTGGCCTTGGGCCCCACACGTGCGGCCCTGGCCCAGCAGCCCAGAATTTTATTGCTCCACCCCCGGGTACTCCGGACTCGGTTGCGCACCCCCAAAACAAAAGGAAGGCCAACCTGAAATAAACAACGATGAGAATTAGAGAAAAGACGTGTAGACACAACAATTCCAATGAAAACGAAAATAAAGGGACGTAAAGCAAAACCGGTCATCACATTAAGGATGAAGAATTATGCATGCATGTTCAAATTCAACTCAATCCTATAAGAATTAAAGTGATTCTAACATCTTCCTCTCAATTTCATGGAAATGATCCCACAAGCTTCATGAATTCAGCTTCTACATGAATTATCTACAAGGATTATGGATGAGAGTCTTACCTAGAGCTTGTATTCAAGAGTTAGTAGCTTAATTCCTTCAATTTCTCCTTAATCTCTACAATTCTTCTCTTTCTCTCCCTTCAAATGTTGCTCTCCTTTCCTCTCTCTAAATTTTTACCTCAAAAGGATAATGAGAATGAACTAATTAAGCTTATATTACATATATATAGTTGGATTAAGTTAAGCTAATTAGATAGGATTAAGGCTAATTAATTATGCTTAATTCTAATCAATTCTAATTGTTTATTCTAATTATTTTGATCCAAATCAAATTTTAATTAAATTTTCCATATGATCCTAAATATTCCAATTAGCCTATTGAGCTAGTCAATTTTTGGTTTCCGAATCCATTTAGACTTTCAATTTCAAATTCTAAGTCGGTATTCTAACAGATATTCCAAATACAGATAGATAAACACAAATTAAACACATAATCATGCAATTATACTAAATAAAATAATACGTAAAAATAATATGTATGTCGGGGTCATCATAGTATAAGGTATGGTTTTGTATATATATATTAAAGTGTGTTATGAGTGTTTTCAATATTTCAGTTTATCATCTATGCACAGTTCAATTGACAATATTATTTTTATTTTGCTTCTGCTTCAGGCTCCGATATTATTTAAATATTTTGAAATTTTGTCTTTGAGGCCGAAGATAATCTAGGATTACTGGTTGTTATGCCCTAAACCTCTAGGGCGTGGTTTGGGTTGTGACATAATGAATTTTTTATTTATGATGCTATTATTGAGGATTTATGGAAGTTGAATCATGAGGTATCTCGGGAATGTTGAGGGGATGAGAAGTTAATATTTTGCATGGGGATTATTGTTGGTAATGAGAAAGACTTGGAGTTAGGAAAATGAGAATATCTCATTAGTTTTTACTTGTTGAATTCTTCTGCAATTAAATTAAACTTTGGGTAAATTATAATATTTGAAAACTCATGCATCACATTACATTTTCATAATTTTGGATTAAGTGTCTGGTGACTTAAAAGTGCGTGTGTGTTTTGGATATGCATTGTGTATGTTGTGGTGCCCAATTTCCCTTCTGTACTCGGAGGATGGAAGATGTGGGAATTTTATTGGTGTTTTAGTAAAGGAGCCTAATTGCGCTTCTGTGCTAAATGCCAGTAAATGTAGGGGATATGATTGAATAGATTGATGGTGTCCAATTGCCCTTCCGTGCTCAGTGGCTGAAAAATGTAGAGATGTTTTTTTAAAAAAGTAAATAAAATGAAATGGGTATCCAATTGCCCCTCTATGCTCGGTGGCCAAAAAATGTGGAGATGTTTGTTTTTAAAAATAAAAATAAAAAATAAAATGGGTGCCTAATTGCCTTGTGCTTGGTGGCCGGTAAATGTGGAGGTTTTCAAAATGTAAAAAGTGTCCATTTGCCCTACTACGCTTGGTGGCCGGTAAATATGGGGAGTATTCGAGATGGGTATCGTGTATTTTATTACCAAATGAAAGATCCCTAGGTATGTCAATGGTTAATGAGTTGGGTCAAACATGGGTTTCAAATTATGCATTTCACATGTGAGTTTCAAAATGAACTTAAGTTGGATGTATGACATGGCATTGCATGAGCATAATCATATCGAACATATATATGTATTGTTAAGTTTATTTCCTATTGGGCATAAAAGCTCACTCCCTTTCATGGGCTGGACATCCTAAAATTCCAGGTAATGAAGATGTACCATCACTTCGTTAAAGAGTAAACAGAGTTCTAGATGGAGCACTGAAGCTTCTTTTGATGTTACATGCTTACAACTATCAAGCTTCCTTGCCGAGAAAGGAATTTATTTTGTTGTGATGAAGGCCCATAGCCCAGAAAGGTGTAAGCCCTTATGGCAATTTGATATATATTTTATTTTTCCATGTATTTTGAATTGTTGCAAAGAACTTGAGGGAGAATTTATGAAAAAGTGATGAGTTTTTGACTTATAAGATTATTGTTCTTTATTTATTGTTTACCTTAATGCTATGGAATTGGATAATAATAACAGATTAGTAATCAATGAAATGGTATTGAAATATTGGGGTGTGACAACTTTGGTATCAAATCTTAATAGGTTTGAATACCTTGGGCTCATGGGAAGTAACGTTTGTCACAATGGGTCAAAATGGCATACCAGGTTTAAATTCTCACGTCTTGCTGATGCGAGCGTGGAATAGCATTTAAACCCCCATGTCTTGCTAATGTGAGGATGGAAAGGCACCACTTGGCATTTAAAATTCCCATGCCTTGTCGATGTGAGTGCAGAATAGTATTTAAACCCCCATCTCTTGCCTATGAGAGTATAGAAAGGCATTAGTTGGCATTTAAACCCCTACATCTTGCCAGTGTGAGCGTGGAAACGACATCCAATAAACCCCATGTCTTGCCGATGTGAGCATGGAAAAGGCACCATTGGGTATCTAAATCCCCACTTCTTACCGATATGAGTGTGGAAATGACATCCAATAAACCTCTATGACTCGTTGATATGGGCATGGAAAATCACCATTTGGCTATTAGTAACATCATGACTCGTCGATATGATCATGAAAAGGCATACAATAGCGCACCCTTGCCTCGTCGATACGGGCATAGAATGACATACATTGGCATCATTGACATTGTATTGGTATCACTCTAACCACACTACGGTGTGCTTTATTATTTGGAATAGTTTTCTTTGGAAAAATTTACAGAATTGGCACAAACCTGGAAAAGAATGGAAAGGAACTTGCCATAGGAACGATAAGGTGAGTATATTAAGTATCGCCCTCTCTTCTTCTTAGAATGCATGCTTAAAGTACTTGGTGCACACACTCACTCATGTATATTGTTTCACAATCGCCCCCAAACTACACTTATTTGATTCCTTGCAATCAAGGATATGTAGGCAATTTGCAGGTTCGATCACTTGTATAAGTGTATAGCATTGCCTTAAGCCTTAGGGTCATATCAACTGTGATGGTCACAGATCTTTGATATTCACTTCTCATCACTTCATGATTGTTTGAGTTCTGTCAAAGAGGGGCAACTGTAGATATCCTATTTTGACTAACCCTAAGACTTCGGGCACTTACAAGTCTCCTAATGATGAAATGGCACCTATTTCATCTTTAGAATGTTTAAAGTTGCTTAGGGTTGCTGTATAAACATGTTTTGGCTAAAAAAACTAACTTTTTGACCAATATACCCCTAGACCCGTTTTTAGCCAAAAACTAACTTCTTAACCCTAGAAAGCCGATTATAGTTTGATTGATTGCATTTTTCAAAATTAGTGACCCATTTTATATATAAAATTTTTTTGATTAGAACCTAATTCGAGCTTACTTGTGCTACAAGCAAGCCAAGGGCATAGGGCTACATACTTATACATGCATACATGGTATGTATACCAAGGCAAAATGTGCATCCACACGTTAGACGTGAGTGTGCATGTTATTTGTACGTGTGCACAACTGTTGTGCATGCGTACTTACTTTGTACATGCGCACATTGAAGCATCGCAGAGTTATTTTTGAAAACTCAATTTTGGTGCAATTTTGGTGGGAATGATGGAGAAGAAAGTAATGAAACCCTAGAGAGGTTCCAAAAGCTTCCCCCATCTCTATAAATAGAGTCCCTTCCCCTCTCTTTGAGAGGGGTTAAGAAATTGAGCCACTTTTTGTTAGTTTAAGAATCAAATATAACCTTTCCTCTCCCCCCCCTCCTCCAAGCTTCGAAAATACCCAACCAAATAGTAATCCTAGACTTCTAAAAATCATCCTCAATCTAAATAACTCGAACAAACTCAAAACCTAAGCTTGAGGGAGGCTTGCAAGCAAGGAACTTGGCTTTCCTCGATATTTTCTTCGCGTATACTACAGTTTAAGAAAACCAGCATGTCACGATCCAAACCTGCCCCTATAGGTTTAGACCGTAACCGGCTAGTAATCCCGGATTACCCAGCCTCAAAAAGAAAAAATTAATAGAAATACTTAATTAATAACGAGGCCAGAAGCAAAAGTAGATGAATAAATTTTGTCCAGTGATCTGCGCATACATGACATATCCAGACATCACATTTAGTTAATAACTCACATCCAATCATGAACAAAAAATAGTACTCAGCCAAGACTATTCACAGGATTATCATTATATAAACTCCAAAGCTTATACACAAACACGGTCAACATGACCAACAAAATAAGAAGGACAAAAGCCTCTTGTGTGAGGCAACCTTAGCTGACTCCTCAAAACTTGGTATCCTTTCACAAGTTCGCTCGGGCTGTGGTTTCACATCTCACTGTTCGCTTACATACATATATATATATATATATAGAGTGAGCTAACGCCTAGTGAATAATATCATAGTAAAGAGGTTATATGCATGAGTTATATCATAGCAGAACGACCTTGGGTCCAATATAGCTATATAAAACGGCCTTTGGCCCAACACATTAATGGCCTTAGGCCCAATACATAAATCGGCCTCAGGACCAACACATAGCAAAATGACCTCAGGTCCAACAAATTTATATATTACAGATAACATACTGAGAAGACAGATAGAAGGCTCATTCATACTTTCAAATCGTAAATGCAGAATGCTTACCACATTGGTACAGTCAGAAAGTAGAGTAGGAGAAAATATCTTTACTAAGATATTACTCACCTTGAGTAGGTTGATGTTCCTCTACAATGTTCAAACCTACACATTTCACATATACACACATTGGAACACAATGTTTGAATCAAAGAGTTCATCTTCTTTTTCTAGTTTTATCATTTATGTTGGTTTCTGACTTATTAGTTCCTTAGTGAGTCACAAATCATGCCTAGAAATGCTCTAGAGAAGATGAAAAGGAAGATATGAACATAGAAAGACTTGTCAAAATATGCTGAAACAGAGGTCTTCGCTTGAGCCAATTATTTGTCACTCGAGCGGTCACAGAGGTGTGCGAAAGTATTGGATGGGTCTAATCTGCACTCAAGCCAACACTTGGTCACTCGAGCGGTCCAACAATATACAAAGGGTTTTCTCGAGTGCACCCTTGGTCACTCAAGCTGTTTGTAAAGACTGCAAAAGTACTAGGAGCTCGTCAAGTTCACTCAAGCGCACACTTGGTCACTCGAGCGGTCTGTAGATTTTCTGGGTTTTCCATAATAGAGTTTGAGCTCCAAAAATGCAATTTCAAGGCCTTCGGTCATGTATGGCTTATTCAAAAATACAAAGTTACTTTGTAAAACATGTATACATGACCTCTCAAAAAGACTATTTGCTAAAAATCACTTTAAATCCAGCAAAATTTAACCCAAAACCCATGCATGTAAGTTTTTCCAAGTTCTTTTCTCAAAACTCATGAGTTTAACAAACTTGAGCTCAAAAGCTCCATGCATGTACAAAATCCTTTTCCAATACTTGAATTTGAGAGTTAACACATGATGGATGAAACATGCATGTACAATATAACTCATAATTTCAACAAGGATGCTAGAATTCAAACTCAACATGACAAAACTCAACATGTTCTTGCATGCATGTAAAGCTTCTTCATTTTCTTGACTTTAATTAAAAAAATACATGCAAATAGTCATGTATAACCCATGAACTCAACTCTTAAACACATTATCTTCATGAATTGAGGGTTGAATGCTCACCTAGAGGCTTGAAACACACCAATCCTAGCACAATGTTGACCAATTCAAGCTATATCTCTAAGTTTCCTTCAATCTCTACACTTTCTCTCTCTAGATGAGAGCTCACTCTCTCTCTAAACGCTCTTTCTCAAATTTTACACTCAAGAATGAAACATATTGAGCTCAAGAATGAGCTTAAGGCTCATATTTATAGTTGGAGTGGCTTAATACAATAATTAGAACATTAGACCAATTAAACACAACTTAATTAATTAATCTAAATCAATTTTGAATCAAACTTGCCATAAGGTTCCAAAAATTTCAATTAGTCTATTCATGTAGCTAATTTTGGTTTCTGACACCATTAAGGCCTTCAATTTCAGATTTAGAGTAGAGATCACAACAAATAATTTTTAAATCATATAGATATACTCAAATTAATCACATGACACATATCACAATAAATAATTAACAAATAATTGAATAAGTATAATCATGATATGCATGTTGGGGTCATCACAGTCTTCCCCTCTTTAAGAAGTTTGGTCCTCTAAACTTACATTACCTTGTGTCAGAAATAATTCAGAATACCATATATTAGAAACATATCAAATACTTTGGTCTCATAACATTCTCCTTTTTTGCAAGCAGATTCTTTCTCATCAATCTTATTACGGAAATTTGATCCATTCTCCTTTGGCAAACAAGTTCAGTTCATTTTTCCAATTATTCAATAGTTTATAGTTCAACTTGGTTATTCGGTTCGTGATCCATGACCGTCATTTAATTCATTCAGGTTTATAAGGCATATCTAGATATTAATCCCATAGTAGCAAAGGTAATATCAAAGCAGTCAATCACATTTTGTACACAATTCACCTATCCCCATAACCCCAATTACAGAATATGATGACATTGAGCAGCCAATCATAGAGCATACTGAATTCACACACTTTCAGGTAGTTGAGGTTTTTCAATCCCATAGTGTTTATAACCAAAATAGTTCACGGTTAACAATGCCCATAGTATGAATTGCAACATTCGATAGTATTGAAGCAACTATTCTCTCATATAATACATATTTTGATCAGTTAAAGGTAAATGTTCAATACTATTATAATAAATGTTCAATACTGTTTATAATCAAATCGGTCTACTGTTAACAGTTTCCATAGCATCGGATTAAAAATACGATTCTACGGAAGCATCAAATTCTTAACATAATGCGTGTGTTCCCAATCAATTGAAGGTACATGTTTAAATACTGTTCATATTCACATAGTCTGTCATTGATAGTTCACATAAGGTCTTCAAGGTGTTAAGCATTCAAATCAAACACAAGTCCTCGGTTAATTAATTCTTATAGCATTGGGTTTAAGACATTGTAACACAGAAGTAGCCATTCTCTAGAACAATCAATTACTGGGCTTGTGCGATTCAATTCATTTATAACACACGTGTCCCCAATAGTTTAAGGTTGATTCTCACTAGTGTTCATGATTAGATCAGTCTATTGGCAGTCCATATAAAGTTTTCTAAATAAATCAAGTATTCAAAACAGATTCAATTTCTGCGTCTATCAATTCCCTTATCAAGAATAATAATAACCCGGTCATTTGTTCATGAATAATTCATAATTCCCCATAAACAATATCAAGTCAGATAATAGTTCTCAACTCAGGTAAAGGTCTTATCAGATCAAATCAGATGAAGGTTCTATCATATCAAATCAAATAAAGGTTCTACCCCATCATTCTCAAATAAGGTACATTTGGTTCTCTAGGTCACATTCGATTCGCCTAGGTACATAGTCAATAATTTCACAATTGTTCTAAGTTCATCAGTTCTCAAGGTCATATCAAAGTCATATCATGATAGTTCATATTAGGAGGTATGTATCACAGTCAACATATCAGTTCTCAAATAAGTATCACATGTAGGTATACAGGTACACAGTAACACATCATACAAAGTCCCTTGGTTGCGCATAGTATAGGGTTTGTTATGCAGAAGTTCCGAACAAGTCACATAATCACAAAGTCATGGGTCTAGTAGTCTAGTCAAATAGTCCAATCAACTTAAACAAGAAAAGTACACAGTCACATAGAATACATAGTTCATTGTTTGGGGTGCCCAACTTAGTCACACAATCACAGAATCATAGTCTTGATGGTCTACTTAGTGAAAATAAGATATAACAAATCATTCCGAATAAAGGTATAGATACATATGCACCCAGAGTCAATTAACATCCCCAATACGTATTTCACAGATTCCCCAAGTGGAGCAAATACATACAATAAATAAGGTAATGATCTCGTGGTCTAATCAATCTAGATGCAAATGTAGTAGATATAAAAGAATGTATCGAACCCAAATCAATTAACATCCCAAGCATAGGTGTATATATATAAGAGTCCAGAATCAATCAACACATAGGCATTCATTTATAAATAGTAAAGGTACCTGGGACAATAGTCTTAGTGTTCTTAGTGTTTTTTGGGACGAGTGCAATTACTATATCTTGGCTAGAATCAATTTTGTTAGCCATATTGTGTTTTGATGATTATTTTGATTTTGTTCTTGATAAATTAAATTGATCAATATAATATGTTTTATCCATATCAATTTAATTTTTCTTCTCCCGATGCTAACCATGTTCTTGGAGGCCAATATGCAGCTTAAATAGGTACCAAACCAGTGCACCAGAGCAACAGAAGCACACTCGGCCACATTATAGAACCACCCAGCTGTGGGTTTTGTGACCTGACTGGATTTCATTCAGGACACCCAGGGGGACGATCGTCTGAAAATCCGGCTAGACGATTGGTCATGGCATTTTGGCCCAGTTTCGCATCAGTTCAGTTTTGCTTCGCATCAGCTGTCAAACCAATAGTATACTCGACAACCACGACAGTCATCCTTGATGACTGGGACTTGACCGAACATCTGGGCGAATGACGACCAAGAACAAAACTTCATCTCTGATATCTGGGTGGACGACCACTTTATGCTAGCAACAACTCCTTTTCAAAATACTTGCTAATAGTCAGACCCATGTTTCAACTCCTTTAACAACTAATCTTGTATGGGGAATGCAAATTTGAGTAGAGTAGATTTTACTAAAATCTTACCCAATCTTCTCAACACACACAACAGACAATGGTTGATCAATTTCTTCTTAATAAAAAAGTGCTCTTGTTGCTGAACGAGAAAGAACAATAATAGCAACAACACAAGCAAGAAATCATTTCTGGTCTTTCATCACTCTCATCATCTATTCTTTGTGAAGTGTTCTTCATTTTTGGTTTACATTTTTCTCTCAGAAATTATACACTGAGCCTTGTAGCTTTAAGCTTATCTTACCTGTGTGAGGTTTACAGAAAAATCAGAGTTTTAACTTGTATATTTGTCTTTGAGAGATAACTCTTGTACCTTTCTTTGAAAGAAAAAACAACTTCATTTCAATCTTGTAAGAGTGTAGTACACTTAGGTCATGTTTGATTCACAAGATTAATAGTGAAGTATTAATAATCCTATTAAATTAGTGTGGTATTCACTATCCAATTGGATTAATATCTATTGGATTAATAATCCCACCCCTACCCCATTACTAATAATGCTACAAATTTGTTTTATTAATTATCCATTGGATTAATAATCCTAAACCAAAATGTTAAAACAAACATAGGATAATTGGGCCCATGGATTAATAATCCCAATCCCATGCTCCAATCCACCTAATCAAACATGCCCTTAGTGTTCTTGACTCTTTGAGTGTGATTGAGAATCAACTAAAGAGAGCAGGGGTTTGGACTTGGAAATTCTGTGTAAAATCTGTGGAGGATTGCTCCATTTGTGAAGAGGTTGCTAGCACCCTTGTGAAGCTAGAGGATAGTGGAAAATCTCAAGTGAAGCTTGAGGAGTTGATGTAGGCTTGGTTGAAGCTGAACCACTATAAATTTGTTTGCCTCCCTCTCCCTTATCTCTTTATTTTGTTTAATATATCTCATATACTCATTGTGCTAAATTCATTAACTGATATAGCTGTTAGAACACTTGTGTTAACCATCAAATCTCTTCATTCACTACATATAGCTATCTGTTAGTTTTTTTCCATTATGTGTTAGTTATAATTGCTTACTTCTAAATCACAATTTGTTAAAGGAAAAATCAAACACTGTATTTTTGCTTAAACTACTTAACTAATATTCTCTCATTGTGATTGTCTAAGTCATCTTTGTTTCATTAGCTATATTTATTTGTTGTGCTAATTGTATTTTTTATTGGGGTATTATTAACTTTAATTTGTAGAAACCTAATTCACCTATCTCTTAGGTTACTGTTTGGGTAACAAATTTGAAATAGAAGTGAGGAAATGTAGAGAAAGAATGAGGGATAAATCGTAGAACAAGTGAAGAGTCTTAAATTCTCGCTAGTTTAATCTCATTTTTGATGTTCCTAGTTAACAGAAAGTTGTATTCTCATGATCTCTCCTAGTTTTCAATGACTTTAGATATTCAAATTCATGTTTTGAAGGAAACAAAAGAAGAAGTTTAGAAAGGAATTACAAAGGGACTAGGTTCATGAATTTCTTGATAAAAATCATGAGTTTGATTCTTGAAAACAATTATGTTTTGATGTTATTATTTTAGAAAGATCATATTTCTATGTTTTCCTATAAGTTTAAAGTGTTTTTCAATGAGTTACTAAGGCCCCAAGTCAAGGTAAAGAGATGGGGTGAGGTAAAACAAAAGAAGATTTTTTAACAGCCCTTAATAGCCATTCCCACACATGCAACCCAACCTTCAGAAATCCATTTTCAGCTCTGAAACAACTGCGCATACGGCCTAAGGCATGTGTAGCACCCCTATTTAGTCTACTCTTATGCCTTACAATTTTGAATGGGCATATCTCTCTTATCTGGACTCAGTTTTAAGTGATTCTTGAGTCTAAATTCAAGCCCTGAAAGTCTATTTTCCAATGGTGGTGGTCTCACATCCAAATTCTAAGTAGAAAAAGAGATATATCTAAATTAGTGAAGGTTGCTCACTTTTTTCCTAACCGTTTCATGCTAATTCCTCTCCTAGCTTAGTTTCCTTTCATTTCTTCCTATTTCCTTAAACCTTAAATAGGGAAACATGATATTTTTCAATGAATAATATATCAAATTGATGTGGAATAGTTAGGGCCCTTCAATGCACGTCTTGGACACACTTCAACATTCTTCAGGCCTTAATCACCTAGGATGCTTGTAGACATGCATTCGATACATGTTTGTGTAGACACCCCATTTTTTACTAGCCTTGAAACTTGGGAGAAGTTCTAATGATCGAGCTTTAAACCCTCCAAATGACCTATTTTGGACAAAATGTTTTCTGACCAAAATGGAACCTCTTTGAAAACAAGTTTTAGTGGTGTAACTCCAGACATTACCGTAATGTTCTAATGATTGAGCTTTAAACCTTCCAAACGACTTGCTTTGGACAAAATGTTTTCTAACCAAAATGGAACCTCTTTCAAAACAAGTTTTTGTGGTGCAACTGCAGACATTACCACAATGTTTTGAGGCTTATATTTTTAAAGACAAAGCGCTGTATTCTTTTAAACAAACAGAGCGAAAAATATAGTGGAAGTGAATGGGAAGGATGAAATCCTCAGAAATGCTTGTTTCTCTATTCAATTTAGGCTAACCTACTCTTGTTAATCTGATAATGTGCCCACTGGTTGGTTGGACATAAAATGATGGCCGGCCACAAAAGCACTTGGCTGATCACCAAGAAACTTAGCTAGCTGAATGTTTTGGGTACAAAGCATTTTCGGGGATTTCAGCTGTTTTCGCTTAGCTACCACAAATATCTCATATATTTATGACAAGAGCTCTATATATAGAGCTCAACAACTCATTTAAAAGGGTTAAAACTTTTGCCTAAGGCTCCTAAGAGCTTCTTGACCCCTTCTCATCTTAACGATACATGCTACCTACTACCTTCTTGACTTTGGACATTAACACGCCATGCAAGCTTGATCCTAAGCACCTTGCTAAGACTCTTGGACTTTAAACAATCCGTCTAAAGTGAATTGAGGGAATTAACAAGGGAGTTTGTGAATTAAAGTGACCTATCCTCTTAGGAGGTGATTTTCTCATACTATAAATCAGTTTTATATCTCTTTTTCTTCAGCGTTAGGCTTTATTTTCATTATGTGATTGTTGTAAGTCCACATGGATGTGGGGGGAGTAGCTTTGGCCATTCATCCATTGAGTTGATAGCCATTTCTTCACTTCCTTGCTTTCCTTAGCTTTAGATTCATAGTTGTCATATATTTTGGATCCATGTAGATGTGCTTAGAAGTAGTTTTAGCCATCCATTCAGAAGTTCAAAAAGTAGAATAACTCTTCTCTCTATTACACCACTTATCTTCACCCTTCCCCTCTCTCAAGTATGCTGATCTATGTGTTTTAACTCTTTACTCAGTAACAATGAGTGTTAGGGGTTATTTCATGAGGTTTCATGAGTAGTCCATGGGATTTGGTGTTGATAAGTGTTGTTCTCCCTTTTCATTCAGTATTTTGGAAATAAACAAAAGATTTTGGGTCAAATGAAGTTGAAACCTCCATTCTCAATCATTTGTGAACATAGAATGGGATGTTATCATTCTTGTTCTATGACTAGATGAGGAGTTTTCAATAAGTTTGATGAATCCCTTATTTTAGTTAGAAAAGCTTCTGCCAAGAAATGATTTGCGTTAATCTATGCTCTCCACTTAACAACATGGATTTGGATATTAATTTTCCCTTATTTAAAAAGAGAAGATATAGGTTCCTATCTATTTCTTGGGCTTGAATTTGTTTTGATTTTGATCCTTTTAATTTATTTCTTTGAACAAAGTATTTGTTGTATATATTTGTTTATGTTGTTGTTGAGGGCTATAGTCTATTTATGTCCTCCTCAAGTGATCCCTATCAACAGAGGAGGTGGAAGGTGTGAGAACCCCCCCGAAAGCCTACATTTGGCCTCTACCCTGAGATCCTGCACTGATTAAATCCCCAGCTATAAGGGAAATTCGGCTGGCCACTTTCTACCTTGGCCAACTCACTAGTGTCTGGCCGGTCATTTCCCTCAAGAACAAAATAGACTGCAATGCTGTAACCCTTCAAATGTCATCGATATTGTTTGCTTTTAGTCTATGCCCGCACATATTTGTTCTTCTCAGTGGGTCACCCATTCCAGAACTACTCCAGCCAAAGCACGCTTAACTGGGGATTTCTGCTAGGGATTTCACCACCTAGGAAAAGGCCTCGATGTTATATAAGGGTCCAGGTTTTTACTTTTATAGCCCAGGAACTCCCCCTCCATTCCTGATATGGGACACCGGGACATTACAATCCATCCCCCTTAGGGCTGCACATCCTTGTGCAGTAGCATGCCAGCTCATAAGCCCGCCCACATACACCAAGAGACATCAAGGCCCACACTCGGTACTCAGAAGAGTTGGCTCTGATACTATTTGTAATGCCCCAACCCTTCACACATCATCGGTATTGTCCGCTTTGGGCCATGCCCACAAGGATTTGTTCTTTCTAGTGGAAAGTTCTACTAGAGATTTCACCACCCGGGAAAAGGCCTTGATGCTATATAAGGGTCCATGTTTTACTTTTATAGCCCAGGAACTCCCCCTCCATTCTTGATATGGGACACCGAGACCTTACAACTAAAAACCTAGACTCTTATATAGCATCAAGGCCTTTTCCCAGGTGGTGAAATCCCTAGTAGAAGTCCCCAGTTAAGCGTGCTTAGGCTGGAGTAGTTTTGAGATGGGTGACCCACTGGGAATAACAAATCTGTGTGGGTTTGGCCCAAAACAGACAATATTGATGACATATGAACTTATGAGACAACAAACAAACTAATCAAAGCATGAACTATTTAAACAACTTAGAACAGCCCTAAAACAGCCCTCAAGAGATGAAAATAGTGGCTCAAAGTGCATGAAAAGAGCCTAAAAAGCTAAACAACAAAGAGAGAAAACAAGGCTAGTAAGCAAGAACAAGGAGGGGTGGCTAACCCCTTTACTTTTGAAACTTCAAAGCATAATTTTTAGCCTCTTTTTAACTCTAAAAATCAATTTAGAAAGCAAAGAAAAAGAGTATAAAAGTAAGGGTTTAAGCTATAGGTAAAGGTGTAAGAAAGAGTGTAAACTCTCTCTACCCTTTTGGTAGCTCTCCAAACCCAAACTTAAACACTTGGAAGAGAATCAAAACAACACAAAGCTACAAGAACTAGATAGCAATAGATAGAATAAGAAATAAAAGAGAGAATGACAAGCTTATACCTCTCAAAGAAGTGAGCTTTTGTTTATGAGTCAAACTAAGTCCCAACACACTCTCAAGCTTGAATTATGGTGTCAAGGCTCAACCAAGGTTCCTAGGCTTAGGTGTGAAGGTGTATATGATGTATGGATATAGGTTCAAGGTGATAGGCTTGCTTAAAGGGTTGCTTGCACAAGAAGAATGAGCTATCAAGAAGGAGTAGAGGCTTTTTAGAAATTCTTCAACCCTCAAAATAGAGATACATCTTTGTTTTTATAGAATTTTAGCAAGAGGGGTCATAAATATCTTCAAAAATGGATAGCTGGTGGGCTCCCGCCCAGAATAGTATTTCTTGCTACTAAGGCACGGCCGACCATCAATAGCCACGGCCTACCCTCAATGGGGTACGGTCAGGCCTCAATGTGTTCCTATATTTTTCTGCTTCAGACTCAGCATAGGGTGGCACAATGTGTAAAAATGGATTTTTGAGGTACAATGAATAGGAATATGGAAGGTTTGGGATTGTTTCGAAGCTTAAACATGGCCCTTTCATTGAGACCTTGAACCATGCACAACACCACTTTCATCATCGAGTGTACCAGGCAAAGCGCTCGAGCCTTGCAGACAATCAAAAATGGGGTGTCTACACAAGGCTATGGATGCTTCTTCTTCAAACCCTGGATCTACTTTAGGTTGTGCAGTTGCTGTATTAGGGTTGGTAATCTCGAAATTAGGGTTAGGGTTGCAAGGTTTACTCTTCCAACTTTGTTAAAATAATTTGTTACCCAAAAGACAACCTAAGAAAGGGGTGGATTAGGTTTTCTCAAATACAAAATAATAATACCCTAATAAAAATTACAATTTGCACAACATATATTTAATTCCAAGTAGTAAATGAATAATAGTTAATGATAATGCTTAATGAAGAATTTAACAGTGAAGTATGCAATTACAGTAAATAGTTATATCAGTTAAGTAAAAAGATTAAAGAAGAGGAGGCAAACAGATTTATAGCAGTTCAGCTGCAACCAAGCCTACATCCACTCCTGAAGCTTCACTTGAGATTGTCTACTATCTTCTAGCTTCACTGGGGTGCTACCAACCTCTTCACAAATGGAGCAATCCTCCCTAGATTTTACAAAGACTATACCAAGTCCAAAACCTTGCCCTCTTTAGCTGATTCTCAATCATACTCAAAGAGTCAAGAAACCTGAGTGTACTACACTTTTACAATATTTGAATAATAGGTTTTCTTTCACAAAAAGCTTGAAATGAAACTCTCTCAAAAAATATTACAAAGATTGAAGTTTTGAGTTTACATTAGTAAAAATAAAACTCTTACAAGTATATATGCTTAAAGCTAAAGCTCACTGTTATTTCTGAAGAGAAAAAGAAAACCAGATGAAGAACACTTCAGGGAATAGAGAAAGATGAGAGTGATGATTGATCGGAAAATGTTTTCTTGCTTGTGTTGTTGCCTTGTTGTGATCTCTGTTCAATAGAAGCTCTACTATTTATCCAGGAAAAAATCAGCGACCGTTGTCTATTGCGTGCGTATGACAAGATTGAGTAAGATTTTGGTTAAATCTACGCTACTCAAATTTGTATTCCACACACATAAATAGATGTTGAAGGAGTTGAAAATGGCTCTAATTGATGACAACCATATTTGAAAAAGAGCCGTTGCAGCGCAGAGTGGACGTCCACCCGAATGTCCAAATTGAAATTTTGTACTTGAGGGACATCCACCCGAATGTCCTCCCAGATGTTTGGTGAGGTCCCGGTCGTCACGAATGACTTTCGCGATTGTGGAGTATACTGCTGGTTGACAGTCGGTGCGAAGCAAAACTGAACTGCAACAAA
This sequence comes from Camellia lanceoleosa, assembly GCA_025200525.1. Taxonomy (NCBI): domain Eukaryota; kingdom Viridiplantae; phylum Streptophyta; class Magnoliopsida; order Ericales; family Theaceae; genus Camellia; species Camellia lanceoleosa. Next base: position 70,290,516 of record CM045767.1, on the reverse strand, counting down.
ATTAGGCCAAAAATCCTTGGCTGATCATTCGGCCGGACGTGCCCCTTGATGTTCGGCCCCCTTTGGGCTGGACTATTTCCACGGCTACTGTGCTGGGTTGTTTTGGAATCTGTTTTAGGCTGAAATTAACACATGATTTAAGCACATTTTTAAACTCCAAAAATATGATTAGGAAAGAAAATATAATGGTATATAATTTAAGATTTCAATCTACTTTTCTCTTCCAAATAAATCAGAAATAGAATAAAAAAAATCATCAAAATCATCAAAATCAATAAGTCTAACAATCTCCCCCTTTTGATGATGGCACATCATGATGTTTTCATTTGTTTGAGAGTAAAAAAAGCTCCCCCTCAAGTCACGCTTCCCGTGAATGATTTCTCATACTAGATACACAAGTTAGTACATTAGCAGTTAATATGATCTTAATCAAAGCATGATATGAGATTAAGATACCAAATAATATATATAGGAGTTTAGTCAGGATAACAAGCCCAAACTAAGGTATTAGAAGAAATAAGTAGCTAGTGTGAGTATATAAGTTCTAGGAGGACATACTTAGGTTGTGCCCCAATGGGCACTCCAAGTTTTGTAAGGAGGGGAGTTATGGACAAAGTGGGCTTGGCCCAAAACCACCACACACGCACACTGCTACTGTCGTTTGGCCAAGCCGTGTTGTGTGCGAGTCTGGGTCCTAGCTTTAATTTTTGGACAAAATTTGTTTGGATTTTTTTAATATTTTTATATTTTATTTTTTTTCCTTTCCCAAAATTCTTGTGGGAAAATTTGAATTCCCAATGGGAAAAATTCAAACATTTGTGCTAATTTCAAAATTCAAACCCGAACAGTGGCATCCATTTCTTCTTCGATCACCTCTCTTCACTCTAGTGGTTTTTAGGTTCACACATGTTCGGAGGGCTTCCAAACCCATCCGAACAATCACATTCTTTCCTATAAATTGAGACCTTCTCCAATCAATTCACTCATTCATTTTTCTCCATTTCTCTGTATTACTCTTATGCATATTGTTCTTATATTTTTTGTAAAGAGATACAACTCAGTCCCAGACCCAGATTGTACCTGTTTGGTACAGCTTAAAAGCTGCTTATTTCAGCTTTCAGCTTAATTTAAGCTATTTTGATGTGTTTGGTTTAGCTTATAGCTTATAGCTTATAGCTTTTTGGAAGTCAGAAATCAGCTTATTCTTTAAGTGGGGCAGGAGATGCTTAATTTATAAGTCAGAAATCAGCTTATGTTCATAGTTATAAGTTATAAGCTATTTAGGCATAAGCTATAAGCACTTTCCCACAGCTCTACCAAACAGGGCCATTATAGTGCTACAATTCTGGGATATAGTCGTTGCATCCTGGGAGGTCAACGTCATATGTTCTCGAGCATCGTAGCGAGGACGTAACGATCTTAAGGAAAGTGTGTCCAACACGCCTCACCTGTCTTTCCTTTTTGCATTTCTATACACAATAATCTGTAAGTTTTGTTTTATTTAAATTAAGTCAGTATTAATTTAGTGTGTGTTCTTGTTCTAGTTTTATATTTGAACAGGAAATTTCTTTCCTTCTTTCATTTTTAGAAATAATTATTTTCTGGGTTTTGGGAAATAAAGTTTACTCTCTAAAATTGATTTTAGAATTTTATTTCCAATCATGTTTTCAATTTTAAATACACACAGTTTGCTATTTAGTTTAAATAATTTGCTACAAGTTACGATCGTTAATATATATATATTTTTGCTTTGTGTGTATTTATTTCGTTTATGAAATTGTGATTTTCAGAAAAATGGCAATGGATAGTGCTGAGACTATTCCTACCTTGACCTCAACAGTCTCGGTATCACCGCCAGTGACTCATACGGTGCCAATAAATGATGGAAAGAAATCGAAAAAAAAACAATGGAGCAGAGTTTAAGAGATGGTAGCAAAAAATTATATTTTATCTTACAACTTCGCATTTGGCCTGGTACATCCGTGAGGAGGCCCCGAAACAGATAGAGGGAGAGGATGCTTTTTGTCAACTTGTTACTGAAATAGATGCCTGGAAGCAAGGTGACTTTCTATGTCGAAATTACATACTAAACGGACTTTATAATTCTTTATACAATGTATATTGTGTAAGGAAGATGGCCAAAGAACTTTAGGAATCTCTTGAATTGAAGTACAAAACGGAAGATACCGTTGCAAAGAAATTTGTTGTTGGACGCTTTTTAGATTTTAAAATGTTAGATTCCAAAACGGTGGTTGGCCAAGTCCAAGAAATTCAGTTGATCATACATGACAACATTTCCGAAGGAATGATTCTGAGTGAATCATTTCAAGTTGCTACTATTATTGAGAAACTTCTGCCAGCGTGGAAAGACTTCAAAAATTACATTAAATAGGACAACTGAAAATCCAAGAAGAAGTCTAGGAACCAAGTCATGCAAGCTAAGGCAAATGTTATGGAGCTAGGATAGAGTTTGAGGTTCAACAACAACAAAAAGAGAAAGCATGATGGCAAAGTGTCCAAGCAAGGATTCAAAGGTGAGAACAACAAATGATTCAAAGGCAAATGCTATGTGTATAGTGGTGATGGACATCGAGCAAAGGATTGTCGAAGCCGCAAAGATAGAGCAGGTTCTAGCAAGAAACCAGCACAAGCCAACATAATCGAGGGTTACAATCTTTCTAACAGAATGGAAAACATCAACCTTTCTGTAGTAGTCTCTGAGGCTAACTTGGTGGGCAACGCTAAAAAATAGTGGGTGGATACTGGAGCAACCCACCACATTTGTGCTGATAAAAAAATGTTCACAACCTACAAAGTGGTGAAAAATGGCGAACAACTATTCATGGGAAACTCCTCCACATCAATTGTAGAAGGACAAGGGAAGATAGTGCTAATGATGACCTCAGGGAAGAAACTCACTCTTAACAATGTACTTCATGTTCTGAAATTTTGCAAAAATTTAATTTATGGGTCATTCTTGATTAAGAACGGGTTTAGGCTAGTACTTGAATCTAAAAAAGTTGTACTTACTAAGGCTGTGATGTATGTAGGCCGTGGATATATGATTGATGGGATTTTTAAGTTCAATGTGTTAACTATTGTACCAACTATTGCTTCTAATAATAAGAACACATCTTTTGCTTATATTGTTGATTCTTCTCATTTAAGGCATGGTGGATTAAGACACGTAAATTATGGTTCTTTGCGTAGACTTGTTAATCTAGACCATTTACCTAAATTTAATCTTGATCCTAATCATAAATGTGAAGTGTGTGTTGAAGCTCAAATGACTGGAGTATCATTTAATAAAATTGAAAGAAGTATTGAACCACTTGCTTTAATTCACACTAACATTGGTGATTTAAAATTTGTGCAAACTAGAGGTGGTAAAAAATACTATATAACTTTTATTGATGATTGCACTCGATATTCCAATGTATACTTATTGCAAAATAAAGATGAGGCCTTAGAAGCTTTTAAGCGATATAAGGTAGAAGTTGAAAATCAACTTGGGAAAAAAATTAAGGTTGTAAGAAGTGATAGAGGAGGTGAATATGATACACCATTTGATGAGTTTTGCTCAAAACTTGGTGTTATTCACCAAACCACTACACCTTATTCTCATCAGTCAAACGGAGTCGCTGAAAGGAAAAATCGCACTCTTAAAGTGATTATGAATGCCATGCTGACAAGTTCGGGTTTACCCCAGAACTTGTGGGGGAAGGCTATTTTATTAGCAAATTATATCCTAAATAGGATACTCCACAAGAAAACTAACCAAACACCTTATGAATTATGGAAAGGCCATCGGCCTTCTTATAATTACTTAAAAGTGTGAGGGTGCTTGGCAAAGGTGGCGGTCCCTAGTCCTAAAAAGACTAAAATTAGACCAAGAACCGTTGATTGTGTATTCATTGGCTATGCCAATAATAGCAGTATATATCAATTTTTGATAGTTAAATGTAGTACTTCCGATATGCACACAAATACAATTATCGAGTCAAGAAATGCATCCTTTTTCGAACATATCTTTCCTTATAAAAAGGATGAAGAAAATCAAATTCCTGTAGATATAAAGACAATGGCTGAACAAGCCGAGTCATCTGAATTGGAAGAGCTAGTTTCTAATAAACGAAATTTTACTAACGCCATGGAAAATGGCAAAGACCAACAAAAAGATAAGCCTAGACATGGAAAGAGACAAAGGGCATCTAAGTCTTTTGGTCCATATTTTCTAACTTTTTTATTAGAAAATTAGTCTCAAAGCTTTAAGGAAACAATGTCAGGTCCTGAAGCACCATTATGGAAAGAGGCTATAAATGGTGAAGTTGAGTCCATTCTACAAAACCATACTTGGGAATTGGTTGATCTTCCTCCAAGGTGCAAACCACTTGGATACAAGTGGATTTTCAAAAGGAAAATGAAAACGGATTGGTGAATTGATAAATACAAGGCTTGCCTTGTAATTAAAGGGTATAGACAAAAGGAAGGTCTTGACTACTTTGACACCTATTCCCCTGTAATAAGAATAACATCCATTCGCATGTTGATTGCTATAACTGCATTGTATAATCTTGAAATACATCAGATAGATGTTAAGATCGCCTTTTTAAATGGAGATTTAAATGAAGAAATCTACATGGAACAACCCGAGGGATTCAAAGTTCCTGGCCAAGGGAAGAAAGTTTGTAGAGTTATCAAATCCTCATATAGATTAAAGCAAGCACCAAAACAATGGCATGAGAAATTTGATCATGCTATGATTTCGGATGGGTTTAGAATAAACAAGTGTGACAAATGTGTCTTTGTCAAGAATACCGACAAAGGACATGTCATCATTTGTCTTTATATAGATGATTTGCTCATCATTGGTAGCAACATCAAAATGATAAAGACTACCAATAAATTGTTAAACAAAAGGTTCGACATGAAAGATATGGGAGTAGCAGATGTCATACTTGGAATGAAAATTTCTAAAACATCTGATGCATTTGCCTTATCTCAGTCTCACTATGTTGAGAAAATTCTGGAAAAATTTAGGAAGCATGACAACCGTCTTGCTAAGACACCCATAGATGCTAATGCTCATTTATTAAAGAATACAGGAGAAAGCATATCACAAGTAGAATACTCCCAAATCATTGGAAGCTTGATGTACTTAATGAATTGAACACGGCCTGACATAGCCTTTGCAGTCAGCAAATTAAGTAAGTACACAAGCAACCTAGGAAAGGATCATTGGACAGTTATAATTAGGGTACTTAGATATCTAAGACATACCCAAAATTATAGATTGCATTATACAAAATATCCAGCAACACTTGAAGGGTATAGTGATGCGAATTGGATATCGGATACCAATGACGCAAAGTCTACTAGTGGATATGTCTTTACTCTGGGAGGCACAACAATCTCTTGAAAGTCCTCCAAGCAGACTTGCATTACAAGGTCCAGAATGGAATATGAATTTATGGCTTTAGGTAAAACTAAAGAAGAAGCAGAGTGGCTTCAAAATTTCCTAGAAAATGTTCCAATGTGGCCAAAGCCCATGCCAGCTATATGCATACACAGTGATCGTGAAACAACAATAGGACGGGCACGAAATCATATGTATGACAGTAAGTCTCAACACATTCATTGATGACATAATACCGTTTGGCAGTTGCTCTCAAATGGTATAATTACTATTGACTATATAAGGTCTAAAGATAATATCGCAGATTCATTAATGAAAGGGCTAGCTAAAGAGCAAGTGTTTAGTTTATCGAGGAGAATGGGATTAAAGCCTATTAACTAAGAATTGCCATAATGGAAACCCAACCTAGAAGACTAGAGATCCCAAGAACTAGGTTCAATGGGACAACAGAATTATGGAGATTCCCCAATCACTAGAGAGGTTCTCTCTCCTACCCATTTTCTATGATAAGAAGAGTGATCGCTGCAACGTAGTTAGGATTAGCTTTTCTTTTAATGATTCTTATAACTTGGTTATCCAAGTGGAGTGTGGAAGGACATTCTTAATAAGAATTACCTATGTGAGTGTGAACTAGTCCGATTCTATGAGAATTGAAAGGATGAATTCACTAGAGCACTCACTGAACCAGGTATTGTTCAGGGCCAAAATGAACACAACCGTAGAACAAGACTGTGTTTGGTAATACTCTATGTGTAATCTATTGTCTTGGCTTACACCAACGGCTGAACAGTTCAAGGCATCACATCCACTAGACAGCTAGTAAGTTTGATAGGTTTTCCCTAGGGAAGGTTTAAAGCCAAAAGTTACCTATCCCGAAGTAGAGTATCTTCTTAATGTACTCTCTCGCATTTTTTCCATATTGTTGCATGTTCGTTTCTGTCAACTCCATTCATGTGGGGGATTGTTGGAAATTATGGTTTTCATAGGCTTATTTTGGACCACCTTCGAGCCCAAATTTGAGTAGGGCCTACACGTCTTTTGCGGTGGGTCCAAAGAGGTGATGTGTTCCTTACTGCGAGGCAAGTCACTCAGTGAAGACGCTTCGCCAAAACCATTTATGAGTGAATGAGAAGTTGACGTCATTTTTGGGTTCGTGAAATGGGAAGTTGAAGAGTCAAATGTGAGTTTCCTTAAATTAGTTGTCCAACAATAAAACTTTAAAAGAGCTAGTGTGAGTATATAAGTTCGAGGTGGTCATACTTGGGTTGGGACTTAAGGGGCACCCTAAGTTTTGTAAGGAGGGGAGTTATAGACAAAGTGGGCTTGGCCCAAAACCACGACACATGCGTGCATGTACTGTTGCTATCATCTGTTCCACCGGCAGGTCGAGCCAAGCCATGTTTCGCGCGGGTTATGGGTCGAATCAGGTCCTAGCTTTAATTTTTGGACAAAATTTGTTTGGATTCTTTTTATTTTTATTCTTTTATTATTTTTTTTCCCAAAATTCTTGTGGGAAAATTTGAATTCCTAATGGGAAAAATTCAAACATTTGTACCAATTTCAAAATTCAAACCTGAACAGTGGCATCCCTTCATTCTCCGGTCACCTCTCTTCACTCCAGCGATTTTCAGGTTCGTACCTGTTTGGAGGGCTTCCAAACCCATCCGAACCTTCTTGCCTATAAATTGAGACCTTCTCCAATCAATTCACTCATTCATTTTTCTTAATTTCTTTGTACTACTCTTCTGCATATTGTTCTTATATTTTCTATAAGAGAGAGATACAACTCAATCTGTTCGCTAGACCCAGATTCTAGTGCTGCAATCCAAGATATAGTTGTTGCATCCTGGGAGGTCGGCGTCATCTATTCTCGAGCACCGTAGTGAGGACATAACAATCTTAAGGAAAGTGTGTCCAACACATGCCTTGGCTGTCTTTCCTTTCTGCATTTTTGTACAACAATAATCTGTAAGTTTTGTTTTATTTAAATTAATGTTGCTTCTTTATGATATGCATACAATATACAATATAGTAACATGATCTGTATATGCTATGAACAATGCTATGGAATATGATATGAATATTGTCACTGTGTACTTGTGTATCTTTTCTGTGTGTATTATAATCCATTATTATATAGATCATGGTGAGAACGGGAGCAGATAAAGTGGAGGAGTCAACCTCTACACAGCTTGATAGATTGGAACAAATGATAATGGACATGGCAGAAGCTATAACACATCAACAACAACCACCGTCGCCAATGTCTATACCACCGCCAGTGATGCAAGATCATTAAGTCGAGGACCAAACAATTGCACTTACAGAAGAGTTTAAGAAGATAAAACTGTCATTGTTCAAGGGGGTATTGATCCGATGAAAGCAGAGGCATGGGTATTGGGTATAGAGAAATTGTTTGAGGTCTTTCCATGCACTGAAGAACAGAAGGTACAACTTGCCTTATTTACTCTCGAAGATGAAACACAGAGATGGTGGATGCTCACTAGAACTAAACATTAAGGATTGAACTGGGCTCGATTTTTGGAGCTTTTCTATGACAAATATTTTCCACAGTGTATGCGAGATAAGAAAGTGACAGAATTTGAGACTTTGAGGCAAGGAAACAAGATTGTAGTCGAATATGAAGTGCAATTTATAGATTTAGCCCGTTTCGTACCACACATGGTGGATACAGATTACAAGAAAGTAAGAAAGTTTGAGGACGGACTCCAGAACGCTATTCCATATCGGATTAATGTGTTGAAATTGCCTACATATGTCGATGTATTGGAAATGGCGATAATGGTTAAAGGGAATATAGCTGCTCAAACTCATATATCCGAGTGGAAGGGGAAGAGACAGAATACACAAGCACCAAGGGGACCAGTGTCATCACAGAATAAGAAACCAAATTTGGGGACCTCTAATACTTTTTCGTCTACGTGTGACTCGACTCCTGTTTGTTGGAATATGGGAAGAGACACCGCGGGACTTGTTATCGGGTAACTGGGGCATGTTTTAAATGTGGAAAGACATGTAACTTAGTGAGAGATTGCCGTCAGAGAGACTGAAAAAATGGGAATAGAACCACTACAAGTTTAGCAGGCTCAACTCTAGCTCCAACTACAAAGACTGCTGCAAAACCTACCAATACTAGAGACAATGCTAGATAGGGAAAAGTGTTTGCCCTCATTTCTGGTGATGTGCAGAATACTGAGGCTATGGTGTCAAGTACATTCTTTATCAATGGTCACTCCGCTCATGTATTATTTGATTTGGGTTCTACACATTTATTTGTGTCAAAAACATTTGCTAGTCATTTGAATAGAGCTATGGAACCCATGCATTATATGTTGTGTGTGTCTTCGCCATCGGGGGGCTCCATGTTGTGTATGTCTATTTATCTTGCATGGGAGATCTTGATTGGGGATATTCAGTTATATGCCAATTTGCTGCCTCTTGACATGGCTTATTTTGATATAATTTTGGGGATGGATTGGCTAAGTAAATACCATGTGACTATTGAATGTATAGCTAAGCAAGTCATTTTTCAACCTCTAGGACAATCTGAATTTATTTTTACGAGATATGGGGTGATTCCACCACCGTACTTGATTTCAGCTATGAAAGTGTGTAAGCTATTGCAAAAGGGTTGTCAGGGGTATTTGAGTAGTATTTTGAATGGACAACCAGTAGATATGTGTGTTGATAATATTCCAATTGTCCGTGAATTTTCGGATGTTTTTTGGGAAGAATTGCCAGAGGAGCTAGTGGACCGTGAAATTGAATTTGCAATTGATATAGTGTCGGAGAACTCAACCAATTTCAAAAACTCTGTATAGAATGTCACTGGCTGAAATAAAGGAATTGAAGGTACAGTTGCAAGACTTGCTTGATAAAGGGTTCATTCTCCTGAGTACCTCTCCTTAGGGCGTACCGATTCTTTTTGTAAAGAAGAAAGATGGGACACTCCAGTTATGTGTTGACTATCGGGAGCTCAATAAAGTAACTGTAAAGAATAAGTATCTCTTGCCTAGAATCGATGATTTATTTGATCAACTACAAGGTGCACAAGTCTTTTCAAAGATAGATTTGAGGTCTGGGTATCATCAATTAAAGGTAAAAGCCAAAGACATTGAGAATACTGCTTTCCAAACCAAATACGAGCATTACGAGATTTTGGTTATGCCATTCGGGATTACTAATGCACCGGTGGCCTTTATAGATTTGATGAACCGTGTTTTTAAACCTTACTTAGATGACTTTGTGGTTATGTTTATTGACAACATACTCATCTATTCGAAAAGCATGGAAGCTCATGAGGGTCATTTACGATTAATTCTTCAGACACAGAGAGAGAAGAAATTGTATGCAAAATTAAAGAAATGTGAGTTTTGGTTACATGAAGTGGTGTTTTTGGGACATGTAATTAATAAGGAAGGTGATTCTATTGATCCACATGATAAAAGCCATTGTGAATTGGCCAACTCCTACGAATGTGACAGAAGTGTGTAGCTTCTTGGATTTCGCTTTCGCTACGGCTCCGGTGGGTTCCCTTAACCAAGCCACTGCCTATGAGTCGCCGGCTCATTCTTCAACAGGCACGCGGTCAGAGCCCCGGGCTCCTCCCACTGCTTGGGAGCTTACGGTTTCATGTTCTATTTCACTCCCCGATGGGGGTTCTTTTCACCACCAAAGGTTTGTTCAATAGTTTTCCAAGATTGCAGTGCCGCTTACCCAATTGACCCAAAAGTGGACAAAAAAAGAGAATCTGCCTTCCAAGAATTGAAGGCAAGGTTAACTACAGCACCAGTTCTTGCTTTACTGTCTGGTACTAAGTGATTTGTAATTTACAGTGACGCCTCTTACAAAGGGTTGGGTTGTGTACTTATGCTGAATGGAAGGGTTATTACCTATGCTTCTCGTCAACTCAAACTGTATGAAAAGAATTATCCCACACATGACTTGGAGCTAGCTGCAGTGGTCTTTGCTTTGAAGATATGGCGACATTATTTGTATGGTACCACATGTGAGGTCTACACTGACCATAAGAGCCTGAAGTACTTCTTTACCCAAAAGGAGTTAAATATGCAACAGAGACAGTGGTTAGAACTTATCAAAGATTATGAGTTGCAAATCCACTACCACTCCGGAAAAGCTAATACAGTTATAGATGCTCTTAGTAGGAAAGTTATGGAAAATTTGGCAAGTTTGCTCATAGGGCGAAAAGAGTTGCTCCTTAAGTTGGAAAGAATGGACAAGAAAATTGTGCTACGTGAACAAGGCGTCATGTTAGCAGCAATATTGGCTCAACCAACAATTGTTGAAGAAATCAAGCAAAGACAAATGGAATAAAATGTCGCTTTCCAGTGTGTTGGACCGAAGTCAGTGATAGATCATTGTTTGGGCCGGAACTTGTGCAATTGACAACGAAGAAAATTAAAACCATTCAGCAAAGGTTGAGAACTGCTCAAAGCAGGCAAAACAGTTATGCAAATCGCCGATGAAGGGATTTGGAATTTGAGGTTGGTAATTATGTCTTTTTTAAAGCCACCCTGATGAAAGGACAAACAAGATTTGGCAAGAAAGGGAAATTAGCACCCCGATATGTAGGTCCGTTTTCAATTCTGGAAAGAGTGAGTCCAATGGCTTATCGTGTTGCCCTTCTACTGAGTATGGACCAAATACATAACGTGTTTCATGTATTAATGTTACGGGGTTACCTCCAAGATTCGTCCCATATTACAGACTACTGCCAGATTGCTTTGGATGACAACTTGATCTATAAAGAGAAACCAACTCAAATTTTGGATCGACAAGTGAAATAGCTACGGAACAAGACAATTCCAATGGTGAAAGTTGAATGGCAGGAACACTATAGGAAAGAAGTCACTTGGGAAAGGGAAGAGGAAATGAAACAACGGTATCCAGAGTTATTTTTACCTTGAGGTAAAATAAGTTGGAGGGACCAAACTTCTTAAAGAGGCGAAGAGTGTAATAGCCCGACCCTCTCATATTTTTTAATTCCCTCATTATATGTGTGTTTATGTGCTTGATGTGAAAGTCCATGTTTTAATGTGTGAATTCCATGCTTATAAATTTATATATGTCAGTTATGAGAAAATATGTTGAAATTACAACCTTTGGACGGAAAATTGAAAGCCTTAGAGGCGTGATAAATTGAAATTGACTTTATAATTATGATGAGCATGATTTTTATAACATAATATGAAGTTTTGTAAAAATTTGATTCGTAATGAATTAATTGGATTTATTGAGGCTCAACTTATAACTAAGCTTGACTTAGGCTTAAAGAAGTTTAACCCTTGGTGTAGTATAGATATAGAAGAGCCTTATATGAGATTTAGACTCAACAAACATAAAAATGCCTCCTGGGACGAGTTCTAGAGAAAGAAAAAAGAGAAAAAGTGAGAAGAAGGAGAAAGTTCAACATAGGAGCTTGGAATTTGGGGATTCAAGGGGGAAATCAAGACTATAGCTAAAGGTATGTGTAACTCACTTAGAATACTCTAATCCTTTAACAATTGGTTAAAATCAAGCCTTAAAATGAAGTTTCTTACATGTATATAAGTTAGGGTTTGTGGATTATGATTGTGATTGAATACTTCTCATGAAATTAACATGGATTCCTCACATTTGTTTGATTTAAGAGTTGATTTCCTCATTTTTAGTTTGATTTGAGGTTGATTGTGAGAACTTGACTTGTAATCTTGAGCCCTTAAACTTTTGTAAGCATATATAACTATGTATATCATGAAAAGATGGAAGAAATGAAAGAATTATGAAAATTAGGAAATTATATGTCAAATTTAAAAAAGTTTGATTTCATTGAGCTTGAGTTTCATGTTTATTATAGACATATGTCATTTATGTCATGTTTTTGAAGTGAAATTGCTTGAATTGAACCTTAGAAATGAGTTGAGAAAGCTTGAATTTGTTGGCTTTTCAGACTGCACAAATAGAGCCCGGGAGCGCACTTGCGGGGCTCATAGCCGCACATGTGGGATGCACAGTCACATGTGCAGAAAATAGGGGAGGCAAGTTGGGCATTCTGAAATAAAAGCACGTGCGGGACCACACGTGTGGCACACCTCTCCACAAGTGCAGTGAGGAACTTCCACATGTACGGGAATTGGGAAAAAATTCTATCAATTTCTGTTACCCATTTCGACCCCTTGAATTTGTTAATGTGTATATTTAATCCCTTTGAAATGTTTAAAAACAAATAGAAAGTGAATGAAATGGAAGAATGATTAAAGTCAAGAAGCTAAGAAAAGAATGCATTGTTTATCAATTTGTGTGTGTGATGTGTAGGTCACTCGCCGGAAAGAACTATTACACTACCGAATCACTGTGAGTAATAGTAGTGTAACGATATGTTATGACTTATATCTTTCGATCATAAATGGTATGTTTTATACAAGTTATATTTTGTTTGAAATGTTTGAGCATTTGACGGCAATGGCATATAAAATGGACTTGAGGTCATTATGTTTCTGTTATGTATAATGGGCCTGAGGCCGCTATGTCTAATATGGATTGTTTATGACTAATGGCCCTAACGAGAAGGGAGTTGGAGACATGCCAATATTCCATCTATCCTATGATGTTCAAAACAGCTATTGATATGTTGGGCCTAAGGCCGTTCCGTATTATGTTGGGTCTAAGGCCGTTCCATATTATGTTAGGCCTAAGGCCATTCCATTTTATATGGCCCGAGGCCGTTTTGGATGTGTTATATATATTCTTCAAGACACATGCACATTCATGTGAACCTCTTTACATTATTATTACTCACTGAGCCTTACTCACTCCGTATTTATATATGTTTATGTAGGTGATCAGCTTAGAGGCCAGCCCTAGGTCAACTTCAGGACTTTTGATGGACCTATTTTGTTAAGCCTTCATAATTGGAGCCTTTTGTCTTTTGAAGAGTTCCTTTGATGCCACATAGATGTTAAGTCTTTGGTGGCTTTTGTTGAACACTTGGTTAATATGTAAATTTTGGGTTGTGAACCTTTTGTATATACCTATATGACTTGGACTTGTATACAAAAGAACTATGAACGTGAACTCTTTATATGACATGATTAATCCTGGCATATAAGCATTGCTCAATGGATGTTCTGTTATTTATTTGCTTTCGCTTTAGGCCCCGTTATTGAATTTTGTGAAATTTTTGTTTTAAGGCCTAAATACAAGCTGGTCATGGCCTAAACTTTTAGGGATAGGTTTGGGTCGGGACAGATTCCATCTCAAAGAAAGATTTCTAAAGCTCAAGGTATAAATATGGAATTAGTTGATGCTACTGGTCTATCACTCAAGGCATCATATGATCTCATTAGTACCCAAGCAGGCAGGAGGGAATTTGTAAGATTCACACGAGAAGACCAAAAGAGTTACTTCCTTGTAAAAAAAACAAAGAGACTTGCAATATGGTGAAGCAGGTACTTTGTTGAGATATTTTCATAAGCAAGCAACTAATAATCCTTGTTTTTACTATGCAGTTCAATTAGATGTTGATGAAATGATAACAAATATTTTTGGGCTAACCATTAGATGATTATAGATTATGAAAATTTTGGGGATGCAATTTCATTCGACACAACATTTCAAACAAACAAAGAGTATCGACCATTTGCTCTTTTTACTGGCTTTAGTCATTTTAGAATGACAGTGATTTTTTGTACTGCATTACTAAATGATGAAACCACAGCATCATTTGAGTGGTTATTTGAAACTTTCTTGCATGCAATGTCAGGGAAAACGACTAGTACTATTTTCACAGACCAAGATCAGTCAATGGCTAGGGGAATTTCCTATATGTTTGACGTTACTCATTGATTGTGTACTTTTCACCTAATGCAAAATGCCTTGAAGCATTTGGGCTATTTGTACAAGGGCAGCTCAATGTTTGGAAGTGACTTTGAAGCTTCCATTTTTGGATATGAAGATGAAAACCAGTTAGTTAAAGCTTGGAATTCTTTGATTATTAAATACAACTTGGAGGAGAATACATGGATGAAGAAAATTAGCGAACTTAGAGAGAAGTGCGTGTACATGAAATGATCATTTAATATAGATATGCGAAGCCCCCAACTCAGTGAGCTTGAATGCAAAATTAAAAAAGCACTTAAAATTTGACCATAATATTGTTCAATTATTTACCCATTTCGATCAAGTTGTTTTAGACAAGCAGTATAATAAAAGTTATGCTATTCATCAATCGAGACAAAAGTTACTGAGAATAAAGATCAAGAGTTGTCCCATGTTAGTTCAAACCACGAAACTATATACCGCTCCTATCTTTGACTTATTATTGCATGACGAGTTTGACAAGTCCCTTTCTTGTCAAGTAAGGAAATACTGTGAGTTAGATAAAGAAATTAAATATGTGATTGGTTTGTATGGAGAAGATAGAGAGTATATTGTGGTGGGTGCAATAGAATTTGACAATTTAGGAGGCAAAACTCTACAAAATGTTCGTTGTACTTGTCAAAAAATTGAGAGTTTTAGAATTTTGTATGGTCATGCGATTAAAGTGCTCCATCAAATGAATGTTATGGAAATTCCCGAGAGATATATACTAGTGCAATGGAGGCTACATGCAAAGGATTGTTCATATAAAGACAAAAAAAGTTATAGTGAACGACGTTGATCCCAAGTCGGTGATATCAACGCGTTATAGACATCTTTGTCCTAGAATGGTAAAATTAGCAACTCGATCATTTGAATATGATACTGTATATGAGTTTGTGGACAATAGTGTTTCTAATTTGTGTGCAAAAGTTGACAATATGATCATTTCACTAAATAGCTCAAATGCTTCAAGTAGTGAAGGCCCCATTGACATGAGATTAAATGATATTGATCCAAATTTTGAAACAGTTAGGGGTTTGAAAAATAAAGACAATGTACAAAAAAGTGGTGGTAGATGAAAGCCTTGGCATGAGAAGATTGAAAAGAGTACAAAAGTTGTTTCACGACCTTGCATCACTCAGGTATTAATCTTATTTAGCTATGTAATTTCTATATATATATATTTTAAATATTTATCTTACTTTGTGCAATGTACTTATAAATACTTCAAAGCATTCGTAGAATATTGACTAGTGTAGCAACAATATAGATGTCCAAAATTCATCTTCAAATCAACCACATGTGAGTTTTTCTTTTATTTTTATTTATAATATATGGTGAAAATGTAATGATAATGACACATTGTATTTACTTATAATTATTTAGGATGTTTAGGAACCTTATTGGTCACAAATGATGAATTATGGGTGTATTCTTTTCATGCATGACATTAACTGTCCACCATCACACCCATAGTCGGTGCTTTTGTCTTCCCAAGTATCATATAGTCCACCAATTTCTTAGGTATTTAATGTACTTACATTTGAAGAAAAAAAAACAAAACATAGTCAATAAGTCTTATTCTAAATACATTTCCTTATGTACTTTTTTTTTTTTCCAAGAAATTTCAGGTGATCCAATAGTGCAAACTTCAATGGAGGCTTCCTCATGTTTGGACAAGGATGAATTTGTTAATTTCTCTAGCAAGTCACAATCACCCCCACAAAATTGAAAGAGATGACACTTGATTAACATGTAACTATTGCCTTATCATTACTGTACTTTTTTTTACATTCCAGAAATATTGGGCTCAATCATATTATTGTTTATTCATTTTAATGATTTTGAAATTTCAATTTTGGATGATTTGGTATGTGAAGGAATTGGATTTAGAATGATATTGAATATTGAATTTGTTGGTTGGTTCACAGTTTGAATTCACCTTTGTTTTTTTTTTTTTTTTGATTTAATTTAGTTGTTACAATTATATATATGGGGTAGTTACATGTACTTTTTGTATTATATGGTTGTTATAGGTTGTATAATTGACGTACCATTTGTTTCTATAGAAATTAGTATACTATATACACAACGGAAATAAACGGATTTGGGTATACCTTTTACGCTCAAATTGAATCCATGGATCATGTGGGTGAATCACGTGCCTCATTGATGTCTTCGAATAATTCCTAGTAGTGGAGTAGAACTATTAGAGAACTACCCACACTATTCACAGTATAAAGGCGGAATGGTTTATGGGAAGAGAGAACGTATAATTTTTGTTGTGTCAAATACTGAACACAAGTTTTGTTTATATAAGAGTTAGGAGACGCATAAGATAGATGTATTATCCCAGATAATGTCTATATCATATCAACAATGTCTAATAAATAATTATTATCTACTATATTGACAATTTTCCATATCAAGATTATCTCATATCTTGAAATATAATCTATTAAGATTATTTGGATCTTTCCTAATCGGGTCATGCCACCATGGGCGACCCAATTGGGTTTGGGTTCTAAACCCGACTCAATTTCCAACATCTCCCACTCAAACATGTGTTGGCATGACACCACGCCTTTTGTATCTCAATGTACCCAATAAAAGCAATCATACTAGCCAATGGACTATGCGACCACTGAGAACACCTGCATGTGGGAGCTCTACACTAGAAACTCAAAAAGAGCTAGCATAGAGACATCAACCCGAAAATAAAAATAGTGTCTCATATACCCCAGACCCATCTAATTACACCGGTCCAAAAAACATCTCTAATCCCTTAAAAGAGCATGTTTGACCCTCTCAATACTTGCAATATATTCACACTCAATCTGCCTCTCATACAGAGCGATGTGAGTTGCCGGCAATGAATATACAATATTGGTGTAATACTAGATGATCTTCCTTTTGCCCTCATGTCATTTAGTTTAGGATTGACCGTTTTTCCAGTGATGTCCCTTAAGTTGAATCATACATGACCATAGGCAACATACCAAAGTAGTAGAACATCAACCCCTTACCTTATGACATAGTCAAAGGTCACAAAAGGGTACATAAGTAAAAGTCATATAAATAATGACACGTAAAACTCACACGGTGAGAAAACAGGGATCCATTCTCTCACTTCATTACTTGGTTGCCAAGCACATATAGTATGAATAGATGCTACGATGGAGTTACTCTTCCAAAGAGTGACATCATACTCGATACATCATAAAGATCTTAGTCTAGTCGCTTTCTAGCGCCTAACCCGAATTCTCTATTTGCTCGCCTTCCATGCGCCATATGAGATCTCACATCTGGCTAATAATAACAGGCACAACATGGAAAATGGGTACTAACATCCATGTTTCGCCTTTAACACAACCTCATTTTACTTGCAACCAAGGTGACACACATAGTGGATTATTTAAGCCTCTCTTGGCTCTAAATAAAATAAACCATTAGTCTCATCCTTGCTCGCTCCTAAGCGCCAAAGGCGATTGCTCGTGTAAGTGAGTCAATCTTTCTTGCTGATATCATCATATGCTAATCATTATGACACAAACCATAATAACATCAATATCCCATAATCTCACCCAAAATAATAATAATAATAATAATAATAATAATAATAATAATAATAATAATAATAATAAATAAATAAATAAATAAGTGATCGATTGAAAAAACACAACTATAGTTTGCGCAATTCTAGATTCCAAACATGAGCCTTATCAGCAACTCTTGCAATAAGCATATACAATAGATTCCACCATGTGCGCTTCATATGAAGTGGTTCAAGATCACTACTTCTTGCGCAATTACCTCTCTACATATATTTTAGTGACCAAGTTGCATTCATTCAAGATGCGCCCAACAAGAGCATTGAATCTTACAAAGGGCAAATTTATACACGACTAGTAGAGCATCTTATACATAGTCTAATGAGCAAGGTCAAAGTCTAAACTACTCAGTTGACTATTTACAAAAGATAGCACTCATCATGCCAAATACGCCCACATAGCGTACTTTAGGCTCCCACAACAAAAGATCAAGAAATATGGGTCATCTGTTTCTCCCAAAGACAATATGAGGATTCACTCAACAGCTAAGGTGCTAGCTTTTACTAATAGATAAGTCAGTGGGTTTGCAATTTCGCATCTAGAATCATTCTAGGATATTTCTTATGTAAGTTATCAAAGACAAATCGAGAATTCTCCCAAAACAATCTCTAAGGATCGTACATCTGAGCATATAAATTACATCACCCATGTCCATCATGTCTAAAACAGAGGACTGTCAACCCTAGGTGGCGACAACCTTATAAATTCCTGGCTCATAATGACTAAGTAAGGAAAAACTTTTTTTGGATAATTGATCACGCCTCAGTGGTCTTCATCGATCATCGTTGGCCTATCATGACTCAACGAAATCTAAGAACCATTATTTAGAAAATTGTTTTAGGCCATAAAATATTTATTGAAATTAGTAATCTTTTTGTGCTCCTAACTTTTCACCATAAAAGCTGAAGGTAAATCCCTATGGATCTACTTATCCAATTCTCTAACATGAAGTTGGGTCATAACGTCCACAAATCAAAGTTCCGAACTCATGTCAATCATAGCCTAAGCCGAAGTAACCTCACTCCCCATGAGGAAGTCTTCTCATGGTCTACACTTTCCTAAATGGTGTGCTTTTCGGTATCTAGCGAGCCTTATGCCTCAAAAAATGACTATTCAAATCGTGCATAACTTTAGAATAGTTTTGTGTCATAGCAGAAAGTTAACCAAATCCTAGAAATGGTTAATCCTTAAAAACTTTATCTTAGAATGCACAACTATGATCCACTTTCCAAAAATAGGGGACTAGAGAGCCTTTGGCATTATCGTAGGCTCTTTATCATCTTGCGGAGCAATCATGAATGTTTCCCTCTCAATCACCTAGTGATGACGTGGAAAATTTTCACATTTGCTACCATGCAACTAAGAATGCAAAGTATTCTACTCTAATGAAGCACATCGCTCCGACTATCCCTAGGATATTGGAAATTTCTTTCCATTCTCGACTAGGCTATATAAAGCGCCATACTGAGCATTCTCTATCTTATAGAGTTCCAAAACTCTATTCCCGTCACCTTTACTAAGAAAATTTTATGTAACTTAGTTACACTCCAACAAAGCTACTCACCTATATGCACATGACCCGGAGGGTCTACATGATGGCATACAATAATGCACTACATAACCCTAAGCATTTACAATAATGTGCCATAGAACTATAGGTCTTAACTTCGCAACCTTATAAGAGGTAAAATAAAGATAAGCTGCTTGATGGTTACAAATTTTCCACAAATGGCTCTCCGCTAACCCATTACTCAAATGAAGTGTAAAATCTGATATAGAGGGCACTTAGTTAGGGACATAGGCAACAAACTAAAGTGCAATTCCAAATTGGGAAACATATTGCGCCATCATCCACCTAACATAAACAATACTTAATTCCTTATCTCTACTACACCATTGTGTTGCTGAGTACTAGGAATAATCAATTTTCTAAGCATCATTTTCTCTTCATAGAGTTTTCTAAAAAACAACTCAAATAGATACTCGCCACCTCAGTCAAAACTAAAAATACCAAATCTCTTATCTAATTGATCTCGACCTCATATGTGCAATGTCAAAAATCAGTTCAAAACTTTTGACTTATGGGAGATCAAATAGTCTTGACTAAAATGCATATCGTAATCTATAAATGTGTCGAGATTGGGGCTAGCTATCATATCCTTACACACATCTAGTCCCAAATATTATAGTGGACTAAATGCGCTAATACAGATGCCCTTCTGCGGCCTTTTTACTTACTTGTGCGTAACCATTGCGAACAAAGTTACACATTCACATGAGAGCAAGATGCCACTGAAAAGGCCTACTCAAACCATCCATGTCATCTTCTCATTAATGTGATTAGGTACAATAAGCCACCGGTTTATAATCAATGTCATAAACTAATTCCAATCAGCCTAATGTGCGAGTTCTTGAAGACAAGTGTAAAGGTTTAGGCCCAACTTAGTAATGACTCATAACTAACTATTGTTCACTAAATCATAAAAGAATGTCATGGAGATATCAAGAATTCCTAAGTCGCAAATTTAACTAGTAAGTGCTTATCCCATGCATCTTCAAGTCAATTTTATTCTCCATAGACTTTACATCTTGTTGAAACATAACGATACTCCTCTTGCCATCTCTGTATCTCGCTTCATAGTTAGTTGCAATTAATTCTCCTATCCACAAGAAGGAAAGAATAAGCTATCAATCTATGACAGCTCCTGAAGTAACTTAGTTACAATTAATTCTACTATCCACAAGAATGACATAATAAGCTATCGATCTATGGCAGCTCCTGAAGCAACTTAAGCGTGAATTAGGCTAAAGAGTCTAATTCAACATAATACTCTCACGAACGATACATCAAATTCTTGGAGTCATAACAACCTTGTCGACCTTAACCTTTTCATTACTATGCTGCAACTTTTGTGCTTAGTGGTAAACACCATTCAAAAACGTTAGCCTAGCTAATGAATCATATAAAGAAGCACCTCATCATATCTCACACTCAAGTGTGGAGACAAGAAGTGTCCAGACTTAGACAAGTTGGCAATGCTAATAAATTTTGCAGCCACTAGGCGATAATCTTCTCACTTAGTGTTAACAGATTTTGTAGCTTCTAAGCACTAATCTCTTAATTGTAAGTGATACTTCAACGCACACTATTATAATGCGTGAAATTTTTCTTCATCCACTCCCATCAGTTGGGTAAAGAGCAAAATACTGCTCATACTGGCTACTTGCCTTACACTTAATGACTAGCTCATTTAAGCTTGCATATCTTAAATGATGTAACTCTTGGATATTACTTCATCTAATGATGCAACATTATTAAAAGTAAAACTACAAAGTCAATCTGCGTAGCTTAATAGTCAGGATCACATCTAGATATATTGAGGGCTTACAAATCCCACGACTCCAAACTTGCCAAACAAAACTGTTTAGCATACCATCAATTTTTATTGCGCCAAACAAGGCAACAAAACCATAACGATGTTGAGTTAGGTTTCCTTACTTTGGTTCAATTAAGATCTAACCTAAAGTCTTTAAGACTTTCTGCTCATCTAAAGAATAGGATTACATTGTTTACATTTGAACATCTCCGCTAAGTCTAGGTCAACCAAATTAACTTCCACAAGCTAAGTCAATTAGAGGGGAAAATGCGCATTTGGGATTAATTTGATTAGCATATCACAATATAATTTTGCCGCAAAAATCTAAATTAAATAATGACAATATTACATAAGTCACAAGATTGAATATTCGCTATGCTCATAATCATTTCTTGTGCCACAAGTGACAATTATCCAAAATTTAATTTAATTCATGGGCAAAATATTAATTCTCAATCGAACAACCTCCCACTAACTATGGCATGTCTAAAGCATGATAAAATATTAATTCCATACAATAGCATCTAAATGAGAATTCACAAAAAAAAAAAAAAAACTGTTAGAATATTATGTAATTAAAGTTCACCAATATAAATAAATCATACTATTTGAAATAGTAACATACTACAAGTTCTAATCATTTAAAGAACTTACGGGTGGTTTGAGATGATCTAAATAAGTTCATTTTTTGACTTTTTACAAAAAGATGTGTAAAAAAGTAGAGAGCTGATGTGACCCAAAAAAGATAAAAAGTGTGTATTTATTAGGTGATACCAAACCACCCTTTAATATGTTGTATATAACATTTAAATAAATCCATAACATATTTCTATAGTTTTTGCATTTTTCTGAAATTTTCTAGAATTACAATTAATTAATAATTACACCAAAAATAAGAAATAAATATTACGGAATCTGAAAAAATACAAAACTCATACCAGTAACTAAGATTACATTACAGTAGTCAACTGTAAAAATTTCAAGTCCAGAATCCAAATCATGCTTCCCCAAGAGCAATTTAACGTAAAAATATTAAATTATTCATTAATGAAAAATATATATATATATATATATATTTCTTTTATAAAATTTTGAAACTTCAACAAATTGTAGAAAAATTAATTGTGAGTATAATGGTATAAGTCGTGCTTCAATCAGAATTATATCGAATAATATAGAAATAATTAACATAATTTTTAAATTTAAAACAAACAAACAGTACCTTAAACTTTTCAATTCCTATGTCACTGCTTACCTAAGCGGATGACATCAGTGCATGCGTCAGTGCGTCAGTCAGGATCAAGTCAAACTGCACAAATGACATCAACAAGTTCATCTTTTTCTCCGTTTGCTTCAACTATCACCTAAAACTAGAGTTTGAGTTTTCTTCTCAATCGTAAATCAGAATCAAGCCTATAATAATATACCATTTCGAAGGTCTCGAAACAAGTATTTCAAATATATAATTTTCACAACATGAAAACAAAGCATGTAAAACCAGCATACAGTCAAAGTTATGAAAATCAAATATAAATCATCATTTTTCTCAAAATTCGACCGTCCAATTTTTTTAAAACTTTGCAGATATGGTCTAGATAATATAGATTATAATATATATGAAATTCACGATGATCAGAGATAGTTCGAAAAATATCAATTTTATGCACAAATTATATCTATACACATATTCATGCACAAATAACACGAAAACACCCAACAATGGCTCCAATACCAATGTAAAAATTAGTATACTATATACACAGCGGAAATAAATGAATTCGGTCATACATTTTACTCCAATGTGGGTAAGTCACGTGACTCCATTGATGTCTTCGAATAATTCCTAACAGTGGAGTAAAACTACTAGAGAACTATCCACACTGTTCACAGTATAAAGGCAGAATGCTTTATGAGAAGAGAGAACGTATAATTTTTGTCGTGTCAAATACAGAACCTAAGTTCTATTTATATAGGAAAGTTAGGAGACACATAAAATGTTGGAAAAAATGATTTTTGGGGACTTTAATTTAATATTAAAGTGTGGTGACTTTAATTAAATATTAAAGTGGGTCCTAACCATTTTTTGTGTTGGGTCCAAGTGAGCCAAAAACCATTGAGTTTTGAATAAGAAATTGCCAAGAAATTGCTTTATGATGTTAGATTCATGAATAGGATTTTAAAGAGTATTTAAATCTTTTTTCTTGGCTAAAGAGTGTGAATCCTTTGGGCATCCATACTTTTCTTTTTGTGGAAAGGGGCTATGGATGCTTGGTGTTTTAATGACTAACCTTAAAGACTGGAGGCTCTTCCTCTCTCCCCTATACATGTATAAATTGAGACCCTCCTATCAAGTTTCTAAATAGAAATTTTTGCTTCCATTTTACAAGTCAGTTTGCTAGATAGTTCCTATTGTGAGAGAGTGCTGCCATTGTTTTGTTCGCTAAGCTAGACAGATAGTGCTTCTGCCATAGCTGTCGTATCCTGGGAGACAGACGCCGGGTTTCCTCAAGCACTCGACCAGTGAGGCGGCGAAATCTGTTTTAAGGAAACTGCTTTCGTGCAGGCTTCGGTTTTGTCTCTTTACCCTTTTATTGTTTTGTGTATCTCTGTTGAAATTTAATTGTAATTATCAGCATATATTCTTGGTATATAATTTGATTTCTTCATAAATCTATTTATTTAATTTCACAATTTGAACAACAAGCTTAAAACAGATTTTATATATCTTTTCTATGAAATTGATCGAATAGATTTATATAGACTATTAGGTTAGCTTTGTATAATGTTACTAGGAATTGTTGCGGAATTACTCACTATTTCAATAATTGTAAATTATGCAATGGTACTCTCTAATTGCTTAGTTTAATTAGAATGCTTTATTATAATTTGCATACTTAATTGTATTAGTATGATCTTGTTTTATGCGTATGGTTCATCATTTCCCTACCATGATTTGCATGAATTTTAAGGTTATAAAATATCATTTATGGATGTTGTAATTTTGACATGCTAATTCTATTCTAGTCTCAATTTGTTACATACTTATTATTTTCTAGGATAGATTACATAATTTAATGTATTTGGAGTTATAGAGTTTTATGAATTGTGTACATGATTAATCTAAATTATCTAATTGGGTGCATTAATCTGAGTTATTTAATTAGGTGCATTAATCTAAATTATTTAATTGGGTGCATTAATCTGAATTATTTAATTAGGTGCATTAATCTGAATTATTTAATTGGGTGCATTAATTTTGAATTTGACTTATCTATTTGGAGTTATTAGTTTAAATGTTTATTATGAATTAATTTCATTCATGACTCATGAGTATTGAACTTTATTTTAAAGTTGTAATTTAATTTTAAAGTTACAAATTGTATTTTGTTTTGGTACCTTATATTAGTTGGTTACTTATATAATTAATAGTTGGCTAGATGGTTTCAATTATTTATTATAATTAAATTTTTTAGATTATTTGTTTGTATTTTATTGTGGTTTGCTACTAACTTTCTTTGTAGGGATACCAATGCGAAAAACAAATATAAAACCAAATGAATAGTATTTGGGATGTAAAAACAAAAATGTTTAGACTACTAACTTTTGTGTTGAATAGGAATACCTAAGCGTGGAAAGGCTTTTGGACTAAATAGAATCCTTATGGATTGGCTATTTTAGTTAATTGTTTGAAGCATGTTTGCTTGAGATATAGTTGGTTTGTTTACCAATTTGTAGTAGCAAGTTTTATTTGTTTGTTTTGTCAGAAGCATTTTATATGCGTGTAATTGTTATAGCAATTTTTTAAATTGTTTGTAAGTTTGGAACTTGGTTTGGTTTTCTGTGATAGAAACCAAAGTTTTAGCTTTGGCTAAAGAGTAGTTCTTATTTGTTCAGAAATGACAACTAAGACGGATTTGGTTTCAAACTTTTGGAGTTTGAGGAAGTCTTTGGGTTTAATCATTTTATTCCCAAAGTGTTGGAAAACCAAGTTTGGAGAAAGTTTTTGGTTATAATCTGATTATGTCCAAAGTGTTTTTGGTTTTGAGTAAGGAAACCAAATTTTAGCAGTAGCTAAAATATTTTTGATTTTATTCAGAAATAATGGGCGTAGTTCCGGGAGTACCGGTTAATTTTTATGAGTGGTGTAATTTTGGTTGCAAATTTTATTTGCTTGGGAATCGGTTTGTTATAACTTGGTTTATTCCCTGGAAATCTTAATTTTTAAATTGTTTCCTATGGACTAGGAGTTAACATGCTCTTGAATGTTTTGTCAAAAGGTTAACTGGGTTTTAAGTGGGACCGATGTGACCCCTCCAATCTTCCTGGGAACATTCCTGACCATGTTCGATTCTAGGTTAAATGGTGAGACTAGTTTTGAATTAAATTTCCATCTGAGGGATTTTCTAAGGGTTAAGTTTAATTTTTGGAATCACAGAAGTGAAATTCTGTTGTGATGTTTCAGAAATGGCTTCAAAAGGTGACAAACAGAAATGTTGTTCCACTCGACAACCTTAGCCTTGCGAGATTCTTAAAGGAAATCATAAGATTGCATTAAAATATCTCTGAATTGATCAGAGGTAATTAGTATGGTATCCTTGTGTTATTTATAATATTTATGATTGCTATGTGACTTTGCTTGAGAGTAAAGATGAGACAACCTGTTATAGTGGGTGAATATTTTTTGGATTTTTTAAATTTCAAATATATTCTTAAATTGGTGGCTCCTAATGAGTTCAAGATTGTTAGGACCTATCTTGTCAAAATCCCGCGCACAAAACTAAGTATTGAGTTGTAATTATTCCTGAGTTTTTTGCCTTCCTCGCTCGAGCCAGGAAGTGCTCGCTCGAGCGAAGGATGCGTCTGGGCAAAACCTGAAGGCCATGTTTGTGCGCTCGAGCGAAGAGCATGGTGGCTCGAGCGAAGCACTGCGTCTACACTTGAACCTGAAAGGATGTCTTCCTCGCTCGAGCGAATGGCTCGTGGCTCGAGGTCACTAGTAGAAATCACGCGAGATACACTTCTCGCTCGAGCGAGAGGAGCCTCGCTCGAGCGAGCTTCAGAATCCGGGAATTTTCAAGTAACAGGTTTCTTTCAGGATTTGGACTCTTTTTGGTTTTCTATAAGTAGATGGTTTTCTCCTAAAACCAATCTAACTTTTTCTAGATCAGATTCAAGAATTCTAGAGTTTTGTTTGAAGTGCTCTTCTGAAAGTTTGATAAGTTTTCTTTGATGTTCTTGAGAGAGTTCTAAAACTCATGAGTTGATATTCATACATCAAAGAGGTTGATACTTGATATTCAAGAGTGTTCTCTTCGGTGGAATCCGAAGATCTTTACGTAAAGTTTCAAAAGGTGTTTGTTTCTTTACGTAGTCGTTAATTCGACAAGTGAAGTTGAGGTGTGGAACCAACTTCAGAATCGCCTGCATGGCGGCGTGGTGAAAGAGTTACAGAAGATTCAGAGACAAATTGACTAGGTTGGGTAATTTGTATGGTTTCTTTGTAACCTTGTAGTCCTTCAGTAGTGGATTGATTAGTGGCGGTTCGCCCGTGGTTTTTGATTACAATTGAAGGTTCTTCAATTGTGGTTTTTCCACGTAAAAAATCGATTGTGTTGATTTATAATTTATTCCTAAAAAACAAACAAACTAAAATCACATTCGTAAGTGCTTGATGATTTTAGATTGAGTGTTTTTGGAATTTTTGGCTTTGGAATATTTTAATCCTTATCTAATCACGAATCACATAGGATTTTCAAAGATCATTGATCACAGAGATTGAAAACTGGTGGTTCCTGGGTGGTGTTAGACCACTGGCTACATAGTTATGAGATTGTGGTTCCTAGTAGTGAACAGATTATTGATCACATGTCAAGACATCATGGTTCCTAGTAGTGGAGAGGCTACTGGTCATATGTCAAGACATGATGATTCCTAGTAATGAAAGAGTCTATTGATCCTATGTCAGGACGTTGTGATTCCTAGTAGTAAAGTGACTACTGATCACAGGTTAAGACATTGTGATTCCTAGTAGTAGAAAGTCTACTGACCACATGCTGAGAAATTAGTGATTCCTAGTGATAAGACTACTGGCCATGTTATGAAGTTTCGAATAGTAGACTATTGAACACTGGATTTATGTTTCCTAATAGTAAGACTATTGGCTTCAGAGTGATAGGTTGGACCAAATATATTTGGGTGCCTAATTCGGTTGATGATATACTGGGAATGTTTTTACTGTGATATGATTTTGAGAGTTTCATAATCATTGTGACACAAGGATTTGTTCAAAAGACTTTGTATAAATTCTACAAAGAAGACTTAATTATCTGACTCCAAAATTGAGGAGGATAATAGAAAGAAAGGAGGGAGTACCTTCTTAGTGAAGACTAATGTCATTGAGCATGGCAAATTTTCTGGGATGAGGAAGAAGCCCCCTATGAACAAGGGCTCTAAGCTGGGGCCAAGGGGTGGTGTTGCAAAGAGGCTGGCATACAAGCCGCGGGAACCTAGTTATCGGTTCTTTGGGAAGTGCTACAACTGTGGTAGCGAGGCTTTTACTTTTACTAGGGCTATACGCCACATCTGCTCTGAGAAAGAGCTGTTTACAACTTTCGAAACGGTTACAAACGGTGAGAAGTTGTTTATGGAAAACTCTGCTACCTCGATTGTTGAGGGGAAAGGAAAGGTGGTCTTGAAGTTAACCTCAGGAAAGAGCTAACCTTGAACGAAGTCCTGTATGTTTCGGACATTCGTAAGAATCTTGTCTCAAGGACTCTTCTCAGTAAACATGTTTTCGCATGGTTTTTTAGTCCGACAAGGTCGTTCTGACGAAACACAAGGGTGAAACTTGTGTTAAAGTGAAGTGGACAAGATCCCGTATGAGTTATGGAAAGGCGTTAAGCCTTTTCATAAATTCTTACAAATGTGGGGGTGTCTTGCTATTATGGCGTTTCCTACACCCAAACGGGTTAGGATAGGCCCGAAATTTGTGGTTTGTATATTCTTTGGTTATGCACATAATAGTAGTGCATATCGGTTTCTTGTTCATAAGTCTGAAATTCCAGACATACACAGGAATACCATCATGGAGTCAAGGAATGCATGTTTTTTTGAAGACATTTTTCCTTGCCGAATCCATGAAGGGGTTCCAAGGTCTTTGGAGCAATTTGATGAGCTTGCTAGTGAGGATGTTCATGTTGATGATCCAGGTGATGATCAAATTGAGGTTTTAGATGAGCCTAGAAAGAGTAAAAGGGCTAGGACATCCAAATCTTTTGGTCCAGACTTCTTGACTTATATGGTTGAGAACGAACCTCAAACTTTCTACGAAGCTGTGACTTCTCCTGAGAAGTCCTTTATGGAAAGAAGAGATCAAAAGTAAGATTGACTCCATCTTACAGAACCACACCTGGGTGTTGGTAGATTTATCTCCAGGTTGTAAGCCTTTAGGCTGCAAATGGATTTTTAAACGAAAGATGAAGGTCGATGGGTCTATTGACAAGTATAAGGCGAGGCTCATTATCAAAGGGTACAGGCAACGAGAAGGCCTTGATTACTTTGATACGTACTCACCTGTAACTAGGATAACATCCATTCGCATAGTGATTGCGATAGCAGCTTTGTGCAATCTTGAGATACACCAGATGGATGTAAAGATAGCTTTCTTAAATGGGAATTTGAATGAAGAAATCTACATGGAGCAACCTGAAGGGTTTTCTGCTCCAGGACAAAGCAAGAAAGTCTGTAAACTTGCCAAATCTTTGTATGGTTTGAAGTAAGCGCCTAAACAATGGCATGAGAAGTTTGACAATGTAATGTTGTCAAATGGGTTCGAATCAACGAATGTGACAAGTGTATTTATGCCAAAGACACTGATAGAGGTTATGTCATTTTGTGTCTATATGTTGATGATATGCTCATTATAGGTAGCAACGATGAAATGATCAAAACTACCAAGAAGTTGTTAAACTCTAAATTTGACATGAAGGATATGGGCATTGCAGATGTTATTCTGGGAATTAAGATTACCAGAATCTCTGGCAGAATTGTACTTTCTCAGTCTCATTATGTTGATAAGATACTTGAGAAGTTTAGTGGATCAGATACGAGTGTATCATCGACACCTGTAAACTTAAGTCTACACTTTACCAAGAATAATAAAGAGAGTGTCTCTCAGTTAGAATATTCTCAGGTAATTGGAAGTTTAATGTATCTGATGAGTTGTACTAGGCCTGATATAGCTTACTCGGTTAGCAGGCTTAATAGATACACAAGTAATCCTGATGCTTCTCATTGGAAGGGCATTGTGCGGGTGTTAAGGTATTTGCGCTACACTCGGGATTATGTGCTGCATTATACTCGATATCCAACGGTGCTTGAAGGATATAGTGACGCGTATAAAGGACTCAAAGTCCACTAGTGGATATGTGTTCACTCTTGGTGGGGCAGCCGTGTCTTGGAAATCTTCCAAGAAAACGTGTATATCTAGATCAACGATGGAATCAGAGTTTATTGCTTTGGATAAAGCAACGGAAGAAGCAGAATGGCTTCGCCATTTCATTGAAGATATTCCACGTTTGTCTAAACTTGTGCCAGCTATTTGTATTCATTGTGATTGTCAATCTGCAATTGGTAGGGCACAGAGTAATATGCATAATGGAAAGTCTAGACATATCCGTCGTAGACATAATTCCATATGACAACTACTCTCAAATGGAGTTGTCTCTTTAGACTATGTAAAGTCTAAGGACAACATTGCGGATCCGCTAACCAAAGGGTTAAGTCGAGTGTTAGTCGAAACGTCGTTAAAAGGAATGGGGTTGAGGCCTTTGGAAGTTATCGGAATGGAAACCCAACCTAGTTGATTGGAGATCCCAAGATCTAGGTTCAATGGGACAACCTAATTGCGTGTAACGGTGGTATGTCACTGAGGAGGTTAAACCTCCAGTCATTCCTTCTATCAGTGATACCTGCAAATGTAGAGGATAAGTTGAGCTTTTAATGACTCTTATGTGTTAAGCTGTTGAGCTAAGTATTGCAGGATACTTTCGTAGAGTCACCTATGTGAGTTTGAAGTGGGGCCGCTTCTAGAAGAATTGGGCAGGCAAAGATTCTTTGAAACCACTCGTTGAACCAGGCTAGTGTCCAGGGCCACACAGGGCATACCAGTGAGAACATAATGGTGGTAGGAGTAATTCCCGTGTGAGATCTATTGTCTTAGTTTACATAAACGGTAGAGCAGTTAAAGATGTCTTATTCACTAATCTGCCAGTAAACTCGATAGGTTTTCACTGGGAGAGGTTCAGAGTCAAAAGCTACCTTCTCTAATGTGGGGGTTAGTCCGTTGTATTCTCTCTCAGAGTCTTTATTGTTGAACGATGTCCGTTTGTTGAGTCATTCGGTCAATTTTTATTCATGTGGGGGATTGTTGGAAAAAATGATTTTTGGGGATTTCAATTTAATATTAAAGTGTGGTGACTTTAATTAAATATTAAAGTGAGTCCTAACCATTTTTTGTATTGGGTCCAAGTGAACAAAAAACCATTGGGTTTTGAATAAGAAATTTCCAAGAAATTGCTTCATGATGTTAGATTCATGAATAGGATTTTAAAGAGTATTTAAATCTTTTTTCTTGGCTAAAAGGTGTGAATCCTTTGGGCATCCATACTTTTGTTTTTGTGGAAAAGGGCTATGGATGCTTGGTGTTTTAATGACTAGCCTTAAAGGCTGGAGGCTCTTCCTCTCTCCCCTATACATGTATAAATTGAGACCCTCCTGTCAAG
Source organism: Camellia lanceoleosa (assembly GCA_025200525.1). Classification (NCBI taxonomy): domain Eukaryota; kingdom Viridiplantae; phylum Streptophyta; class Magnoliopsida; order Ericales; family Theaceae; genus Camellia; species Camellia lanceoleosa. The sequence goes on along the minus strand of CM045767.1, from coordinate 70,259,450 downwards.
TTTCTAAATAGAAATTTTTGCTTCCATTTTACAAGTCAGTTTGCTAGATAGTTTCTATTGTGAGAGAGTGCTGCCATTGTTTTGTTCGCTAAGCTAGATAGATGCTTCGCAGAAGTTGGTTTTGACCGTCGTATCCTGGGAGATAGACGCCGGGTTTCCTCAAGCACTCGACCCGTGAGGCGGCGAAATCTGTTTTAAGGAAACTGCTTCCGTGCAGGCTTCGGTTTTGTCTCTTTACCCTTTTATTGTTTTGTGTATTTTTGCTGAAATTTAATTATAATTATCAGCATATGTTTTTGGTATATAATTTGATTTCTTCATAAATCTATTTATTTAATTTCACAATTTGAACAACATAAAATAGATGTATTATCCCAGATAATGTCTATATCATATTAACAATATCTAATAAATAATTATTATTTAATATATTGACAATTATCCATATCAAGATTATCTCATATCTTGAAATATAATCTATTAAGATTATTTGGATCCCTCCTAATTGGGCTATACCACCATGGGTGACCCAAATGGGTCCGGGTTCTAAACCCGACCCAATTTGCAACAGTTTCAAATGCTTATATTTTAACATTGGTTTTTTTTTAAAATTTAAAGTAATTACATCGGTAGTTCCTAAATTTTACCACTTGTGTCGTATTGGTCCTTATACTTCCAATTGGCTCAATTTTGATTCTTAATTTTTTAGATTTGTGTGTTAATTTCATTCAATTGATAATGACGCTAGAATTTTTGACAAAAAATAATTACTAAGTTGGTTGATGTTAACTCAGTAAATTGATAAAGTTTATAAATTTGTCCTACGTGATATATGTCACTCATATGCGCATTTTTCATAAATAAAAAATAACAATTACAATGAATTGAATTGAATTAGGACAAAATCAAAAGTATATATTCAAAATCGAATTAATTAAAATTACATGATTAATGACAAAAAACAAACTATAAAAATATCGGTATAATTTATCTAAAAATTTATAAGAACTAATGATCACATGCTTGTGTTTCTATTTTTTTATTTTTATTTTTTATACAACTTCTTATTTTTTCTAAATTCAACCTAAATGTTGTTTTACAGCATAACAAGACATCAGCATGCGTGTAATTCAATTTTTAATTTAATTTTTTTTTTAATAAAGTCGTTCCGCTGTCACAGCGTGGTGCTGTCACAGCACGTACCGCGGTTCCCCAACGGGCCTCTTTTTCATGAATGCATGACATATATAGACACTTACTCAACGTGGTCCACTGTTCAGATTTCAAATGAATGGAAATGAAATTACGTAAAATGTGGAGTCAATTGTCCTGTGCAACAGAACGTTCCGCACAATAATATGCTTGTTTGGTGTAATTTAAAAATTATTTATTTGAGCAGTGCTACACATCCCCATTGGGGGTCAACCCCCAGTGACGTGGCATCACACCATTCGTCAATTTTTTTTTTTTTTTTTTTTTTTTTTATTCTTCTCTGCCTATCACCCACAGCCACGTGGGCTGGGGGTCACTGGGGGTCCCCAATTACTGGGGGTCGCCCGCAATTTCCTATTTATTTTAATTTTTAGTTTAATTTAAATTATTTTGATGTGTTTAATTTAGCTTATAGTTTATAGCTTATAATTTTTTGAAAATCAAAAATCAACTTATTTTTTAAGTGGGGCAGGAGATGCTTAATTTATAAGTCAGAAATCAACTTATATTCATAGTTATAAGCTATAAGCTGTTTAGACATAAATTATAAGTACTTTTCCATAACTCTACCAAACAGGGCCAATATCTTACTATACCAACCAATCCAGCCCCATAGCCGTGTTTCATTAAATGATTAGCTGTTCTCAAATTTTTTGTATTTTATATTTTATTTATTTTTTTACTTTTATCTCAAACATTTACATTCATTAAATTATTTAAAAGTTTTGAACCAAAAAAGTCTCTAAGCATAATCGAATAATGACTTTGGGGGCCATATTTGTTTTAAGTCAATTTTGAGTTCCATTTTTGTGGTGAAATTAAAGAAACCATAGTTGTAAGTTGTTCATCAAAAATTACGAAGCCTAGATGAAAAAAAATAGGAAAATTCTATGTTGTGTACCTTTTTAGGGGTGTATATCATCTTTATCTTATCATAAATTGACATAATTATACCACAAATTTTTGTAACATTTATTATAAAATAAGTAATTTTGTCAGAAATTGACGTAACAAAAAAAATTGTAACCAAGCCACAAATTTTTGCTACATGAACTACAAAAGTTTAGATATTATTATTCTAATTTATGAAGAGATTATACATTTTATGGTTGATATTACAAAATTTTATAATAAAATTACAATAATTATAATAAATTGCATATGGTATGCACCCCTAAAGAATGCCCACCATTGACTCTCCTTATATATATTTTGAGTACATTACAGATTAGACTAATAACTCTTATTGTGTTAGTGTATTTTTTAAACATTAAACCCATTTTACATGAATTTTTTTTTTTGTTGGTAAAAATATAGATTTATTGAATTTGAGGTTTTAATTTGAGCAGTCCAATCCCAAGGGTATGGCCTGATGGATAAGGCTTAGAACCTGAGGGTTTGCTTCTTCCAAAGTTTCATGCTCAATTTCTCTTCTCGGTAAAAATTGTTTGGGCCACCGACCTTAAACTCTATTTTGAAATGTTTGTTTGGACTATAAAAACTTAATTTGATGCGCACAAACTGACCCAAAATATCTTATCTAAAAAAACAAAAACAAAAAGACTTGAGCGTTCAAATTGAAGAAATCTACAACTCCATACAAAATCAAAATATTTAGAGCGTCCTAATTTAAATTTTAGCTATCAATTCTCTCTCTCTCTCTAATAAGAAAATCAACCACTTCCTATTTTATTTTCATCTACGTTTTGGGTAAATACGTTTTTGGATATATATTTTTCGAATGCAAGTGTGCCCTGTGCATTAGTTAATATTGGGATTAAGATTCTAAAAAAAATATTTAAAAACTAAAAAAAAAATTGAAAATTTTGTAATATTCTGAAAAGAAATGTTTTGACATGATTGAAAATTGTCTTATGATCTTCTTTTCTTTTTTTTTATTTATTACTTTCTTTATGTCTTTGGAGCACTTGTCAGCTAGGAAGCACAGTGCGGATACCAGTATTAGCATTAGTTTGATATGAGTATCTCAATACGGTAAAATTTTAAAAAAATAAATATAGATATGACATGGTATATTTGTAAAAAATATTTATATTTAATTTGGTATAATATAAAAATTGATCAAATAGTTCAATTTATTAAGATCCAACTTACGATTAATATTTAATGTCAAAAATAAAGTTATAAACTAAAATTAAATGTCATTATATTAAACAATTTACAAGTTATAACTTAATTTTAAAATCATACTAAGTATAAAATTAAAAATAAAAAAGAAATCTAGTAAAATGAATTTTATTTTTATAATAGAAAAAAATATTATTTTGACTGAGTTACCATACGGCTTGGTATATGCCAAGTACGTTTGAGTAAGTCAAAAATTAAAAATAAATTAAAAATAAATAAATAAATAAATAAAAATTGAATATGTGTTTGGTTTATACGTATATAGAAATATCATATAAAATATCATACGTCAATAAATATCCAATATAGATACAACATATTTCTCAAAATACCGCTTCATAGTTTGTTAGGAAGGCTCATAATGTTTTGATACATTAGAGGTCGGAGTTTGGGAGGATGGTCTTGTTGGAGAATTGGAGGTGATTTAATGCATTGGAAAAAAGTTATAGCAACACAAATATTTGTAATGTGGTTAAAGTATATGCAATTTAAGTATTAGATTGTATTAACAAATCTTATGCTTTCATTATTTTGAGTTTGATATCATTATTTTTTAAAATTATTCCCTTAATAAATATCTTTATATTATACTGCGAAAAAAAAAAAAAAAAAAACATGGACGTACAAAGAACAGTATTTTGATGGCGGTTATTAAAAAACATCATCTCCAAAGCGGTGTAAATAACTTTTTACATTATATATATATATATATATTGCTGAATATATTATGCTAGTGCTGATTAAATTAATTTAAAGGAAAGGAAGATGAGGAAGAACCATAGTGATGGTAGAAAATGTCAATGTCAAAAGTCTCCCTTTGCATCACGCTATTATTATTAGTATCTAAGAGACGGTGTGGAGGTTTGAAAAGGACCACCACAAACACAGAGGGGGAAGGCATCTGAGCGATGAACCTACCTCCCAACCCACAGATAAAACATAGAACGCTTCCCAACCCAATAATTCAAAACTCAAACCCACTTTGTCCTACATCTACTCTATATATATAATGTCACATTAGTCATTGTTTGCTTGGCTACAATTCAATTTTGGTGGCTGCTGATCTCTCCCCACCTTGGGAAACTATGTACCACACCCAACCCAAATGGGCCACCTCTCATGAAGTATATGTTTCGTCCACCTCTCGTGAAGTATATGTTTCGTCCCATTCACACTACTTTATATCTGTATATATATATATAATAAACTAAACTAAATCAAATCAAATCTTATGTGCTATAAAATGGATTAATTATATGATTCATTCTTCTTCATTTGATTTTATTAAGAATTACTTTGTAAGAAATAATAAATATCGAAAATAAATGGATTCGGACATATCTTTTATACTCAAACTGAATCTATATATTATATGGGTGAATCACGTGCCTCCATTGATATTTTCGAATAATTCTCAACAATAGAGTGGACTACTAGAGAACTACCCATACTATTCACAGTACAAAGTACATACCTATCTGGTTAAATTCTTGCTCTCCCAAATATAATACATATACTATGTAAGAGAGTTATAACTACATACAACTCTATCTCCTTAAGAAATGAGATAGCGAGTTATATGCACTTATCCCCAAGACAGGTTAATTCTAAATAAATCTCTCTTAATACGGTCTCTCAATAGGTCATGGGTCATGCCATCATAAGCGACCCAATCAGGTATGGATGAGAAACCCAACCCAATTTCTAACATCTCTCACTCAAACATGCAATGGCATGACACCGCACTTCCTTTATCTCAATATCTATCAAACACGATCATACTAGCCAGTGGACCGTGCGATCGTTGAGAACACCTGCATGTGGGAATTCTACACTAGAAACTCAAAAGAGCCAGCATATATCCAAAGAAAAAAAATAGTGTCTCATATACCCTAGACCCATTTAATTACACCGTTCCAAAAAGCATCTCTAATCCCTCAGAAGAGCATATTTGACCCCTCAATTCTTGCAACATATTCACACTCAATCTGCCTCTCGTACAGAGCAATGTGAGTTGTCAGTAGTGAATATACAACAGTGGTGTAATATGAGATGATCTTCCCTTTACAATTGACCGCTTTTCCAGTGATGTTCCTTAAGGTCGAATCATAGATGACTGCAGGCAACATACCAAAGTAGCAAAAAACCGACCTGTTACCTTATGACATAGTCAAAGGTCACAAAAGGGTACATAAGTGAAAGCCATATCAATAATGACATGTAAGACTCACACGGTGAGGAAATAGGGATCAATTCTCTCATCTCATTACTTGGTTGAAAAGCACATGAATACATGCTACGGTGGAGTAACTCTTCCAAAGAGTGACGTCATACTAGATACATCGTACAGATCTTAGTCTAGTCCTTTTCTAGCACCTAACCCGAATTCCCTATTTGTTCGCCTTCCATACGCCAAATGAGATCTCGCATCTAGCTAATCATAACAGGCACAACATGGAAAATGGGTACAAACATTCATGTTTGGTCTTTAACACGACTTCATCTTGGTTGCAACTAAGGCGATATACATAGCGGATAATTTAAGCCTCTCTTGGTTGCAAATAAAATAAACCACTAGTTACATCCTTGCTCACTCCCAAGTGCCAAAGACGATTGCTCGTATGAGTGAGTCAATCTTGTTTGTTGACATCATCATTGGCTAATTATTATGACACAAACTATAATAGTATCAATACCCCATAATCTAGCAAAAATAAGTGATCGATTGAAAAAAAAAAAAAAAAAAACACAACCATGTTTGCGCAATTTTAGATTCCAAACATAAGCCCTATCAGCACCTCTTGCGAAAAGCATATACAACAGAATCCATGATGTGTGCCTCACATGAAGTAGTTCAAGATCACTATCTCTTGAGCAATTACCTCTCTAAAGATATTTTGGTGACCAATTTACGTTTATTCAAGATACGCCCAACTAGCACATTGAATCTTACAAGGAGCAAATTTATACACTATTAGTAGAGCATTGTATCCATTGTCTAATGAGTAAGGTCAATGTCTAAGCTATTCAGTTGACCATTTACAAAAGATAACACACATCATGTCAAATACACCCACATAGTGTACTTTAGGCTTCCATAACAAAAGATCAAGGACTATAAGTCATTTGTTTCTCCCAAAGACAATCTGAGGATTCACTTAATAGTTGAGGTTCTAGCTTTTACTGATATGTAATTCAATGGGCTTGTAATTTCACATCTAGAATTATTCTGGGATATTCCTTATATAAGTCATCAAACACAAACCGATAATTCTCCCAGAACAATCCTTTAGGATCGTATATCCGAGCATATAAATTACATCACCCATGTCCATCATGTCTAAAATAGAGGACTGCTAACCTTAAATTGCGACAATGTTATAAATTCTTGGCTCATAATGACTAAGTAAGGAAAAACTTTTTTTAGACCATTGATCATGCCTCAGTGGTCTTCATCGTTCATCATTAGCCTATCATAGCTCGATGAAATCTAAGAACCACTATTTGGATAACTATTTTAGGCCGTAAAAGATTTATTGGAACTAGCACTACAACAAATTTGGGATTTAAAGACGAAACAAATTTGTCCCAAAATGTATATATTTCGTCACCCAAACTAATTACGACGAAAATTTTTCGTCACCCGTTTTGTCTCCAAAGGGTCGTCGCTAAAGGGTCTTAGAGACGAAAAAAAAAAATCGTCATTGAAAATGATAAATTTGTGACGAATTTTTTTGTCTCCAATACACTTTGTTGGGAACATACTTGTAAGTAATTAGTGACAAAATATTTTGTCATTAAGGAAGAAATTAGAGACAAAAGTATTTCATCATAAATATAAGAAATAGAGACGAAATAATTTTGTCACGTTTAATATAAACGAAGACGAAAATTTTTTGTCAAAGAAGCTACCAATAGAGACAAAAACAAATTCATCATTAAAAATGATAAATTTGTGACGAATTTTTTTGTCTTCAATATACTCTGTCGGGAACATACTTGCAAGTAATTAGCGACAAAATATTTTGTCATTAAAAAAGAAATTAGAGACAAAAGTATTTTGTCATAAATATAAGAAATAGAGACGAAATAATTTTGTCACGTTTAATATAAACGAAAACAAAAAAAAAATTTGTCAAAGAAGCTACCAATAGAGACAAAAACAAATTCATCATTAAAAATGATAAATTGTGACAAATTTTTTTTGTCTCCAATACACTCTGTTGGGAATATCTTATAAATAATTAGCAACAAAATATTTTGTCATTAAAAGAGAAATTAGAGACAAAAGTATTTTGTCATAAATATAAGAAATGGAGACAAAATAATTTTGTCACGTTTACTATAAACGAAGACAAAAAAAATTTGTCAAAGAAACTACCAATAGAGATAAAAACAAATTCATCATTAAAAATGATGAAATAATGTCAAAAAAAATTCGTCACACATTGAGGGTAATAGTGACAAAATGTGACAATATTTTTTGTCATGACAAATTCATTTAGCGACGAAATAAAGAATTTATGACAAAATTAATCATCCACCTAAGCCAAATAAGAGACAAAAAAACCTTCTTTAGGGATGGAAAATTTTGTCAATAATTTCATAATATTTTTTTCCCCATTATATACCTATTTTATCAAAATCTAAATTTTAGTTCAACAAATATGACCCTGTTCATGTTGAAACCTGTTGAATATAACAATTCCATCACAACTTAACCTAACCTGTTATCAACACATTTACGAATTAACAAAATGAAAATATCCATTCATCATTACAAATAATTCCATCATGATATAATAAAATAGTGACATATCCACAAAATATCTAAAAGTTATAACTTGTTCAATTCTACCAAAAATCCAACAATAACTAGTGCAACTCCACAAAGTATGTGTATCTTTATCAAACAAAAATGAACATTCAAACAAATTACATCATTGTTGCACGTCAAAAATGCCACCCCAATCCAATCTGCAAAAAAATAAATTAAAAGCATTAGTAATTAATTAATTATACAAAAGATTAAAAACATTAATAACTCATCAATTTACAATTAGATCAATTATACAATTTACCCCTCTAACAGACTTTTTTTTTGAGATTATGAGAACAAAAAATTAATTTTAAGGCTAATTCACAAATGGTGCATCCCATTAATGTGTCGTAAGTTCATACAACTTATATTGACCCATTTAATTCTTAAAGTGCAAGGATACGTACCAATTTTTCTACTCTAACAGGGATTGACCTAGAACTACACCTGTGTTTTGTATACATCATTTCTCTGTTCGCGATGTTACCCTTTGATTGCTCCTATAAGAAAGAATGACCAATATAATAATGAAATATATCATTAGTAAGACAAATATGTTGGCTTTTGATTGTTCTTGTAAGGAAGAATGAACCAATATAACAATGAAATGTATCACTAGTAAAACAAATTTAAAGCTTGATAATAAAGAATTGCATTGTTCATATCTATCCTTCACTATAACAAATTTCTGTTGGTTCCTATACAAATCTGTGGCTGTGTGATAATTTAGCCTTTAACCCGATTCGAGTCGACTTCTCCACAAGTCTCTCGTGCCTAAGCGGTTGTGTGTGCCAAGTTTCGTGCTACTAAATGGTTTAGTGATTTTGGGGCGTCAACCCCTCGAATTCTAAGTTTTTTAAAGAACTAGTTTGCCTAGCGTGAAATCCGACTCTAACTCCCAAATTGGGAACCCAATTTGAATCCCGTCTTCTCCCACAAGTCTCTCTTGCCTAGATGGTATTGTGTGCCAAGTTTCGTGCAACTCCGACGCCGTTTGGTGATTTTTGAGCGTTAACAGCTCGAATTCTAAGTTTCTAGGGATGATTGATAAACTCTCCCTCTCAATCCACACTTCTTAAGCCATATTTTCGCCTATGTAGCAAGCTTCATTTGAGGAAGAAACATGTAGGGCCATTTCAGAACCTTATCCAACAACAAATTATTCTTCGATTTTCTATAAACTTCTAAAACAGCTTTTTCAAATATTAGAAGTGAAAATTGTTACCTGTTATTGCATGCATCATCAATTTAGCATAATGTGAATCAAAAGCACTGAAGTGAACAATTATAATGACTTTTTTACTATAAAGCCAACTTCGCGAACGAATTTGATTCATTTTTTATTTCTTTTCTCTTGATTCTCAATTAAATCATGTCATTTATTATCAGTACATCTCATGAGTCTTCATTTATTTCTTTTACCACCCAAATCAAATCACTCCTTACAAATGCATACCATTAAAATTCCTAGCGAGAAATTATCAAGTGGGTCGACACCATCATGGCCATATGCCTATCCAATTACACGAGTGTCCAAGTGTTTACTTTGTTCCAATTTTTTTTCCTAAAAAATGGTGACATGCCCTCCTACTGTTGGGTCTACACATGATCACACACTGTTTTGGAAACATCAGATAACTTCTCCTAAATTGGATATTTTTTTCTCCTTTAAAAAAAAATAAAATAACAAAGGCATGAGAAAAATGGGCCTGTGAAAATAAGTGCTACTATGGACGCACCTGATTTTTTCAGCAAGAAATCCTCCGTTCTTTTCTTGCTACATAAACCCAACAAAATGTCACAGTTTCCATATTTTCGATATTGAGAAAGAACAACAGAGACATCCAACATAAACGGGCCAGCAAAAATCATGGGTACGATGGACGCACCTGATTTTTCTCTGTAGACATCCTCCTCCCTTTTCTCGCTATAACGATCCAGATTAAGAGCAATAACACCAGTGCTAGCTAGGCAAGTTAAGAAAACATGAGCCTACATAAACCCAACAAAATGTCAGTTCCCACATTTCAGACATTCAGAAAGAACAGAGAGATCAACAGAAACAGGCCCACAAAAATCACGGGTACGATGGACGCACCTGATTTTCTTCAGTAGATATCCTCCGTTTTCTTGTGATAGCCACCCAGATTAGGAGCAGTAACAAGTGTCAGCTAGGCAATTAAGTAAAACAAGAGAGGCTACATAAACTCAAAAAGATGTCATAGTTTCGATATTTCAGATATTGACAAAGAAGCTTTTCATGTTAAGTTTTTCCTCTTATCTATCAAAAGTGTTATATGCTGATACATGTATTTGTCGACGTAACTGAGCATCACAAAATTTGGAACAATTTCTGGGTGAGGATTGCGATTTTGTTACATCAGCGCGCAGGGGATGAAAAGAAAATGACTACAAAATATACAAAGAATCCGGCAAGAAGAATTCCAGCGTAGATGAAATTTTGGGAAGACTGCACGGGAGATTTGTATTCAATAGCACAGCATTTCATTTCCTCCTCCTCATTGGCAAAAATGTGCTCTATGTACCTGTATAACAGACTCGGATAATGAGCATAAAAATGATAAATATTGATTTTTGTTGTTGTTGTTTTAGTCATCGAATCAACAATAAGCCTCTTCCAAAAGAAAGCGTAATAGCCAACATTGGGGGGAAAACAAGGGTCATGATAACTTACTGTTGGGTGAAGATGGAGCTCTGGAGAATCTCTGAGCTGTTCAAGTGCGCATCTTGTAAGCGATGATCGTATAACAGGGAAGACAAATCTACGAGCTGTTCTTCAAGGTTCTGTTATTCAGACATTCAAGACAAATGTTGTTTATTCGTAGATATATATATATACATATATTTATTCGGGTATATTACAACATTGGTCCCTATAGTTTCAATGAGATTTCACTTTGGTCCTTGTAGTTTTTCAATTTCAACCCTGTACTTTCATATCCATTTTAATGTAGTCCCACCGTCAAAATAATCTAAAAATGCCAATGGAAAAAGCATGCACACATGCTTGGGACACGGGAACTTTTTCTGTTACTGACAGATTTAGACAGAAGGATTACATTGAAACTGAAATCAAAGTGGAGGGTTAAAATTGATGTTGAAATCTTGCTAAAACTACAGGGACCAATAATTTCATTTACCCTATTTATTTAGCTCAAACCTGTGAATCAAGTCAAGAGTGACTTGCATCCAAGTATTTCTCTAGTCGTTCAACTAATTCATGTGGGAAAGGTTCAGGCAAGTTAGTCGTCTTCTTGTAGAACTTCTCCACCCACAGCTCGGTGCTAGACTTGTTCTTTTTTCCTTTCACTGGTTCACCAAGAGGGGTTTTCAGGTATTCTCCAGCAAAAATTTGAACCGACTGTACAAAGACAATAATCCGTAATAATCCAAACATATATGACCAAAATATGGCTAAATGGAAATCAAATTACCTCTGATGTTTCTCGTATTCGCCGAAGGGCAGAATCTACACGTGCATATATTGTGTTCCTCTGCATGAGAGTGAAGATTGTGAATTCATTTAATGTATATTATAAACAATTGATCAGAACATAGATTTATTAACCATGAGAAGAAACTACTTTTGTGCTGCAAGCTCAGTAAAGAAAGCCTATCAAAAACTTCAGCACATCACCATTAATCTCATTCTCGAAACTGAAACAGAAGAAAGGAGACCAGGATTGGCATTACCAATGCAACATCCTAAAGCATTTGGCTAACTTGGGAAGTATTAGAGAATGGTCCAAATGGATGGCAACCATCTGCCCATAGCCAATTCACAAGCGGTCTTTCATGTATATGAGAAGCCTTTTCATATGGTGCACTTAATCCACCGACAACAGAAGCCAGGCCAGCCAATATATGCCACTGTGCCTGTGATGGGATAGCATGCCTTCTCTCTGTTTCTGAGACATAACTGTCCAAGAAAAACATAGGAGTATGATACTTAAAGAAGGATCACATAATTCTACTATAAATATGGAAAAATCTAACATGAAGCCTGTCATTTCTACATAAATTGAACAGATCCTTGCCTAATCAATTTGAACCACTATCAAAGGCCACAAACAGACTGCAAAGTTTGAAACTGCAAAATCTGCATCTCAAGCATACTCAAACAACCTAAATGATCATACAGTCATATCAGAGTATTATTAGGTTTTAGATCCATAGGAAATTTAATCAATGTCTAAGTGAGTGTCGAGCAGCATTTGGCTAGCCCTAACTGTGCTTATTGTGATCAGTAGGAAGGCCAAATGAAGAGGGCTGTGTATATACTTCACCACTCTTATAAGGACTTCATAAGGCCTTAAGAGAGTGAATCTGCAGTTTTCCAGCAGAAAATGCAAAAAAAAAATAAAGCACTTCCAAAGCCATGATTGACTAAATATAATAGTTGCACCTGGAGGCATGGTGCCACTAGGGTCTTCGAGCAGTGCAGTTGAAGATAGACTGAAAGCAACATGATCTGGTCTATTGCATACTGATAAGCCATGTTTCATTTCAAATGAATTATGCTATCCATTGATTATCTATTTAAGCATCCTATGCTTTCGACTACATTCTATCCATGGTAAAATGCTAGCTCTCATGTTCATATTATTCACTAAGTTGGATAGCTCATCACATTATTTCTACCACGTTTATGAAGATGAAGCTTAAATTGAGGATCTAGTCTTTGTATATGAAGATGGTGATTGGAGTTTGTGCATGCTATGAAATGAAGAAACCTTAAGTTTTGTATATTGAGACCTTATGTACTAATTTGTGAAAATATGAGATGTGTGTATTATGTGGCCTTGTGTTTGGCCAAGGATGATGATGACATGTAATATCAAGTATCTGCATCATGGAATGCGCATTTGGGACTTAGGAACTTGCCCTAAGGAATAGAAATGAATGAAATGTATTACCAAATGTAAATGTGTACTTTATGCTTCTATCATATTATATTGTAATTGTTCAAAATAAAACAGGTGCACTACCCTTCAGTTTGGTTAGGCCTTTGGTAGCTATGCTACTGGCTGGTTATGCATTCTGATTTTGTGTATGATGTGGGTCAAGATTATGACACTAATTTCTCAAAATAACAGTGATTTTCATTCAACAATTACCAGTTTCTTCTAATACTAAATCAACTATGTGATTTTCATTCAATAATCACTCCTTTTGCATTCCTTGTCTAGCATTAATACCAATGAATCCTCATTTTTTATATATTCAACCTGAATAACTATAGTTTTCCGCTCTCGCAACTTAGCAAGTTCATAAATACTCTTATCCCGTTCTTAGTAATTAACTTACTATAAATGGGAAAATGAACAAAATTTCATATATTCAGCAATTATTACAAAAAAAAAATTCGGTCCAGTATTGTTGGGTATTTTTTGAGGGGGAGTAAAAATGAGGTATCAACATGTATTATGCATTAGAAACTGGATATGGTTTTACCTATGTTTACATGAACGTCGTCATCAATTTTGAGATAGAAATCTGCATCCCACAAAGCAACAGTGGTAGCAAAATATATCTTTGTTTTCGCTGACAATTCATTGTAGCCCTCTACATGTTCCTGCCCAAAGAACATAAACATGAGTCAAGTGCGTGCCTAACAAACACGCTTTTATTTAGTCTTTAACATTCATGCTACTCAAAACAGTTATTGGCAATGGCAATAGAGGAAGTAAAGAAAAAGAACGCAACATCACCAGCATAAGAAGTCCTTGTGCTTTCTGTCCTCTGCTTCAATTGGAACAAATCTGATTCATAATTGACATAATTGAACATCTTTGAAAGTAATTTAAAATTGGACATAATTGGACATAATGGACAAATCTAATTCATAATGGAACAAAGTAATTTATAATTGGACATAATTGGACATCTTTGAAAGTAATTTAAAATTTTCTTGATTCACAATTGGAACAAATCTGATTCATAATGCATAGAAAGTAATCTGATCCCATCTAAAATTTCCCTAATGCATAGAAAGTAATCTGATCCCATCACACACAATTAAATTTTGATCTAGATAGGACAATAGGGGATGTAGACTTCTTCAATTTGTTAGCCTGATTATATATGGGTAAATTAATCTAGGAAAAATGCTGAAAGGTATAGAGAGTAGAAAGCCTAGTAGATGTATCCAGCAGTTGGGTTTACTAGACAATTTCATCTAAGACAAACAAGAATAGAAACAACTCAAGATTTTGGTGGTCACAAATATACAGATTCCAGATTACATGGACACAGGTCCAACATAAGATGCTTTCAAAATTAAATCTTCAAATTTGGCATCAATATATATATATATATATATATCTAGCCCATCAAATGAAAAAGAAAATCAAGAAGCAATGCAATTTTTCTTAGTATATTAATCAAATCTTCCTTCATGGTAATTAAAAATGCGTCGCAACTTTAACCAAAGGATGAGTACAAAAAGAGTTATGTTGAGACCTATCTCAAAGCAATACCATTCCTCCACTCATTCACATTTTTTTTTTTATGGCAAAACCTTATTTCTAAGTAGCAGCACCAGACTGGGTGCCCGGTAACTCTTTTAGGAGGTCACATGCACAAAAATATGACACAATAATTGATCTAGAGATCAGTGCCAATAAAATACTATGAAGCAATAAAAATCAAATTTAAATTGAGTTAGAAATAACTTTTCATATTTAAATTACCCCCCACGCATCTCTAACCTTAACAACAGTGACAGAGCCAGATATTTTTTCAAGTGGGAAATTATGGAAGTAATATCAGCTTTTAATTATACATAATTAACAACAGAATACTTTCTTGTTATATACCGAAACTGTATATTTATGTTATAGATACTAAGATATTTATTTTAATTTTACAACTTATGAAAAGAAAAACCTTAAAAAATGAACCTGCGCAATTTGTTTCAAAAGTAATAACATATAGATATGATAATAGTTTGAGTAATAAAAAGCGATGATAAATCAATTCCAACTCAGAAACTAATGAAGGTAAAACCCAAATTGCAAATCAATCTGATACTAACAAAAACTAAACAACAGATTCCACAAATGTGTGCATATATATGTATGCTTTTTGTGATTTAATGGTATACAATGGGGGTTAGCCTTTCCCTATCCATACCTTCCTGAATTTAGATGAAAATGAGACTGAATCTTAGAGCTTTAATACTATTGCGAAAATATTTTACCAGTTATTTTAGCAAATTTCTGCTGCCTCAATTTTCCTTGGACTGAGTGTAATTTCTAATCTTGTGAGGTTGGATAAGCAAACCTCCGCCGTCTCAAAATATAAGAAAAAGAAAACCCACAAAATCACGCATCAAGAAAATGTGACTCTAAATAAATTTAACAAAACCATTGGGTGATTCTCCATAGAGCACACAAGTCCCTTGGTCTTGAAAACAGAGGTATTGTTTCATGGTTGGATGGGAGTTTTCATATAAAACATGTATAGATTCTTGGGTGGAATTGTGGGGTCAATTCTTTGAGGCAATTTATCGAACATGTAGAGGACATTGGAGAAAACCCTCTACACATTGAAAAACCTATCATCAAGCAATCTATAAAAGCAAATACCACAAAATATAAAAGTGAATCACTCAATCTACCAGGCACATTGCATAAACACTGAATATAAAACCCAAAACCCAATTTTTTATCCAAAAAAATGTATCAAATGTAGCTTTAAATATACAAAAATAGCACGAAAATACAGACCAACAAACAAAAATCGAAACTTTTGACAATGATGCGCCCTCAAATCTGATAGCTTCAAATAAATCATCAACGGTTTATACCCAGTGGCTATCATCAATTTCCCAATAAACAATTTCAGTACACAAACCCAATTTTTTCAAATGGATTGCCCTAAATCATGTATTCCTTTGCAGATAGATGATGGGGAAGAACAGGGAAGTGGAGAAAGAGAAAGAGAAAGAGAAAGAGAGCCATACCTGTTATCATCAATGGGCTGGAGCTTCGAAATCCAACTTCAATAGGCAAAATGCCTAATTCTCCCCTTTTGGCTCATGCGTTGGAGATGCTACCCTTTATCTTCTCCCTCTCTTATTTGCTGAATAGCAGCAGAACCTTTTTTTTTTTTTTTTATAATATTTTTGGTGATTGGCGCTGCAAGATTTTATTTTGGCGCCTTTTTTTTTTTTTTGGATTACGGCACTGTTTCAATTAAGTTTATAAAAAATTATTTTCAACCATTCAAAAGATAAAAATTATATAAAAGAGATAATTATTTTTTATTTTTTATTTTTTAACCAAATTAATTTTTAATTTTTTTAACTTTTTTTAAAAATTCAACCATACATAGCTTAAGAATCTTTTGATAAGTCATTTCTTATGTTGGTAACTTATTTAATTATTTGTTAATTTTACAACATTTTTACCATCGTTTTCAGTTTTCAATTTATATTTACAAAATTTTAAAAAACTGTCATAAAAACTTGTTCGATACTTTTTTTAATTTATAAATGGTTGTCTCAGTTTGTAAATTTGAAGAAAAAGCGTAAATTCAAAAAATGAGTTTATGTTGGTTTTTAAATAGAAATTTAAACGAGTGGGTGGTGGGGGTGGGTGGGTGGGTGGGGGGTGGTGGTGGGTGGTGGCGAGTGAGTGGGTGGGTGGGTGATGGTGATGGTGATGGTGACGAGTGATGGGTGGTAGAGAGTGAGTGGTGGTGGCGGGTGGTGGGCGATGGTGGCAGGTGGGTGGCGGATGGCAGATGGTGGTGGGTGGTGGCGGCGGGTGGTGGTGGTGGGTAGGTGGGTAATGGTGCTGGTGGTGGTGGTGATGGATGGGTGGATGACGGTGGCGGGTGGTAGCAAGTAGGTGGTGGTGACAGGTGTGTGGCGAGTGGTGGCGGGTGGGCGGTGGTGGCAGGTAGGTGGCGAGTGGTGATAGTGGGTGGACGGGTGATGGTGGCGGGTGGTAGCGAGTGTGTGGTGGTGGTGGTGGTAACAGGTGGTAGTGAGTGGTGACGGGTGGTGGGTGGTTGTGGCAAGTGGGTGACGGATAGCAGGTGGTGGCGGGTGGTGGTGGTTGTGGGTGGGTGAAGGTGGCAAGTGGTAGTAAGTGGGTTGTGGTGGTGGTGGTGGTGGGTGATGGGTGGTGGTGGCAGGTGGGTGGCGGATGGGTGGTAGATGGTGGTGGTGCTGGGTGGTGGTGGTGGTGGCGGGTAGGTGGCTGGTGGTGATGGGTGGCTAGTGGTGGCGAGTGGTGGTAGATGGGTGCTGAGTGGTGGTAGCGGGTAGGTGGCGGGCGGTGGATGGTAGTGGCGGGTGGCAGGTAGATGGTAGGTGGGTGGTGGTAGCGAGTGGGTGGCAGGTGGGTGGTGGTGGCGGGTGGTGTGTGGTAGTAGCAGGTGGGTAGTGAGTGGTGGTGGCAGGTGGGTGGTGAGTGGTGGTGGCAGGTGGGTGGTGAGTGGTGGTGGGTGGTGGTGAGCGGAAGACGGTGATGGAAAATGGTAGTGGGTGGTGGTTAGTGTTGGGTGGTAAAAAAAAAAAAAAAAACTCAAAACTCAAAACGGAAACACATTTTTTGAGTTTACATTTTTTGGCCAAATTTATAAACTGAGACCACTGATTTATAAATCAAAAATTTACCAAACAAGTTTTTATTTGAGTTTTTAAAATTTTTGTAAATATAAACAGAAAACTGAAAACGTAAGTGTCACCAAATGACACCTTAGCAAACAGGCTTTAGATGGTAAAAATATTGTAAAATTAACAAATAATTAAACAAGTTACCAACGTAAGAAATGACTTATCGAAAGATTCTTAGGCCATATATGGTTTGATTTTTAGAAATAATTTTTAAAAATTAAAAATTAATTTGGTTAAGAAATAAAAACTAAAAAAATAATTATCATTTAAGGGTAAAAAATAATTATCATTTTAACTTTTGGGCATGTTATATACATACGTATGGCTGTTTCAATTTAATTTGTAAAAAATTATTTCTAGCCACTCGAAAGATAAAAATTATATAAAAATGGTAATTATTTTTATTTTTTATTTCTTAACCAAATTAATTTTTAATTTTTAATTTTTTTTTTCTAAAAATCAAACCATACATAGCCTAAAAATCTTTTGATAAGTCATTTCTTATGTTGGTAACTTATTTAATTATTTGTTAATTTTACATTTTACCATCTTTGTTTGGTAACCATTTCGTTTTTAGTTTTCAATTTATATTTATAAAAATTTTAAAAATTGTCATAAAAACTTATTTGATAATTTTTTTGATTTATAAATGGTTGTCTCAATTTGTAAATTTGAGGAAAAAACGTAAATTCAAAAAATAAGTTTATGTTGGTTTTTAAACAGAAATTTAAAAATTTTACTAACAATTTTTTTTTTCAAATAATTTTTTTTCCAACTAATACTAACTGATGGGGCAATTGGTAATGCTACTTTAAACCTTAGGGAGGGGATTGTAATTTCTAAAATGTAAGGGGTGTCAATGTAATTTATCCAGTAAGGGCAAAATTAGTATTTAAAAAAATTAAATTGCTAAGGGGGAATCTGTAATGAAACTTTAAACCTCAGGGAGGGAGATGTAATTTCCAAAACGTGAAAGGGGAACTGTAATAAACATAAACCTTAAGGGGTGTCAATGTAATTTACCTTATATATATATAATCACACTTAATTAGAAAGTGACATAAAAAATAAATATTATCACATTCAATCAGATTAAGTGTGATTAAAAATTTGGGAATTATATATTTTATATAAAAATCAATTTGAAATATTTTATACAATCACATCGATTTAGGAAGTGTGATTAAAAAGTAGTAATGTATATATAATCAAATTTTAATTACATTGTGTGATTAAAAAATATATAAATAATCACACTTTAATTAAAATGTGTGATTAAAAAATATATAAATAATCACACTTATTTAAAAAGTGTGATTAAAAAGTAATAGTGCATATATAATCACACTTTAATTAGAATGTGTGATTAAAAAATATATATAAATAATCACACTTTAATTAGAATGTGTGATTAAAAAAAATATATATAATCACACTTATTTAAAAAGTGTGATTAAAAAGTAGTAGTGTATATATAATCATACTTTAATTACAAAGTGTGATTAAAAAATATATAAATAATCACACTTTAATTAGAATGTGTGATTAAAAAATATATATATAATCACACTTATTTAAAAAGTGTGATTAAAAAGTAGTAGTGTATATATAATCACACTTTAATTAGAAGGTGTGATTAAAAAATATATAAATAATCACACTTTAATTAGAATGTGTGATTAAAAAATATATATATAATCACACTTATTTAAAAAGTGTGATTAAAAAGTAATAGTGTATATATAATCACACTTTAATTAGAAGGTGTGATTAAAAAATATATAAATAATCACACTTTAATTATAATGTGTGATTAAAAAATATATATATAATCACACTTATTTAAAAAGTGTGATTAAAAAGTAGTAGTGTATATATAATCACACTTTAATTAGAAGGTGTGATTAAAAATATATATATATAATCACACTTAATTGAAAAGAGACATAAAAAATAAATATTATCACACTCAATCAAATTAAGTGTGATTAAAATATCAATCTAATTTTTTTTATCACACTTCCAATAAAAGTGAGATCTTTTTTTTTTGTCAAAGTGTGATCTTTAACTATTTTTGTAATAGTGAAGGCATACACAGTGGGGAAGAGAGAGAGAGGGAGATAGACAAACAGACAGGAAGGCAGAAAGAAATAGAGAGAAAAGAGTGATAAGTGAGAGAGAAAGCGAAAAAAAGATGAGCGAGAGAGAAAGACATAGAAAGAGAAAGAGAGAGAGAGAAGAGAGAGAGATAGAAAAAAGAAAGATGTGCAAGAGAGATAGAGAAACTTGGTCTGAAATAGAAGATATGGTTTATAGAGATTGTTTTCTCGAGTCACGACTTCAATACTTGTGAGAGGAGACTCAAGTCTTGAGAGAAATGAGGATTTGTAGAGGGTGTCTTTTCGGGTCACGACTTTAGTATTTGTGTGTGTGTGAAAGTAAGTGATTAAGATAAGAGCGTCTCGTAGTTTCTGACGACATTTTAATAAAGAGAAATAATTAGTGAGAAAATATTTTCGTCTCAAACTCATATGTTTGTTGTCTAATCAACAATAATACAAAAACAATGTTGTGTGGAGATGGAGAATTTATTGGTGATGAAATATTTTCGTCTCCTTCAACTTAACCTTATGAGACGAAAATATATTCGTCGCACAATCAATCAAAATGCAACACGACACATGGAGAATTTATTAGTAACGAAATATTTTCGTCTCCCAAAACATATCCTTCCGAGACAAAAATATATTTGTCGCCTAATTAACAGAAAGACAAAACAAGCATGAAGGGTTTATTGGTGATGAAATATTTTCGTCTTCCATAACTTATCCTTCCCAAACAAAAAATATATTTGTCACCAAATAAATAAAAAATGAAAGCGACATCGTCTAATAAGTTTGGAATTTATTGGTGGCGAATTCCTTTTGTGCATAAAAAATTTTAAATTTTGTGACAAAATGTTAAATCTCAATGAGCTAAAATAATTGACGCCAACAAGAAAAAAAAATTGGTGCCTCTTTTTTTTTTCTGACAAATTTATTTTTTCGTCTCCTATAGTTTTGAAAACAATTAAAAGAAACAACAAAAGTAATATTTGGTCATGTTTGGGTTACATTCTAAAACGAAAATAAATTTTATCACCAAATTTTAAAAATTAATTATTGAAAACTCCATACTAATCCAATGTTTTTAAAACCGGACCGGTGAGCGAACCGGAAAAGGGACCGGGTGGACGGGTCACCGGTTCAACCGCCGGGTCAAAGCGGTCGAACCGTGACGTCATAATTAATATTATATAATTAAAAAATATAATTATAAATTATAAAAAAATAAAAAAATATATAAATAATCAAATAAAAATAAAAATTGTTGCATAATATTTATTAATAATGTTTTATAAAGTCTTAATTGATAAAAAAAAAGTCACTTATTTTAAAGAAATTAAATTTTTTAAACATTCCCTCCAAATAAATTGATTGAATGCTAGATTTAATTTTGGAGGGAAATGAAATTTTCAACTCTCCCTCCAATCAATATGTTTCAAATTATTTGATTGAATCCCACATAGAATTTTGTAGGTTCTCTTTGAAAAATCTTTTCCTATAAATAGGAATAGACTTTCATATTGTTTTCAAGCTTTCAATGAGACTCTTCCTTATGAGAAGAGACTCTTGAAATAAGAATTTTTAGTCAAAATTTTGAAATATATATATATATATATATATAAATATAAGAAAGAAAGGAAGGAAAGAAAGAAAATTAAAAAAAAAATTGAAAAATTGAAAAAAAAAAAAAAAACTGACCGATTTTGGCCGGTTAGACCACTGGGTCACCGGTTTTGCCGGTTCGACCAGTGGGTCGCCGGGTTTTCTCGGTTTTGGCCCCAATCCGGTTTCGAGGTTGGTGGACGGAACTAGGCCGATTCGACCGGCGGTGCAGTCGGGTTTGAAAACAATGTACTAAACAAGGTAATGTTTTCTATTAATTTTGAAAATTACAAATTTTTTATTATTTGTTTCTTTGTATTTTTTCTCACAAAAAAAATAGCTACATTAATTATCTTTTTTTTTTTTTTTTTTTTGGAGAGAGGTTTTGACCTTCAATTTTTCTGAAATGGGTGTTCTAGATGGAAAGGGTAGAGTTGGTTCAGACAATGAGAAAAAGTGCTTGCGTGCAAGAGGGGCCTTCACTGTGAGAAAGAATAGTGGGTTTGCATAGGGTGCCTTCTTGGATAATAGCTTCAATGTTGGCATGTACGAAGGGCTTAAGTGTGAGACAGAAGAGATAGGCTTTAGCGCGAAATAAAAGAAATGGTTTACAAAGTGTCTTCTTGAGTCACGACTTCAATCCTTGTGAGAGAGGAGTAGACTCAAGTGCGAGAGAGAAATGAGGGTTTGTAGAAAGTGTTTTCTTGGGTCACGACTTCAAGGTTCATGTACATGAAAATGAGTGATAAGCATCAGAGTGTATCTCTTGGGGTCACAATTCCAATGCTTTGAAACACAAAACCACGGCATTTTAATAGAGAGAAATGATTAGTGATAAAATATTTTTGTATCCTTCAATACCAGAACAAATAATTTATTATTGGTGATGAAATATTTTTGTCTTCCACAACTTAACCTTATGAGACGAAAAATATATTCGTCACGCAATCAATTAGAATTTATTAGTGACGAAATATTTTCGTCTCCCACAACTTATTCTTCTGAAACAAAAATATATTTGTCGCCTATTTAATAGAAAGATGAAATGACATTGTCTGCATGATGGAGTGTTTATTGGTGACGAAATATTTTCATCTTCCATAACTTATCCTTCGCAGACAAAAATATATTTGTCGCCTAATTAATAAATGCAAATATGCAACGATATCGTTTAATAGGTATGAAATTTATTGGCAACGAATTACGTTCGTCACAAAAAAAATTATATTTTGTGACAAAAATGTTTGTCTCCAATGAGCTAAAATAATTCGCGCCAATGCAAATGAAATTGGCGCCTCATTTTTGCACATGAAATTTTATTTTCGTCTCCTATACTTTTGAGAAAAATTAAACCAAACGACAAAATTAATATTTCGTCATCTTTGGATTAAATTTTAAAACAAAATTTTTTTTGTCACAATAGCCCATATTTCTTGTATTTTTTATTGATTTTAAGCATTTGGTGATGAAATTTGGTTTTCCTCTCTAAAAATAATACATTTGGAGGCGAAATTATTTCCTCTCTAAAATTTTTTACAATGGTGACGACAAATTTCGTCTCCAAAATGACGCCAAATCTTCCACCAAATTTTCCAAGGGCAGGAAATTGTTTTGTGACGAAAAATAAAATTTAGAGACGAATAAAATTTTCGTCACCTATTGTTTTATTTGATTTTAAGCATTTGGTGACGAAATTTGGTTTTCCTCTCTAAAAATAATACATTTGGAGACTAAATTATTTCCTCTCTAAATTTTTTTACAATGGTGACGACAAATTTCGTCTCCAAAATGGCGCCAAATCTTCCACCAAATTTTCCAAGGGCGGGAAATTGTTTTGTGACGAAAAATAAAATTTAGAGACGAATAAAATTTTCGTCACCTATTATTTTATTTGATTTTAAGCATTTGGTGACGAAATTTGGTTTTCCTCTCTGAAAATAATACATTTGGAGACGAAATTATTTCCTCTCTAAAATGTTTTACAATGGTGACGACAAATTTCGTCTCCAAAATGGCGCCAAATCTTCCACCAAATTTTTCAAGGGCGGGAAATTGTTTTGTGACGAAAAATAAAATTTAGAGACGAATAAAATTTTCGTCACCTATTGTTTTATTTGATTTTAAGCATTTCGTGACGAAATTTGGTTTTCGTCTCTGAAAATAATATAATTGGAGGCGAAATCTTATTTCCATCACTAAAACATGCATATTTGGAGACTAAATATTTTTTCGTCACGCATTTTCGTCACCATAGACCTTTTTTGTTGTAGTGTAGCAATCTTTTTGTGCTCCTAACTTTTCGCCATAAAAGCAGAAGGTAAATCCCTACAGATCTACTTATCCAATTCTCCAATGAGAAGTTAGGTCACAACATCCACAAAGTACAGTTCCGAATTCATGTCAATCATAGCCTAAGTCGAAGTAACCTCACTCTGCAAGAGGAAGTCTTCTTGGTCTACACCTTCCTCAATGGTGCAAATTTTAAGTATCTAGCAAGCCTTATGCCTCAAAAAATGACTATCCAAATCGCGCATAACTTTAGAACAGTTTCGTATCATAGCGAAAAGTCAACCAAATCCTAGAAATGGTTATGTGTAGTGGGTCTCGTAATCCAGCATCTTCTTGCTCAAATAGTAGATGACCTTCTCAACTTTAGCTTCTGATTCTTAAGCCAGCATGCACCTCATGGTTGAATCTGTTACAGACAGATACATGATCAGTGGCTTTCTTAGCTCTAGCGGCAACAATACAGGTGGATTCTGAAGGTACTGCTTGACCTGTTTGAAAGCGAACTGATAGTGATCATGCCATTGGAACTTCTTTCCCTTTTTCAATAGACCAAATAGTGGTTCACAAGTCAAGGTTAATTTTGAGATAAACCTTCTTATGAATTGCACTTTGCCTAGGAAGTCGTGCACCGCCTTTTCAGTTCTTGGTGGTGGCATTTCTAAGATGGCCTTGATCTTGGATGGATCTACTTCTATTCCCCTATACGTAATCAGAAAACCCAGTATTTTCCCTTCAGTCACCCCAAAAGTGCATTTTTGTAGGTTCAACCTCAGTCTGTACTCCTTGATTTGTTCGAAGAATTTTTCCAGCGCAGTGTAGTGGCCTTCTCATTCTTTGGATTTTATGATCATGTCATCCATATACACCTCAACTTCCTTATGGATCATGTCATGTAGGATTGTGGTCGCAGCCCTCTGATATGTAGCCCAGTGTTCTTCAACCTGAATGGCATAACCCTGTAGCAGTAGGTACCCCACAATGTGGTAAATGCAATCTTTTCTCTGTCCTCAAGCACTATCAGAAACTGGTTATACTCAAAAAAATCCATAAATAAATGATAGCAATGCATGGCTGGCAGTGGAAAGTCATTCTTCGGACTAACCTTATTCAGATCCCTGAAGTCGACACAGACTTTGATTCTACCATCCTTCTTCAGAACCGAAACAATATTGGCCAACCAAGTCGGGTATTCAGACACTATTAAGAATCCCGCGTCAATCTGCTTGGTGACTTCTTCTTTAATCTATAGTGCCCAATCTGAAAGAATCCTGCGGAGTTTCTGCTTAACAGGTTTGGCCTCAAGGTCAAGAGGGATCGTTGCCGTAATAACCCGACCCTCGTATATGATTCTGGAATCTTTTAGTCCTCTATTCTGTGCTTTTGAATGTTATTTGTGAATGTCTACGTGGAATTATGTTTAATTTAGTGAAGCTTGGAAATATAGATTCCTATCTGTTTAATAAGGAAATTACCTGTCACACTTACGACGTTTAAATTAGAAATTGAAGGCCTTAGAGGCTTAATAATCCGAAATTGACTTCACATTTAAGATCAGTATGATTTTTAAGTAATAATAAGCATTTTTGTGGAAATTTGATTTGGAATGATTAAATTGATAGAATTTTGTCCTATTCTACTTTTAGTATAAGTGTGAGCCTCTTGGAGCATTTGGGTCATATTTTCTTTGACTTAAAGCCATTACTCAAGATATTTTGAGGGAAAAAGAATTAAAGAGGAAGAGGGTTTGAGAGGAGGTCAAGCTCTGCAAGAAGAAAGATTAAGAATTAGGAAGGATGGTAGGATCTAAAGCTTAAGGTATATTTAATCCCTTCTTTTTGATCACTCTCTATGAATTGAGTAGGAATTCCTCCATAATGATTGTATCAAGTGTGTAATAGAGTTGTTGCCTCTTGTGTTGCACTAATTTGGAATTGTAGTGAGGATCTAGCATCAAGCTTGAGCTTATCTACATCACAAAATGTGGTATATGTGTGTATGGGTGTATGCATGAGCATGGGTGCTAGATAGAACTCCTTGGAATTAAGTATGTTGTGAGTTTAAGATTAAAGATTTAGTTCATGTTAGGATTAATACATGTTTATAGCCTTTATTTACATGTTTTGAAATCATATTTTATCAATAAAAGGGCCTATTTGGAGCCTTGTGCAAGCTTACAAAAATGGGGTTTTGTTTGGGAAATTTGAGATCTTCTTTGGAATCGGCGCTGCGTCTTGGGATTCTTACCGCCGTGACCCATGTTGCAAAAATTTGTTTGCTCGGTTTTACGTGCTTAACCCTCTGGTATTTTTAGAATTTGTGTTTGATGCACTTAAGATGCCTGTAAATTCATTCGAAGTGATATAAAACAAAAAAGGAATTAAAGAAAAGAAAAATGAATTAATGTCTAAGTTGTGTACATGTGTAGGGCCTAACTCGGGAAGGACGAGCATTCCGTTATAGCACAGTGAGTAATAGTACCCTCGATGTACTTTAATCATGATGATTATGTGTGATATCAACGTTACATTGTATAATTACGTTATTTGAGAACAATGTGATGTGAGGGAATTGAGAAACGATGTGGAATTGTGGAAACATCGAAGGAATTTGTGAACTATAAACATGTGAGGCCGGGGCCTTTTATGAACTGTGACCTTATGAGGCCGATGGCCTTTTGTGAAGCAACGAATCTATGAGGCCAATGGCCATTTTGTGACGTTATGAACCTATTCCAGAGGCCGAGGGCCAATTTGTGAAGTTGTGCATCTAAGTTGTGAAACTAAAAGCCAAGGGCTATTTTTGTGTATATGTGAACCCATCAGGCCAAGGGCCAATCTGTGAAGTTGTGAACCGACGAGGTCGTTTGGAACCCATGAAATGAATACTACAATCTAACATCATTACGTGATTCACGTTAGAATGTGAATAATTATTATTAATGTTATGATAAACTATGGGAAATCTAAGAGCATTAATAATTATTATTAATGTTATGATAATTTTTACAAACCACGTTTTTTCCAATTAAATTTTTTTCAAATATTTTTTTTAATTAATTTTTTTTTTCAATTATAATATGTGTGAATCCATTGTCATAAATAATAAATATAAATATAAATATTTTAGGCTTGAATAAACATATTTTTTAGTTTATGTTTTAAATTTTTTAAAAACATTTTGTTCAAACTAAACACATTTGTAATTTATGTTTTTCTAAAAATAAATAGAAATCAGTTTATAAAATTTTTATAAACATAAACAAAAAAACGTAAATGTTACCAAACGCTACCTTAGTGTTTAGAGATAAAATTTATTTTTTTTTATTTTAGGGTTTAGGGTTTAATTCTTAAAATTTATTTTTTTTTTATTTTAGGGTTTAGGATTTAGAGTTTAGAATTTATAGTTTAATTCTTAAAATGTATTTTTTTTATAAATCCTAAACCCTAAATCCTAAACCCTAAAATAAAAATAAAAAAAAATTTAAGAATTAAACCTTAAACCCTAAAATAAAAAAAATAAATTTTATCCCTAAACAGTAAAATAAAAAAAATTAAAAATTAAAATAAAAAGTAATCATTTTATATAGTTGATTATTATTTGTTATTATAAATTATTATATATAATTAATATTGATTTTAATTTTATGAAATAAAATTTATATATATTAAATTATAAATATATATTAAAATTTATATATATATTGAGTGTGAGTCATGTTTGTGTTTGTTTGTATTTGAGAGAGAGAGAGAGAGAGAGAGAGAGAGAGAGAGAATGAATGTGTGTTTGTGAGTGTAGTGTTTGTGTGTTTGGGACAGTGTTGAAAGCGTGGTTTCTAACCACGCTTTCTTCACAACACAGTGAAAATGTAGTTTGGAATCACGTTTTTTTTCAGAAAACAAACTTATCTTAAAAATGTGTTTTGTAATCATACTTTCTTAATTAAAAGTGTGGTTTGTAATAGTGCTTTCACTATTCATCAAATTTTCAGCTTCAAATAATAAAAACGTAATTTGTAATAGCGCTTTAACTTAATTTAAAAATTTCGTCCAAACTAGACCTAATGTGAAAAATAAATTATTAATTTGGATTAATTTGAAAAAAGCTCCGATTAAGGACACTACCGTTTGTTCATACTAGACCTGCGGATCTGACTAATTTTATTTGAAAGGAGTGATGATTAATGATACAACCGTTTACTCATCATTATTGATTACAATATGCTATTATGATTATTATTACCCTTTCATTCCTAGTTTCTTTCTTCGCCTCCGTTTGGGAAAAGGATTGGTTTTTTAATTTTTTTAATTTTTTTTTGACTATTTTAGCCTGTGTCAAAAAGTTTAGTTTGGAAAATTTTTTTGATTTTTTGACTTTTTTAACTTTTTTTGTGAGAGAAGAATGCAATGATTATAGGTTGGATGTAATATTTTATTTGTTGTGGCTAAAATAACCTATTTTATTTTTTGTGGCTAAAATAGCCAAAAAAAAACTTGGAAACCTTCTTCCCAAATGGTGCCTTCGTTCTATCCTCCAAAAGGTTTTTTTTTTTTTTTAGCATCTCCAAATCATTAGATATATAATATTTATTAATTAAAATGTCTAATATAACTTTTTATTTTCAATTTTAATTCACTAATCATATGATTAGATATTTTAATTTAACTCACATTCATTAATTATATGTAGTTAACTTTAAAGATTAGGTAAAATATATTTAATCATTAAGATCATTTCTTTTCATCTTTGTTGTTAATGTGTCATTTTATAAAATTAATCGTATTTAGATGAATAATTAAAATAAAGAGTATGATTAGAATAAAAACATAAAACAGTTAATAGACAAAAATAAAATACATATTTTATAATAATATTTAGATGTGTAAAATGCTTATTAATGTTGGACATACTCTTAGCTCCCAAAAAGCGTTTTAGACAAATATATATATATATATATGAATAATATTATATGTATTAATTAATATATCAATTAGTGTATTATCAAATGATGTGGTATAACTTTAAAAATTTTAAGTTTTATAATTTGTATAATGAATGAAATCATAATTTTAAAATGATAATGTTATAACTATGTTGATAGATTAATCAGTATATTAATTAATGCATACAACACTAAAAAATATTATATGTACCAATTAATATAATAATTAGTGTATCAACAAATGATATAATATAATTTTAAAGAATTTAAATCTTTATAATTTACAAATTAGATAAGGTTAAAATTTTAAAATAATAATATTATAATATATTAATTGATACATGTAATCTCTTGTTTATGGTTAAAATTTTTTTCTTCACGACTGCGTCTGAATCTTATCCCATCTCAAACTCCAATTAAGAAGAGTGTCCTTGAGCTGTGATAATATTAATAAGTCAAGTTTGACATGTGTTTAAAAAGTCAAAAAGTTAAAAATTATTTAAAAAATTTAAAAGTTATCAATATTCATCAAAATTTAAAAAGTACGACTGCACAATTTTCAATTTTAATTTTTCCTTACACACTAATTTATATAATTTTTAAATACATATTTTTTCATAAAAAATCAAAAGTTAACTCAAACAACTATATTTTTTTAAAAAGTCAAAAAATTAATCTAAACAACTATATTTTGTTCCTTAACTTTTTAATTTAAAAAGTTAAAAAATAAACTCATTTAAACATCCAAACAACCCCTTAGCGAATGCCGACATAAAATAAAAACAGTACTCCACTTCCACACCATAAATAAATTATAGTAATCCAAATCGAACGGCCTATTTTTCTCTCAATTTCCAAGATAACGACCATTCTCTGTAATTGTCACGGCCTGATATTTTAGAATGTTGTGTCTCAAATTTTTTATATTCCTAATTACTTCTTTTATCACATATGCCTGCTGTCGGATATGCATAATTAGGTACTGGAGAGAAGTGGAAAGGCAACAGGTACAAAGACAGACTTTTTGAACAAAAGATGACCTTTTCTCTCTTATGGGCAGACTAACAAAGATCAAAGGTCATGTTTGTTTGGGCGGACTGGATTAGCATTCTCATGACTAATAGTCCTAGGACTATGAATTCGTTGGATTATGTATCCTATCTTAACTAATAGTCAAGTTTAAAATAATTAGTCCGTACTTTAATTGTTTAACCAAATATCGGATTAATAATTTTATTGGACTATTAGTCCAATCCCAAGTTCGTGTCCACCCAAACAAACATGGCCAAAGTGTGCGTGAATGGTTATGTAAGATTCAGATAATTGAGCTGTAATAGAATCTGTAACAAAGAATTTTATATATAATCACGTATTTCACAATTTATGAATTAAGAATGCCTAATAATGGAGTGATATCATAAAATAAATATCACATATGCTAATCACAGTGCAAAGTTTGATCCTTTTTTTTTTTAATTGGAGAGCATAGGAAAAAACTAATTCATTATTCGATTCATCTCACATCTCATATATCATCGTACCTGATATATAGGCCAGATTCTAACCATCTGTCTATATTTTTTGATAAGATATGATTAATATAGATAGATTGTGAGTTATCTAAATATGATAATTAAAAATTCAAATTCAAATTACATAAATAATTTAAATGAATCATG
Organism: Camellia lanceoleosa; assembly: GCA_025200525.1. NCBI lineage: Eukaryota > Viridiplantae > Streptophyta > Magnoliopsida > Ericales > Theaceae > Camellia > Camellia lanceoleosa. Next base: position 70,229,008 of record CM045767.1, on the reverse strand, counting down.
AGTCATGCTACATGAACGTCTAAATCCGAATCCAATACCCAGTCCAATTTCCGACTCGTTGTTGTATTAAAATTTGCCTAGTAACAAACCCATGAAGGATGAAATTCATCAATGACAAATATTATTTTTATTATAAAATAAAATAATAATTATAAGGAATGACCTAAGATTAAATATTACCTACCCAAAAAGGAGATTAAATATCAGAAAAATAAAATAAAATGAAAGACATACCTTAAAGGCTGAACCCATTTCCCCAATACATATAGGATTAAATCAAAACCGCACAAGATTATAAAAGAAAGTGACACCACAACCTCCACTCCACTACAAACACCACTTCTCACTTATCTTTTCCAAAAAAAAAACAAATATTTCTCGATCATGAAACTTGTAAATTGGAAAAATCTTATACAACTTTAAATTGTTACAATATTGGTAATTTTTCTATTTTGTCTCTCTCGTATATATTATTTATTCAATAAAGAAAATCTACAATTTAATTAGGTATACCACCCAAAAAAAAAAAAAAAACATTTATTTATAGAAAAGAGGATGCAAGCAATAAATATATACTTTATAACGGCGTTAAGGAAGGGGATCCATGATCTATATGATCAAAGGGAGACGCTGCAGCTCCGGTCCATCTGGTACTTGATACCGTTGCCGACAACGATGCCAGGAGTGGGGTTGCCGACAACGATGCCAGGAGTGGGGTTGCCGAAGACGATGTTGGCGGGACAATTGACGGAGAGGCGGTAGTGGCCAGAGATGAAGGTGCCAACTTTGAATCTAACCTGTCCTTGAATCTTGATGGTAAGAATGACTGTTCCATCGGCCTGGTCCTGGCCGAGTCCAACGCCGTTGTATGGAGCCACGGGGACGTTGACGCCTGACACTATGGGTGACCAAACGATGATTTCCTTGTGCCCCTGATACGTGGGTGGTATGGCGGTGTAGTAGGTGATCTGCTGGTTCTGGTAGATGGCGAAGATGTCGAGCTTGTCGTAGTAGACACCGATCTTGTCGTTTGGGTTACGGGATGCGATAGTGACTAGAATGGTGGAGGTGAGGAAGTTTGGTGCCGTGACGTTGAAGGCGTAGACGGTGGCGTCTTGGAGGACGAAGCGGGGTTTCTTGGGCTGGAGGATGGCCCATACTAGGAGGACGATTATTAGGATGATGAAGATTAAGATGAGGAGTCCACCGCAAAACCGCCGGAGCCTCTTCCTCCGCTTGTCCTTGTGGAGGCTGCACTCCTTCTCCGACATATGTTCCCTCCTCTCTTGGTCCTCGTGCCTTTCTTTGGTATTGGTTGGGAGAGAGAATTTGGAGTGTGTAGTTTATTAAGATATATATGCAGTAGACTCACTAACAACCATTTTTTTATGGGACAATTACTTCTTAGTTGTAGCAGTGGTTCTTATTTATCGGCCAGTGGGTAAAGTCTATAATTTCAATGTGAGTGGGACATTGAAAATTAACTATAACGAAAATGTTATGGACATTAAATAATTTATTAAATATTTTATTAAAATTTTTACATAAATATAAGATTTATACAAATTAATCAGTGTGTCAGTTCTTCATTTATATAAGAGATTTAATAAAATATCTAACAAATTATTTGAAATTTCTAACCTTATTAAGGGATTTTTTGGGAACAATAGTGAGAAGTTAATTTTTTGACTTTTGACTTTTGACTTTTTCTAGTTAAAAGAGTCAGTTTTTTTTTTTTTTTTTACCTAAAACAACCCAACTTAAATCAGTTTTTTTTTTATCCAAAATAATCTGATTTTTTGTCAAACAGAGTTAAAAAATTAAAAAATTAATTTTTTATCAATTTTTCAAAACACCAATAACTATCAACTCATGGGAAATTTATTCCTACTCACGCGCCTTTCCATGAATTTACTCTCACGCCTCTCAACTCTCTCTCTCTCTCTCTCTCTCCTATCTCTTTTTCACATCACACGTCTCTAGCCTCTCATTACTTTATTTTTTTCATTTCTTTTAAACTATTATTTATTTTGAAAATCTGTGGCTGTTTGAAAAGCTATTATTTTAGTAAATTATTTTAATTTTTGATTATTTTGATAAGTTAAAATTTTTATGTTGAAGAAAATAATTAGATTTTTTTATAGTTAGATGTGATATTTGTAAGAAAAAAATAAAATAATTATGAATTTAATGTGATATTTTATCTTATTAGCTATTTTAACTTATTTTATTTTTTTGTAAATTTTAACCTAAAAAAGACTAAAATTCTTCTTGCCAAACACCCCTCATATATAACTTTTAATATAGGACTTTAATTTTTATAAAAATAATATCATTAAAAAGATATCAATCATAACTTTAAAATAAGACTAACATTAAATCAATAATACTAGGTGGCCTGAATTTTCTTGGGTTGAATGTCTTAAAATGACGTTGTTTCTGGTATCAAGTAACGTCGTTTCTAGTATCAAATAACGTCGTTTTAACACATTCGAGCCATAAATATGAGCCACCAAGCATTTTTCATATTAAATATATAAATTTAAAATTTAAAAATAATAACTTAAAATAGATATAAAAAATTATATTGTTATAAAAAAATGCACAATTAAAATGAAATGTGTGACTGAAATTAATACGAACAAAAAAATTATTTAAAATTGTTTAAATAAAAGAAAAAATTACCAATTTGTAACACTTTGTAATTCTTGGACTAGTGAGATTGCTCTTGACACTCTTATTATTGTACTTAGAGCCTCTTTAGTTCATTTTGGATATTGATTGAGGTGGTATCATAATGGTAAAATAAGATCAAACCGAAAACATCGATTCGGATAATTGTTCCATGAGTAGTCTTCACTCTTTTGCCCATTTCTCTTTCCACACCTTGAATTTGGATGTGAGATTAAAACCATTGGAAAACTTGTTTCCGAGGCCTCAATTTGGACACAAGAACAACCTTGAAGGGAGTCTGGACGAAGCAGTTATGGCTATTTGAAATTTGGGTACCTATGTTGGAAGCAAGTTTGCTTGAGCGAACTTTTGACTGCTCGAGCATTCTGTGCGAATTCTGAAACTTTAAAGTCACTTTTTAGTCCAAAATCTTTATTCTTTATTCATCTCTTCTCTCTCTCTCTCCTCCATACTCGAAACCCTAGAGCTCCAAACACTTGATTTATCCAATTTTCCTCTTAAATCCACTCTAGATCCTTCAAGAAAATTGAAGAACAAGTCTAGTTTGAGATATCTACTGATTGTTTCGCATTTTCGTTGAAATTTCAAGTGGATTTCCAGCTTAAGCTTTCATTCTTGAGGTAGGGGTATCTTTAACTTATTATATCTTTAATTTAAGACCCACATATGGTAATTTCATTAGATATTTACCTTTGTAGATATATATGTGTGCGTGTGTGTGTGTATGGATTGTGTTTGCTAATAAATGATTTGGAAGGATATATGCAATAATTCATGATTATGGATGGAATTATATCTATTATTGAGGATTATTGTTGTTAATGATGAAATTAGTCTCTAATTCATGAAAGAGAGAAAACCCCTAATTTTCTACAAACCCTAGTATTGAAACTTGTTCAATAAAGAGGGGTTTTGCTCAATTGATTTTTAAAACATGAAATTGGGCGTGTTCATTCGACTTTGAGGTTGAAATATGAATTATTGGATTGTTGTGAATTGAAATCATCATAAGGGAAGTTGAAAACTTTAAATTCATACATCATTTACATTACTTAATTCTTTTTGTGATACTAATGTGTATGAATAGTTGGAAGATTTAAAAGGGGGATTTTTTTCCAATTAGCCTCTAGAACCTAAAAATTAAGTGTATTTACTTGACTTTGATGTTGAAAAGTTAGACTGTGAGACTTTACACCAAAACTGGAGATCGTAATGGTTATAAATTGAAGAATCTTCTCATTGTTGATATGTGAACTATTAAATTGTTGTGCATTAAAATTATTATAGGGAAATTGAGATTTGGAAAATTCATGCATTATAAACTTTTAAAATTTTATCTAGTGACTTTTAAAATGTTGGCGTATTGAAGGAGTTGAAAGGGGTAAATAGTCTATGAGACTAGGTAGTGAGTTGGGTTTGGTTAAGTTGTGCAAAGTAATTGGTACCCGCATGAGAAGTCAAGGTGAACAATTACCCTGTTTGCGCTTTATCGTCGAACGAATGTAGGAAAATGTTTTTGGGTGTCCACTGGTCTTACCGTATAATAGTCGGGAAAAGTGAAAAAAAAGGATGATTTTGAGTGTCCATGTCCTGTCGTATAACAATCGGCAAATGTGAAAAAACATGATTTTTAGGTATCTACGTCATCGCGCGTTTCAAGAGTTGGCAAATGTGAAAGAGAAAAAGGTTTTTGGGTACCCATCGTCCTGCTGTTTCTAGAGTTGGCAAATGTGGGACTATTTTCGGTATACAAAACCTATATCATCTATGCATGTATTTTGAATTGCAACTCTCTATTTGGATGTCATAGTATATTTACCACCCCGCTTTTAGAAGAATGATTATCTAATATACTGCATAGTCATTTAAACTTATAAAGAAGATTTACTTTAACATAATTTCTATACTTACATAGCATGATCATGTGTATTTCAATTAATTATATAATTTGTTAAATATACTTCTTACTGAGTATTCGCTCACCCCAAAAACTAAACATTTTCTAGAAATAAAGTTGACGAGCCACCTAAATGATTTACTATGGAAAGCAATTTGGACAAAGCATGAATGATCACTTGTTTGATATTTTGTGTTGAAGCCTTAGGGTTATTTTGTATAAATATGAAGGATTTTATTTTTAAATCATGGACACTTTTGATGGAGTGTTGTCCCTTTTTGATTTCTTTATTTTGCATAACTTCTTAGCTTTGGAACTGTTTCATTTTAACCATAGATATAAGCTGACTGTATTAAAATTCTTGGGACTAGCTCAATGGGGAAAAAGTGTTATGGAATTGTATTATTATTTCTTTTTCTGCTATTTGTATCTATGTGGGATGAGATAGGGGAACGGGATTTGGGAGATGCTTTCTCAGGGTATTATAAATTGGTATCAGAGCTAACCTGGTTTGAATACTTTGGGCTCGTGGGAAGTGACATTCGTCAAAATAGAAACCTAGGCTAGGATGGAGCGTTTATGTGCTTTGCATGCTTTGTGTGTTTATGTGGCTTTTGCATGCTTTGTGTGTTTATGTGGGTATGAGGTTAAGCTTCTAGGATACAACTTGCACCTATTGCATTCATCAAAATCCTTTTGGAAAGGCACTTGATCAATGCTTTTTCCACTTGGAAGTCCTTGAGCGTCGTGGGACAAGTTGATATCTCAGAAGAGTGATCCATATGTGCTCTGTGTGACTATGTGCTTATGTAGTTTGCCTTATGTGGTGTAGATATATGTATAGGTGTATGTTTAACTCACATGCGACGTGTGGGAATTTGTATGGAGTATTAAACCGTGAGTTAATTTTGTCTTTACCTCGAGGATGTTTCTCCCTAGGAAAAGGGGTAAGGTAGACTACAAGGGCCAGGTTGATAGGTCAATATGATTTAGAATTTACATTGGATCGTAAGTTAAATGGTTTGTAGAATTATGGGTATGTGTGTGACCATCAAATGGTGGAGACTATATACATAGTAAATGGTTGGTCATTATGAGGAGTAGCTATTTTTGAAGTCTTACATCAAATTGTGAAAGTGAGCTATATAAAGGATTTTGGAGGTAAAACTAGTTAGAAATTAGACTAGTTGTAGTAGTATAGTGTTGAGGCTTTAATGATAAGTTGAGTGACTTAAAGTAAAATGTCTTAGAGTGATGATGTCAGAATAAGTAAAAGCTAGTTCTAAATTTCTTTGGGATGGGCTAAGTTAATTGTGGTTGGAATGCTCTAATTGTTCAATTGACTATTTATGAGGATTGTGTTGGGTATTTAGAAATATGTGTGGTCTTAACATGAAAGAAATTGTAGGGTGTAGTGAGAGATGCATTTTTCAGAGAGCTTATCTAGTTCAAAATCTTGTAACAAGTCTAGTGAATGAAGTAGGTAAAAATGTTTGGGATGAGAATGAATTTGATTTAAGTCGTACTTTGTGATTAAATTTCTAGTGATAGAAAATAGTGACCTATGAAATTGTGTTATGAGTATTGAAGGCAAGGATATGCAGGCTATTTTTGAATGCCTTTGGGACTAGTAGGGTCACTTGTTTTGGAGTTGTTTGTTGATGTATTTGAGTGTAGTAGATGGATGCTTACCAAGTTGATAAGTAATTGTGTTAACAAATTATTGTTCTTAGAGAAACTCATTTTGGATGAAATTGTGAAAATGTTATGATTCCATAAAGATCGTGACTAGCTATTTTCGGATAGTTGATACGACAGTAATTTGAACATGAAAATTTGTTATTGGTCCACTGAGACTAATTAATGTTAATTTTAAAGTTACTCTCAGCCAAAAGTTATAAATTGTGAATATCGAAGATATACATGCGTATTTTGAGTTAAGTTTGGTGAGTGTAATGACAATACGGTTCAGGAAACCAAAATGGAGATTTATTTTGTATCCCTTGACCTTTGACCATAAGTTGTCTTGTCTCCTTGACGTGAAATTTGTAATTCCTTGTATTGGTTCTTCGTTTTCCTATAAGGGTGGTGAGAATTTTGTTGTTGATATATTATTCTAGTATTGCCAATGAGTTTAAGTTGGGTGTACTTAAGCTTAAGTGAAATTAAGAGGTATTTAGTTTTACTTAATAGAGAATGATTCCTTATTTCAATTTTATTCCATCGTGTTTTATAGTGAAATTATTTTAGAAGAAATTGTTTGACAGACACCATGTCAGGAAATAAATTGATACGAATTATTTTTGTTATTTGGTTAGTCATGGAGATTGTTTTGGAATGACTGTTGTTAACAGAGAAAATTTTCTTAGAGTGAATAAGTGGTATTATAGCATGTGGTTGTATCTTTAGAGTTTAAGTAGGAGGGAGCTGATTAGGGACTTTAGATGAGATTTCAAAATAACTACAACTATGAGTATTTGTTGATGTAACCTTTCGTCTTGAGTTGTGTAGGCTTTTGTGGTGGGTTAGATATGGTAGTTGGTGTCGTTTTGTGACATAAGCAGTTGTGAGAATTAGATTTTATTTTCATTTTGGTAAGTTGTGGTGAATGACTTTTTGAGTTAAACTATTTTTCAGGGTTGGATCCGCTTTAGTAGTGATTGGAGTGAAGTACTGAGAATATGATTTTGTTAGAATTCAGTAATAGAGGCATAGTATTATTTTGGTGAGAGATGTATATTGAATTTCATTGGAGAGATTCTCTTGTAATATGAGATTAATTTATTTATTAACAATGTAAATATTTGTCATTGAATAAGTTCGTGTTATAGAAGGTATTGATTTCAGGTTGATTTTGTAGGACATCATAGTCTTATTGTGGTATGGAATCCTATTACAGCTTCAGAATTAGTATCATGGCTTTGATTCCAAATAATGTGGCGTGTTGTGCAAGTATAGGTAAATGATGCAAGTGTAGAAGGTTTCCTTAGGTAGTGCGTTAATTATTGTTGTTGCATTAGGAGAGGTTGACAGGGAATCACCTCGAAACTCATCTAAATTTTAGAAATGAGGTGTGTGAATGGAAATTGGTTGTTTGATGAGTATGTGTCACTCAAGGGAGTGACAAGTTATGCAAATTGCTTGGTATTTGTTTTTAGTTGGTCGTGTGTGATCCCCAAGATGGGCTAGTGGTAAAAAAAAATTAAAAAAAAATTAATTAAAAATTATTTGGCAAGATTGAAATTTGTAATGGTAGTTGTGGAGGAATACAACTTCCCAAGTGTGTGAGCAAAACTTATCTTTGGTTTTCTTTAACCTTATTGTTATAATTTTGAATTGTTGTTGGCTGTATGATTGTGATAAGGTGGTGACCTCACGGTAGTAGTGATGGAATCCTTGGTTGGGTGATGTTTTTGGCAGTCAACGGTTGAAATATGTTTGAGAATAGAATTTTCCTATTGGGTATGACCTTATTTTTTCCTGAATTGAGAATTTACTGTTATAGATAAACTAGTGAGTAAAATGGAAAAATAGTTAGGAAGTGGGCGTATCGAGTCTTATGACATGTATGAACCTTAACAATTTTCACAAAATCATTTCTTTTCAAACTCTTCATTTTTACTATTTTATGTATCTAAACCATTCCTTTATATATATATATATATATATAGTTTTATACCAGTTTTGAATTCTTTCAATCTTCAAAGGTCTAGAAATATTGTTTTGGGAATTGTTAACCTTTGACTATTTCAAAAACGTAGTTGAATGATGTGTGAATATGGAACACTAGTTACATTGCAAGAACGTGGTTTGTGGTGCTTTGATTTTGCTGGGTTGTATCTTGTCGAAAGGCCATGATTGGCAAATAGAATTCCTATTGGAAAAGTTTTGCTCCTCTTTATTTTCTTTTCATGGCAGGGTGTTGAGGACTTCTGAAATGATGTGAGATATTCTTTTGAAAATTAGGTTTCCATATGACCGGTAGTTGTTTCTTGGAGTGTGAATGTGATGTGAGAACTATTTTTCTAAGGTTCTAGGTCGTTAGACGACCGAGAGTCATTCCCTAGAAGTTGAATTTGTATGAGGCAGGAGTAATATAGGGTATGTTAGTGAGACCTTTACCCTTGACTTTTAGTTTCATGGAATTGATGGGTTCTTGTGGCTCGTTAGAGGTACCTGTGACCATTTCGTGTAATCTTGCTAAATGGGGACTTGTACGTAATCGGAGTCGCCTGTCTAGGTTGAATGGGCCTTAGTAATCCTTGTGGATGAGTTAAAGGAAAGACTCACCACTTGAGTGTTGTTATTAGTATCCTATGGGGTGGGTCTAAATATTAGTGTGGAACCTAAAAATATGAGAGTTATCCTTAGATTTCAAACTAGATTCTGGAGTGGTGATTGTAATTTTATTGGGAATTGTTCTACCCCTTATATCATTGGGTTCATGGAAGTTGTTTCTTGTTTATCACGCGAAATCTTTTGTGCTGGGAGAATCTTCTAGAAATTTGTTGTTGAGTAGAAGTCATTTGTGATTAGTTCGTGGGAGTGTAGTTCAATCTCTGTTTCATTTGGATTTGTCTAAACTTTACATCTTGAACTGTTTAACTTTAGGGGTGAAATTTAGTAGAGAGATTGTAACACTTTGTATCTCTTAAACTAGTGGGATTGCTCTTGACACTCTTATTATTGTACTTGGAGCCTCTTTGGTTCATTTTGGATATTGATTGAGATGATATCATAATGGTAAAGTGAGATTGAACCAAAAATATTGAATTGGATAATTGTCCAATGAGTAGTCTTCACTCTTTTGCCCATTTCTCTTTCCACACTTTGAATTTGGATGTGAGGTTAAAACCATTGAAAGGCTTGTTTCTGGGGCTTTGATTTGGATATAAGAACAACCTAAAAGGGAGTCTAGACAAGGGAGTTATGCCTATTTGAAATTTGGGTACCTGGGCTGGAAACAAGTCCGCTTGAGCGGTCTGAACGAATTCTGACACTCTAAAGTCACTTTTTGGCCCAAAATCTTTATTCTTTCTTTCTCTCTTCTCTTCCTCTCGTCCATACTCGAAACCCTAGAGCTCCAAGCACTTGATTTCTCTAATTTTTCCCTGAAATCAACCCTAGATCCTTCAAGAAAATTGAAGAACAAGTCTAGTTCGAGATATCTACCGATTGTTTTTCATTTTTGTTGAAATTTCAAAGGGGTTTCCATCTTAAGCTTCTATGCTTGAGGTTGGGGTATCTTTAACTTATTATATCTTTAATTTGAGACCCATATGTGGAAATTTCATTAGATATTCACCTTTGTAGATATATATGTATATATGTATGGATTGTGTTTGCTAAAAATTAATTTGGAAGGATGTGGGCAATAATTCATGATTATGGATGGAATTATATCTATTATTGAGGATTATTGTTGTTGATGATGAAAATTTGTCTCTAATTCATGAAAGAGAGAAAAACTCCTAATTTTCTACAAACCCTAGTTTTGAAACTTGTTCAATAAAGAGGGGTTTTGCTCAATTGATTTTTAAAACATGAAATTGGGCGTGTTTATTCGACTTTGAGGTTGAAATATGAATTATTAGATTGTCGTGAATTGAAATCGTCCTAGGGGAAGCTAAAAACTTCAAATTCATGCATCATTTACATTACTTAATTCTTTTTGTAATACTAATGTATATGAATGGTTTGAAGAGTTAAAAGGGGGTTTTGCCCAATTGGCCTCTAGGACCTGAAAAATAAGTGTATTTACTTGACTTTCATGTTGAAAAGTTAGACTTTGAGACTTTTATACCAAAACTAGAGATGATGATGGTTATGAATTGAAGAATCTTCTCATTGTTGACATATGAACTATTGAATTGTTGTGCATTGAAATTATCATAGGGAAATTGAGATTTGAAAAATTCATGCATCATAAACTTTTAAAATTTTATCTTATGACTTTTAAAATGTTGGCGTATTGAAGGAGTTGAAAGGAGATAAATAGTCTATGAGTCCGGGTAGTAAGTCGGGTTTGGTTGAGTCCTGTAAAGTAATTGGTACCCGCACAGGAAGTCAAGGTGCCCAATTGCACTGTGTGCGTGTAACAACCTCGACCTGCGATTAGCTGTTTAGCCATAATTAATTATGCCTAATATATAATTAATGTGAGATTCTTAAGAAATTGCATGTATGTCACATTATTTGTGCTTATATCTATCTAATGTAGAAATATATGTTTGAATTGTTGTTTTGTCTTGTGAATTGAAGGCCTAATCGGTATCTGATCACGAAATTGACTTGGTTTTTGTGTTAGTTGAAAATTTTAGAATTTTATGGTAGGTTTAATTAAAATTTGAATCAAAATGAATTAATTAGAATAATTAATGTCTATTTGGTTAGTGGTAAGCTCAATTATTTAAATCTTCTTAATTAAGCCTATATAAGGCATGTGAGAGCTCTAGAACATATTTTTACACCTTCATTTCTACAATCTTGAGCTCAAGAATGTGAGAGTGTGGGAGACCTACAGTTTGAGACCAAAATCAAAAGGAAGACCAAGAACTGACTTGAGATCAAGCTAGAGATTTGGAAGGAACTTTGAATATTGCACATCTATACTTGAGAATTCAAGCTTGAGGTAGGAAATTCAACCCTTGGATTGTATAATTTTTATGCTTACACCATGGATTCAAGAGAATTGAGTGGATTACATGAAAATTGAACTAGAAGTGTAGAAATTGAGCCATACCATGCATGTATGTACTTCTATTACATTTTTGAGTTTGGATTTCAAACTAATTTCACATGCATGTGTCTATCATGACTTGGCTTTGAGAATTCATCACATTTCTTATTATTTGACCTTAATTGATCATATTTTGGAAAGTTTAAGTTCATAGCAATTCATGCATGTCATGTTCATGGCATATTCATAAGTTTCAAGTTAACTTTTGAGCAATTCGCATGCTTTTGGACCTAGGTTTCAAAGAATGATCTTTATTTCACTATGTTTTCCAAGTTTATATAAGCTTCCTCAAGTTTTTGGCTCAAAATACCATGATTTGCAGCTTTGAAATTAACTTTTGCAATTGGCAGAGTAATCTGGAAAGTCCAGATTCTGTCTCTCCTCTTGAGCGACAAATTATGTGCTCGAGCGACCACTCTATGATCTTGCACTTCCGCTCAAGCGACTAGAAGTCCGCTCGAGTGTGAAATGCATGCTTCAAGAAGTTAACATGTTTTGTAGACTGCTCGAGTGACAAGAGTTGCGCTCGAGCGAGGACCTAAGTCTCACGCTCGAGCGACCGTCGAGCGTCCATCAGGCGTGAAATTCACACAACCAGTACTTTTGCAAAAGTTTACAGACCACTCGAGCAGAGAAGTTGTGCTCGAGAGACCACTCTTATTTTGCATGCCCGCTCGAGCGAAGGAAGTTGCGCTTGAGCGGAACCCCTATTTTCAGCAATTTTTGTTAAGAGTTTTTAAGTATATTTTAGCATCCTCATTGCATCTTAGGCATTCCTAAGCCCTAATTAAGATGGAATAATGAGGAAAAAGAGGTAGAGTCACGACCTAAACTTGCCTTGAAAGTTTTGGATATGACCGGCCTGCACATAGGCCTCAAACCAAATGAACAAATAAATGATTAATAAACATCTCATACAATATTGGGGCCTAAAATGGAAGCAATTCTAATATTCAAATAATACGCCCATTGAGTAGTGTTTAAATGCCAGGATCTCAAAACATTTTCATTACATCTCATAATACATACATAGTTCACATCTACATATATATACACAAGCCTCATAATTTTTTTTTTTTTTAAGGGGGAGGGGGGGTATAACCAAAAATGTTCGAGAGTTAAAAGTTATACATGATAATCAACGTTTGACAAAAGCATTAATGACCCAACAATGTGTGCTTTGAAAGGAAACTCTACAAAAGGCAAAAAGGCTTCACTTTAATTGGCTTGACACAACGGGGTCAACAAAAGGCTGTCAGAGCTGAACTAGGGCTTGCCCTCGAGTTGATTACCTACACAAACATATATAAATATAAAGTGAGTGAAGTTCAGTGAATAACAGCAATGTAAGGAGGTTCATGTGAATAAGCATAAGGTGCGATGAATATAATATTAAAAGAAATGTGCTCATCTTAGTCCTGAATTCACTTATAAAACGGCCTCAGGCCTAACATCATACAGAACGACCTTAGGCCAAACATCATACAGAATGGCCTTAGGCCCAACATAATATAGAACGGCCCTAGGCCCAACATATCAACAACTATTCAGAACATTAGAGGGTAGACAGAACATCGACATGTCTCCATCTCCCTCGGCCTTAGGGCCACCAATAATAAGTAGCTCATGTCAGAACGACCTCGGGCCCATTATTGTAATGGAAACAAAACGACCTCGGGTCCATATTAATGCCATTGTTCAATCATTCCAGTTCAATCATCCACAATATCCAGACATATGCCGTTCACGAGTAACGATATACAAATGATAATCATCGGAAGCAAATAAAACAAAGCATTACATTACTATTACTTACTATGATGTGGATGAGCAGTCCCTTCCTGCACATGACCTATACATTGCACACAACTCATAAGTAAGTCACTTTTCTTTAATGTTCAATCATTCTTATTTAATTATAAGCATTTTAGAAGGATCAAATGCACAAATTAATGGTTCCAAAGGGTCTAACAGAGAAAAAAAAGCTGACAAATTTTTTTCCCTTGGGCCATACGTGCGGAAGTCCTCCACCACACGTGCGGCTCCGCACGTGCCGTTATTTCAGAATCTCAAACTCTCCTCCCCTGTTTTCCGCACGTACGACTGTGAGCACTGCACGTGCGACTATGGGTCTCGCATGTGCGATCTTATGCTCTGTTTAAGCAGTCTAAAACTTAGACAAAATCCAACTAACTAAACACAGTTGCAAAGTGAAAAATAGGGAAAATTATCTCATTTTATGATATATCATCACAATAAACATGAATTATAAGCATAATTAGGTCATAACCCTTTTTAAATTCATATCTACAATCCAAATCTTTTATGTTTCCATCCTTACTTGGTTCATCAAAATATATATATATATAAACATCTATATGCATGTGTGACTGCAAAGCATGCAAAGCTAAAGAATAAAAGGTAATTCCTCTCAACATAGTTCAAGACAACCCAAGACACAATAATCATCCTTTAATTCAACTACGTCCTTCAACTCAACCAACTATCATAAGCAAGACTCTTATTGCAAACCCTAGCTTACATGAATGTAAAGATTTCCTCTCAAATCAATTAGAGAGAGAGGTTTGAATATTCTAGTTAAATTATACATACCTTGAACTCCAATCTTTAAAACTTTCTTCAATTTCTTCAATCTTCACTCTTGTTGAAGCCTCCTCTCTTTTCTCTTCTTCTCTAGCACTTTCTCTCTCTTTCTCAGGAGATATTTTTGCCACCAAGTCATCTAAGATTCTTATAAGACCCTATATCTATTAAGGTATAAGTCTTAAGAGTGTTGAGCCTAAATTTTTCCAATTAATTCGTTACGAATCAAATTTTTACAAAACTTGATATTATGTCCAAAAAATCACGTTGATCATAATTATAAAGTCAATTTTGGGTTATCGTCCGTCTAAGGCTTCCAATTTCTTGTCTAACAATTTCAACATATTTTTCCCACAACCAACAAATGCAATCTCATATTCAGATACTTCACATAATTAAACACAATTTCACATAGAATTTTACATCAAGCATATAATTAAACACATAATTAAAATTTTAAAGCATAGAAGAGGGTCGGGTTATTACACTCCCCCCCCCCCCTTAAATAAGTTTGGTCCCTTAAACTTGTTTTATCTTAAATTGGAAATAAGTCTGGGTATTGTTGTTTCATTTCCTGTACTCTTTCCCAAGTAGCTTCTTTCCCGTAATGTTCTTGCCACTCCACTTTCACCATTGGAATTACTTTGTTTCGTAATTGTTTCACTTGTCAGTCTAAGATTAGATTCGGTCTTTCTTTATAGATCAAGTTATCATCCAAGACAATCTGACGGTAATCAATGACATGAGACGGATCTTGTAAGTAACCCCATAACATAGATACGTGGAACACATTATGCACCTGTTCTATATTTGGTGGAAGAGTAACGTGATATGTTACTGGACCTACTCTTTCCAGGATTTGAAACGGACCAACATATCGAGGTGCTAACTTACCCTTTTTATCCAATCTTGGGTGTCCCTTCATTGGAGTGACTTTCACAAAAACATAATTTCCCACCCCAAATTCTAAATCCCTCCGTCGATGATCCACATAATTCTTTTGCCTGCTTTGAGCGGTTTTCAACCTTTCTTGAGTAGTCTTAATTTTCTCTATCGTCAATTGCACAATCCCAGGCCCAAACAACGATCTATCACCGACTTCAGCCCAACACATGAGGGAGCGACATTTTCTTCCATATAAGGCAACATAGGGTGACATTCCTATGCTTGAGTGGTAACTATTCTTATATGCGAACTCCGCCAATGGTAAATAAGTTTCCCAACTTCCTTGGAAATCCAAGACAAACATTCACAACATATCTTCTAATGTTTGTATTGTTCTTTCGGATTGGCCATCTATTTGAGGATGGAAGGCTGTACTGAATTTCAACTATGTTCCCATAGCATCCTGTAAACTTTTCCAAAATCTTGACACAAATTTCGGATCCTTATCTGACACAATCGAAACTGGAACACCATGTAGCCTTACAATTTCATTCACATAAATCATTGCAAGTTTATCCGCATTGTATTGAGTTTTCACATGTAGGAAATAGGCGGATTTAGTTAACCTATCTACAATGACCCATATGGAATTCATGCCTCGGGGAGTTCGTGGTAGACCCACATGAAATCCATAGTTAAATGTTCCTACTCCCACTTCGGGATTGGAAGGGGTTGAAGTAAACTTGCCGGTCTTTGGTGCTCCTCTTTTACTTGTTGACATTATAAACATTTCAAAACAAATTCTGTAATTTCTTTCTTCATACTCGGCCACCAAAAGTTCTGCTTTAAATCTTGGTACATCTTGGTGTTACCGGGATGTATTGACAATTTTGAGGCATGTGCTTCCTTCATTAGTTTCTTCTTAATTTCTAGCACATTGGGAATACATAGTCTATTTTGAAATTTTAACACCAAATTTTCAATAACGAACCCGGGTCTTGGCTTTGTTTCTATCTCATCGCAAATCTTCCCTAAAAACTCATCTTCCATTTGCCGTTGTTTGATTTCTTCAATTAGTGCTAGTTGTGCTGACATTGCTGCCAATATTGTATCCCGATCATGAACCACAATTTCCACGTTCATTCTTTCCAAATCAAGTAGTAACTCTTTCCGTCTCATGAGCAAACTTGCCAAATTTCCTATACTTTTTCGGCTAAGAGCATCTGCAATAGTATTAGCTTTATCGGGGTGGTAATGAATTTGCCGCTCATAGTCCTTAATAAGCTCTAACCATCGTCGTTGTTGCATTTTCAACTCTTTTTGGGTAAAGAAGTACTTGAGGCTCTTATGGTTGGTATAGATTTCACATGTGGTGCCATACAAATAATGTCGCCATATTTTCAAAGCAAAGATCGCTGCGGCTAGTTCAAGGTCGTGTGTGGGATAATTCTTATCATAAGGTTTAAGTTGGCGAGAGGCATATGCGATGACCTTTCCATTTTGCATGAGTGCACAACCTAATCCCTTGTAAGAAGGGTCACTATAAATCACAAATCCTTCGGTGCGAGATGGTAAGGCAAGAACTAGTGTTATAGTTAACCTTGTCTTCAATTCTTTAAAGACAGCTTCCCGTTGTTCCGACCATTCAAACAAAACACCCTTCTGAGTCAATTGGGTAAGTGGTACAACAATTTTAGAGAAGTCCTTAACAAACCTTTGGTAGTACCCGGCTAATCCCAAGAAACTACGCACCTTTGTCACATTAGTAGGAGTTGGCCAATTCACAATAGCTTCAATCTTGTGTGGGTCCACAGAAACACCCCCCCTTCATTATGACATGTCCCAAGAACCCCACTTCATGTAGCCAAAATTCACATTTCTTCAATTTTGCATATAGTTTCTTGTCCCGAAGTGTCTGAAAAATTAATCGGAGGTAGTTTTCATGAGTTTCCACATCTTTCGAATAAATGAGAATGTCGTCAACAAACACAACTACAAATTCATCCAAATAAGACTTAAAAACACGTTTCATTAAATCCATGAATGCTGCCGGTGCATTAGTAACCCCAAACGGCATAACCAAAAATTCATAATGTCCGTATTGGGTTCAGAAGGTAGTCTTCTCAACATCCTCGGCTTTGACCTTCAGTTGGTGATACCCAGACCTTAAATTGATTTTCGAGAAAACTTGTGCCCGTTGTAGTTGGTCAAATAAGTCATCGATCCTAGGCAATGGGTACTTATTCTTGACTGTTACTTTATTCAGTTCCCTATAGTCCACACATAATTGAAGAGTCCCATTTTTCTTCTTTACAAAAAGAACCGGTGCGCCCCAAGGCGAGGTACTTGGGCGAATGAACCATTTGTCGAGTAAATCTTGCAACTGGACCTTCAACTCTTTCATCTCGGCCGGTGACATCCTATAAGGAGTTTTGGAAATGGGTTGAGTTCCTGGCACTACATCAATTGTAAACTCAATTTCACGATCCATTAGCTCTCCTGGTAATTCCTTCGAAAAAAACATCCTGAAATTCACGGACTATTGGAATTGTATCAACACACTCATAAGCTGGTTATCCTTTCAAAATACTACATAAATACCCCTGACACCCCTTTTGTAATAATTTGCACACCTTCATTGTAGAAATCAAGTAAGGTGGAGAAATCACCCCATGCCTCTTAAAAGTAAACTCTAGCTGTCCCGGAGGGTGAAAAGTAACTTGCTTGGACATACAATCAATAGTCGCATGATACTCACTTAACCAGTCCATCCCCAAAATTATGTCGAAGTAAGCCATATCAAGAGGTAACAAGTTGGCATATAGCCGAACATCCACATTTAAGAGTTCATATGCAAGGTAAATAGATGTACAGACCATAGAATCTCCCAAAGGTGAAGACACGCACAACACATAATGTAGTGGTTCCATAGGTCTATTTAAATGATGAACAAATGTTTTTGACACAAATGAGTGGGTAGAGCCTGAATCAAATAACACATGAGCGGAGTGACCATTAATAGTAAATGTACCTGATACTATCGCCTTAGTATTTTGCACGTCGCCTAGAACCAACGCAAACACTCTTCCTTGCCTAGCAGTATCTTTAGCATTGGTGGGTTTTACAGCTGCCTTATGGTTGGAGTTGGAGTTGAGCTGGCCAAACTGGTAGTGGTCTTATTCCTATTTTTTCGATCTCTTTGAGGGCAATCCCTTACTAAATGACCCGTTTTGCCACACTTAAAACATGCCTGTAGACACCCCATTTTTGACCGCCCTTAAGACCTGGGCACCGTTACTGATGGTTTGCTTAGTGTTGAAAGTTGTGCAGTGCAAAGGTTCGATTCCTTCGGCAAGAGGAGAGTCAAATCCTAACCTCACATCCCATTTTGGACCAAAGCTGTTTTAAATGGTTTATAGGCCTTAAAACCTTCTCTTTCAAAATATTTTTTAAACAAAGTTCCTACGATGTTCCGAGGCTCGTATTTCATTAAATGTTGCGCTTTTCGGTAAACCGAGCAAGGACAAAGTGGAAATGAATGAAAGAGAGATGAAATCTTTGAAAAATCTTTCAAAACACCTTTCTTAGGGGTTTGGAGTTGAAGAAAATGAGAAAAGAGAGAATAAAACTAGTTTGGGAGAAGTTCGGCATGAATCCAGGAAGGATCGAAGCTGAGCGGCTTCACCAAAATAGGCATAATTTTTTACACAGTTGGAATTTTTATACAAGGCTGCCACCATTGGAAAGCTTACTTCTGGGGCTTCAATTTGGACATAAGAATGACCTGAAAAGGAGTCCACATGAAGGAGTTATGGATATTTGAAGTTGGACCTCGAAAGCAGAATTTTTCTACCGACAAGCAAAAGTAGCTAGCCGACCAGAAAAAGTAGCTGGCCGACCAGAAAAGTGATCGGCCGACCAGAAAAGTGGTTTGCAGGTCCCAAACTCAGACTTTTCGAAGATCTTTTCCCTCCAGCTATTGTGCACTGCTCCAGATATTTCCAAACTCAGATATTTTGAACCAACTCTTGTATATTGCTATATATGAGGCTTTTCACTCATTTTGCAAAAGAAGAAGATGGAAGATATTTTGGGAGCGTCTCTCTCTAAAAAATTTCTCTCTCTCTAGAAATTTCAGAGCAAAATCTCAGCTTTTTTCTCTAGTTGGCCCTCCCTCTTGACCTTGTGTGCATGCAAGAGAAATACTTGAAGATATACCTCTCCTTTGCCTAGGCACCCTTAACCGAACTTAACCACCTTTGGGCTGAGGTTCTTTGTGGATCATTTGGAGCTCCAAAAGGCTGATTTCAGCTCAGATTTTGGCTGGTTTTTCTGCTGTCCTTCAAGGTGCTTCAAGGGTAAGCACTTGTCCCTTTAAACCTTTGCTTTGCATGCTTGTTTTACCACCTTTGTAAACTATTTTTGAGGTGGTTTTGAACTAAAAAAACCTATGTTTTTCCTCTATTTTTCAGTCCTAATAGTGTTGGTTTGTGCCTTGTTTGGCTAGGGGGTTTTCCTCCCTTTTGCTCCTTGGCTTGTAAAGCCTCTTGAGCCATCTTTCACCACCTTTCAAACCATCTTTGGTTGACCTTTTAAGCACTGAAATCCAATGGATTTTCAGTGGTAGAAAGGGGGTTTTGAGGTCCCAAATAGGAGGGGGTTGCCTCCCTCCTCTTCCCTTGTTTACTTATGTTGATGGCTCATCAAAAGAGCATGTATTTCTTCTTCTTTTAAGCTTAGTTCAAGCACTTTTTGGTGACTTTTAGGACCTACCATAACTCTTTTTTGGCTTGGTTTGGTCACCCCTTGCATGCCTTGTACACTTGTAGTGTAAATCTTACAAACTAGCTTTGTGTGCCTCATGTTTGAGCATGTCTTTCTAGCTTGTTTTGGGGCCATCTCAGTAGGTTTTTGGTGTCATTTTAACATGTCTTAGATCTTTTTTGGGTTGGTTTAGTTGGCTCTTGCATGGTTTATACACTTGTGGTGTAAATTTCATAAACTAGTCTTGTACACTTCATGAAGTAGCATGCCATTCTAGCTTCATTTGAGTCCATATCAGCATGTTTTTGGTGTTATTTTTCCATGTCATACCTCTGTTAGGGTTTGCGTTGATAGCCCCATGCATGCTCCATGCACTTGTAGTGCATTTCCATGAATTAGCCTAACATGCATCATGCTTTAACATGTCATTCTAGCATGCTTTTGGCTTAACTCTAAGAAGCTTTTGTTCATGTTTTAACATGCTTTAGCTCTGATTTTGGTTGTCTTGGCCATGCATGACTTTCTTTGTATCGCCATAGTGCATTCTAGCTTGTTAGCTTTGTGTGTTGAGTCCTCTAGCATGCATTACTTGGCCTATTTGAATGATTTGGCATCATTTTTTATGTGATTTCAGTCCATGTTTCATGGCCATGCATTCACATTTGTCACTCATTCAATGCGTTGGAGGGTTTGCCCTTTTATGCCTTAACATGAATCATTGTGTATGCCTTCATGCCATAGCTTGCGAGCCATCATTTCAATGTGTTTTTGGGGTTATTATGCCATGATATAACTCTGATTTTCATCCCATGCTTGGTCTTAATAGGTGTAGTGTAATCCACCTTATTTGCCTTGTATGCACCATGCCTCATGCTCACCATGCTAGCTTATTTTGGCTTCCTTCCATGCATGTTTTAGACTCATTTTAACATGTTCTAAGACTGTTTTGGGTTGCCTTGGTCACATGCTTCATGTTTTGTATACTTGTAGTACAAATACTCTTGCTTGCCTCAAGTTTTAAGCACCATTGCATGCTTCATTTGTGTTGTGTACATGATTTGGCATCACTTAACATGACATTTCAGAGAATTTAGCATTGCCATGTTCCTACCTCAATCATGCTTTAAATGCCTCTGAGTGTTGTGCATTGTTGCCTAGTTTATGCCTTAGCTCGTATGCTTGCATGCCTAGGCCTTTGAGCCCTTGTCTCAGCATGTTTAGGTCCTTATTTTGACCTACTTGAGCTCTGTCCATACTTAGTTCATGCAAATTTTCCATGTATTGCATGCCTCCTTTGTAGTCCTCTTTACTAGCTTCATGTTTTAAGGACCCTAGCATGCCATACTTGTGTTGTTTGAATGATTTGGTATCATTTCTTACCTCATTTCAGTACCCTTAGTATTGTTACACTTCCATGCTTTCACTCTTTAAGTGCTCTTGAGAGTTGCACCTTAGTGCCTTAATTGGTGAGCCAATTAACATGCATGTTTGTATGTGTTTTCGGTGCCTTCATTTTAGTACTATGGCCACTAATTTGGGCATGACTGAGGTCCACCCCTTTTGGTTTAAGTCCATTGATTATGCCATGTATATTGCATTGAGTATGCCATATTATTTCATTGCATCGAGTATGCCATCTTACATTATGCATTGTGTATGCCATGTAGTTCATAGCATTATGTATGCCAAGTTGTTTCTTCGCATTGAGTATGCATACTCCTAACATTGCCATGTTGCCCTTGTAGCATTGCATTGTGCATGCATGTGTTAGCATTGTTTGCATGCCATTTGCATTGGTAGTTTGATCATGTTGCATTGCATGTTGTTGCATGCTTGTCCCTTGCATTGTGTATGCCATGTAGTTGCATTACATGTTTGCCATGTTTCTTGTTGCATGTGTTTGGGAATAGGTGTTAGTCCAAACATGGGAAATGAGGGACGTTTCATACTTCAAGTGATGAAATGTGTCTCAATTCTCGGTCGCCGACGCTCTTGATTGTACATGATAGAGTTTTAGGCTTTATGTGTTTACTTGTGCATTCATTTCTATATTAAATTGTGCAACTTCACCTCTCGGCCATCATGCATTGAAATGCGCGATTGGTGGCCCGAGGGTCGAGAACCACACCCCCTTGAGTTCATGACATGATAGGGAGGGTGGTTGTGCACACATATCTTTCAAATATATTGCCATGCCCTTTCTTGCTCACTGTTGCAGCAAATTGCAGTTCAAAGAAGAACAACCGTCACAACTAGCTGGCCGACCACTTTTCTGGTTTTTCAACAACCAAAAGTGGTCGGCAGGTGTCTGGAGAGACCAAAAGTGATCGGCCACCCTCCCATAGGACTCCCAAGGTGAAGTTTCAGCTTTCTGGAGCTTGGTGCAAGTTCTTGAGAATAAATGAAAACAGACGCAAATCGGGGCTTCGCATTGGATTTCCGAGCGAAGTGACCGAGCATGCATCCAGTCTTCTCCCTCCGAGAACCTCCTGTTTTACTGCTTTCCTTAGCTGCCATGCTTAGATAGCTAGTTTACGCTTTGGTTTGTACTTTAATTAGTTAATG
The DNA here is from genome assembly GCA_025200525.1 of Camellia lanceoleosa. Taxonomy (NCBI): domain Eukaryota; kingdom Viridiplantae; phylum Streptophyta; class Magnoliopsida; order Ericales; family Theaceae; genus Camellia; species Camellia lanceoleosa. The sequence goes on along the minus strand of CM045767.1, from coordinate 70,206,860 downwards.
CGTTAGCTATTCAATTCGTTTTGTAATAATTAGTTAACTAGGATTAGGTAATTAATTTGTTGCGTAATAATTAGTTTAATTAGCTTAGATTAGCTAGTTAGCTTCTTATTCGGTCTCTCCGTCGAGAGGGCACATTGGTGTAATAAGCGTGCGTGTGTGTGATGCATGTCTTCCAACCTCCATTTCTTTCTCCTTTTTACTTAACCGCTTACGATGGCTAGTTTTAGGACATATTTTGTTTAGCATACCTTATGCTTGCATGCGTGCATCATTCATCTGTATTGCATGCACCGGACTCGGCACATCATACTAACTGCATTGTATTTTAATTCCAATTTGAATACATGTACCAAGTTGCATTTCATATGCCATTCTAGAATAGCCGAGCCTATCTTAGTTACATTTTTGCATGTGTTGCATTAGCCATCTTAACATGAACTAGGATCATGCAATGATTTCTAACTAGTTCTCTATTTTGGCTCGGAGTACACTATGAGTGTTTACGTTTTAGCATATTGCATGTGTGTTGATGTTTCCATGATAGCATGCTTGCCATGAGGTTAACTGCTTGTTTGATATAACTGCCTGAATGCCTGTGGGTGAAGGTTGGATTATTTGAATTGGAACAATTCATTGAAATCCGCATTTTAGGTTACTTGCGAGTAGCAAACTTCAAACCATTTCCAAACAAACGGATATGCAATATTTTGTTCCAAATTAGGCGATCTAGTTTATACTTGTTTGTTGTGCACATCACATAGTAAGATTAGCTAATTAACCGGAATAAGAACACATGTGTTTTAAAAACAAGATATCATGCTTAGTACAGGCCGATCTTTGATCGGGCGAGCGGGAGTGCTCATTGCATGACCTTCCCGAATCGTACCCAAGTTCCCGAGCCGAGGCGACTTTGGTGATGACGAACACGTGACCTTAGGCACGAGTCAGGGTTTCCTAAATTCTCCCAAAATAAAATATTTAGGTGGCGACTCTGTATCTGGCAAAGCAGTCTATGTTTGGCACTTCTTTATTAAAAATCAGTTTTCCAAAACGATTTGCCAGATTTGGACTCTTTGGTGATTTATCGGTCTCGCATCGCACATTGTGAGATTAGATTCAGAACCGTGACATTTGAGTCCGAACTGTGGTAAGCCTAATGAACAGAACGGAATCTCGCGCCATCTCTTCACGCGCGGCGTGCCTGGGACGTTCGGGGCGCGTCCACCCCTGTTACCTGATAACAAGTTCCACTGTGTCTCTTTCCACAATCCGGACAAATGGGTGCCGAGTCATGAGTAGAGGTGGAAGTACTCGAAGTCCTTGAATTTAGTTTCTTACTCGGTGGAGCCATTAATCCCCTTGGTGCTTGAGTATTCTGCCTCTTCCCTCTCCACTCGGAGATCCGATTCTGAGCGGCAATATTTCCTTCAGCCATTACTGCTCTTTCCAATACATAAACATAGGTGGGTAATTTCAACACGTTAATCCGGTATAGAATGGCATTCCGTAATCGTCCTTCAAATTTTCTTGCCTTCTTATAGTTCGTGTCCACCATATGGGGTGCAAAATGGGCTAGTTCTGTAAATTGAGCTTCATATTCCACAACAGTCTTGTTCCCTTGTCTCAAAGTCTCAAACTTAGTTACCTTCTTATCTCGCATGCAATGCGTAAAATATTTGTCATAGAAGAGTTCCAGAAATCAGGCCTAAGTCAACCCTGGATGTTCAATTCTCGTAAGCATCCACCACCTACGTGCTTCATTTTCAAGAGTGAAGGCGGCAAGCTGTACCTTCTGAGCTTCAGTGCATGGAAAGACCTCGAACAATTTCTCCACACCCAACACCCATGCCTTTGCTTTCATTGGATCAATTCCCCTCCTTAAATAAAGGCGGCTTCATCTTCTTAAATTCCTTTGTAAGTGTAATTGTCCGGTTTTCAGCCTGATGGTCTTGCATCACTAGCAATGGTATAGGCACTGGTGGTGGCGGTGGTTGTTGTTGCTGCCTCAAAGTTTCTGTCATTTCCATAATCATCCTTTCCATTCTATGCAACTATGCGGCGGTAGAGTCCTCCGGGTCATCCATCCTTGTCCTTACCATCATTTACATAGCAATGGATTATAATACAAACAAAAGATACACATATAGACATGGATAGCAATCATTTTGAAATACATGTCGCTGATCCTTACATATACAAATCTCGTTGCTAAATATATCAACTTGTATGCACCAGAAATTACATGCATGTAACCTAAGTCTTTTCTAGAATCCTTAAAGCTCAACAGACTCGTGTGTGAGATAGTAACTCGTGTTCTGATACCAACTTTCATGACCCAAACTTGCCCCTAAAAGTTTGGACATGGCCAATCTACACATAGGCCTCAAACCAAATGAACAAATAAATGATTAATAAACATCTCATACAATATTGAGGCCTAAAACAGAAGAAATTCTAATATTCAAATAATCCGCCCATTGAGTAGTGTTTAAATGCCAGGATCTCAAAACATTTTCATCACATGTCATAATACATACATAGTTCACATCTACATGTATATATATATACACAAGCCCCATAAATTGGAGGGGGGGTATAACCAAAAATGTTTGAGAGTTAAAAGTTATACATGATAATCAATGTTTGACAAAAACATTAATGACCCAACAATGTGTGCTATGAAAGGAAACTCTACAAAAGGCAAAAAGGCTTCACTTTAATTGGCTTGACATAACGGGGTCAACAAAAGGCTATCGGAGCTGAACTAGGGCTTGCCCCCGGGTTGATTACCTACACAAACATACATAAATATAAAGTGAGCGACGCTCAATGAATAATAGCAATGTAAGGAGGTTCATGTGAATAAGCATAAGGTGCGATGAATATAATATTAATAGACATGTGCTCGTCTTAGTCCTGAATTCACTCCCAAAACGGCCTCAGGCCTAACATCATACAGAACGGCCTTAGGCCTAACATCATACAGAATGGCCTTAGGCCCAACATAATACAGAACGTCCTTAGGCCCAACATATCAACAGCTGCTCGGAACATTAGAGGGTAGACAGAACATCGACATGTCTCCATCTCCCTCGGTCTTAGGGCCACCAATAATAAGTAGCTCATGTCAGAACGGTCTCAGGCCATTGTTCAATCATTTCAGTTCAATCATCCACAATATCAAGACATATGCCGTTCACGAGTAACGATATACAAATGATAATCACCGGAAGTAAATGAAACATAACATTACTATTACTATTACTATTACTCACTGTGATGTGGATAAGCGACAGTCCCTTCCTGGACGTGACCTATACATAGCACACAACTTATAAGTAAGTCGCTTTTCTTTAACCCTTTTCTTTCATTCAATGTCTGATTTGTTAACTTTTCATTTAATTATAAGAATTTTAGAAGGATCAAAAGCACATATTAACAGTTCCAAAGGGTCTAATAGAGAAAAAGAAGCTGACAAAACTTTTTCCCTTGGGCCGCACGTGCGGAAGTCCTCCACCGCACGTGCGGGAAGGTGTGCTGTACATGTGGTTTCGCACGTGCCTTTATTTCAAAATCTCAAACTCTCCTTCCCTGTTTTCTGCACGTGCGGCTGTGAGCCCCGCACGTGCGATTGTATGCTCTATTTGAGCAGTCCAAAACTTAGACAAAATCCAACTAACCAAACACACTTGCAAAGTGCAAAATAGGGAAAATTATCTCAATTTTATGATATATCATCACAATAAACATGAATTACAAGAATAATTAGGTCATAACCCTTTTTAAATTCATATCTACAATCCAAATCTTTTATGTTTTCATCTTACTTGGTTTATCAATATATATATATATATATAAACATCTATATGCATGTGTGACTTCAAAGCATGTAAAGCTAAAGAATAAGAGGTAATTCCTCTCAACATAGTTCAAGACAACCCAAGACACAAGAATCATCCTTCAATTCAACCACATCCTTCAACTAAACCAACTATCATAAGCAAGACTCTTATTGCAAACCCTAGCTTACATGAATGTAAAGATTTACTTCTCAAATCAATTAGAGAGAGAGAGAGAGAGAGAGGTTAGAATATTCTAGTTAAATTATACATACCTTGAACTCTAATCTTTAAAACTCTCCTCAATTTCTTCAATCTTCACTCTTGTTGAAGCCTCCTCTCTTTTCTCTTCTTCTCTAGCACTTTCTTTCTCTTTCTCAGGAGATATTTTTGCCACCAAGTCATCTAAGATTCTTATAAGACCCTATATCTATTAAGGTATAAGTCTTAAGAGTGTTGAGCCTAAATTTTTCCAATTAATTCGTTACGAATCAAATTTTTACAAAACTTGATATTATGTCTTAAAAATCATGTTGAAAAGTCAATTTTGGGTTATCGTGCTTCTAAGGCTTCCAATTTCTTGTCTAAATGTCTCAATTTCAACAAATTTTTCCCGCAACCAACAGATATAATCTCATAATCAGACACTTCACATAATTAAACACAATTTCACATAGAATTTCACATCAAGCATATAATTAGATACATAATTAAAATTTTAAAGCATAGAAGTAGGTTGTGTTATTACAGGTAGAACACACCAATGTAAGAAAGAACTAAGTTAATGATTTCGGGTGTATAATTCTGTACATATCTGTTCTGTATCTGTGGGTCACGCATCGCAAGTTATCTGATTTGTCCACTTTGTCTGTTTGCTTTGGAGCCAGCTGTGTAATAACTCTGTAAAGCTATGTTTGATTATAAGTATTTTCTGACTAAAATGATATGATCTGTTTTCTGAAACCCTATTTTATGAATCATGAATGAATTTCCATTTTTTTGAAATGTATTTGTGGCATCCTTATATTCACGTGGCCCTCGCTCGGGGGTAACAATACCGTGGCTTATATTCACGTGGCCCTTGCTTGGGGGTAACAATACCGTGGCTTATATTCATGTGGCCCTTGCTCGGAGGTAACAATATCGAGGCCTATGTTCACGTGGCCCTTGCCCAGGGGTAACAATACTGAGGCTTATATTTACATGGCCCTTTTCTAGGTGGGTATATTCACATGGCCCTTACCTAGGGGTAACAATACCATGGCTACTTGCGCGCAAGATATGGACCTTTATGGCCATCAGTACCGACTATACATGTAGGTCTCAGGACTAGGTTTATATGATAGCTAATAAATGTACCACCTATAACTATTTACAATTTCTAGATAAGTATGTGAATCTAGATCTGTTTCTAATTTGAAATCTGAATATGTATAAGAATCTATTTCTAATATAAACTCTGATTTTTAAATCTAAGATGGACATCATTCATTAAAGTCTTTACTTTGTTATTATTCACTAGGCTTCCGCTCACTCTATTATTTATATATGTAGGTGATCAGGCGCATGGCCAGGCTTAATGATGACCGCCTGGAGAGTTTTTGTTAGCTTGCCTTTGTGCCTTCTGAGGAGGTTCCATACATCTTATGGTCATGTTTTGTGAATGTAAAGGCTTTGTTTTCTTTTTGGGTTATGAACAAATTTTCTATTATCTGTATATTAGGCTAAGTCCCTTTTTGGCTATATCTGTAATGAATGTAACGAGAGACTACTGCAATATGACATCACGTATATGTGCATAAAGGTTTAAAATTTATGTCCCATATACGTCTCCATAGCTCAATGGACTATGTATGTTTCTATATTTGCTTCTGTAGTCCCTAATTATAAGTTATTTTGTTCAGAGGCCTTTGGTAATCCAAGGATTACTGGCCGGTTATGATGCTAAACCTATAGGGGCGGGTTGAGCTATAGGGTGTCCTAGTAAGCATAGGGGCATCTCATCTGCATGTGTGAGTGTGTATACTAATTTCTGTATATGAGAAAGTTGAAATTGACCATGAGTACTTGAAATAGAATTGAATGGACCGTGATTGAATGATCTCTAAACATTGTGAAACGAACTATTTGCCTATGTTCATAAGTGTTCTGTTTACCTATAGCAATGGAAAATACAAGAAGTGACAGCACAGTTGAATCGTCAGAGGCTTGTATGAGCCAAATGGAGCAAATGCTCGCAGCCCTAACTAAAGCAATGACACAGCAACAAAGGCAACAACCCTTACCTCCTCTGCTTCCTTCGGTCCATGTTGAGCTAGATAACAATGATCTTATAAATTTGACCTAGAAATTTATGAAGATGAAACCGTTGACTTTCTTGGGTGGTATTGAACCTTTAAAAATGGAAATATGGTTGCTCGAAATGAAAAAATTATTTGAAGTGTTTCGTTGCTCCATGACGCAGAAAGTACTCTTGGCCACCTACACCTTAAAGGATGAAGCCTGGTGATGGTGGTTGTTAGTTCGAAATAACAATGGGGATATGACATAAGCTTAATTCAATGAGATATTCGACAAGTACTTTTCCCAATGTTTCAGAGATCGGAAAGTGTTAGAGTTTCAAGAACTCAAGTAGGGCAAGATGTCTGTAGCCAAGTATAAAGCCAAATTCACTGAATTGGTCTGGTTTGCCCCACACATGGTAGATATTGATTACAAAAAGGCACAAAAATTTGAAGGTGGCTCAGATTTGGAAGTGTTTGATCGAGTAGTCGTCTTGAAGTTGCCTACCTATGTGGAAGTTTTGGATAGAGCAATAATGGCGAAAGCCACCCTAGCAGCAATAAAACAAGCCAAGGCACCAAGCATAAAATGGAGAAGTAAAAGATCCAAATTCAATTTCAAGAAAGGTTGGTCATTTCCAAAAAGATAGAATACAGGATCCTCTAGTAGCTCTAGTCAGAATAGTGGCTCGATTTTGAACTGTCCCAACTACGGAAGGCAGCATAAAGGTGCGTGTTACCGTGCATCAGGTACATGTTTTCGGTGTGGCAAGACTAGTCACATGGTTAGGGACTGGTCACATGGTTAGGGATTGTCCGTTGAGATCCGATGATGTTAACCGTCCTGCGGCAAGTTCAGCCGGGTCTGCTTCTGTAGCAAGGTCAAATGCAAGAACTAATGCCAGGGGTAGCACTGGAAATGAAATGCTAAGGCAAGGGAGAGTGTTTGCATTGGTACTTGGGGATGTACAGAATACTGAGTCAGTGGTGCTAGGTATAATCTCTATCTGTGCTCAGAATGCCTATGGGCTAATTGATTCTGGTTCCATGCATTTATTTGCATTGCATGCTTTTCTCGAAAATTAACTAGACCATTAGAATCCATGAATTATTCATTATCTATATCTATGCCATCTTGGGGCTTTATGGTATGTGCGTATGTGTATCCGGCATGTAATATTGTGATTGGTGATGTGACGTTGTATGTTGATTTATTGCCTTTGGAAACTGATCATTTTGACTGCATATTGGGTATGGATTGGTTAATGAAGTACTGTGCAACTTTGACTGTGTGAATAATTCTGTTATATTTCATCCACCAGGGTTACCTGAGTTTGTGTTCACTGGGAGTGGGGTGATCCCTCCCTTATGCTTGATTTTTGCCATGAAAGCTGTTAAATTGCTTAGGAAAGGATGTAGAGGGTATATGTGTTGTGTTTTGACTGTGACTTCTGAAAATCCCACTATAGAGAACATCCATATAGTAAATGAATTTCCTGATGTATTTCCAACTAAATTTCCCGGAGATTTAATTGATAGGGAAATTGAGTTTACTATCGATGTTGTACCCTGAACATAACCGATTTCCAAAACCTCATATAGAATGTCAACTTCTGAACTGAAAGGGTTGAAAGTTCAACTCAAAGAACTCTTAGACAAGAAATTTATCTGTCCGAGCATGTCACCTTGGGGTGCTCCAGTGTTGTTTGTCAAAAAGAAAGACGGGTCCTTGAGGCTGTGTATTGACTACCGTGAGTTGAACAATGTAATTGTGAAGAACAAATATCCATTGCCCCGAATAGATGATCTAATTGACCAACTTTAGGGAGCGCAAGTGTTCTCCAAGATAGATCTTAGTTCCAGGTATCACCAGTTAAAAGTTAAAGCATGAGATGTAGAGAAAACTGCATTCAGAACTAGATATGGACACTATGAATTTTGGGTAATGTCGTTTGGGGTGACTAATGCACCTGTTGCCTTTATGGACCTTATGAATAGGGTGTTTAAATCATATCTGGATGAATTTGTTGTTGCATTTATTGACGATATTTTGATTTACTCTAAAAGCAGGGAAGATCATGAGAATCACTTGAGAACCATGTTACAGACTCTAAGAGAAAGAGGCTATATGCAAAAATTTTCAAATGTAAATTTTGGCTTGCCAGTGTGGCATTTCTGGGACATGTAATCAACAAGGATAGTATCTCTGTTGACCCATAGAAAATCAAAGCCATTGTAGATTGGCCAAGACCAACCAACGTGTCAGAAGTTAGAAGTTTTCTAGGCTTCCAGGTTATTATAGCAGATTTGTGAAAGATTTTTCAAAACTTGCTATGCCATTGACGCAGTTGACACAGAAAAATGCACCATTTGATTGGAATGATCAACGGGAGTTAGCCTTTCAAGAATTGAAAACTAGACTGGTAACTACACCAATTCTAACCTTACCTAACAGAACTGATGGGATTCAGTTTTATAGTGATGTTTCTTACAAAGGTTTGGGGTGTGTACTGATGCAGAATGGGAAGGTAACTACTTATGCCTCTCGATAACTCCGCCCTCATGAAAAGAGTTACCCGACTCATGATCTTGAATTGGCAGCCATGGTATTTGCTTTGAAAATCTGGTGCCATTATCTTTATGGAGTAACGTATGAAGTATATACAGATCATAAAAGCTTAAAATACTTCTTCGCCTAAAAGGAGCTGAACATGAGACAGAGAAGATGGCTAAAATTAATCAAAGACTATGACTTGCAAATTCTGTATCATCCAGGGAAGGCAAATACCATTGCAAGAAGCTCTGAGTTAAAAATCTATTGGGAATCTATCATGTTTGCTCACTGGTTAGAGAGAATTGTTGTGTGAATTGGAATGAAATGAAATTGAAGTGGTTTTGCATGAACATGGTGGAATTCTAGCTGCTATTTCTGCCCAACCCGCAATTAATGAAGAGATAAGAGACAGGTAACTGCAAGATACATTTTTGAAAAAGATTGTGGATGAAATTGACTCAAAACCGAGATCAGGATTTGTGCTTGACAATAATGTGTTGAAATTTCAAAATTGCCTTTGTGTACCAAATTGTTGTGATTTGAGAAAACTTGTTTTGACTTAAGCCCATAATTCCAAATTTGCTATGCATCCGGGGAATACAAAGATGTATCATGATTTGAGACAGAACTTTTGGTGGCCCGAAATGAAGAAAAGCATTACTGACTTCGTGGCTAGATGTTTGCACTGCTAGCAAGTTAAAGTCGAACATCAACGACCCGCTAGATTACTTCAACCGCTTCCAATACCAGAATGGAAATGGAGCATATTACCATGGATTTTATTATTGGACTGCCTCGCTCCTCCCAAGGTATGGATTCTATTTGGGTTATTGTTGATTGTTTAACTAAGTTTGCCCATTTTCTGCCTGTTAAATCTATTTACAATGCAGACAAATTGGCCAACGTTTATATGAATGAGATTATGAGGTTACATGGTGTGCTAGTATCCATTGTATCTAACAGAAATTCAAAGTTTACATCAAGGTTTTGGAAAAGTTTGCAACAGGCTTTGGGGACTGAACTGAAGCTAAGCAGTGCTTATTATCCATAGACAGATGGCCAAACAAAACGAACCAATCAAACTTTTGAAGATATGCTACGTATGTGTGTGTTGGACTTCCAAGGGAATTTGGAGACTTACCTTCCTTTGGCCGAGTTCGTATACAACAATAGTTACCATTCGAGTATCGGCATGGCTCCTTATGAAGCTTTGTATGGTAGGAAGTGCCATTCTCTGATTTGTTGGGCCGAGGTAGGTGACAGACCATTGTTGGGACCCAAACTTGTGCAAGAAACGACTGAAAATGTAAAATTGATTCAATAGGGATTAAAAACTGCACAAAGCCGCCAAAAAAGTTATGCAGATGTCCAAAGACGAGACAGAGAATACGAAGTCAGAGATCACGTGTTTATCAAAGTGACTCATTTGAAAGGGCAAACGTGGTTTGGAGTGAAGCAAATTAGTGCAGAGATATGTTAGGCCATATGAGATTCTTGAGAAGATTAACCCAGTGAAGTATAGGGTTGCCTTACTGTCGGTCATGGAAAATATGCACAATGTTTTTCATATTTCTATGCTTTGGGATTATTTGAGAGACCAATTACATGTAATTGAGCTGATCCATGTGCTTCTGAAAGATGATTTTATGTACGAAGATAGGCCAATTCAGATTGTGAACCGCCAGATCAAAAGATTGAGGAACAAAGAAATACCATTGGTAAAAGTTGATTGGCAAAACCACAGAAGAACTTATGCTACATAGGAAACAGAAGAAGATATGATAAAGAGATATCCATATTTGTTTCTGTTGGACCCAACATTCTTCCAAAATAAAGGTAATTTGAGTTTGGAGGACCAAACTCTTTAAGAGGGGAAGACTGTAACAACCTCGACCTGTGATTAGCTATTTAACCATGATTAATTATTCCTAATACGTAATTAAGGTGAGATTTTGAGGAAATTTCATGTGTGTCACATTATTTGTGCTTATATCTGTCTAATGTAGAAATATCTGTTTGAATTGCTGTTTTGTCTTGTGAATTGAAAGCCTTATCGGCATCTGATCACGAAATTGACTTGGTTTTTGTGTTAGTTGGAATTTTTAGAATTTAATGGTAGGTTTAATTAAAATTCAAATCAAAATGAATTAATTAGAACAATTAATGTCTATTTGGTTAGTGGTAAGCTCAATTATTTAAATCTTCTTAATTAAGCCTATATAAGGCATGTGAGAGCACTAGGACACATTTTTACACCTTCATTTCTACAATCTTGAGCTCAAGAACGTGTGAGTGAGGGAGACCTAGAGTTTGAGACCAAAATCAAGAGGAAGACCAAGAATTGGCTTGAGATTAAGCTAGAAACTTGGAGGAATTTGGAAGGAACTTTGAATATTGCACATCTACACTTGAAAATTCAAGCTTGAGGTAGGAAATTCAACCCTTGGATTGTATAATTTCGATGCTTACACCATCGATTCAAGAGAATTGAGTGGATTACGTGAAAATTGAACTAGAAGTGCAGAAATTGAGCCATACCATGCATATATGTACTTCTATCACATTTTTGAGTTTGAATTTCAAACTAATTTCACATGCATGTGTCTATCATGACTTGGCTTTGAGAATTCATCACATTTCTTATTATTTGACCTTAATTGATCATATTTTGGAAAGTTTAAGTTCATAGCAATTCATGCATGTCATGTTCATGGCATATTTATAAGTTTCAAGTTAACTTTTGAGCAATTCACATGCTTTTGGACCTAGGTTTCAAAGAATGATCTTTACTTCACTATGTTTTCCAAGTTTATATAAGTTTCCTCAAGTTTTTGGCCCAAAATACCATGATTTGTAGCTTTGAAATTAAGATTTGCACTTGGGAAAGCAATTTGGAAATTCCAGATTCTGCCTCTCCACTCGAGCGACCACTCTGTGATCTTGCACTTTCGCTCAAGCGACCAGAAGTTCGCTTGAGCGTGAAATGCATGCTTCTAGAAGTTCCATGTTTTGCAAACCGCTCGAGCAACAAGAGTAGCGCTCAAGCGAGAACTAGAGTCTCCCGCTCGAGCGACCGTCGAGCGTCCGTCAGGCGTGAAATTCACACAACTAGTACTTTTGCAAAAGTTTATAGACCGCTTAAGCGGCAGAAGTTGCGCTTGAGTGACCACTCATATTTTGTATGCCCGCTTGAGCGAAGGAAGTTGCGTTCGAGCGGAACCCCTGTTTTCAGCAATTTTCGTTAAGAGTTTTGAAGTACATTTTAGCATCCTCATTGCATCCTAGGCATTCCTAAGCCCTAATTAAGATGGAATAATCAGGAAAAAGAGGTAGAACACACCAATGTAAGAAAGAACTAAGTTAATGATTCCGGGTGTGTAATTTTGTACGTATCCATTCTGTATTTGTGTAGGCCATGCGCCGCGAGTTATCTGATCTGTCAACTATATCTATTTGCTTTGGAGCCATCTGTGAGTAATAACTCTGTAAAGCTATTTTGATTATAAGTATTTTCTTATTCAAATGATATGATCCGTTTTCTGAAACCCTATTTTATGAATCATGAATGAATGTCCATTTTTCTGAAATGTATTTGTGGGATCCTTATATTCATGTGGCCCTCACCCAAGGGTAACAATATCGTGGCTTATATTCACGTGGCCTTCGCCGGGGGTGACAATATCGTGGCTTATATTCACATGGCCCTCGCTTGGGGGTAAAATATCGAGGCCTATGTTCACGTGGCCCTTGCCCAGGGGTAACAATACCGAGGCCTATATTCACGTGGCCCTTGCCTGAGGTTAATGATACCATGGCTACTTGCATGCAAGATATGGACCTTTATGGTCGTCGGTACGGACTATACATGTGGGTCTCAATACCAGGTTGATATGATAGCTAATGGATGCACCACCTATAACTATTTACGATTTCTGGATAAGTATGTGAATCTGGATCTGTTTCTGATTTGAAATCTGAATTTGCATAAGAATCTGTTTCTGATACAAACTCTGATTTCTAACTCTGAGATGGACATCATTCATTAAACTCTTTACTTTGTTATTATTCACTGGGCTTCCGCTCACTCTATTATTTATGTATGTAAGTGATCAGGTGTGTGGCCAGGCTCAGTGATGACCGCCTGGAGAGTTTTTGTCAGGCAGCCTTTGTGCCTCATGAGGAGGTTCCATACGTCTTATGGTCATGTTTTGTGAATGTAAAGGCTTTGTTTTCTTTTGGGTTATGAACAAGTTTTATGTTATCTATATATTGGGCTAAGTCCCATTTTGGCTATATTTGTAATGAATGTGACGAGAGACTACTGCAATATGACGTCATGTATATGTGTATAAATGTTTAAAATTTTTGTCTTATATACGTCTCCACAACCCAATGGACTATGTATGTTTCTATATTTGCTTCTGCAACCCCTAATTATAAGTTATTCTGTTTAGAGGCCTTTGGTAATCCAAGGATTATTGGCTGGTTACGACGCTAAACCTATAGGGGTGGGTTTGGGTCATGACAGTGTGCTTATCGTCGGACAAATGTAAGAAAATGTTTTTGGCTGTCCACTAGTCATGCAGTCTAATAATTAGTAAAAGTGGAAAAATAGATGATTTTGGGTATCCACTTCCTGTCGTATAATAGTTGGTAAATGTGAAAAAACATTATTTTTGAGTGTCCACATCCCTGCCGTTTGAGGAGTCGGCAAATGTGAAAGAGAAAAAAATTTTTGGGTGCCCATCGCCCCATCGTTTCTAGAGTCGACAAATGTGGAACTATTTTCGGTATACAAAACCTATATCTATGTATGTATATTGAATTGTAGCTATCTCTTGGGATGTCATAGTATATTTACCATCCCTGCGTTTAGAAGAATGATTATCTAATGTCCTGCATGGTTATTTAAACTTATAAAAAAGATTTACTTTAACATGATTTCTATACTTACATAGCATGATCATGTGTATTTCAATTAATCATATAATTTATTAAATATATTTCCTACTGAGCATTCGCTCACCCCAAAAACTAATCATTTTCAGGAAATGAAGTTGACAAGCCACCTAAATGATTTACTATGGAAAGCAATTTGGATGAAGCATGAATGATCACTTGTTTGATGTTTTGTGTTGAAGCCTTGGGGTTATTTTGTATAATAGGGAAGGATTTTATTTTTAAATCATGGACACTTTCGATAGAGTGTTGTCCCTTTATTATTTCTCTATTTTGCGTAACTTCTTAACTTTTGAATTGTTTTATTTTAACCATGGATATAAGCTGATTGTATTGAAATTCTTGGGAATAGTTCAATGGGGAAGAAGTGTTATGGAATTGTGTTATTATTTCTTTTTCTACTGTTTGTATCTATGTGGGATCAGATAGAGGAACAAGATTTGGGAGGTGCTTTCTCAGGGCATTACAAATTAGTGGTAACATAAATAAAAGATAATAATAATCAAATCATACAAACATTAATTGAAACTATTAAAAAAAAAAAAAGAAGAAGAAGATAATAATATTCAAACTATAGAATATTAATTGAAATAATTCAAATAAAAACAATAATATTCAACCATGGAAATAGTAAGTCAAACCATACAATAAAAATAACAATTAAATCATATAAATATTATCTTTTATTTTTATTAACTCAAATCAGACAATAAAAATTAATACACATAGTAACTCAAACCATACAAACAAAAAGGTCACTAAAAAAAATAGTAATATATATTTTAGTATTAAAAATAGTTTCAAAAAAGTAGGGTAAATGAAATTCAATTCACCGTATTTGGTTGAATTTGATCTTCTGTTTTTTTTTTTATAAAAAAAAAGAAAATTAGTCTGGTAAAATAAAATATCAATTTCATATAGTTCTAAATTTTTTTGAGTGCAAGTTAGATCTATGAGGGGGGTAAAACCAAAGTGCAAGTCAAATATGTATGGAGTGTAAAGCTAACCTATCTATAAGTGCAAGTCAAATATGTGTGGAGTGCAAAGCTAACCTATGTATGGGTGCAAGTTCAATATGTGCGGGGTGCAAGTCCGATCTATGTGCAGTGTAAGTGTGACCTATGATAGGTGCAAGTTTTATTTGTGTGGGGTGCAAATCCAACTTGTGCATAGGTGTAAGTTCATTATTATTATTAGGGTCATTTATTGATAAATCCTCTTTCTAAGAGTTTTATTCCATCTAACTCATATTCTTTTTGAGTATTCCATTAAGTCATGTTTAATGTAATATGATCAAATCATCATTTTTATTTTTTTGCACATGTTTCTATTTTAAAAGTAATACATAACAACAGTCCCTCATTTTATGGAGAAAATATTTCCCTTATTCCATGGAGAAAATCCCTCCCTTATTTTATAGGGAAAATCTCTCCCGTATTCCATGGAGAAAATCTCAAATTATGAACTTTGAACCTTTTTATAATTTGAAAATTTTAAAAATAAAGCAACAAAAAATCTAAATGAAAATCAAAATACAATGTGAATTAATGTTCACAGTAAATAATAAACATACAACTAACTTTTGAAGAAAACAAAACACATACTAAAGTACAATATGAATGTTCACAATAAACAGCAGATATACAACTAACTTTCTAAAAAATAAAATTCATACCAAAATATAATATGAATGTTCACAATTTATAATTAATATAAACATTTACATTGCAATGTGAAAACATAAAACAAAATTGAAAAAAGTGAAAATCAATTATTTCAATTGTTCAATGGTAACAAAAATGATTGTTCAACTAACAAGTATAGTAACAAAAACAACAAACACACGATTACTTTCGAAAAAAAAAATGTATACAAAAATATAATGTGAATGTTCATAATTTACAATTAATATAAAACTAGTTTTTTTTAAAAAAAATAAAAATAAATAAACTCATACCAATGTAAATGTTTATACTGCAATGAGAAAATATAAAATAAAATTGAAAAAGTTGAAAATCGACTATTTTGATTGTTCAATGGTAACAAAAATGATTATTCAACTAACAAACATAGTTTAAAAAAAAAATACAATGTGAATATTCACAATTTACAATTAGCATACAACTAACCTTAGAAAAACTAAATTCATACCAATGTGAACATTCATGCTGCAACATGCAACAAAACTAAAGGAAAAAAAAAAGACACCTATTTTAATTGTTTAATGTTAACAAAAAATGATTGTTTAAACAACAAGTATAGTAACAAATAACTAATAATATGTGAACATTCACATCATGCAAAACATATAATTACGTCCATATCTATATTTCAACAATTATTTCTCATACTTTCAAACAATGTGAAATGTGAACATTCACACAGATTGACAAAAAAATAGAAACAATGGAAGCAATAGAATTAGAAATCCAAAAAAAAAAAAACTCAATCACTCTAAAAATAAAAAAATATCATCCACATCCTCATCTTTAACTTCATCTTCATCATCATCTTTATCATTATCATTATCATTAACAATCTATGCAATTCTGCATTTCCACTAATCCAAATCAAACCAAACCCACCTTTGAGAATATGTTTATAACAAAATTGATTAGATATAAACAGATTTTCAACTTACAACAATGGAGAAATATAGAATTTCGAATATGGAGCAACAATGGATAAACATAGAATATTGCATACAAAGTGATAATGGAAGAACACAAAGTTTCATCACAACAATGGAAGAATATAATATTATTTCACCACCATGTGTAAAGTAGAGTTTCCAAACCCTATTAAATAGAGAGTATCGAAACTTTAGCACAATGAAACAATACCATAAATGTGAATGAAACTAATTAAAAAGAAAAACTTGAATAATGGTAGCTACCAAAATAGAGGTAGCAACAAAAAGGAATTGTGTATATCATTTTTCTATGTAATACATATCAACAATAGACATAAGGGTATAATAATCCAACAAATAATATAAATCAGGAAAAAAAAAAAGGACCTCATAAAATAAAAATATAAATACATGGGACTAATTAGGTTATAAATTTCCTTGGTGGGCTTAATGGGTTGGAACACCTTTAAATATGATTTATCAATAAAAAAAAACCCTTATTAAAATGATGAGTTTTTTTTTTTTTTTTTTATAATTTTTTTTATTCACCAAACTAGTTTTTAATTAAAAAAAATTGAAAACTAATCCAAATTGTGCCTAAAAAATTAAAATTTTTATATAAATATAAAATAAAAATAATTAAGTGAGATACTATAAATTATAAAAAAAAAGGAAAAAATATTGAAATAAAAAAAAATAAAAATAATCACTACAAATTAGACTTGCACCCTGCACAGCTCGGACTTGCACCATACATAGATCGAACTTGCTCCCCGTACAATCAGACTTGCACCCCACATATTTGGTTAAATTCTGTGTGGAGTGGAAGTTCGAGCTGTATGGGCTGCAAGTATGACTTGTGCGGTGTGCGATTTGTAGTGATTATTATTATTATTATTATTATTATTATTATTATTATTATTATTATTATTATTATTATTATTATTTTAATTTTAGTGATTTTTTTATTCTTTCTTTATAATTTCTAGTATCTCACTTAATTATTTTTATTTTGTATTTATATAAATTACTTTAATTTTTGTAGGCACAATTTGGATTTAGTTTTCAATTATTTTTGTAAAAACAAAATTAAAAACTAGTTTCGTGAATAAACTGAAAAAAATTCATCATTTAATAATGAAATTGCACCCATGCACAAGTTGGATTTGCACCCTACACAAATTGGACTTACATCGCACATAGATCAGACTTTTACTCTGCGCATGTTGGATTTGCACCCATACATAGGATGGACTTGCACCCCACACAAATTTGACTTGCACCTTAGACTTACACCTCACATAGATTTAACTTGCACCTCTACACAGCTTGAACTTACACCCCAAAAAAGTTAGAATCATATGAAATTAATGTTTTGTTTTACCAAACTTTTTTTTTTTATAGAAAAGTAGAAGACAAAATTCAACCAAATACGGTGAATTGAATTTCTCTTATCATACTTTTTTAAAACTACTTTTAATGCTAATATATATACATATGACTATTTTTTTAGTGATCTTTTTTTATTTGTATGGTTTGAGTTAATATTTATATTAATTTTTTTGTCTAATTTGAATTAATTAAAAAAATAGTATTTGTATGATTTAATTATTATTTTTATTGTATGGTTTGACTTACTATTTGTATGGTTGAATATTATTATTTTTCTTTGTATGATTTCAATTAATATTATACAGTTTGAATAATATTAGTTTTTATTTTTACAATTTTAATTAATATTTGTACGATTGTGTTATTATTATCTTTTATTTTTGATATTACTAATTGGTAATTTTTCCTTTTACTTAAGTAATTTTAAATAATTTTTTTTTTTTGTTCATGTTAAATTCAATCATACATTTTATTTTAATTGTGTATTTTTTTTATAACAATATAATTTTTCATATCTATTTTAAGTTATTATTTTTAAAATTTAAAATTTATACATTTAATATTAGTCTTATTCTAAAGATATCTTCAATATCTTTTCAATGGTAATTAGTGGTTGGATACGTGCGTTGATCATGGTACGTAAATTTTCATTAATTGTTAATACTATAATGATGCGTGTTTTTTAAATTGGTATGTGAAATGTATACAAAGTATGAAAATTTATGTGTAAATTGATCTATATCTGAATACAACTAAGTAATTTAAATAATAAATGAGAAATTTTATAAACATAAGCATTAATTTATAGCTTGTTGAGATCACAATTTTATCTTAAATAATAAATAATAAGCAGGTCTTTTAAATATATAGTATTACATAAAAAAATTTCTATCAACTTTTCACTTCAATTTTTCATAATCCATACCTGTAATAAATTGAAGGTATTAAATTAATTGCACAATTACACAATTTTGTTTAATAGTTCATCTCATAATACAAATTCATTGAACCCACTATTGCATATTATTTGCGTAGTATTGGTATAAGAATGCATCAATATCAATATTTAATATATTTTTATACATCAAGAGTTGTTGAGTCTCATTTCGTGTGCTACGAATATCTTGCATGATGAAAAATATAACATTAGTCATTACTACATATTTATTTATGTAGAAAATGTAGAATAGTTGTTGTTTTTTTTTTTTTTTTTTTAAGAGAATAGAATGATATAATAGCTTAATATTTCAATCGATATAGGGATTTCATAATTATTTTCACAATATATATAGATCTACGCTTGTAAGTGTTTGTAGGGTCACTTTTATGAAAGTGTCAAGTTACATAATTTATTATGGCTTCTGTAAGTAATTAGCATATAACAAAAATTAATCAAAACTTTTTATTTGATGTACTTATTTTCTGTATCATTAAGTTGTTGTAATAATGTTTGTGCATCATTTGATTTTTTTCCTTTGACTAAAATGTGTGCATGGGGTATATTGTTTTTCTTGAATTTCACAACAAATAGGATAATTCCTGCTTTAGCTCTTCTAGCTTTGCTTGCAGAGCATATTGCAATAGATCTTCTGTAATTTTTGTTTCATCATCTTCTTATTTTTCTTCATGCTCACCATTATAACTCATTGTAATAAAAATATTTTGATGACTAAAAGTTTGAAATGATATCATATTTTTATGAATTTCAAAATTCATTTTCCTTTACTAATGTGATTTTTTCTGTGAGGGGGAAAAAAGTACAATTATTGTTGTGATGGAAGTGACTTGCAAAGTCTTAATTTGCTATTAAAAGTGTTTGTTATGAACACTTGTTTGTATGACATGTATGTATATATGTATTGAAAATAAGTTGATAAGAGAACAATACACAATTTCACAATTTTTTCTAACAAATATAACTATATTACTAAAGCGATACATGTTAGAAAATTAAAGTACCCAATGGTAATATAGCATTATAGATTGACAATATATGAATATTGTAATGCCCCAAAATAATAATGTCAACCCATCTTATGATAATCAAAAGAAACGTAACATGCGAAATAATAACATTTCATTTAGATTCTTTTATCGTACAAAAGATGACATATGCGAGTATACATTCACAAATCATAGATCCTGAATCTATAGCATATGCAACATACAAGTGAACTGAAATAAAAGGTTATATAGATAAGTTAATCCTCTAATGGCTACATCTTTCTAAGACAATGCTTGGATACAACAAAACTGAGTTCAACTCAATACAGTTAAAGCACAAGGCTTGTACAAAAATAATTACATCAAAAGAAACAAAAGAAGCACTTGACTCCAAGTTCTCCCAAGCAATGTCCTTGATAGAGGCATATCATCAGCACTAGAAAGTTGTTTTCCATGTAGGGTGATCTAAAGCCTAATAGAGATGTTCAAATACAACGTATGAAGCTTAAAAAAATTATATGGTAAATGCAATGTAATGCCATGCCATTTTTCCAAAACATCACATTTCCTCTTTCAAAACAATGCAATATTTTAATAAGATGTGATTCAATTCAATAAAAATATTTTTCCAATTAAAAAATAGGGCAGTGGATACAAAACACTGCGAATCTCTAGGTACATGTCTGCCAGTAGGCTATACAAGCACTATCAAAACAATTTTACCA
Organism: Camellia lanceoleosa; assembly: GCA_025200525.1. Classification (NCBI taxonomy): domain Eukaryota; kingdom Viridiplantae; phylum Streptophyta; class Magnoliopsida; order Ericales; family Theaceae; genus Camellia; species Camellia lanceoleosa. The sequence goes on along the minus strand of CM045767.1, from coordinate 70,186,533 downwards.
ATACTAATAGGAAGGATCGGCACCTAACCGCGCAGACTTCTGGACTTTCACCAAGGATTCATAGGCCAACATAATAATCATAACCACACCTCCTAACCAAATTCACCAAGGTTGTAACGCCCCAATTTTTCATACCGAAATGATAATACCATAATCATGGTTCTTTAAAGTAAAACTGAAAGTAAATCTTCACGCTTGCAATACATGATACAAATAATCCTCATGCGATAATAAATTCACCTCAAATCAAGATGACATAAACAAATAAATACCCTCATGGGTTTACAAGTTTCCAAGGCTTAGGCCTAGTTACACAAATCAGTTATTCAAACCATACAAATATAGCCATTGGCTTACAAAACAAAGTCACGCAAAGTAAGAGTATTGTACTCCCAATAGACACATTTCCACACCCTCGGTTGGGCGGAATCACCACGTCTTTTCTTGCACAATAATTTCGTAGGGTGAGCATAAAGCATAGTAAGAAATTCTTAACAAAGTATATACGTTTTATACAAGTCTCAAAAGATGTATGCATATGCCATGCTATGTCTTTTTGCAAATAAATTACATCTTCCTCTTTTTAAAATCATCATGCTCAATGATGCGATGCAATTCCATTGTTCAAAACTTAACAATTTCAGTCAAGGGGCGGTAAATACAACTCTGGTAATCCTTAGGTCGGTGTCTGCAAGTAGACTATACAAGTACTACCAAATTGTCATTTTTACTGGTATTAACCGGAAGGCTCGACACCTATTCGCGCGACGTTCTGGTCTTTCACTAAGGACACTCAGGCCAACTTAATCAATTTCGTCTACACCACCTATCGAGACTCACCACCGTATTTATTCCATAACCATTTCATGAAAACCCGTTTCCAAACATTCTTTTCTCAATGCAAGGTTTTCAAATCAACATTCAAAGCTCAATGTAATGAAATGAATTGATATGCCAATGCAACAATAATCAATACAATACAACAATTCTTCCATTTCCAATTCTTCCACAAAATTCTACCATTGTGATCAAAATTCACATTTCTCTTTTCCATGCAATTTCACAAGATGAATAAATATACATTTATTTCAATTCATCCGAGGAATAACACATCTTCTATAGTTCGAGCATTTTCAACAAATTTGCCATTTCAAGACTAAATCAACATTTTAAATAACAATCTTCAAAATGAACAACAATTCTCATATTTCTCAAAATTTATCATTTATACAATATAAACAAGAAATTTTCCAAACATCCCTTATTTTGGGCATTCAAAATCAATATAACAATATCAACTATGGATTTTCAACTTCTTTTAAAAAAATTCCCAATTTCTAGGTTTTCTCACCAAAACCATCCATCTTCAAATATTTGAGAAAAATCTCACCAAAATCCTCTTTCTTCAATCAACATAGTTCAAAACCTCCAATTTCTATTTTTAAGGAAACAAGAAAGTAAACCCACTTTCAAAAATTACTCATCTTCTTGAATCAACTACCCATTTTCAAAGCAATTCAAAGGATGATTTCAAAATCATCTAGATCTTGTAAAAACATATATATATATATATATATAACTCAAAGAAAATCCCTACCTCAAGTTTGAAGAAGAAATGAGTTGGAAACCCCAAAATCAACGACGATGAAACTCAATCTCCACTGCAGACAACGTAGCTCTCGTCTAGACAACCAACTTTTATGAAGAACTTAGATCTAAATCCCAAGGGATTTGATGAAATCAAAGATCTTAGGATGTTTGGTGGAGGTTTTTAGAGAGAAGGAAGAGCAAACAACAATTTTAGAAAGAGAGAGATATATAGAAAATGAGATACACTTCAGCCCAAAGAGAAGAAAAGGAGAAAATTTCGAATCCACCTACCTCCGCACGTATGGAGCCCCTTCCTACACGTGTAGAACGTGTCTCCCGCACATGCAGCCTTCATTTCCGTACGTGCGGCCCCTTCCTCGCACCTCATTTCCACACGTGCAATTTTAGTAGTGTGCTGCCCCAGCTCTCCCCTAAAATCTGCACGTGTGGCCTCACACCCCACACGTGCAGCCCTGACTCTCAGCCCGGAATTTCCTCTGTTCAACTCCCGATGCACCGGACTAACCTCGGACAAGCAATATCGAATGCATTTTGCATTTTTGTTTTGAGGGGCGCTGCCCTCAAGACCCCCGCGAGCTGACCGAGTAGCTCGACCCTCGCTAGGGCGCTGCCCTTGGACCCGTGAAGAGGCACTGCCCCCTGGACCCCTGCAAGGGGGCGCTGCCTCCTCAACCCCCGACCAGCCTAGTCGAAGTGGCAAAACATAAAATATAGCGATCTTGGTATCTCCTTTGCTATTCAGTTGTACTCCGGGCTTGGTTCCGTGGAGTTGGTAGTTGTGTCTACCTTGTTGTTGTCCTTAAATTCCATTTGTTTGAGTCTTGGGTTGTGTTGGGCAGGTTTGAAACAGGTTGGTTGAGTTTAGGAACCAAGACTAGATGCCCAGATTTTGGCTTGTCCGCTCGAGCGGGGGTTTTGACGCTCAAGTGCGAAAATCAACCATTCAGTATCTCCTCTGTAGTGTTGTATGCTCGAGCGGCGGTTTGGACGCTCGAGCGGGAGTTTGTGTGTGTCGCTCGAGCGGGGAGTTGGGCCTTCGGCGGGGACTGTTCTCGCAAAAGTAATCTTTGGAAATGCGTATTCGCCGCCGAGCTACGGATTGGACGCCGGCGAAGTTCAGGAGTGACGTCGAGCGGGGGTTTCCACGCTCGAGCGGGACAACTTTTATATAAAGTCGAGATCTGGGTTTTTGAACCATTTTTTCACATCCTTTTCTCTCTCTTACTTTTCTAAAACTCCATTGTTGAGCCTCTCTCTCTAGAACCTTGCCTTCTCTCTAAGTATTGATCTAGTAGGAGTTGCTTGCTCATCTTTGGCCTTTACAAAAAAGTCGTTGATCGTCGAGGGCTATCTTTTGATCTGAAAAAGTTGTGATTTGGAGCATTTTCATTTTTGTCATCTTCTTCCTTGGGCTCCGAAATTTGAGGTAGGGATTCCTACTCACTCTTATGGTCTTTGACATAGATTTTTGGTTGTTTTGATAAAGTGTTGAAGTTGGGTGATTTTGGGACTTAGGGTTTCAAAATGTTAAAAAAGGGTTTTGTTATTTTGACTCTAAGATGTGTAATTTGGGTTTCAAAATAATGAGATTGTTGTTGGTTGTTGATATATAGACCATTGGATCAATATTGGGAAATAGGATAGAAAACCCTAGTTTGTTGTATAAATTAATTAGTATAATTAATTTGGGAAAAGTGTTGTTATATGGAATTGAGTTAGAAATAATGGAATTGACTCATTATATGTTAGAATGGTAGAGTTGGATTTATGAATCGCTCACATTGAAAACATTGATATTTTATCTGTTGGAGCTCTTATTATCTGTTTAGAAATAATTGATTGGGCTACTGGTGGAGGGTAGTTTTGATTGTTGTAAACAATGCATGATGATTAGGCAAACTAAAACTAATCAATTGGATATGTCATAGAATATGACGGTTGGCAGAATACATTAACGTTATGTATTGATTGATTGTGTATATGACTTGTATGTATATACCTTGTGTGCGTGGGAGAGTTATGGGATGTACTCCACGGTTTAGGGGAAGATAGGGGATGGACCTCTAAACCGAATGTTGTTTGGGAGGAGATAGGGGATGGACTCCACTGATACAGCTCATATGCTTGTCAGTTAAAGTGTTGATATAGCTCATATGCATATTTATAGAAGTGTTGATATAGCTAATATGCTTATCTGTTGAAAAGTGGGTACAGCTTGTATGCTTATCTGTTGAGATGTTGATACAACTATTATGTTTATCTATTGTAAAATGGGAAACGCTTAATATGAGTCACTGTCTCATATAAGTGGTTGGCCAGGTTCTGAGCCGTTGATGTAAATTGTGAAGTTGATAAGAAGTGGAAAATGAAATGAAACATGAACATAGTAGTCATGAAATGGAAATGGGTTATAAATTGATTTATGGGAATCGAACATTTATCAATTGCTAATGTCTTAGTTATTGCTCATATTGTGTTTAGCATATCTCTACTGGGCGTTGGCTCACCCTATATGGGACATTATTTTTAGGTACAGGTAGCATGCCACCACCAAGGACATAGCTTGGATGATGATGAGAGTTGAAGACTCTCTTGTTTATTTTGTTTGTATTACATGTACATCAAGCCAAGGGCTTATTTTGTTTAGAGTTAGTACTCTTCTTTTGTGTAACCAAGTGTTAACTTGGAAAGCTGTAAGCCCATAAGGCGTTTGCTTTTATTGTTAACATGTAATACTATTGTAAGAACTACTCTGATGAATAGAAATGGTTGATTTCTTTTATATCAATGCATGTCTTAAGTGATGGGTTTTATGTATTTTTTTGAGGGCGTTACATAAAAGGAGGATCGAAACCAGGATCGCTACAAAGGTATCAATTTTTTTCAAATGATACATTTTCAATGATTAAGTATGAAACCTTGCTCAGTGCAAGATGTATGAGTAATTAGTTCCAATTAACGTAATCCTCATACAATTTCTACAAGAATCAAAACTATCCTCCACCGATAGCCCAAAATAGATATTTCTAAACAACAGATAATTTTCCAACAACAATTATAATCTCATAATTCTTCAAAATGAGAGTGATACATATATTTAAGTCCACCCTCCTTATCAACATATACATTAATTTCATCCTTTCAAAAACCCAACAGCATTCCTTTTTCTTTCATAAAATCAAACACTTATGATTTTCAAATCACACTCGTTTTTCTTCCGAAAACACTTTAAAAGAAGAGATTTCCAACCTTTCAACATTACTCAACAATAAACATATCCCCACAACGCTTCTCAAGAACCCATTTGAAAACTCCTCTTTTACTTTTCAAAATCTAAACCCTAAACGAAAATCTCTATTTCCCAAATCTCAATACTGGACAAGGAACACATAACCAAGTTAAAAATCATACTAGAAGGTTGAAGAAATCCCAACTCAAGTCTAGAAGATGAAGAAAACAAGGGTTGAAGCTTGATGGGCCAAAAACAAGATCTCCTTCCATTAGAATGAAGCTTTCAACGAGCTCTACCTTTTTCTCTAAAAAGCTATCATGGAGAAAGCAACGGGTGAGGGTGTATTTGGGGTTTTAAAGCAAGAACTAGAGAGAGAGAGAGTGAAGGAATTAGGGTTTGGAAGGTTTTAGAGAGAGAAAGAGAGAGGATATGAAAAAGTGATTGAAAAAACCCTTTTCTCGAACTAATATAGGCGTAGACCGCTCGAGCGACCAAAACACCGCTCAAGCGTACAATGACCCCATCCCAGAAGTTTTGTAGACTAAAGAAGACCGCTTGTGTCATGACCCAAACCTGCCCCTATAGGTTAGGATCATAACCAGCCAGTAATCATGAGATTACCTATGGCCTCAGACTAAAATCAAATCCTATTTAATAATGGGGGGCCAGAAGCGGAAGCAAAATAATAAATTTTATCCATTGAGTTGTGCGTATGTGGCATAATAAAAACTTTTCACTTATATAAGAACTCACACCCAACAGCGCATAAAAGTTTATACATGATCAAGACTATTCAAAAACTGGCAAACCAAAAACCAAGGTTTATATACAGACCTGGTCTTACATGACCATCAAAAGTAAACAAAAGAAAATAATAATAAAAAAAAAGCTTCGTGCATAAGGAAACCTTGGTTGACTCCAAAATCTCAGTAACCTTTTATAGTCTCACTAAGACTGGGGCTGGACATCCCGCTATTCACCTACAGACATATATATAAACAGAGTGCTCGAAAGGACAGTGAATAATACCATAGTAAAGAGGTTAATAAATGAGATTCGTTAATTAAATAAATCATACTTGTATTTAATACATATGACACACAATTCTCATTCATAACGGAATGACCTCGGGTCCAATCCATTATACTCAAAATATATCGAAGGGACGAAATGACCTTGAGTCCAACATATTCATATACAAAATGACTTTCGATCCAATACATTCATATTCAAAATGACTTGCTGTCCAATGCATTCATATTCACAATGACCTTCGATCTAATACATTTATATTCAAAACGACATGCGGTCCAATGCATTCATATTCACAATGACCTTTAGTCCAATACATTTATATTCAAAACGACCTTCGGTCCAATCCATTTATAATCTAAATGACTTTGGGTCCAAAATATTCATTCATAATCTGACCTCAGGTCTAATGGATCCATACACAAATGACCATTGGTCCTTCATAACATATATACTAAATGACCTCAACATTTCCATATTTGTGCTCATGCGCATATTCAAATTCATGATCATGTTGACATTCATACTCATATTCAAAACGATGTGAAAATCATTTTTCAGAAAATATTATCCACCAAAACAAATAGAGTAGTAACTTCACTATATTCCAAATTATAAATTATCAATTACATTAAGTATTTACCAAAGCCAAACTCAATAACTCCTCACCATCAAACCCACCAAATCACAAAAAAATTCCTACAATTTTATATGTGAAGATATCAAGCACTCAGCCAATCAGTGAATTCTCACATCACATTTTCTTTAGAGCAATATTTATTGGTCAGTAAACAAAAAATTTCTGTTAGTAAAACAAAACTGAAAGGTTGAAAGCCAATAGTCATCACTTACCATTTCTATCTTTGCTGCTATCCTCCTGAGCCAATGAAACGGATTGGAGGATCTTTTGGATTTGCACAACATCAATTCAGAACATGTCGGCAATCTTGGTGAAATCCATGTGCCCATTGTGATCATCAGCCTTGCCTTGATGCAGGCGGATGATGTGCCGTAGCTGTGCCACAATCATTGTCCCTGGAGGAACATGTCTTTCCTCATATCTGTTGGACTCCTATGATGTATTTCTCAATTTGAGCATGGGCCTTTTATACTTATCCACCACAGATGCCTGCAAGAAAATCCTAAAAATCTACTCAACAACACCTTATAAAGCATAATCTCTACCAAAATGAAGTACTTCCAATCCAACTAAAAAATTATGTCCACTTCCAACAAATTCTCAACAAAATGGAAAATATATAGAGAGATATATACAAATTTATATATATATATATTTTATAAAGCTTCATACCACTATGTTAGGACTATTCCAGGATTCATGTGAAGATTTAGAGTTTTTTTTTTTTCCTTGGTTGTGTTTTAGAAAACACATAAAACTTGTTTCACAAATTGTGTCTCAAAATTGATTGTAGGAAAAAAATTCAAAAACAACCCACGTTTTAGAAAACATGCAAATGTTGTTTTAAAAAAATTGCTCATACAAAAATGAAAATGACGGATGTTTTCAAACTTGTTCATTGTTTTTACTTCAGAAAACATGAAAGATGAAAACGGAAAAAAAATGAAAGTACCAAAAAACTGGCCTTCTACGGTTTTTTAATATCTGCTAGCAAACATTTCATTCTACAGAGTGCCAGAAAGTACTGGCCATATAATATTCCAATGATGATTTACCTCATATCCCTAAACTGTTTAACTGCTTCTGTGAAGTCTCATATGCATCCATCCCATGAGCTGCTTGGGTTTCCACAGGAACAACCAAACAGCTTCCACAATAACATTGATAAAATTCTTAACTAAGCTCATGGTAGAAAGTAAATGAGATAATGATAATTACTCATGATGAGATTTTGTACTAAAAACAAAAATATTTCCACAAAGCATGCATGGAAGCTCTACTCAGAGCATTAATGCTACTATGCGAAACCAGTTCTAGCACAAAACCTTTTTACTATCCAATGCCCATAAATCATTAGATTTATCCCCAAATACTTAAACTTAGAATAAATCTCTTGCACAAGAGTTGAGCCGCAGTAAATACTGAGAAATAGCAATGAGAATTCGCAAGTGTACTTGTTGAAGGAATTGAATAATATGAGCTTCCATGAACTCACCTCACCCATCTCAAGTTTCCCTCCAGGTTTGGATCTAATTCTTCCCACCATTTGACCAAGCATAGCATCATACTGTGGATCCTGCTCTTCAAGGATGTTTTCCGCATTAATTCTTGCTTCAACCTATACAACAAAGAGAGAAATGAGAAACCACCAATCACAACATAATACAAATTTTCTCAATAGTAAATATAAATTAAGTAGAATGGGTTAGGTATTCATATTAGGATTAATGTTCATGGGGATTGTTACATGCTAGTTATCAGGTTACTTGGCACACAACCCTCCTCTTTTATCCGGGCTTAGGTCTGGCAGTATAAAAGATACAACACTAAACACTAAGAGTTCAGTCACGTAAGCTTAACTTATATTCCTCTTAGGCCCCGTTTGTTTTGGGGTATAAAGGATGGAATGGGATTAGGATGGAAGTGGGGCCATTTAGTGTTGTGTTTGTTTGTAGAGTTGGAGAAGGGATTAGGATGGAGGAGGAGATTAAGATGGAGGTTGGAAGGGAGATTGGGATGGAGGAGGTGGAGGTGGTATTAGAAAAATAGGGAGGGGATTAGAAATTTTTTTATTTTTTACATATTGGAAATTTTTTTTTGAACATTAATGTTTAATTTTTTTTATTTTTTATTTGTTTTATTATTTTATATAAAAATAATTTAACAATTCCTGCACTAACAACTATCATCAAAACAAACACAATTTTACTTAATCCCCTCACTATCAATCCCTCACTAACAATCCCCTCACTATTAATTCCCTCCATTCTACCTCTGAAAACAAACGGGGCCTTATGAATATTTCATGCATAAGCCTGGACATGTTGAGGTGTAAGCTTTTCATCCACTACAAGAAAATACACATTTGGCTATTAAAAAATTAGTCGCCAAAGCCTCATTTTTTGTCGCCAAAAATCAATGACCACTATAAATTTTAGTCGCCCAATTAGTTGGGTATACTTTGTTGGCAATAGTATTGGCGACTAAAATTTATTTGGTCGCTAATTTACAACTTTTGGCTACTAAAAATTTATTAGTCGCCAAAGGTCACCTTTTTGCATTTTGGCAACTAAAATATTAGTCGCCGAAAGTTTCTACATAAAAATGAATTCAACTATTGGCAACTAAAACTTTTAGTCGCCGAAGGATGCCGTGTTCTTTCGTGATTAAACTATTTAATCGGCAATAGTTTCTTTCCTCAATTTGATTTGTTTTGGCTACTAACTATTTGGTTGCCAAAAGTCTTTTGTTTCTTTTTTACTACTAAATATTTAGTCATCAAAAACCTTTATTTGCATTTTTGGCTACCAAAATATTTAGTCGCCAAAAGCTTTATAATTTTTTTTTTGAATTAATTTCTCGACCACTTGTATTTATTCTATTATTAATGTAACCTGTACCTTGTATATAAACAAAATAATCCTTGAATACTGATTATATTAGCAACCATTCCACAACGTGCATGCATTTCATTTTCAACCATCCAAAAAATTCATATTTAACATCAAATTCTAAACGTAATTGAAATTTCATACAAACCAAGTATAATCCAACCTCAAAAATATAATTCCATACATAACATAGGATTAACCAAATTTAATATCCAAAAGGTAATATGTACCATGCCAAAAGAGTAATCTGTACCACCAAAAAATTAATCTGTACTGCACCAAAAACTAATTTGTACTCTGTCAAAAGGTAATTCGTACCATGCCAAATTTTAGATATGTACCACGCCAAAAAAGTAATTTGAACAAACAATTTTAAGGACGGAGGTATAAAAATAATGTCTTCCGTACTTATCAAAAAAAAGTTGTATCCACAATTTCACGCCAAAAACAATCTATAAAAATAAAATTAATCATTAGTATTAACTAAATATTAGCATATTTTAAATTACAAAAAAAACATATAAAACTCAAAATTAATTAATCTTTTCAAATTAATCATTAGTTTTGCATACTCAAATATATATGAAAGAAAAATATGTAAAACTCAATTATGTTTGAGTATTTACTCAAACGACTAGGTTGAAGGTGTTTTCCACTCTAACTCTCAATCTACATGTCCTATTTACATACTGTCTGTCCGTACAGGTCATATTTGGCACATGGAAGCTGCTTGTTACATCACAACAGTAGTTGGGGGGCTGTTTTGCATTTTTGCCCCCCGAACGCCTTTTTTCGACTAAATTTAAGGCATTCGTTTAAGGCATTCTTGACTCTAACTGCCAACCTGCGTGTCCTATTTACATGCCATCTATCCGTATAGGTCACATTTGGCACAGAGAAGCTGCCTGTTACATCCCAATAGTGGTTGGGGGGCTGTTTTGCATTTTCGCCCCCCGAACGCCTTTTTTCAACTAAATTTAAGGCATTTTTTACTCTAACTCCCAACTTACGTATCCTATTTATGTACCGTCTGTCCCTACAGGTCATATTTGACATGGGAAAGCTGCCTATTACATCACAACAGTGGTTGGGGGGCTGTTTTTCATGTTCTCCCCCCGAACGCCTTTTTTTTGCCTAAGTTTAAGGCATTCTCGACTCTAACTCCCAGCCTACGTGCCCTATTTACGTACTGTCTATCCCGATAGGTCATATTTGGCATGGAGAAGCTACCCGTGACATCACAATAGTGGTTGGGAGGTTGTTTTGCATTTTTGCCCCCCAAACGTCTTTTTTTCGACTAAGTTTAAGGCATTCTCGACTCTAGCTCCCAACCAATGTGTCCTATTTACATTAGGCCAATAGTCAAAGGAATTACTCTTGAAAATAAATTGTTGTTCAGAAAGAGAAACATTACATTAGGCCATAGTGGGATTGTGCCTTCTAGGCGATTGAAACTCAAGTCCACAAAGGAAATTCCTAATGAGTTGGGAACAACACCGACAATTTGGTTGCGAGATAAATCGAGCATGTCAATCTGCTTTGATGATTTCCAAAACTAGTCAGGTATTGTATCTGAAATGGAGACATTTGTGAGGACTATGGATGAAAGTTCTTTTTAATTTCTTTGCCATGTTGGAAATTTTGGACCCGATAGATAGTTACTGATTTGGATAGTTAATAGGCCAAATGGAGGAACCCATTCATGTGTCACATCAAAAATGCAAGTTGTGTCCGAAGATACGGAGAAAACTCATAGTTTTGCAAGACCCTGTAAATGGTTTTGGGACAAGAGGCCTTTCCAAGAATTATGGAAGATTTGCAATTTAGTCAACTCTGTGAGTCTTCCTAAACTTGTAGGGATAGACCTAGTCATCTCATTCGCAGTTTACTGATTTAAAAAATTTATTGAAAACAAGTGAAAAGAGTGATTAACGAGAGCTAATACATGAAAGTTATTGTCAACAGTCAAAAATAATAGTAGAAGGTGGTTGGTGATTTCTGCAAAGTTGTCGGGCTTCTTGTATTTTCTCTAAATCTTAGGAGAGATCAATATAATTTATCCAAAAGAATAAGTCCAGGACACAAAAATCGGTTACAAAACAAGACTATGTTTAATTGTCCGAGTTTGATATAAGAGGGTGAGGAGCATATGTAATACTTAGGGATATAGAATGTAATACAATATATTTAGGATATGAGATGAATTATATATATTGTGTAATCAATTTTATTATATTTGGTTAGAGTAAGATATAGTATAAAATAAAATAAAAAAAAATAAAAAAACAGTGATTATTTTTAAAAGGATGATTATCCATCCTTTGGTAGGGGATCAGTAATATCATAGGGAGTTAGTATTACATATCATTTACTTTTGGAGGATATAATACATCATCAGATTTCATATCGGATAACTAAACAAATGATATAAAAAATGTGTGACCCATATGTTTTTCTTTATCCCCTGTATCCAGTCAAAAAAGTATATTCCCCTCTATATATCCCAATATCAAACATGACCATAACATATATAGATGGATAATTTTTTTCAAAAGTGGGTTCAGCTAACAATTTATTTTTTCAAAAACTTATACATTCATGTATATTTTTTTGTTTTATTACATGTTTATAGAAAAAATAAAATAAAAATGATAATTGATTATGAACTAGCTTTGGAAGTCAGGATCCAAAGCAAAAGCAAGAGTTTTACCTGATAATCCCACCCCACCAAGCTTTTGACCATTGCTAAGGACAAGAGTAGCAGTGCAAGTTCTGTCTGTGGTGCAATCAGCCACACCCATGATTTCAAAAGCTGTCATATTTTCCAGCCTAAAATTGACAAATGTAAAAGTTTTTTATTAGGGGTTGATGGGGCCAACTCAAGTATTTCTCAATTAAAAACTGTCACACCAGACAAGTATAAAAATACTAATTATATAATTATTTTTATACCAAAAAAAAAAGAAGATGGATTGAATGATGTGACATTGTGATATTTCTACAATTACAAACAAAAGGATGGATGGAGAAAAGTGCTTTACTTGATCAATTGCAGCAACCACATCTACAAGAGTCCCCAAGGTTGGATATACAGCCTTATAAATAGCAATTTTGTATAAAATAAATTCAATAACATAACTGATAAAATAAAATTGAAGAACTAAACTCAACCACTTTAGGTAAGTTATGTTATTGTATTTAATTTATATTGGTTGTGTTTAAACTTGAGTTAGAATTCACTACACGATTCATAATTGTTGGCTTCTATTAAACAATATTTTATTCTTTATTTGTGTTATATTTCAATGGTAAAGACTTGTTTATTTTAATTATTTATTATTTTGATTGTTTCAATTATTTTTAATATAATAGAATCAACCTGAGCAACAAAGCAACAAACAAACAAAGTAACGCAGCAGCGTCCCCAAACAAACAGCACAACAGAGCAACAAACAAACAAAAGCAAAAAAAAAAATTGCTGTAGCACCAGCAGCGTTGCACCAACACAATCAAATTACAAGCAAAATCTGACATCACTAAAGTTTGAGACAAAATCATGGATTGAAAAATGGACACCTTTCAGATTTGATTTGGCCCACATAGCCACCCTAACCTTAACAAGCTCCTTAATCTCGCAAAATTTGGTGGATGGTCAATAAAAACATACTCATTCCTTGCCTTCCAAGTGGACCAATTTTTTTTTGTCGGTATTTTTACTCGGCAAAAGTGTAATTTTCTGTAGTGTTAGTTTTGCTCCCACTATGTAAAGAGAATTCACCCCTACAATGTAAAGAGGTTTCACCCCTTTCAACTTTATTTAATTATCAAAAGAAGGAAAAAAAAAATCCATAAAATAGGATTGAAGTAATAAGCAATCAGTAGTTCAGTGCCACAAATCACAGATATCTGCACTTTGACCAGCCACATGACTCCACTTTGACATAGAAATCTTAATTGGTATAATATTTGGGGAAACAATTGCAAATAGAGGTATCAAAACTTCAACTTAAAAAATGTTGACGCAATCTGTTATCTCCATTCTCCACAGCTTTTAGATTGCATCCTTAGTCCCTCTTTCACAATCTAAGGCTCACCCATTGGAGGAGGGAGGGGTGTGACAAGATGTAAAATTATAGCAATTAAAATACTAACAACTCACAATACCAAACAATAACAAAGCACTTGGTTCCAACAAGAACCCAAACTCAGTACTTGAAATACTCTAAAAGAGGATATGTATATACCAACTTCATAAGCTAACTAAGACAATGAACTTCTCTAAAAAAATAAAAAAATAAAAAATAAATAAAAAACTACTTAGGTCAATGAAGGAAATGATATAAGTGATGATCCATAACAGAATCAGATAATCCATCAATATACCAACTTTTTGGTCAAAAAAATGTGGAAGGGAATTAAATCAACACTTCAGAAGACTGTCACAACAAAATGGAAGTTTTGGCACCATTCAAGAAACATGATTAGCAGTTTAGAAGCATAAGATCAGTCAGTCATTCCAAATCAACATTATTTATCTTTATATGTTAACTACCTCTCCCAGATTATGTTGTAAGCAGGAGCCTTGTGCACAAGGTACAACTATATAAGCATAAATATGTTCAGGAAAGCAATAAATAATCAGGATATAACATTGTATACCTTAAGTTGTAACAATAAAATCCATGACCGATCGTTTGGCTTTAGGCTGAAGAGAAGACACACTCACTCTAGCCATAAACTACAATTGAAAGTTAAAACTGTCCATAGGAAGTTAACTGAAAATTAAAATAGTGAGAACATAAGGTCCAGACATATACTCCCTCTGTCCCATAATTTTTATTTTTATTTTTTTTGGATAAATACCTCTGTTCTACATTTTTAGTCCTTTCAAATTTAGGATGTCCCAAAATGTAGTGCTCTTTGAAAAATCAAACCACAAAATTTTACAATTTCCAAGTGCTTAAATGATATACCTATTTAAATGCCTATGGATGAAGGCTAATTACTTAAATTGGGATAATTTGATTAATGTACACATGAGATCACTTTTTCAAGTGATACATATTCAAAACAATTTTCAAACATGAAATCAAAGTGTTCTAGATTTTGCAAATTAGTCTATACTTGTGTACAACATATAGTAATGTTAGCCTAATAATCAGAATAAGAGCATATAATGTAAATAAGAATCACATCATGATTAGTAGAGGCCGGTCTTTGATTGGGCAAGTGGGGTGATTAATTCATGACATTTCCCTATCGTACCTAAGTTCCCGAGTCGAGACACTTTGGTGATGACGGATAAGTGGCCTTTGGCACAAGTCTTGGGTTTCTTGAATTTTTCAAAAATATTTAGGTAGCGACTTTGAAATTTGGCGAAGCACTCCATTTTTTACATTTGATTCAAACATCGGTTTTCCAAAAGAATTGCCAAATTTGGACTATTTTTGTGTTTTTACTGTTTCATATTGCATTTGTGAAATTAGATTCAGAATCACAGGAGTCCAAACTGTAGGACTAGTTGTATCCGAAAGGAGCACGAAAAGCGAGCTACAATCACCAAAGATAAAAGTAAAATTTATAGTTTTTATTTAGTGACTAAATTATTTTAGTAGGCAAAAATTACCTTACAGCGACTAAAAATTATTTAGTCACCAAAAATGAATATTTGCCGACCAAAACTTTGGTCGCCAAAGTTTAATAGCAAACATTATGCTAGCTTTTTGTCGACTAAATCTATTTTAGTAGCCAAAAGCTGGTATACCACGACTAAAAAAAATTTTAGTAGCCTAAAACATGATCTAATGCCGACTAAAACAATTATTAGTCTCCTATTGTGGCATATTTAGCGACTAATTTTTTTTAGTTGCCAATAATTAAGATATAGCTACTAAAAAAATTAGTAGCTAAAAACCATATTCAACAGTGACTAATATAATTTTTAGTCACCTATTCGACAACTTTTGGTGACTAAAAAAAGTTTAGTCTCCAAATTTGGTCACCAAAAGTGTAAATTGTTGTAGTGATGTTTTGAATTTTGATATTAAATACATACTCCATCCATCTCTTTTTGGGATATGTATCGATATCAGCAATATAGAAATATATTAGCCAATATTGGAAAATTCCAGCCAATATATTGATGAGTAATGGTATCAAAAGTCCAAAATGTCATTACGTATCAAGCTGATACAATGCCTTAATGGCCCATATTTAAAACCCTGCCACAGACACAATTTAAGGAAACCTAAAAAAAAAAAGGACACATCAACTGATACGTAAATCAATTCTTAAGGAAACAATTTAAGAAAACCAATTCTTAAGGACACAATTTAAGGAAACCTAAAAACAAAACCTAAGAACAGGTATTGTATTTAAACATATATCTGTGACCAGTCATAATGATTTTTACACGTAATTCGTTGTCTTCTTATTTACTATGATTTATGTGTGGTTGTCATAGACATTTCATGCTACAATCATAATTGGCAACCCATTGTAACATAAAACCTCGTTAAAAAAATTAAAAAAAAAATCGAAATATCTTCAATTAAATTGAATCAATTGAAGAAGGGGTCATTTGTTAACTTAACGTTTTTGTTTCTTATTTTTTGTTTTCATTTTCGTTTTTTTCGAAAACTAAAATCAAAAACTGGTTTGGCATATTGTTTTCATTTTCAAAAAAAAAAATTGATTTCAAAGTTTTCAAAATTTTTGAAAACAGAAAAAAAAAAAATAGTTTTTACTTGTTTTTAAAACAAGTTTTTACTTTCTCCTCTCATCCACCACCCACCGCCACCGCCAACCACAACCACGCGTCGTCGCCGATAGGTGGCGTGTAACAACCCTCACTCCATTCTAGTCATGCTTGCATGCATTACATGATCTTGTCCCGATATGTTGCATTTACATTCCTTGACTTGTCTTGCATAGTGTTACTCGCATGCTATGTTCCTTGTTTGGTGCGTGTTTGAGCCAAGGTCATCTTGAGCCTAAGTCGCTCCTTTGATACTCTTACACCTAGAACCATCTTGGGATTCCTTTGGTTGACCTCCACTCGCACCCTGACATATTGGCCGAGATGTCATTATCTAGGCCGAGGTGTTCATTACCAAGGCCGAGATGTTACCCTTGAACCCTAGCGACCTTGCTCCTGGACTGGTACGACCTAGACCGAGGTGTGGCGCATCTAGGCTGAGGTGTGGCACAGCTATGCCAAGTGTTGTCCTTTCTAGCCGAGGTCATTGTCCCTTGCTCGCCGAAGCCTTGTTCTTAGCCGATGTAACTACTTGCCGGAGTGCCCTTGCCGCTTAGCTTGTTGAACACACTTTGTCATAGTCTTGTCTTTTCAGTCAGTCACCTTTTTGAGCTAAACCAACCAACCATTGCCACGTGTCCGAGCTGAGTGTTAAGTCAGCCGGCAAACCTAGAAATGTATCATTTTGTATCATAACCTTGTTCTTGAGGAGAGAGAAGCTCTAAGAGAAGGAGAAGAAGTCTTTAGAGAGAGAGATAAATCCCAAGCTTGATTCCTAGAGTTCAAACTGTTTGATTTGTGTTCTGAGGTTAGAATCTTGATCCATTCTTGATGCTCTTATTGATCATTTAGCTGCATTGCATGATCAAATCTGTTCTGCACACCATGCATTGATTTAAAGTTGGTTTTAGAAAGAGAAAGTAGTATTCATGTGTTTTTGATGAAAAGTCTTGTTTTGATCCGAGAGTTTGTAACAAGAACCATGTTTTTGTGTTTGTTTTCATATGACCTTCAAGTATGGGTACCCAGGTCCATGCTTTCGAACTCATAGCATGAAAATCCCAAATTTTGAAATAACAAGTTGTGATTGAGCATTCATGTTTTCATGATTCTCCATGTTCATGTTTTTCATGTTCTTCAGCAGAGGGAAACCCAGATTTTCCCGACTTCATATCCTTGAATGTGGCCCCCGGGACCACACCTCGGCAAGGAGGCGTGGAACCTCGGCCAAGACCTGGTTGGTGCCCAGCATGTTTTCCGAGATGAGAACCGGTGTTTGTTTTGATTTGACTTAGTTTTGAAGAATGCCGAGATCATCTGTATGCATGTGAAACTTGTTTGAAAGTGCATTCAACAGACTTTGCCATGTGTTTGTAGGACTTGGACTTGCCTTGACCCCGACGTTTGAAGAACTATGTGAGTGGTATTTTTAATAAAGCTATGTTATAACGTTTTGTTAAAGCTTCAGTTTGCTTGTTTTGAAAAGTATTGTTAAGCATGAATGATTATGTAACGCCCTCAAAATTAAACCCGAAACATGACATGCATTAAAAAAAAAAAAAACAGTATATTATTTAAGTCACCAGAGTAATATGGAATAAAACATCAAATAAATGCCCTATGGGCTTACATCTTGCCAAGCCAACACTTGGACACAAATTCATGAGTTCTAACTCAAAACAAATAAAGCCCTAGGCTTGAAAGTTTACATTGTTCAAATAAAATAAATAAAAAAAAATAAAACAAGTCTTCCAATTCAATTCCTCACAAGCTAAGTCCTTGGAGGTAGTGAACCACCTGTACCTGAAAAATGAAGTTCCCATATAGGGTGAGCCACAGCCCAATAGAGAAATACTAAACCAAGCATAAGAATTAACTAAAGTATTAGCATCTAATACATGGTTAACACACTATAATCCAGTTACACTTTTTAAGACATGAATGTCTATATTGCCTATGACACATTGTCTATGGCACATCTTACTTTTCATCTATGGCTCGTAACTCGCCAAATAACTCAACGGGTTTCATCTTTTATTAACAAAACTTCCAATTCCACAGGAATAACAATTCAAGTTAAACTAATCATAACAAATACACGAGTTGGTATTATATCAAATATAATCAATTCACTTCCATACTTCCCAATTGATACACATTTTTAGTGCTGTATCAATAAAACACTTCAATATAAATAAGCACACATAAAAGTGATGCTAATGGAGTCCATCCCTATCTCCTCCCAAACAAAAATCCGGTTTAGAGGTCCATCCCTATCTTCCCTAAACCGTGGAGTTCATCCCCTATCTCCTCCAAACAAATCCGGTTTAGAGGTCCATCCCCTATCTTCCCCTAAACCGTGGAGTTCATCCCCTATCTCCTCCAAACATCATGCATATGCAATGAAACATACAAATTGCCATATGCAACACACAATCAATACAAGTAATGTTCTCAGATAATTCAACAACAACATATGTGACTTAATTCGATTATACCTAAGCGAGATGCAAGGTCTACAACAATCAATGGCTATCCTCCACCGATAGCCCAAAACAGATTATTTCTAAGCGAGAAATAAATATCACAATATATATACATTATCAAATCCACATATGAGTGATTAAATATTCAATTACATCAACCAATCTCAATTTCCCAAATCTCATGAATTTAACCCAATACACAATTCCCCTTTTTTAAATTAATTACATGAATTAATCTATGACAAAACCCTAAGATTTCTCCTGCATTACTAAACCACCCTCCCACATACCGTAACACCAACACTTAGGATTAAAACGTATACAAGGAGTAGGAAATCCCTACCTCAAAGCAATGAACCCAATAGAAGAAGATGAAGATGTTTGCCCAAATGTTAAAGTGCTCCAAATCCAACAATGCTCCGATTAAATGAAAGCACTCACTCTCCTCTACCTTTTTAATGAAGGAACTAGGTTAGAAACGCCCTCTAGATAGATCAAACCCAAGGAAAAGATGAGTTGAGAAAGAAGAAACTCGGAACTAGGGTTTTTGGATCAAAAATTGTGAAAAAGGACGTTTTAAAACTGCTGCTGCGTTTAAATCTCGGGATGTGCTCGCTGAAGGAAGACATGGTCGCCGAGCGACCGGACACAAGAAATACTTGCTCGGCGAAGAAAAGCTCGCCGAGTTAAGAACTCGATGCTTCAGTTCTGCAACTGAAGCATGCTCGGCGACAGAATGCTCGCCGGCGAAGAACTCGAAAACATACAACTCGCTCGCTCGAGCGAAGAAAGCTCGCTCGAGCGAAAACACTCTGCTCTCTGGTCTATACTAGACGCAATCTCTCGCTCGAGCGAAGAAATACTGGCTCGAGCCACTAGAAACAAAACTCAACCCTCGCTCGAGCGACCAAACCCTCGCTCGAGCGACCAACTCAAAAACTGGACAGCAAGATTTGATTTCCGAACCCAACCAACCTAAAACAAACCTGCCCAACACATCCTATAACTCAATTGAGGAATTAAAGAACAACAAATATAACAGCAGAATCCGCGGAACGTAAGTCCGGATACAATAATCAAATGGGAAAAAGACCGGGGTCGCTATAGATTACCCCTATTTTGTGTATCAAGTATTAGCTTTGGTTTTGATGACATCTCTTGAAAGTCCGTACGTGCTAGGGGACTATAAGCATTTGTAGCACAAAGTTTGGAAGTCCGCACGTGCTAGGGGACTATAAGCATTGGTAGCACAAGTCCTTAGTGTCCGGGGACTATAATGCAACGACACCATTGTTTGAGATATCTCCCTTGTCTTGTCTTGCCTTGCCACTGACGGTTTTACCGCGTGGGTTTATTTGTTCAGAATGTCATCCCTTGTACTACATTGATGTTAGTAAGCATCCCTTGAAGCTTTGAAAGATTTGATAGATGAACTTGATTCATCCCATGTATTGTTTTGTTAAAAGACCTCGGATATCATTCATGTAAACCCTTTATTTCTTATACCATTCACTGAGTATCCAAGCTCACCTTCTCTCTATATGTATGTAGGTGATGAGCAGGACGGCGGCGACGCCTAGATGTGTTTTGCCGATGTGTTTTGGATTCGTGTTTTGCAAACATCTTGAAGATCATGCTTCTTGGCTTGTAGTTAATTTCTTTTGAATATGTCGGCTTGAGAAGCCTTTTGGTCAGGATATATTTGTGCACTTCATTATATTTGTATTCAAGTTGTAAAGCTATGTAAAGATGTATGCCATTCCATTTGACTTATGCACTGCTCTTATGGACTACTTAGCTTTTAATTTATTGCTTCCGCATTTGTAAGCCCCAAATGTGTACTCTGTTGTGTGTGAATTTTGAAAGTTGGCCTTTGGTAATCTCGGATTATTGGCCATCACGGCACCATTCTACTAGGGGCGGAATGGGGTCGTGACAAATTGGTATCAGAGCACAAGTTTCTCATAGTACGTTATTCACACACCTTGAGTCCTAAAGGGCATAGGATTTCCTTTAGAAAGATGTTAGGATTGCATCATATTGCTTGCTATTTGACAAGGTGTGCATCATCTCGGCATGACTATTTGTTATTTGCATACACGATTCTTGGTCCAATTTGTTTTAAAGTTGCATTTTGCATACTCATAGCATCATGAGGAGAGGTAGACCACCAATTGGCCGAGATCAGTCCGAGGACAGATTGGACAAACTGGAAAGGTTAGTTGAAGGTTTGGCCCGCGAGTTGAGGCAAACTAGACAGCAGTATGCTAGTGCTACTTCGACTCAGGCTGAGCAGACAAACGGCCGAAATGCAGCTCCGCCTCCACCTCCTCCAGTGCCGCAAGTTCCTCTGCAGCCAGCCTTGTATGGGGACGGCACGATCGCCTTGATTAGGGAGTTTAAGAAGATGAAACTGCCAAGATTCTCTGGGGGTATAGAGCTGATGAAGGCCGAGGCATGAGTTTTGGAAATGAAGAAGCTGTTCGAGATTTTTCCCAGCACCGATGTACAGAAGGTGACATTAGCTACATTCACTTTGGACGACGACGCTCGGAGATGGTGGATGATGATCAGAGAAGCTAATCTTGGTTTCACTTGGGCAAGATTTTTGGAGCTGTTTTACAACAAGCATTTTCCCCTTAGTGTCCGAGACCGCAAGACCACGGAGTTTCAGGCTCTGACGCAAGGCAACAAGACAGTGGCAGAATACGACCGTGCTTTTACCGAATTGGCGAGATATGCGCCTCATATGGTTAGTGACGAATATAGGAAGGCTAGGAAGCTTGAAAGTAGACTGCGTAGGCCGATACAAGATCGAGTCAACGTGCTCAATATGCCGACTTACGCTGAAGTGTTAGACAAGGCCATTATGGCAGAAGCTAACTTAAACCGATATCAGAATTCAGGAGAGAGCCAGAGGAAGAGACAGAACTATAAGAGTCGCCGAATGCCGTTTAATGCCAAGAAGAAGGCGAACATGGGCAGTTCCAGCAACTCGAATCGGGATGGTAATGCTAAGCCGGCGTGTACGAGTTATGGGAAGCCGAATCTCGAGGTTTGTCGTTGGGCGACAGGAGCTTGCTTTGAGTGTGGCGAGATAGGTCACCGTGTGAAGGACTGTCCGAAGACAAAGACTGATGATGGTAAGAAAAATTGGAGCACCTTGGGCTCTGCACACGGAAGCAACGTCGGAAGGACATAGATGAAACAGGGCAGAGTTTTTGCTCTAGTGCCAGGAGACACCCATAATGCTAAAACAGTAGTGTCAGGTATACTCTCAATTTGCTCTCAAGTTGCATACATCTTGATTGATTCGGGCTCTACACATTCATTTGTATCTGTTAAATTTGCCGAGAAGTTGAATAGACCGTCAGAATCCCTCGATTATGTGCTATCTGTATCTACTCCATCTGGGGGAACTATGATTGTTACATCCATATATAGGGCGTGTGTTGTGGTGATTGAGGGTGTAGAATTATTAGTTGATTTGATGCCATTAAGCATGACTCACTTCGATGTTATATTGGGAATGGACGGGTTAGTAACGAATCATGCATCTATTAATTGTGTTTCGAAGAATGTCACACTGCAACCCCCAAACCAAGCTGAGGTTATTTTCCAGGGTAAAGGGGTAGTGTCCCCACCTTACTTGATTTTGTCCATTAAGGCCTATAAGCTAATTCAGAAAGAGTGTCAAGGCTACTTGTGTAGTATACTGAGTGATCAGAACGGAAATGTTAATTTAGCCGATATCCCAATTGTTAATGAATTTCCCGACGTCTTTCCAAACGAATTGCCTGGCCACTTGGTCGATAGAGAGATAGAATTTACTGTTGATATCATGTCGGGAATGCAACCTATTTCCAAAACACCGTATAGAATGGCCCCAGCCGAGCTTAAAGAGTTAAAGGTGCAATTACAAGAGTTGTTGAACAAGGGATTTATTAGGCCGAGCACTTCACCATGGGGAGCACCCGTTTTATTTGTTAAGAAAAAGGATGGCACACTCCGTCTTTGCATTGATTACAGAGAACTTAATAAGGTAACCATTAAGAACAAGTAACCATTGCCTAGGATTGATGATTTGCTTGATCAACTACAAGGAGCACGAGTCTTTTCTAAGATTGACCTTAGGACGGGCTACCATCAGCTGAAAGTTAAAACCGAGGATGTTGAGAAGACTGCTTTTCGGACAATGTATGGCCACTACGAATTTTTGGTGATGCCTTTTGGAGTGACCAATGTGCCTGCAGCATTCATGGATTTGATGAACAGAGTCTTTAAGCCGTATCTAAATGAGTTCGTAGTTGTTTTCATTGACGACATATTGATCTACTCCAAGAGTACAATTGAGCACGAGAATCATTTGAGACTTGCCCTGCAAATCTTGAGAGACCAGAAGTTGTACGCTATGTTGAGCAAGTGTGAGTTTTGGCTTTTCAACATTTCATTTCTAGGGCATGTAATTAATGAAGAGGGTATCTTAGTTGATCCCAGTAAGATTGAAGGCATTGTGAATTGGCCGACACCGACCAACGTATCCGAGGTTCGTAGTTTTTTGGGCTTGGCAGGTTATTATCGAAAGTTCGTGAAGGACTTCTCAAGGATTGCAGTACCATTAACACAGCTAACTAAGAAGGGAATGGCATATGAATGGACCGATGATAGAGAGTCAGCCTTCCAAGAGTTGAAGACGAGGCTAGTTACAGCACCAGTTCTTGTACTTCCATCAGGTAATGAGGAATTTCAGATTTACAGCGATGCTTCACATAAGGGTTTGGGTTGTGTATTAATGCAAGGGGGTAAAGTCATAGCATATACATCTCGTCAGTTGAAACCTCATGAAAAGAACTATCCTACCCATGACCTAGAACTTGCAGCCGTAGTGTTCGCTTTGAAGATTTGGCGCCATTACTTGTATGGAGCCTCTTGCCAAGTTTTTACAGATCACAAGAGCTTAAAGTACTTGTTCACTCAAAAGGAACTAAATTTGAGGCAGAGAAGATGGCTTGAATTGTTGAAGAACTACGACATGCAGATCCAGTATCACCCAGGTAAAGCAAACTCGGTAGCCGACGCATTGAGTAGGAAGTCAGTGGGACGTCTGGCATGCTTGACCATGATTTCAGTAGAGCCGACTATCATTGGGGAAGTAAAAGCAAGGCAAATAGAGGATGAATTCCTGAAGAAGGTAGCCGACGAGATTATCACCAGGTCGAGGTTAGGTTACACCTTTGAAAATGGAGTGCTTAAGTTTGAAGGAAAATTGTGCGTGACCGACATCCCAGAGTTGAAAGAGAAGATTTTGCAAGACTCTCATGGATCCAGATTTACTGTTCACCCAGGGAACACCAAGATGTATCAAGACGTAAAGCAGACCTTTTGGTGGCTGAACATGAAAAGAGAAATAGCTGAGTTCGTGTCCCAGTGCTTGTGTTGTCAACAAGTGAAAGCAGAACATCAGAGACCAGCAGGACTTCTTCAACCTTGGCCGATTCTTGAGTGGAAATGGGAACACATCTTGGTTTGCCGAAGACACAGAAAGGGATGGATTCGATTTGGGTTATAATCGACAGACTAACTAAGTCAGCACACTTTTTGCCTGCTAAGACTTTGTTTAATGCTGATCGACTTGCTGTATTTTATGTGAACGAGATTGTTAGACTTCATGGTGCGCCGATGTCCATTGTGTCAGACCGAGATCCAAAGTTTGTTTCTAGATTTTGGCAGAGTTTACAAAGGGCTCTGGGGACCGAGTTGAGGTTTAGCACAGCTTTTCATCCCCAGACCGATGGCCAAACAAAGAGGACGATTCAACACTTGAAGATATGCTTAGACTATGTGTATTGGACTTCAAGGGAAGTTGGGAAGTGCATTTTCCATTAGTAGAATTCGCTTACAACAACAGTTATCAAGCTAGCATTGGCATGGCGCCGTATGAGGCTTTGTATGGAAGGAAGTGCAGATCGCCGATATGTTGGACCGAGGTAGGAGATAAAGCTTTGATCGGCCCCGATCTAGTTCAAAGGACAACTGAAAAGATCAAGCTTATCCAGGAGAGAATCAGGACTGCTCAGAGTCGACAAAAGAGTTACGCCGACCAGAGAAGAAAGGAGTTAGAGTTTGAAGTTGGGGATCATGTATTCCTGAAAGTTTCGCCAATGAAAGGAGTTTCCAGATTTAGGAAGAAAGGTAAGTTAGCACCTCGCTACATTAGGCAGTTTGAAATCCTTGAGAAGGTTAACCCGGTTGCCTACAGACTTGCTTTGCCGCCGAGATTAAGTCAAGTCCACAATGTGTTTCATATTTCGATGTTGAGGAAGTATATTCGGAATCCACTGCACGTGATTGATCATTTTGGGATTGTGGTTGATGAAGATTTAGGCTATGAAGAGAAGCCGACGTGTATTATCGATAGACAAGTAAGGCAATTGAGAAATAAGGCAATACCGATGGTGAAAATTGAATGGAAAGAGCATTATGGCAAGGATGCCACATGGAAAATGGAAGAAGAGATGAAAGTCCGATACCCAGAGTTGTTTTCAGATCAAGGTAACTCAAGTTTGGGGACCAAACTTTTTTAAGGAGGGTAGGATGTAACAACACTCACTCCATTCTAGTCGTGCTTGCATGTATTACATGATCTTGTCCCGATATGTTGCCTTTACATTCCTTGACTTGTCTTGCATAGTGTTACTCGCATGCTATGTTCCTTGTTTGGTGCGTATTTGAGCCGAGGTCATCTTGAGCCTAAGTCGCTCCTTTGATACTCTTACACCTAGAACCATCTTGGGATTCCTTTGGTTGACCTCCACTCGCACCCTGACATATTGGCCGAGATGTCATTATCTAGGCCGAGGTGTTCATCACCAAGGCCGAGATGTGTAATATCTAGGCCGAGATGTTACCCTTGAACCCTAGCGACCTTGCTCCTGGACTAGTACGACCTAGACCGAGGTGTGGAGCATCTAGGCTGAGGTGTGGCACAGCTAGGCCAAGTGTTGTCCTTTTTAGCCGAGGTCATTGTCCCTTGCTCGCCGAAGCCTTGTTATTAACCGATGTCACTACTTGCCGGAGTGCCCTTGCCGCTTAGCTTGTTGAACACACTTTGTCATAGTCTTTTCTTTTCAGTCAATCACCTTTTTGAGCTGAACCAACCAACCATTGCCACGTGTCCGAGCTGAGTGTTAAGTCAGCCGGCAAACCTAGAAATGTATCATTTTGTATCATAACCTTGTTCTTGATGAGAGAGAAGCTCTAAGAGAACGAGAAGAAGTCTTTAGAGAGAGAAATAGATCCCAAGCTTGATTCCTAGAGTTCAAACCGTTTGATTTGTGTTCTGAGGTTAGAATCTTGATCCACTCTTGATGCTCTTATTGACCATCTAGCTGCATTGCATGATCGAATCTGTTCTGCACGCCATGCATTGATTTAAAGTTGGTTTTAGAAAGAGAAAGTAGTATTCATGTGTTTTTGATGAAAAGTCTTGTTTTGATCTGAGAGTTTCTAACAAGAACCATGTTTTTGTGTTTGTTTTCATATGACCTTCAAGTATGGGTACCCAGGTCTATGCTTTCGAACTCATAGCATGAAAATCCCAGATTTTGAAATAACAAGTTGTGATTGAGCATTCATGTTTTCATGATTCTCCATGTTCATGTTCTTCATGTTCTTCAACAGAGGGAAACCCAGATTTTCCCGACTTCATATCCTTGAATGTGGCCCCCGGGACCACACCTCGGCAAGGAGGCGTGGAACCTCGGCCAAGACCTAGTTGGTGCCCAGCATGTTTTCCGAGATGAGAACCGGTGTTTGTTTTGATTTGACTTAGTTTTGAAGAATGCCGAGATCATCTGTATGCATGTGAAACTTGTTTGAAAGTGCATTCAACAGACTTTACCATGTGTTTGTAGGACTTGGACTTGCCTTGACCCCGACGTTTGAAGAACTATGTGAGTGGTATTTTTAATAAAGCTATGTTATAACGTTTTGTTAAAGCTTCGGTTTGCTTGTTTTGAAAAGTATTGTTAAGCATGAATGATTACCCCTATTTTGTGTATCAAGTATTAGCTTTGGTTTTGATGACATCTCTTGAAAGTCCGTACGTGCTAGGGGACTATAAGCATTTGTAGCACAAAGTTTGGGAGTCCGTACGTGCTAGGGGACTATAAGCATTTGTAGCACAAAGTTTGGAAGTACGTACGTGCTTGGGGACTATAAGCATTGGTAGCACAAGTCCTTAGTGTCCGGGGACTATAATGCAACGACACCATTGTTTGAGATATCTCCCTTGTCTTGTCTTGCCTTGCCACTGACGGTTTTACCGCATGGGTTTGTTTGTTCGGAATGTCATCCCTTGTACTACATTGATTTTAGTAAGCATCCCTTGAAGCTTTGAAAGATTTGATAGATGAACTTGATTCATGCCATGTATTGTTTTGTTAAAAGACCTCGGATATCATTCATGTAAATCCTTTATTTCTTATACCATTCACTGAGTATCCAAGCTCACCCTCTCTCTATATATATGTAGGTGATGAGCAGGACGGCGGCGACGCCTAGATGTGTTTTGCCGATGTGTTTTGGATTCGTGTTTTGCAAACATCTTGAAGATCATGCTTCTTGGCATGTAGTTAATTTCTTTTGCATATGTCGGCTTGAGAAGCCTTTTGGTCAGGATGTATTTGTGCACTTCATTATATTTGTATTCAAGTTGTAAAGCTATGTAAAGATGTATGCCATTCCATTTGACTTATGCACTGCTCTTATGGACTACTTAGCTTTTAATTTATTGCTTCCGCATTTGTAAGCCCCAAATGTGTACTCTGTTGTGTGTGAATTTTGAAAGTTGGCCTTTGGTAATCTCGGATTATTGGCCATCACGGCACCATTCTACTAGGGGCGGAATGGGGTCGTGACATGGCAAGCTCTATCCAACCTCTCTCCAGCAGGTGAGCGGTCATTATTGTGATCTTAGGCCACCTTTTGGCATCCTTCTAGCCACCTCGTGTCCTCCAATGACATGTGACCACTACCTCCAACAAACACCTTCGGCTACCCCCCACTATTGGTCACCACATCAGTCTACCATCTCCGGCCATAAAATCTAGCAACTCATCAAATATATTTCTCTATTTTTATTTGTATTTGTTATCAAAATATTTTTGTATACCAAACAAGTTTTGTATTTTTGTTTTTTTACAAAGATAAACAAAAATGTTTCTTGTTTCTTGTTTTTTGTAAACTAAAAATTGAAAACGATAACGAAGGGTTTTTCTTTTCTTTTTTTTTTTTAAATGGTAATTTTGCTTATAGTTTTGCATATTCAAGCCCTTTAGGCACAAACTAGCCTACCTTAACAATTTCACAAATAATTATGTTGGCTTTTTTTCGCTTTTGAAGGTTTAAAATGTAATTAGAGGATACCAGTAAGATCAATAAGTCCTTACAGAAGTAATAAATGCCAACCAATTAATCAGACAATTGCTTCGAAGTTCTTTTAGCCTCAATGAAGAGGACTTTTACTGGTGGCATATTTTAGGAGAAAATTAAGAAGAACTGATCACAAAAATAAAGAAGAAGGGAGAGAATAGTGTCAAAAAATAAATTTCATTAAGTAAACAAATGTTTACAATGTACCTTTGCACTTCCATAGCCTCGAAGGGGATTACAACCACAGACTAACTTAGAACTACTCCTATGAACTTGAAGTGCAGTGTAGGAAAGTAAAGGACTGGAAAAGAAAATGTAAAGTAAAATAAACTGGTTTTTGGATCTGGGTCTAGTGTCTTTTTTATCAGCCCTCTCCTCGATTTATATGCTCTAATGGTAACTGTCGAAGTGGTTGACAACCATCGAAGTAACCTCCATGATCATTGGACATGGCTTCAAGTAGTTTGCCTCCACTAAGTTTCTCTTGCAGTTAGGCTTTTCTCCTGAATTTGAATTTAAACTTTAAGTAACCGTTTGGCCACATTACCTTGCACATCCTAATTGTTCTAGTGTTTCACAGATCCATCGCCATTTATATAAGTTGCCATGTGTCCTTTGATGATTGGAGACCTTTACCAATTCCCAAATTACCTTTTATAAACCACATGTCAAGTTATGATTGGCTTATACAAAATATATGACCAACATTACCCCCCATACTAATATAACCAAGACTTGGTGATATTAGTGAATCCATGCATTATGTGTTTTTTGAGGCATATCATCCATGATCTAGGACGTGCATGGTAATGAATTGTTCTGGAAGTATAACCATCTTCAAGCAACGTTCATAAATCAGAACATTGAACTCTCTTTTGCTTTTGAACTTTTACTCACATTAACTGAGCAAACGAAGAGACTAATACTTTTTCTATGGCTCACCAACCCTTTTTCTTCATTGATCAAGCATATGAAAAGGCACTAGATAATGATAGCCATCCTCAAAAGAACTCCTATGCATTTATTAGCTATACTTACCCTCCTCAATTTATAAAAGTTATAGAGGCTTTCACAGAGTACAAACCTTTAGAACAACAACTTGCTCACATGGACCTTGAAGGCTCTTCATCCGCCCAAAGGTTTTTGCTTGGGATAAGGCTGTTGCTGCCTCTTTTCTAAAGGCTGGCTGGAATAGCTGGCCAGAACAGCCTGAACCTCAGATGAGGAAGCGAATTCACCATAGATTTGTTGAATTCGATGACCTGACTTTGGTTCCTCCTTTTTCTTGCAACTTAGTGGTATATCCTTATGTACCATTTGATCGCTTTCGCTGCCTGGAAGACAACCTGCTTTCAATGTGGTACACCTCCACTCTGCCAACAAGAATAGTGCAGAAGACCCCCAATCCAATCGAAGCTCTGGGATTGAGTCCCTCGCATCTGGCCGAGAAGGCAAAACTTTGCTCTTCTAATTGGCTAGAGTGTATGACTGATCCCCAATTCCCACCTTCTTTTGGAATGGACCCAGCTACACCTCCTCTTCCTCAAAATCCTAATTGGATTGAGGAATTGAAACTCACCCTCTTTGAGGGACAGCATTTCCTCAATATCAAGCTCTAATTCCCGCTACTACTTACCAGTAGTATAAGGTCCAAACTTTGCTTGTTGCCTTCTCTCATCTATCCTTCAAAGTGCTTCGAGATGACATCCCCCACAAGAACCTTCTATGGGCTTGTGATAGTCTCTCGAAGCCACATCCTTAATCTAGTGGCCCAAACAGAATTCCACACCTTCTTGAACCAACTCCCAATTTTTCTCAATTGGCATAAGAACACCATGGCCACCAGCGAATCATTGGATGAGCTTTTTGCCACTCGTATCCAAGCCCAGTACGAAGTAGAGAATCTCCTCAAAGAAAACGAAAACTTCAAGAACAATGACTCAACATATTAGGAGGATACTGATATGGATGGAATGGACGAGGTGGAGAAGGCTCTGAAGCAAACAGAGTTTGAAATGAAGGCCCAACAACTCTTCCACCAAATAAGGGCACACTAGTTGCAAAAGCCCCAGTTAGATAGGATTGAGGAAAGGTTAGAGAGAGAACATGTATTCATTGAGTACTACTGGACTAAGTTCCATGACCTTGTAGCCTTTTCCATTCTTTATTTTTATGAAATTGAGAATGCAACTAAATAGGCTCCTCAATCTAATTTTGAATCCAAATCAAACACTTCGAAGCACACTTTTCCCCCTCTAAAGATAGCAAAATGCTTCTTCGAAGCAAAATTACATGGTAGAAAGTCAAAAAAGTACAGTTTCAAAACCTTCGAAATGTTAAATGGATCTTAAATTCCATATGGGTTAAGTAAACCCGAAACTACTTGACCTGTTAGACTAAATGGCAACTTGGACAAGAAGGTATAAAGCCCTAATTTTCGCACTCTTACCTATTCATGTCCTTTTCTAACTCTTGCTTCCACTCTTATTGACTTCTACCCTCACTTTTCTTTCTCTTATCCCTCCTTCAATTTTTCATCAATGGTTGCTTCTTCCTTCATAAACCTAGCAGTTGTCGAATGGTTATGCACCTCAATGGCTTTAAGAAGATGTATAAATGATGAAATAGCCAAGTATGAAGCACCAGGGGACCAAAGTGCAATCAATGGAAGGTTCTTTCTCCCTCGCCACCACACACAGGGGAGTATGTCCTTATCCCCATTTTTAAAGAGATTCCCACTGCACTTCCTTCCTTCTACTCATGCTTAGAGGATCACTACTTCCTTTACGAAGGAAAGCTCCAGTGGAGACCCCACCGTTGCTGGCCCACATTGGAGACAGAATTGGAGGAATAGTATGACAGGGTCGTTCTTGCCAAAGAACGGAACCTAGAGGACCTTTGCATCCTTGGCACCTTTCGCCTTTCCAGGTTTATAATCCCTAATGATCCCTTTCTTATCCCTGTTGCCCTTTGTTTTTGAAATCTAGCTTTCAATTTTTTCCAATTTCGATGTGCTATGATGGCTTCTACTGTTCTTGATATGTGTTATCTCTTAGGGCTCTCACCTGTTGGTGATCCCTTCGGCCCTAATTACCAGACCTTAAGGTCTCTTTTGCTATTCCTACTTCGAACCCCTCTTATAGTGAATTCATAAGGGCTGAGAACAATAGAGAAGGTCTTATGACCGACAGAGAGTTCTTTTCTTTTATTCTTTACTAGCTTTGTAAATTTCATTTTTGTACCTCTTCTCAAAAGATAATGTCTGAATTTGTTCCTCTTGTCAAGGCTCTGGCTTCAAAAAAGAAGTAGGCTCTGACCCCTTATGTTCTAAGCCATGTATATAAGGTTTGTTCCCAATTTTGTGAGAGGCCTTTAGAACCGATAGCAATGGGGGTTAATGGGGTGGATATTAATTCCCCATCCCCATTCCCCTATAATAAATTTTCCCCATTCCCCATTCTCCATTCCATGGGTACCACCCTCCCCCATTTCTTACTGGGTATGGATTTTCCCCAACCCACTTTAATCTCCATTTTTATTTTTAATATTTAATGTTAACAACCTTTTTTTTTTTTTTTTTTTTTTTTTTTTTTTTTTTTGGTGTAAGGTTCACAACAAAAGCTAAATATACCTTCAATCTTTTTTCTTTCTTTTTAAATATATTTAATGTTAACAACCCTTTTTTTTTTTTTTTGCTTCTTTTTTTTTTTTTTTTATAAAGGTTTTAGCTAAATATACCTTCAATCTTTTTTCTTTCTTTTTTAATATATTTAATGTTAACAACTTTTTTTTTTTAAAGGTTCACAACAAAAGCTAAATATACATTCAATCTTATTTTATTTTATTTTATTTTATTTTATTTGGTTCAACAACAAAATCAAATACACATTAATTAATTAATTAAAAAGTTTGTTTTATAATAATCAAATATATAATTTTGACACAATCAAATAAGTTTTAGTAATTGAAAAAAAATGTGGAAAGAACGTGGAAGATTAAAAAAAAAAAATTACAACCAACTCTCTCTCTCTCACTCTCACTCTCACTCTCTCCTCTATATGTTATAAGAACCTGATTACAATGTTATAAGAGCCTGTTTGAAGAAATAAAATATGAAAGAACCTGTTTGAAGAAAGTGTTATAAGACTCATATTAAATTGCATCAGGGTATAAACAAGGAATTGTTTGTTGATCTCTTAGCCATGGATATTTTAGACATTAAACCATTTTTCTCTTAGCAAATTTGAACCATTCATTTTAATTTATCCAAAATCTAATTATACCTTTTAACAAATCTGAACCACTCATTTTAAGATATCTATGCCTTACCATACCCAATCCATCCTCCATCTTCTTCATTTAGTCCCCCACGAATTTTGTTGTTTGTTATTTTTAAAAAACAAAAAATGTTTTTTCAATTAAATTTTTACTAATTTCACAACACCATCAACACTATTCTCACCTTCACTGTCACACTACCATCACCATAGCCACTACCATCATCACTGCCACCATCACCCCACTACTATGTCACAATCTCTACTTTCACATTCGTTCCATCACCACCACCAAATATAAAAAAAATATTTTTTTAATTTTTTTTATAAAAAATATTTTTCATTAAAAAATATTTTCTATCTAAATAAATGAAGCATAACATTAGAAAACAAGCTGATTTCAGTTAAATCTGTTCATAACTAAGAAAAATTCTTTTATTTTAAAAAACAATTATTTAGTAAAACTTTGTATCCCCTTTTTGTTTTTTTAGCAAATAAATCTTTATAACCATCCTTTCTAACCAATCACAACTCATGCTTGTTTTGATTCTCTACAATTTCATTATTTTCAAATACATTCATATATATATATTGTATAAATTGTGTGATAATATAAAACAAATAGATTCATACTCGTTAATTGAAATTTCAGAACAAGCAAACCATTCTGAAAATTACAATACATAACAAAATAAAATAACATAGAAAAGTAAACCAAAACCTGCACTAAACAGTGTCCTTAATTTTTTTAAATAAATTAAAAAAATTCTAGACATACATAAAATTTGACAAGAATAATGTGACAATGTTAATTAATGTGTATTTGATTTTATTGTTGAGCCAAATAAAATAAAATAAGATTGAATGTATATTTAGCTTTGGTTGTGAATCTTACCAAAAAAAAATGGTTGTAAACCTTAAAAAAATATTAAAAAAAAAAACAAAAGAAAAAAGATTGAATGTATATTTAGTTTTGGTTTTGATCTTAAAAATAAAAAAAAATAAAAAAAAGGTTGTGAACCTTAAAAATAAAATAAAAATTTAAAAAAAAGATTGGATGTATATTTAGCTTTGGTTGTGGATCTTAAAAATAAATAAATAATTAATTAAATAAATAAAAATTGGTTGTAAACCTGAATAAATAAATAAAAGAAAAAAGATTGAATGTATATTTAGTTTTGGTTGTGAATCTTAAAAAAAAAAAAAAATACATATGGGGAAATTCGTGGGTACCCATCCCCAACCCATCCTCTGTGGATATTTAAAGAATATCACTTGCCCTACCCAATGGATAAGAAAAAAAGGAAAAAACCCATGTATTTGGGTTGGGTCTCCATGGATACCCACAGGGTAGGTTATCCATTGTCATCCCTAGAACCTAATCAAGGAAGCCCTATGTAGGTTCTTCAACTCCAGATTTTTGCTTAGCCTCCGTTTGGGAAGTGGGTTGGTTTTCTGACTTTTTTGGCTATTTTAGCCTGGGGCTAAAAAGCCTTGCTTGGGATAGACTTTTTGATTTTTTGGCTTTTTGGCTTTTTGTTGAAGTGTCCATATGTAATATTACTAAACTGCCCCTGGTTTTAAACTTTGTCCTGGCAGTGCTGCTAAGCGTGACACATCACCACTAATTTTACCCTTTTTAAAAATAAAAAATTTTTTTTATCATGAATGCAGCAGCTGTGCTATGGAATTGTTAACCCAAATATCTTATTTTTTGGTCATTTTAATATTTGTTTATTTTATTACATTAATTTGTTTTGTTTTGTTTTGTTTTTGTTTTTGTTTTTGTTTTTGTTTTTGTTTTTGTTTTAGTGTTTTTTTTTTTTTTTTTGTAAATGGTTTTTTCATGTGTTTTTTTTTATTTTGATTTTAATTTTAATTTTAATTTTAATTTTGTTTTTCATTTTTTGTAAAATGATAAAAAGTGAGGTTTTATTTTATTGTCCTGTATATTTCAATTTTTTTCTTTTTGCAAATGGTTTTTTCATGTGTTTTTTATTTTTATTTTTATTTTAATTTCAACTTTTTTTTTCATTTTTTGTAAAATGATAAAAAGTGAGGTTTTATTTTATTGTCCTGTGTATTTTATTTTTATTTTTTTGGAAAATGCTTTCTCATTTGTTTGCATTTTACATGATGTGGAAATTGTAAATTTCGCTTACATTTTATTGTCCTCTTTTTTCATTTTTTTAATTTACTTTTTTTTTTTTTTTTTTTTTTGCAAAAACACTTTTCCTTTTTTTTTGTTGACATCACAAAGACACTGCTATTTTCGAGTTAAAATGTATGTCTTTTTTGCAGATGTTTTTTGGGGGTTGATTTTGTTTTTTATTTGGTTTGAAGTAGTATTTTTTTTTTACTGAACAAGCCTTTTCATCTTTGTTTGTTTTTATGAAGCAAGACACGTAAACAATTGAAATAAATTATTTCTCGTGTAAACACATGTATATTGTACATGAATATGCTTACATATACCATATTCCACATGGATTAGCACTATTACAAGCCTACGAATTTTACGTGGACTATTATATATTTCCTAACATTCTGTTATTACACAGTTACACTAGCTTGTCCCGTATGCGAAGTCGCACAAATGCCATATACGGGTCCTTATCCCCAACCATTAAACCATCCTCGTCATGTTGAACCTCAGGTATAGCATTTACTAGTGTCATAGCCTCTTCCTCATTCACGATGGGATTAACAGCTGTTGGATTGCCTGTATTGCGACGTATATAATTATGTAGCGCCATTGACGCACCTACTAACTGAACTTGCACATTTGCAAAATCATACCGAGGCATGTCTCTAATAAACCCCCATCGATTTTTCCACACGCCGAAAGTGAGTTCAACTACACTGCGTAAGGACGAGTGAACTTTGTTAAATAATTCCTTAGGGTTGTTTGTTGTCCTATTCCATTCACTAACACGGAATTCTTGTTGGTGGTAACGACTGCCTCTGAAAGGTGCTAGGTAACCTACCCGATTTGGATAGCCTACATCAACAAGATAATATTTTCCTGTAGACAATACCATAAGTTATGACACGAACCACCAAATTTTGTTCCAGTTTCAAATAACCATGTTTTCCCAAAAATTATGTATTGCCATCAATATTTCAATGCAACGTGTTACCTTCTTTAGGACGTGGAAATGAGACATTGTCATTTGTTACCATCTCGTTGAAGATGCGACTATTGTCCATACTTCTTTCCCATCCAAGCGAAACAAAGACGAAACACATGTCAAAATCGCATGCAGCCATGATATTTTGCGTGTGACAGTATTTCCTATCGAAATATGTTGCGGCACTGGCCCCATAACCCATGCAGTAACATGTGTTTCGTCTATTGCTCCAATACAGTCCTGCCAACAACCCAATTGCATTATTAATCCACCAGATGCATGTAATGGTTATTTTTCGTGCGTCGCGTCCAATGAAAAAAAATTACTTGAAGGCATACATAATTAATGGAGTTAGGTCTGAAAATAAAACCTTGAATGGCAGGTATTTCCGTTTAGACCACACATATGGATGTCTATTATGCGGACTATATGTAGGCTGGCAATGTACAACAGTGAATTCCTTCATCACCTTAGTACATTATGCATGTGCCGGGACACAGTCTCCCCCGAATATTGGAACCGCTCCTGGATTTCCCGATTTTGAAACCCTCTCAACACGTGGATAAACATCGCAACACTTTCTTCAACAGCTAAGCCATGTGGACGTTGCGCTACATGTAACCCAAAATCAGTTACTAATGTGTGACACAAAGCTGCAAAAACTTCCTTTGGCATGCACACATTTTCCTCAAATCAACCTACGTGGCCCGCATATAGTTCGGTTATCCATGCGTGCCTAGTCAAAATTGAAGTGCGACATGGCGTTTTAGCCATGTGCTTTTCGTACCACTCTTGCACATATTGGCATGCTTGTACAAATGTCCAGTTGTTTTGTTGATGCAGTCATATGGCCATTTGGTTAAGCATTTCCTTTAATTCCTAATTGTTACTTCCATCCCCGAGATCCATCATGTTGATTGAAGTGAAACCCACAAAAATATGACGTTTAAATCAATGTACACGTAATGCACTAACTAAAAGGTAATACTAGTATGCAAAAAAAAAAAAAAACTGACAGCATTGGAATTAAACGGTGGTAATTGGTAATACACAAACCAATCAACCATCTATTGCATTACCAACACAAGTATACGTTAACATAACAACAACATACCAATAAATAAGCAAAAACGAATAAATAACCAAGCAACACATGGCAACCTGCCGATGCGCATATACTTCCCAAAGAAAAAAAAAAAACAATCATAGTCATTTGGTTCCATCCAAAAAAAACACAAAAGCATTGTACGAAGTCGGCGAAGAACATAGTCAAACATGCAAGTAATTCTTCACCAAACCAAGGAAACAAAAAAATAAATAAAAATAACCATCATGTAAGAACCACGCACAACCATCTTGTTTTAGTACAAGTCCAACATTAACGTCACTAAAAGCAAGCTAAGAGAACACATGCACCAACATCATACTGATACATCACATCCGACGAGTGCTAAACAGGTTCGCAAATAGCGCCGCTACACTGCACTGGAGCTGCTTCTGTGTCAACCAGCCTACAATGTGGTCATTATCAGGCTGGCACATCATCACCTCCCGATAATCTGTGTTATCCATAAGTGTCGAGGCAAAATGGAATAGTGGCGTACCGCAAAGGCCAGGAATGTTCCTCAACCGTTGCATACATTCAAAAATTGTGTAAAGTGATTCGTTCCCTGTTACGTGCCTAACCGTAACTTGCTGATTCTGGGTACGGACCACATTTGTTAAATTGTTCACGCTCTCTGCAATAATTGACACTCCACTTGTTGCCTTCTTCGACTTTGAAGCACTTGTTGATGGAGTCCGTTTCCTTTTTTCTTTAATAGTCGAAACAAGTGTAAGTGAAGAATCTGAAACCACGTCCTCTACTCATTCGGGTATCAGATCAACAAAGGGTTGGGATCCCAAACTGTGCACAAAATCAGATGAGATATCGGCAGTTTCAACAACTTTCTCTCCCGGGGTCCAATGGTGCTTACCAGTAGCTGATGCCCCTATAAATACCGTCTCCATCAACTCGCGATGTTCCATCATTTTTTTCCTGAACTTGCCACACACCATGTCTGTCTGCAAAATTGGAGAGTGAAGAAAAAGCAACATGTCACATACGATATAAAGTAATGTTTACTAGCAATAAAAATGGGAACATATATAGTATGTAATAGGGAAGTATGAAATGAAACAAACAAATGGAAATTGTTTTGTACTTACTGATTCCATCTTGTCGCACCACTCCTTAGATGCCTGAAACATACTACTTGCGATTTCAAAGCCAATCCTTGACACTCCTCTGCTTGCATCCATCAACTTCCTCCATGCATTCCACTCTTTTTTCAAACTCATGTATTTATTTTTCAACTGTTTGAGGCTATGTTTTCTTCCTATTTTTTGCTCAAATTTCCTTGCCAACGACTTGTACCCTGCTTGGCTTAGGACAAGGAATGGCCGATTCCCTTTTGTAATCTCATTTGCAATCAGCTGCAAGAAAAGTCGGATTGACTCGTTGTCCCATGAGGCCTTGTGTTTAACTGCCTCTGTGTCTCTTCTACACTACTTGAATCCTCCAGGGCAATGCCTTTGTTTTTCGTTTGGGTACGTGGAGAAGTACGTCTGGAAGCCATTACCAACAACCACGGAACTAAGGCAACTAATTTATAGTTCAAAAATTATCATTTAATTTGGTTGCCACATGCACCATGTATGACAATAAAAAATAAGCAGGAAAATGGAATGCAACATTTGATAGTAGTATATAACCATTACACATTACATAACATTGCAATATACTACAAAACTAAGTAACTACACAAACAACACATCGTTGGCAATATTTACACCACTAGTGATTAATGTGTCTATCCTGAACTACTAAACGAATGCAAGGCCAAAATAAAATTCATAACAGTCAGCTTACTAACAACATCCAAAGTTTCCTTACCTGCGCAACAACAAAATGACAACGACAATACATAACACATACACAATGGTTTTAAGGAGACGCAATGACTGTTGCAAGTGTATGACATTATCTTGCAATTGCCTGATAGTGTCGTGTACGGGTGATGCATAGTCGGTGCTTTGTTGCCTTGGTTCTTCGCACCAACCAATCCAACTGACACAGGGTTGATGAGTGAAAATGATGAAGCTATTAGTCAATTGCTTCGGAATGAAATGCATTTATGACCTTAAAATGAATTGGGGACTCACCACAGGGCGAGGACATGCAAAGTACCCACGACCTAGATTTTTGGTTGACCTGGATATCCTCACAACACAGTGGCTATAGCCACAGGCACACAGCCGACGTGGCCATGTACTAGAAGTTGCAGTTGAGTTGAACAAAGCCATTCTATATTTTCTGACCGAGTAAAAAATTATGATAACATGTAGGCGCCACATTATTTATAGTTCAATAAAATTGGTATGCATGAATGGATGAATGTCCCCTTTTGTAATTTAAGAATGGGGTTATGCAACAGGGCAAAGGCAAGATTTCAGTTACAAATTTTTGTATACAACCATTGTGGGTTATTTCCTACGAAACACAAATTATGAAAATGGTGACATGTGATTTCTCAGATTTATGAAGACAAAAGCAAAGGGAAAATTCAGATTTCAGATTATTATGAAGACAGAAATTTAGATTTCAGATTTCAGCAAAAAAATTGATTAGAAATTCCAGATTTCAGGAAAAAAATCAGAAAAATTAGAAATTCAAATTTCATATTTCAAAAAAATCATATTTCATTCAGCATTCAAATTTCAGATTAGGCACAACAATCAAATTTATGAAGACAGAAATTTAGATTTTAGATTTTAGAAATAATCAGATTAGAAATTCCAGATTTCAGAAAAAAATTGCAGAAAAAAAACAGAAAATTAGATTTTAGAAAAATCAAATTTCATAAATTCAGATTTCAGGAAAAATTTGCCCCCCTTAATCGACTGACTGCAATATGTGAAGAACACCTCAAATAATCATTAAAAAAAATGTGTTTTCCACCACTAATTGGCCGTGACAACCAGTTTCCATGACTGAGCGTCTATCAGAGTGAGGTTTTGTGGTGAGTGCCAGAGATATAACAGTGGGTTTCCCATTGTGCAAACCTAAATGAACAAAATGTGCAACAAATAATTGGAGGAAAATTTTGAAGCAGCAACAACAATGGGTTTAAAAGATCAACCGATCAAATCGGGTTGAAGGATAGGCTGTTATGCAAATAAACCCAAAAAAAAAGAAAAAAAAGAAAAAAAAAAAGAGGGAAAACTAACCATTACCTCAAAATCAGTCGTGTTTGAGAGACTAAGTGATAGTGTCGCCGCCGATATGAACTCCGGTGGCGTTGGCCTATCAGAAGTATCGCTATTCTTCTTCCCCAAGCAACGCTGTTTAGATCGCCACCTTCGCTTCAGTGGCTGTGGATGACTTATCTGCTGTGAAGTGTGTCTATGTGGGGTTAGAGGCTGTGATGGTGTAACACAATGCCAGGGGTAGTTTGGTACTTTCACCCCGCCTTGTATGTAAGTTACGCCCGTGAACCCATTTTGTCTGCTAGTGGCTAATTTAGCCTATTTTGGACTGTAGTGGCTATTTCAGCCCAAAACTCCATTGCCAAACGGAGGCTTATTTTACCGACTTCCATTCTCATTGCTTGAGATTCCTGGTGCAAGAGCCACCACCTATGGAGAAAAATATGCCAAAGTTTATTTGTATCCTCCTAGTTTTGCTTACTATTTCTCTTACTTCCACAACCTTCTAGCCTCCATTCGCTCTACCTTTTTCCTCATATTAGATGCTAATATAGGGCCAGCATGGTTGAAGGCTTTCTTGGCTGATACCATCTACTCCAGCCTTGTCCATAAAGAGATATGGGCCTCGATTCTGGTTCCAAGGGATCTTTTCATTGGAACCTTAGTCCCCAGAGCTTACAAATGCATTTCTGAGGTATACTGCCCTTTCCAATTTGCAAGGCAGATTAGGGTTTCTCAGGAGATCCCTGTCCCTTTCTACAACCTTTCCAACTCTAATCTAGATTCCAAAAATCTAAAAGTGCCAAAATCTAGGCTAGATGAAGCAAAAGTCAAGGTTGTGCAAGATTTCTCCAGCTTCGAATTTGTGCCCTTTACTAGCCATAGTGGGGCCATGAAAAGGCTCCAAGATTGGTGGACAACCAACTTGGAAGTGCATCTTGCTAGTCCTACCTTGGAGCTCTTGAAAGAGTTGGATGTGACATCCCAAGGTGGGCAAGCAAAGACCAAAGAGGCTAGCATCATAATAGCTTCCACCCTTGTTGTTTCAGCCCTCTCATTCAGAATTACCAAGGCTGCTCTTAAGAGAGATATATGCTTTGCCTCTTCCTTTGCCTTTATTTTTCTCCTATTATAATGTCCTTCTACTCGGTGTTTCTTTCACTGGTATAGAAGCTTCACATGAGGCCTCACCTCAGAGAGCACAAGCCCTGGATACACTGAAGGGCAAATGGTAGGAATTAAAGAAAGGAAAGGCCTAACTCAAGCTTGAGCCTGTGGAAGAGACACCTAAGGCCCCTTCAGATGAAGAGGAGGAAGAGAAATAAGAGTCTCCTCTAAAAAGGAGAAAGATACCAGCCTCTCCTATTGCCAAACTCATTATGGATTTTGCTCATGAAATAGCTACCAAAGCAGTGAAGAAGAAGCATGGCAAAGAAATTATTGTCTTCCAAAGATCAGAGAAGAAAAGGTAGCAAAAAACCTCAAAGGAAGAGGTTGTTGCTGCAGAGGTAGCACAAAAGGAGGCTGCAAGGAAAAGTTGAGCCGCTGAACATCATACCCTTTGCAGCTCTTCCGCTATCACCACTACAACTGCTGGTGCTGGTAATTCTCTTCGGCACTTTATAATGCCTTTTTTTTTTTTTTTTTAATCCTATGTGCTATTATTACCCTGACACTTGTTTTGAAATGTAGTAGCAACTAGCCTGCCTCTCTCTTCTTCAATACTAACCCTTCTTCCCTAACTAAAACTGAAAGGCCACCCTTGAGCTCCACAGAGCTAGAAGGAAAAGGAAAAACAGACACTAGCCTTCCAATGAGTGTAGAGCCCTTGCAAGCCATATTTCCAATCCCTACCTCTACACTCCCTATAGCTTCTTCCTTAATTCCTTCGAGGCTTGATATGCCAATCATTATTTCTTTCTTATCTCCTAGCGCTGTTGAGTTTTTTAGTTTGCCCTTGGTGTCCATTGCCTGACCTCAACGTGCTTCCTTGTCCTCCAGAGTTCTGATTGCTCCTTTACCTTTTGAGAGTACACCTGTTACCACTCCTACTTCAGTGGCAGCCGGTACTTCTAGGGGTGACACTGGTGGTACACCAATTCTTCATCTATTGCCCAGCTCCAGGCCCTCTTTGCTAGACTTGCTGGTAGCCAAGACAATGGATGCCACTGAGGCATCTTCCTTCTCTTTTCTTGTGCCACTTCTTCCAGCAGCTCCTTCTACAAGTGACCTTTCTACAATGCCTTTTTCAGAAGAGGAGATGGACATTTTCAAAGCCCAGCTAACAAGCTTATTTGACACATCTACACCAGCCTTACCCACTGGCAGTGAGACTGAGCCACTGGACCTAGCTGACTCTTTACTGGAGATAATTAAAAGCTCATCTACTGCTGTGTCCATCTCTCTTCCCCAAGTGGACTTGGCGTACTTGCATGGAGCTACTAAGAACCTTCTCAAGGATTCCATTCGAAGCTTTGCACAAGTCAACCATTAAGAATGGATTCCTCAAATAATACCAACTCTTCAATCAGTCCAATGTTGCCTTTAGAGGCCATTTAACTCCAGCAACAACAACTATTGACTTCTATGTCAACATTTGCCAAATGGCTAAGACTGTAGAGCAAGAGCTACTAAAAGACAAAGAGTTTGTATCCCACATTCTCTTTGAAGTGTTAGTGCTAAAGGGGCAACACTCCTCTACCTCACAACTTTAGGCTTAACTCTTGCATAAAAAGGCGGAATTAGAGAAGGAACTAACAGCAGTTAATCTGGCCTTTGAGCAGAATGCAGAGAGGCCACACACTACACACCAAGGGCTATCATGCCGCAGACAGGAGATGAACGTTGCCATACAATTGTTTTCATCACTTAAGAGTAGAGAGCTTATTATAAGGGAACAATTGAAGCATTGCAATGAATTTTCGGTCAATTTGTGGCACAATGTACTTAAATTTTTACAAAATGAAACATTATTATTTACTCAAGTGTTTATTGTTTTTACTTGATGTTTTTATATAGTGTCTCTAAACTCCTTGTGTTTCCCATATAGTTAGGTAATAAGGTTTCAAATATTTGCCATTAATTTTCTTGAGATGCACATACTCATTTAAATTTTTCAGATGGTAAGCTTTCCCTGACAAGACTCTATGGACTTGGCATTGTCCCTCCTAATTAGGTGACCATTTGCCAAACTTGTGGCTTTTAATTCCTATTGGAAGTATTATTTTCCAAACTAAGTTTCTTTCATCAAAGTTGATGTCTTCGACCCTTTTATTATAGCTTTTGACTGCCTCTTTGTTTTGTAAAAAGATATTATTTAATGCCAAAATTTTGGCTTCATCTACATCTTCTAATTTTAAATGCATACTTTGATGATATTGATTAGTACTTAGATGGTCTTGGCATTTTACGCTCAAGGACTTAATATTGATCTCCACAAGCAACACTTCATCTTACCCATATACTAAGGCATAAGAACTAACTCATGTACTTGATCTTTGGGAAGTTCTATAAGCCCATAACACATCTAACAATAAGTTGTGCCAATCTCTGGGATTGTCTTCTACAACCTTCTGCATTCCTTTCTTCAAGGATTTGTTAGATGACTCTGCCTGACCATTTGCTTGTGCATAATAAGGGGTAGAATTAATAAGGCTAATTCCATATTCTGCTGCGAAGGCTTTTACTAGCCTTCCATTGAACACAGTCCCATTGTCCATAGTTATGGTCTGTGGAATGCCAAATCTATAGATT
The DNA here is from genome assembly GCA_025200525.1 of Camellia lanceoleosa. Taxonomy (NCBI): domain Eukaryota; kingdom Viridiplantae; phylum Streptophyta; class Magnoliopsida; order Ericales; family Theaceae; genus Camellia; species Camellia lanceoleosa. The sequence goes on along the minus strand of CM045767.1, from coordinate 70,143,043 downwards.
AACTCCTTGATAAAGTCCATCACCTCTGTTTGATTTACAGTCTTATAAGGCTTAGCTTTAACCCACTTAGTAAAGTAATTTGTGGCCATTAGAATAAAACAATGTTGCTTCGAAGAAGGTGGGTAAATTTTCCCTATCATATCCATTGTCCACCCTCTAAATGACCAAGGTTTCACTACTGCATGTAGATCAGTTATTGTGACATGCCTTATCATGCCATGCTTTTGACATGCTTGGAAAACTTTTGCATACTCTATGCAATCCTTAAGGATGGTTGGCCAATAGTAACAATGCCTCTGAAGCAACCATCTCATCTTAACACCAGGCTGATGAGCACCACAAATACATTTATACACCTTAACCATGGCAGTTAACGCCTTTTTTGGTCCCAGACACTCCAACAGAAAACCATCTACTCCTCTTTTGTAAAGAGCATTCCCATACACTATGAATTGCATTGATTGTAATTTAAGCTTTCTGATGGCCTTTGAAGAAGGGCTAGTTAAATACTGAATTATTGGATGTCTCTAATCTTGTTCTTCCAAGTCATTTTGATTAGCTTCTACCAATATACCTCGTTTTGCTAAAGGTGGTATTAGCTTCTGATATGTTGCTTGACTCAAATTCACTTGAGTATAATCTCTTCTTTTAAAATTCGAAGCCTTGTGGGCCACATCATTGGCCTTGTGATTTATGAATCTTGGGATGTAAGTTACATTTGTCACTTAGAACTGGGAAAACAAATGCACAGCAACAACATAATATGGCAGTAGACTAACACTAAGACTCATTTTACTTGATTACTATTAATTAAGAATCTTCAAATATGTCAACTACATGAGCATGTAAACCAATAAGGATCTCAAGTCCTATAATCAAAGTTTTGTACTAAGCTTAATCATTGGAACAAGTAGTTTCATCAATCTTGAAACCGTCTATAGTTTTTGCCCGTTGTGGTGATTTAATTACAACACCAATTCCAAATAGACCATTAGCTTTTGACCCATCAAACCACATCTGCCATGACTCTAAATCAACAGTGTCAAGATCCATTATCTCTTGACTTTCTGTTTGATATGGCTGATCCACTAAAAAGTTAGCCAATACCTGACCTTTTACTGCCTTTTAGGGAACATATTCCAAATGAAATTCTGACAAAACTAAAATCCATTTGCCAATTCTTCCCCTTAATATAGGTCTAGATAACATATATTTAATCAAATTAGTGGTTGTAATTACCAAGACACCAGTGCACAAAAGATAATATCTTAATTTTATTACTGCAAAGTACAAGACTAAACACAGCTTCTTTATAGCTAAGTATTTACATTCACAAGAGTTTAAAAACCTACTAAGGTAATAGAATGCTTGCTCCTTTCCTTCTTCATTGTCTTGAGCCAAGAAACCTCCCAATGACTCTTCAGCTGCAGCAATATATAATTTCAAGGGTCTGTCCTTCCTTGGTGACATTAATACTAGAGGTTTAGCCAAATAGGCTTTTATTCCTTTGAAAGCAACTTGATGCTCTACTGTCCACATGAATTCTTCTTCATCTTTTAACTTTAATAAAGAAGAAAAAACTTAGTTTTCCCAGCAATATTATAAATAAACCTTCAAAGAAAATTAACCTGACCAAAGAATTTTTACAATTCTTTTTTACTTGAGAGAGGTTTAGCCTCAATGATGGCTTTGGTTTTGTTTTAATCAATCTGTATTCCCTTCTTGTGCACTATATACCCCAAGAAGTTTCCAGCAAATGCACCAAAAGCACACTTGAGTGGATTAAGCTTTGGCTTAAATTTCTTTATTCCTTTGAAGGCTGCTGTCAGATGGACGAGATGCTCTTCCATGTACTGAGATTTCACAACAATATCATCAATATAGTATTCCAAATATCCTCCAATAAGATCATGGCAAATGGTATTCATTGCCCTCTGATATGTTGCTCCAGCATTCTTCAACCCAAATGACATCTTGACCCATTCGAAGGTTCCAATGTTTCTAGGACACCTAAATCTATCTTGTGAACATCCTTCTCTGCTATGCATAACTAGTTATAGCCAGAGTGTCCATCCATCATAAACAAGATTCTATGTCCTGTTGAACTATCCACCAACAAATCAACTACAAGCATAGGGTACTCATCCTTTGGAGTTGCCAAATTTAGATTTCATAAGTCAATGCATACCCTTAATTTGCCATTCTTCTTGATCATAGGCACTATATTGGACAGCCACTCAACAAATCTGGCTGTTCTAATAAAACCTATTTTGAGAAGCCTAGCAATCTCCTCTTTTACCTTCTGAACCACCTCAAGACTCATTCATCTAGGTTTCTGCTTGTATGGCTTAAAGTTTGGCTTGACTAGAAGTCTATGCTCCACCAATGATCTGTCTAATCCAGGTAGATCATCATATGACCAAGCAAAACAATCCCTATATTGTTTCAGTACAGCCAATAACTGGTCCCTGGCAATGGGATCCAACCAAGTACTAATGTAGATAGGCTGTTGTACTGAAGCTTCTCCTGGATTAACTTCTCCCAAAGGGTCTTGCATCTGAGTACTTACCAATGCTTCTCATTCAGCTTCTTTTGGCTTCGAAACAACATTTTCCTCTTCATATCCTAGACTTCTTGGACTTTAGTTTCAATGTCTAATGCAAAATATTTATTCAGAGCCAATGATTTGGCTTCTTGTTGCCTGCAAACAGGCCTGGTTGCTCCTTTTTCTTCTTGCTGGACTTTCTGCACTTGTATCAAGATCCAATGTAAAGAACTTGACTAAAACCAATGGTCTGGCTTCTTGATCCTCCTGTCTATGACCAGGCATCGTTGGTATCCTTGATGATATATTCATCATTAGCACTTTCTTGTATCAAATGTTTCAAGTGTGCCACTTCCTCATCAATTGTTACTTTAGCTATTGTATCAGGCTTCCTCAGCGCACTAAGTGGAACCACTCCCTCAGTATACAGCTTTACTTCTGCGAAATCTACACATGCAACGAGGGCTATGGGTCTGCATTTATTTCCTCTGTCTCCTCATTACTTAGTGTTATTATCACTTTCTGGTGCAAAGAGAAAGGCACACATTTGTTGGTGTGGATCCAATCTCTCCCAAGTAAGGCATTGTACTTGGCATTATTGTCTATGACAAAAAAAGCAGCCATGCAGTCTCTTGTCCCCACACTCAGATTAATGGACAAGATGTCTTAAGCCATCTGTTTGTCCCCAGCAAAACCAGCAATAGTTGTGCTTGTTGGGACTAACGTGAGGTTTGTCTTACCCAACTTCCTTAAGGACGAGCGATGAAGAAAATTTACTGCTGCTCCATTATCCACCAATACCCTGTTCATTTCTATCCCATCGAAATATGCCTTGATGTACATAAACTTAACATGCTGAGTCATAGATACTATGGCATATTCGAAGGGATATGATAGGTTAACTATGCTCACCTCTTCATTCTCTTCATCACTCTCCATAGGTTTAGCCACTTCAGAGTTAGCTTATACTATGCTGGTTTGTGAATCTTCACTGGAAACTTCTATAGAATCATCTTCCTGGCCCTCCTAGTTCCCTTCTCCATCTTGAAACTCCTGTGGCAACACATATACGATATTGATTGGCATTGGAGAAAATGAACCAAACTATATCACAGGCTGCACTTGTTCTCCTTCTGTGTTGGTTTGAACCGATGTTGTCAAAGCATCTTCCATGCCGCATTCTGGAACCTTTAAACTAGTGTGCTGTTCTCGAAGTAACTTCCTTAATAATAGTGTGTTGTTGGCTTGCCATGATTACAGACTCTACTTTCTCAGCCATGAAGGCTTCGGACATCTCTTCTTCGACCAATATCTTTTCCTGGCCTGGCTCAGTTCTTACGTCTGTCTCACTATCATCATCACTTTCTAATAAGGCCTTTTTGGGGCTTGCCAAACTTGACTTTTCTTTGGCTTTTAGTTTAGCATGAACCTCAGCTAATTTTTCCCTGCTGGTCTGACCTCTGTTGATCTTGGGATTAAGCTTCGAATTTTCCCCCTCTCCTATTTGACCTCCTGGTTGCACCAAAAAGGTGCCTTCACCAGCTTTCATTAGATCATTCTAGTATCAAGTGAACCTCCGTTGGATCTTTCTATTCTGGGATCTGGAGATCACAAGAACCATTTCTGGTTATTTTGTCTTTGGGTTTTTGAGCAGTACCTAGTTATTTGGAGCCACTAAAGGAGGCTTGATCATTTTATCCTTGCCTGCGAAGGCTTTTTCCTGGGTTGGTATCATTTTTGGTTTATTTTGCATAACAAACCAATCAGGTACTCCTAGTACAAATGAACCCACCATGCTAGTAGTTATGTCTGTTGTTCTTATCTTCCAAGGCCCATCCATGGCCTTGATTTCCTGTTTTGAGCCTAAGTCAGGCTTACCCACAGGCTTCTAGTAGTTTCGTGGCCTTGTTTCATACAAAGGCCTCTTATCCCTTGATTGATTTCTAGTTTTTAGTGGCACAGCCAAAGATGGTTGCTGCCTAGGACCATTCCGGTAGGCCTTCTTGTAGGCATTGGCTATCCTACAATCCCACTGCACATCTTTGTAGTACTACTTCCCATCAATTGGAAGCCCCTTCAGCTATTTGTAACTTAGTCTGCACCTTGGACACATCCGCTGCATAACTGCTACTTCGAGTGAGTCATCATCCAAGGTTTTAGTCTCTTTGTTGGAGCCATCTTCCTGGCCTACGAAGCTCTTCCCACCTGCGAACCTTGAATAGTTTTCTTGAAGGCTGCTTGACTAGCGACATGCATTTGCACATTGATTTCATCCATCTCCTTCAAGAAAAGGTTTTTCTTCATGGTTTGGGCACAGAAGTCTGGCACACTGTAGCTGGTTTCTCGTGCTCCTCGAAGGGGTTTAGTTTCCTCGGATACGACAGCCCTATAGTTCAAACTCCCGTGGTTTTGAATCTAGTTTCACAAGTGCAATGTGAAACGGATAAAACACGAATGAGTCCAAATTTGACAAATCTTTAGAAAATCCATTTATCATTGGAGATGCCAAAAATGGATTGCATTGCCAGATTTCAGAGTCGCCACCTAAATATTTCGTGCTAAAGGCCACTTGTCCGTCATAACCAAAGTGTCTCAACTCAGGAACTTATGTATGAGAGGGGAAGGTCATGAATTGAGCACCCTACCCACCTGATCCAAGATCGGCCTTTACTAATCATAATGTGATTTTTATGTACATCATATGCTCTTGTTCTGATTATTATGCTATCATTACTATGTGAGGCACACAAGTATAGACTAATCCATCCACTTTGGTACGTTTTGATTTCATGTTTAGTTTAAAAAGTGTTATGAATATGAGCTACTTGAAAAAGTGAGCTTATATGTACATGTATCAAATCATCCCAATTTAAGCGAAAAAGTCTCCATCCACTCGCATTCAAGAGTGATATCAACTAAGCACTTAGCCTTATGGTAAACATGCTTGATATGGCAACACTAACACACATGCAATATGTTAAAGCGAAAACGCTCACCTAGTACTTAACCGAGGCAAGCCAAAATAGAAGAAAATAATTTTAAAAAAATGTATGCTCTAATATGTAAGTGACTAAATGAAACACATACAAAATACAACTACTAGGTTTGGTTTATTAATATGACATATGGCTCAACTCAAATCATGCGACAGTGCACGTATTCATTTAATTAAGAAATAACGACAAAGTTTAGAATGTTGAACCGAACCTAATGCATGAAAAAATGGATACAAGTCATCGTAATGACACGAAAATGTCAAACATGATGCCACCATTACACGCAAGTAAATAAAAGAGAAAAAAAAATGGGGGTTGGAAGACATACACCATATTACAATTTTTTCCTCATACAAGAGGGTCTGAATAAATGTCCTAATTAACTAATTATTACAACACTAAATAAATGAACTATTGCTAATTTAACTAGCAATTTACAAGTTTTGAATGAAGCTACTAATTTAGTACAACATATTCCTATTAAAGCATTAATTTAACGGGCCACAAAAAGTGAAGAGTCGCACATGCACGAATGATAACATCTGCCCGAAAACTCCTCTGTTTTGCTGCCAGAAACTATTTTGTTTGCACTCAAAAAATTAACTGTTTTTTGCCCCAACTTCAGCTCTGTTTTGTCATGAAAATGACACTACCTGCATAAAATGGAGTGGCTGACTGGCCTTGGAAAGTGGTCGGCTGTCCACTGTTTTTGGGTTCTGCCCTGTTGCAATAGAATGGAAACAGAGCAAAAATAGAGTGTTTTTGGTGGGATGTTTGTCCTCTCTGTCTCTCCATATCATGAAACTAATCAAGGGAGGAGTAGAATCGATTCACAAACCATCAATTGTCGCAAAGTTGTTGCGTGATGATCTATGAATCGATAGGACAAAAAGGTCAATAACCGGAAATAAAGGACTAACAACACCTCTTTCTTATCATGGAGTTACCTAAAAGAAAAGGGTGGACATTGCTTCTTCAACCATTGAACGTCACTAGAGTACGCAATGAATCAAGATGCAATAGGTTTAATTAACGTCCGATTGAACCCGACTTGATTTTATTATCTTTTCTTACCTCTTTTACCAATTTTATTAGCCTATTTTAACATTACCTTTCCATTACTTAATTCATTTTGTCCAAAAGTGAGAGTTACGTTCACTAATGAAGAGAAGTGTCAAACAAGAAGTTGTCCTTAGCATAAGAGAGATGTAATGCTCTGGTAATGAACCTCTAAAGAGATTAAATCATTAAGCATGGAAGGTCTCTTTATCATGACTTAAACAATAATCAATTGTTTGAAACAACTCTTAAACAAAGAAAACCAAGAAATGAGGGAGGTTGTAGAGATGATTATTACAAGTGTGAGTACGTGTATGAAAACTATGAAATAAAAAGCTATCAACTCAAATAGATTGGTGTCTAAGGCCTAAACCACCAAATCTATGAGGACTTAGAACAATACAGGCATGATATTCAAAGCATAAACTAAATAAACACATCAAACAGCCCCGAAAACAAGAAAAACAGTGCTAAAAATAGTGTGAAAAACTAGAAAAGAAAAAAAGTAAGCAAAAATTAAAGAGAACAAGGCTAGTAAGCAAGCTTAAGGAAGGGTGGCTAACCCCTCCACTTTTTGGACCTTAAAACCACGTGTTTTAGCCTCTGAAAACTCTGAAAATCAGTAGCTAAAAGTTAGGGAAAAAATGGGAAACACAAGGATAAAAGCTATGTAATAAGGTGCAAGAAAGGGTGGTTAACCCCTCCACCTTGAGTAGCTTTTAAATCACAAGTTTCATCCCACAAAAATGGTCCAAAATAGAGTATAAAAACCAAGAAAAAGAGGAGTGAAGAGTAGGCAAAAGATGGCAAGAGTTATACCTTTGAAGATAAGACACTCTTTTGTTCACAAACCACAAGATGTTCACTCTCAAGGGCTAAAATTTTAGCTTAAGAATTTCAGTAAGAACCCTCAAAATATTGGTTTAGGAAGTGTATGTATAGTGTATGTATATTGCAAGATAGAGAGGGAGAGTGTTTGGCAAATTTTTCTAACCTAAAATCAAGAGGAATGGCCATCTATATATAAAAAAACAGGTGCCTTTGTCATAAATATCTATATTGAGCCAGCTGGTGTAGTTCATGCACATGGGGGGGACAGCTGGCAGCAAAATATCTACCTGCTGAGAAACATGGCTGGCTGGCCATGGAGGGGATGACCAACCACTGAAAAATGGCCTGCCAGCCACCTGTTAGCTAGTAGGTGTTTGAGTGGTTAGGCTAGAAGAAATTAGGTTTTGGTCCAAAGGAAATGCAAGGTTGTAGGCTTTGAAACTCAAAATAGAGGTTTTCTGCAGAGGAAATTGAACGATTTGCACAACGTACTATTTCATCATCGAGTGTTCAACATGAGACACCCGAGTTTTAAGGGCGGTCAAAAATAGGGTGTCTATAGCTGCCCCTCTTTGATAGAGCTCAAAGTCATGAAATGATGTGAGTAAATGTCAAAGCCTGAAAACTACCCATTTTAACAATGCTGTAACACTTGGGCAAGCATTCAAAATGTAAATGCAATTGGTTGAACTCGAAAGTTGCCTACGTATCCCTTTGCAAGGAATCAAACCAGCGTAGTTCATGGGCAAGATACAAATGATATGTACAAAGAATATAGTTAAAAAGCTAGACTTACACATTGCGCGAAGCAGATTATTTTTTAAAAGCCATGATTATGCAAGGCAGTGCAATGAACAATAACAAGATGACAACATGTGAATGAAAAGCTTCAAAACAAACCTAATCGGGCCTCGCACAGAAAGAAGTACGCAATTAATAAGATGGTGTAATCGACAGACGCATTTCCCCACATTGCTTACGGAGATAGGGGGAAGATTGGAAATAGGTGAAAAGACGTGAACTGACTACGTGTTACGCAGAAGGGATAAAAGGTACAACCTAAATCACACTCACGTGATCGGGGTGAAATTATACAAGCCAAACTATGCTTCGCGCAGAAATGGTGGAGGGTGCAAGCCAAACTATGCTTCATGTAGAGAGGGTGGAGGGTGCAAGCAAATCGCACTCACGCAATAAGGGTGAACATAACAAATAAAAAGCACAACGTACATGAATACAACACAATGCGATATAATTGATGCGAAATACAATACGTTGCATATTCCATGCAACATAATAGGCAACATAATTGAAAAGATAAACAAAAAGCAACATTAAAAAAACATCTCATAAAGATCTTCGACTTACTGCTCGGAGATTTTTTAAATGCTCAAAAAGGATACAACTTGCCCAAGCCTGAGATCGGGGCACATTCCCACTTCAGAAAAATGATAAGACTTGAAATAGTGTAACTGGAATCATATTTCAGCATTTCCTGTAACCGAGACAAACTCGAATTCTTCAATTTTTCACTCCAGGATGAATATCGGACCAACCATACACAGGTTGGGCAAGAGCACAGCAAAAACCAACTCTGGACTAGAAGAGGAGTCAGAGACTATACAACCTTTATTAGGACTCATCTGATGCTAGCACTGACCGGACCCCATGCAGGAGAGGCTGCAGGTGCACCTGCTGCTGGAGGTGCTGCTTACGCTGTCGAGCCTGGCGTTAGAGGGGTTGCTCCCACTATTGCTCGGGTAGCTGGTCTACCGGTGATCTCGACTGCAATCCCATGTTGGCGGCCAAGTGGGATGACCTATCAGATTCCGGTCGATCCACTGGATGGAGAGCATCGGTATGTCAGAGACCCTAATGTGCAGTAGGTATGCATTTTACCTTGCAGTTAGTATTTCACATTTCCTTTTCTGTATACTGATGTTCAATCTCATTTGCAGGTGCTATTAGAGTATGTGGAAAACCTCCTTAGATTGGTCACCTCTCTAGTCCAGATGGTGCAGGGGAGGGAGACACTGCTTACCCTTCACGGTTACCAGGTATTCTACTTTTTTCTCATGGATCTGACTTGCACCGATTCACATCCATACTGATTCTGCATTATACTATTCTGATACTCTGTACTGCTCTGCACTAATTCAGCACTGTTTTGTACTGATTTTATATTTCTTGTTTTCAGTCTCCACCTGCACCTGTGGCACCAGCGGTACCAACTCCGGTGGTGGGAATGAGAGGTAGACAGGTCCTAGTGCGTGGTAGGAATGAGAGTCGAGGTCGGGGTAGAGGTAAGAGTGCCCAAAGTTGGAGCAGAGAGTCTCGGGCAGAGAAGACTTGCTCCTCCTCAGAGTCGATTTTGAGTGGGGATGATGATGAGACTAGCGGCACCGAGGAGACAACAAGTAGGCACTTTGAGTCTGAGAGCAAGGATGATGATGCTGGCTCTGGATAAGGTAACGGGAAGGAGGTAGAGATTGGCTCTGGGTCCTGGAGTAGAGAGGATGATGATGACTAGGAGTCTCATTCTTCTGATGATAGCGGCGCCAATGGCAATAGTGCCCCTGAGTCCCCTCCACAGAAGAGGACGAAGAGGGCCTCTCAAGTTTGACTCTGATCGATACTGACTTTTGTATTTTCTTTGCTTATTTTCTTTTATTTTGATAGTTTAGCACTTGTATAGCTTCAGATAGAACCGTTACTATTTTCTTTTGTAAAAACTATGATCAGGGTAAAATCCTGCAGTTTTATAAAAGAAAGATTTTGTTTCGTACAGTATCTCTGGATTTGCACCACACTCACATGAAATGTAATTGAATTTTGAACTAAAAAAGCTTGTATTGGAATGGTGTTCGTAACCGAATATTGAGCCCAGAACTGACCAAAATGCAAAATATAACTTGAAATGCAAAATACAACTCGAAAAAATGAAAAATAAATTTAAAACAACCTAAACACAACTAATTACACTTGCTAGAAACAAAAGACTCAAAACAAAGAGTGACCCAATATAACACTGTTGTCCACTGCCTAGCCAACATAAGTAGTTTGTTGGCCAAGATAATGGACGGCTGGCCAGAGACGGTGGCCGGTCGGCCAAGGCACCTAGCTGGACAGCTGGCAACAGCTATTAGCCACTCACACAACCTTATCCTTTATAAAGGTCTTCTTTCGTTGTTTCTTTGACAGAACTTCATCATTTCTGCTGTTTTCTCTGAAAATGGAGATATTTCTTGCCGAGAGGCTCAAGGATTGGATAGCACAAAAATGGTAAATTTTCACAATTTCAGTATAAACGTACTTTTTCGTTGAGCCGTACTTCGCTTTGTTTTCTGTCACTTCATGCCGCTATTCAATGCTGGAACCCAGTTACGCATGTACTTTGTTTTGGAGCACAAGAAATGTGTTTGACTCTTGAAGAGTTTTAAGCTTTGATGAAAACTCGACATGATGAGGAGAATATGCCCTAGCCCCGTTTTGGCCATGCACGGGCTCTAGAACGGATGTGTGGGCTTACTTTACACAAGGCTCGGTTCTTAGCTTATGACGGGAATTTGGACATGCCCGGCTTGATTCATCGGTTTTTCGGTATTGGAGGCAGAGGTGACCTTCTTTGGCGAGGTTATCGTCAACATGCCCTCTGTTTATGTTTACTTGCACACTTTCTACTTGCCTCTAGTTACAGTGGAGTTAGCATTAGGTTGATTGAAATTGCCCAATGCCTCAAGGAGGGTAAGAGCTGTATAGCCTTAACGCTGGCCGAGACCCTGATAGGTTTAGATGCTTTCCATTGATGGGAGACTACCCGATTTGTGGGGAGTCCACTACTTCTCCAGGTATTATTTCTCACCCTTTCTTATTTACAGTTTCTCACATCACTCAGCACTTACTCTCTATTTTCTCTCAAAACCCTTTCCTTACTTTTTCCTCAACGTACATTTCTTTATTCTTTAATCTCTTTTTTTTTTTTAATCCCTTCCCAGGTGTGGTTGATGGATAAGCTGAAAGTGATGGACGCTTATCCCGAATATTTGGCCAACTTCTACTTCTTTCATCCACAGCTAGTGGATTTTCCCTCAGAGAGATTATGGTGTAACTGGATATGAAGTAGATCTGTGGCTGACATTGCTTGGAGTTGCCCCTAGCTTAACTTGACTAAGATAAGCTACAACATGTCCCGATAGCCGAGTATACAGTTGATCAACCTCACGCACTGTGTTCTATTTTTCTTTCCGGTTCAGACGCCAGTTTGGACGTGATTAGACCCATCCAGATAAGGGGATGGAATACACTATTCCATTTCCAGTTCATGCTTCACACTTGACTCGGTACATTGTTGCATGGAAGACGAGAGAGCTTCTGACCCTCGCCTCTAGCTTTAGTTACGCCCTTTCCGGCGAGTGCTTAGCTTAGCTTGAGGACAAGACATAGGCTGGGCCATCCTTGGCTGTAGAGACTTCCGCAAGTGCAATTAGAAGGCAGAGGACTGGCACCTGACTTATCTGTGTCCCTAGTTTATTGCTTTGACTTTTCTTTTCAAGTTTCTATGATGTAAAAGCAACTTTGATTTAATTAGAGAGTTGGAGAATGTACTTGTATTGAAATCATGGAATTCAAGTTGTGAGTACTGAAAATTTTCCTTTTTTGTCTAAATAATGGTCTGTGTTGTAAAAGGTAAAATTTTAAGAAAATCAACTTCATTAAAACTCTTCAAAACAATTTTCGGAAACGGCCACTACCTGACACACATAGAATCAGCCCTTAAGATGTACAACCCCAAATAAAAAAAGATTGTAACTGCCCACGATTGCATTTCACCATCACCACTTTATCTTGCAACTGACTTTTGCCAAATGGAGGTAACACAACTAAATTGACAGATGATGGAAAAAGATGAACTGATCAAACAAATGGACAGGACAGTTGAGTTGGAGATGGTTATGGCCGAATTTCAGGATGAAGTTGCCTACCTATCTCAAAGATGGAAATCAGGCCTTACGTAGTTCAGTGTGGGTTCACTCAAGTATTAACTCTCTTCTTTTGCGATCTAACTTTTGCCAAAGCTGCCTTTTCGGGTTTTTGACCTTGTGATTGTTTCTAATTTTTCATGCTCTAACTTTTGCCTAGGTCGCCCTTTCAAGTTTTCAGCCTAGCGAGCCTCTCAGGGATAGTATTTCTTCAACTTGTCCATGTTGATCAGTTGCGAGAACTCTAAGCCACCTAAATTCATAAGGATAATCGCTCCTCCTGACTAAATTGATTTGATGATGTACAGACCAGTCTAATTAGGTCAGAACTTGCCCCTAGGGTCATGGATAGGAGCTCGGTTGTCTTTGAGCACCAAATCTCCTTCCTTGAGATTCTTGGATTTGACCTTCTTGTTAAAGGCCCTGGTGATTCTGCACTAATACCCTTGGATATGATATAATGCCTGTAACCTCCTTTCGTCAAACAACATCAATTCTTTGAATCTTCTCTGCTGCCAATCTGCCTCTGTTATCTGACACTCAGCCATGATTCTCAGTGACGGTACTTCAATCTCAATCGGCAAAACGGCTTACATCCCATACACTAGAGAGTAGGGGGTCGCCCCCGTGGATGTTCGAATTGACGTTTTATAACCCCAGAGTGCAAAAGGAAGTTTATTCCAGTCCTTGTAAGTCTGAACCATCTTTTGCAGGATGTTCTTGACATTCTTATTGGCGGCTTCAACGGCTCCATTGGTCTGTGGTCTATATGTTGATGACTTATGAAAAGCCACATTGTATTTCTCTAGCAAATCCACTACCTCATTTTTGAAGTGCGAGCCATTCTCTGAGATGATCTTATTTGGCACCCCATACTTGCAGATGATGTTATTCTTGATAAACTTGGCACGCCTTCAACACAGAATAAGACTAAGTTTCGACCCACTTGGTAAAATAATCGATCGCCACCAAAATGAATTCATGTCCATTTGGGCCCTTTGAAGAGACTGCCCCTATGACGTCAATTCCCCACACTGAGAAAGGCCACGGCGAAGTCATGTTATAGAGCTTTGACGGCAGGATGTTCAAGTAATTGACATGGATTTGACATTTATGGCATCGCCGCACAAAACTAATACAATCCTCCTCCATGGTGGACCAATAATAGCCCTGCCTAAGGATTTTCCTAGCCAACATCACACCATTCATGTGTGCGCCACACTCTTCTCCATGGATGGCCTCCATGAGATGTTTCGACTCTTCTTCTTCGACGCAGAGCTTATGCATTCCCAGATGGCCTCTCTTGTACAACTTATCTCTACAGATGATGAATTGGACGGCCAGATGGCATATTCCCCTTTTATCCGTAGTATTTGCCCCTAGTAGATACGTATCCTTCCCTAGAAAATTCCAAATGTCATAATACCAGGGGTTCTTGTCTTGAACTTCATCTATTACGGCAATGGTCTCGTAAGTAGGCATATAATTCTGTTCAATGATGATCGGACGCATCTTGACTCCAAGTGGTATGTCTACCATGGAAGATAGCATTGCCAGCGCATCAGTAAACCGGTTGTTCTCTCTGAGCAGATGTGTGAATGTTAGTTTTTCAAACCTTGGAATCAGAATATCCAGAACCTGATGATAAATCTTCATGTTCTCTTCCTTGACCTTCCAATCCCCGTTGGCTTGAGAAACAACCAGGTTCGAGTCTCCAATGACGTCCAACCTTATTGTCCCTAGTTCTAGGGCGACTTCCAATCTAGCGATACACGCCTCATATTCTGCTTCATTGTTAGACACTCTAAAATGAAGTTTGAAGGCTAGGGGAGTATGGCAATCATCAGGTGCTATAAGCAACACGGCTATCCCATAACCGTATTCATTTGTGGCTCTATCAAAGTACATTATCAATGTTTCCTCTTCTACCTGCAAAATCTCCACATCTGGGAGTAGGTATTCTACTGCCTCATCTCCTTCCACTGGGTGGTCTGCCAGAAATTTCGCTACGACTCTCCCTTTAACTGATTTGCGTATGACATACTTAAGGTCAAACTTGAAGAGAAAAAGTAACCAATGAGCTAACCTACGCATAAGTGCTAGTTTCTCAAAGAGACATTTGATGGGATCTAATCTCGAAACGAGGATTACTGAGTGAGCTAACAGATAGTGCCTCAGCTTCCTAATAGCCTATAACAAAGCTAAGCAGGCTTTCTCCAGGAGAGTGTAATGGGTCTCATAATCCAGCATCTTCTTGCTCAAATAGTAGATGGCCTTCTCCACCTTAGCTTCTGATTCTTGGGCTAGCATGCACCCCATGGTCGAATCTATTACCGACAAATACAGGATCAGTGACTTCTCCAATTCTGGTGGCAACAATACAAGTGGATTCTGCAAGTGCTACTTGACCTCTTCAAAGGCGAACTGACATCGATCATCCCATTAGAACTTCTTCCCTTGTTTCAAGAGACTAAACAGTGGTTCACAAGTCAAGGTTAATTTTGAGATAAATCGTCTTATAAATTGCACTTTGCCTAGAAAGTCGTGCACCTCCTTTTCAGTCCTTGGTGGTGGCATTTCTAGGATGGCCTTGATCTTAGATGGATCTACTTCAATTCCCCTCTACGTAATCAGAAATTCGAGCATTTTCCATGCAGTCACCCCAAAGGTGCATTTTTCTGGGTTCAACATCAATCTGTACTCCCTGATCCATTCAAAGAATTTTTCCAGTGCAGTGTAGTGGCCTTCTTGCTCCTTAGACTTAACAATCATGTCATTCACATAGACCTTAACTTCTTTATGGATCATGTCATGCAAGATTGTGGTCGCAACCCTCTAATATGTAGCCCTAGTGTTTTTCAACCCGAAAGGCATGACTCTGTAGCAGTAAATACCCCACGACGTGGTGAATATGGTCTTCTCTCTATCCTTTAGTGCCATCAAAATTTGGTTATACCCAGAAAACCCATCCATGAATGATAGCAAGGCATGACCTGCAGTGAAATCTACAAATTCATCCATGTGCGGCAATGGAAAGTTGTCTTTCAGAATAGCTTTGTTCAAATCCTGGAAGTTGACGGACCCTCTAATTATGCCGTCCTTCTTTGGAATTGGGATGATATTGGCCAACCAAGTTGGGTACTCAGACACCATTAAGAAACCCGCATCAATCTGTTTGGTGACTTCTTCTTCAATCTTCAACTTCCAGTCTCTACGGACTTTGCGAAGTTTTTGTTTGACTAGTTGGGCCTTGGGGTCAAAAAAGATCTGGTGCTATACAATCTCAGGATCGATTTCAGGCATGTCTTCATAAGACCACGTGAAAACATCTTTGAAATCTTTTAATAAAGCGATTAAACGCTCGCGTTCCTCCGAAGACAACGTGGACTCGATCTGGACTAAGTGGGGATTCTCCTCAGTACCCACATAAATTGTAATGATTTCATCTGTGCAAGGCTTAACACGTCTCTCCTCATCTTGGTCAACCAAATTTTTCAAAGCCCGAGAAATTTCTTCCCCTTCTTTAAGTCAAAATTTTGAAAATCAATGCTAGTGCAACAAACTAAAGGCACAAAGAAATAAGTGAAATCTACTGCATTCCCATTGATAAAGTCAGGATTCTCTATTACAGTCGAGTCGAAAGAAAAACTAAAAGAAGACCTACACAGGATCTTGGCGTCTAGGTTACTACCCTCGGAAGTACCAGACTCAGACTCCTCAAAAGGACTTGAATCTAATCCTGACCTAACAGACTCGGTGGAATCAAATTCGAACTCATTATCTGGTTCAGAACTACCAATGGTGCCCTTCTCAAATTGCCAGATTAGGCGTGGAGCCTCGACTATGTCCATGATGAGACCGGAGTAATCTGCCGTTGGTTTATCCCTGATCGTAGAGATAGTAACACTATCCCCTAAGTTAACAGGCTCAGCCCCAACACTGGAATCCATTAGTAGGTCAGCTAGTGCTATCCCTAATAGCTCATTTTCATTGCTATTCAGATTGGCATGTCTACTTTGCCCTTTACTGACACTCAGGTCAATCTACTTCTCCTCTCTTCATTGTTCAGAAACTGGTGAACAAAGAAAGTCTCAAATCCTGGGTACTTCATCTTGGTTTCCCGTTCAATTCATGCCTCTGGAAACCCACAGAAAGGGAAATCTTCCCCTTGGTGGACAAAGCATCCATTCAGGGTTCTCCATATTGGCTTGTGGACCAATTCATATTGCCTCCCGACCCTTTTTGCTTTAACTCTCTCCCTTAATTCATCTCATTTTCTCTTCCAATCTTCTGCAGTTGGCTTGTACCCTAGCCCAAAAACATGGCGATTATGACTCACTTCTCTAGCAATAATATTTCCTTGTTTGTCACTCCTACCCAGTCCTAATCTGGGAATGTGTCCTTGCTTATTCATCATATAGATGGACTAGGCGCTCACATAGTTCCCGTCATCCTCTGTCATGATAGATTGTACCAGTCAGGCCTCTACCAAGGAGAAGCCAAAGAGGAACACATCCTCTTCTCCATGCATTATTTCTAACAAGGGCGTGATGGTTCCTGAGGGAGGGTGGATTAAAGAATGGCCATAAACAGTAGCAATCCCACCCTTGAATGGAAATTTCACTATTTAGTGAATCGTTGATGAAACTGCCCTCATCTGGCATAACCAAGGCCTTTCCAAGAGCAGATTGAAGGTTGCTGACACGTCCATAACATGGAATTCAACCTCATGCTCTGATGGGCCAATCCGTATTTGGATCTTGAAGGTCCCCATGACATCTCGACTGGTATTGTCAAAGCTTTAACAACTTGAGTTATAGGCATGAAGTCAGCTGGCTTCAAGCCTATAGCGTAAGCGGTCCTTGCCGGACATATATTAATTGTCGAGTCGGTTTCCACTAGCACCACCGGGATCCACTTCTACAAAGTCACATACAGGGGTCTATCGTGGTTAGCACCCTTTGGAAGCAACTCTTTGTCCGTAAAAGACAACACTAGAGTAACATCCCCAGACGTGACCAAAGACACAAATTGGTCAGTGGTGGTGTTAATAGGCAGCATAGTTCTGTTCAATGCCTCTAACAGTGCCTGTCGATGCTCCTGGGAAACCATTAGCAGCCCCAAATCGATATATCCACCTGGATCTTCTTAAGTTGATTTAAAACCAGGTCTTCTTCTATGTCTTTTTCCTTCGATTTCTTAGCCTCTTTCCCAGAGGGTTCTGCTTGATCTAGGGTAGGGGGTTTGAAATACCAACCGCTTCTGGTCATGTGGTTAATCTCATCTACGTACCATATATTGTTAGGGGTACCAGTTTTTCGCCCTTCATCAGTATATGCATGGCTCAGATCACTATCCTCCCACCATTCCCCTATAGTTATTATTGGGACACTATCGGGCTCTATTTGGATCATATTTACATCGCGCCCTCCGTTGGCATACCACTCCTCCTTTACAGCTGATTCAGTCATTGCATCTCAGTACTGCCGAAACTTTCTCAGCATTCTTTTCTTGTCACCAGATTCCCATTTGGGCCATTCTTTGGCTTGGCCATCGTCCGCCCTAGATTCAACATCTTTCTTTCTCTTCCCTTTCACCTGCCGCTGGGCTGTTTTTCTCTGTATTTCCTCTATTGTTTCTCATTGGAACTGCTCCAATGCTTGCTCCTTCTCAGTTATAGGCATGGCCTTAGCCTTGCTGTTCTCACCAACTTCCTCTCCTCTCAGATCCTTCTTTCTCTGCTCCTCTATATTAGATTCCTTTTCGCTACTCAACCACCTGTTTGTCATGACTCGAACCCGCCTCCATGGATTAAGGTCATAACTGGCTAGTAGTCAAGAGATTACTTACGGCCTCAAACCAAACAAGACATATCTTATCAGAGTTAAGGGCCAAATGAAAGCAAAACTTAAAACTTTGTCCACAGAGCTGTGCTTACATGGCATAACAAAATCGATTCAAAAACATTTTATAATAACTCACACATATACATAGAGTTAATCCATATCCAGGAACTTCAGTCATACAGTTAGCCAAACAAAACTCATATACAAAAGTGATTCAATGTTTTTGCCAACATAGCAAAAATACAATAAAGGAACAAAAGGGCGAAAACTAGTCTCGTGCGTGAGACATATGAGCTGACTCCTCAAAACTGTAGCTGCTTCTTACATATGTCACTGGGGCTGGGTTTGAACATCTCTTGGCTCACCTACAGACACGTGAATACGGGTGAGCAAAAGCCCAGTGAATAATGCCAAGTAAAGAAGATACATGAACAAACTTTGAAACAGTCACATCAGAAGGCCTTGGGCCCAATCCATGTTTTTATCTAATGTATCAAACGACAAAAGTTCTAGATGTATCAAACGCCCTCGGGCCCAATTTACTCATATCCGATGGCCTTTGGCCCATTTATTCATGTCCAACAGCCTTTGGCCCAGCCACTCATGTCAGACATTTTTTGGCCCAATTATTCATGTCAAATGGCCTTTGGCCCCATTGTTCATGTCGAATGGCCTTTGGCCCAATCATTCATGTCAAACGGCCTTTGGCCCAACCTTTCATGTCAAACGGCATTTGGCCCAATCATTCATGTCAAACGGCCTTTGGCCCAATCAATCGTATCAAACGACCCTTGGCCCGAACGTTCAGCATAACAAATATTTGTCCACAATTCAGATTAGCGAACTTATAAGTCTTACATAGAAACAAGCAATAGGACAAATAATATACTTCAAAATATCTTTACTAAGTTATTACTCATAGTGATCTGCTGGAAGATTTGCCCTTGAGCTTGACCCTACACAATACATAACACATATATGGGTCACAAACGATTCAATCCGTTCTTAATTCATACATCCCTCTTAGGCTTCATTCTTATCCCTTTTTAATTCATTTATAATGCTTAATGCATGCCTAAGGGTTCTTAGAAGTGGAAGAGAACGAAAAACAAAACTCAATTCAACTTTACAAAATTTCTGAAACAGGGTTCCCGGCTCAAGCGCAGGTTTCCCTGCTCGAGCTGACCCCCTTTTGTCTGGAAAAGTACTAGTTGCCTCATATCTACGCTCGAGCGTGGCTTCGGACGCTCGAGTTAAGGGTCGACATATGTGACTCACACTCGAGCATGAATATCCCCGCTCGAGCAGACATCAATGTCTACAAAAATTCTAGGAGCTCATATTTCACGCTCGAGCGGCGGTTCCCCCGCTCGAGCAGACTTCATGAATTCTAGGTTTTCCAAAACTGTTCTTGAAGCTCAAACTCGACCTTCAAAGGTCCAAAACTCATGATTTTGGTTCAAAACATGCAAATACATTATACCACATGAGAATATAAGTGTATGGGACTGAATT
This sequence comes from Camellia lanceoleosa, assembly GCA_025200525.1. Taxonomy (NCBI): domain Eukaryota; kingdom Viridiplantae; phylum Streptophyta; class Magnoliopsida; order Ericales; family Theaceae; genus Camellia; species Camellia lanceoleosa. The sequence goes on along the minus strand of CM045767.1, from coordinate 70,123,272 downwards.
GTTCAAAATCACAATCTAATTCTCAAATAAATCCTCATTTCTTTTGTATGATCAAACCCATGCATTCAAACTTCATCCAAAATTCATATCTCTACCAATTCAACATGCATGTTAGTCTTTGACCCCAATTCCATTTCAAATAGCACCAATGATGCTCATAACCATGAAAATCAACAAAACTATGCTTGCATGTATGCTTTAATACTCCTATTCCCATATTCAACTTGATACATGCTTGATTATGCAAAATCATGGTAATTCTATACATGCATGTGCATATTAACTTCAAATTCATCAATTATAACACAATTCTTGTTCTTGGTCACCTATTCTTTTTGAAATCATATGGTTACAAACTCAAACCCATGAATTAAGGATTGGTTACTCACCTAGGAGCTTCAATTCTTGAGTATGGCTTCCAAATTCACAAATCTTGAGCCAAAATGCACAAAGATGCCTTCTCTCTCTCTCTCAAAGTCGGTTATCTCTCTCTCTAGAGAGCTAATCTCAGCCAAAATGAATTCAAGAGGAGGAATTAAGTGTAATAAGGCCCTTATATAAGCTCCTTTAATCATATTTGATTATAGCTAATTAATAGCACTTAATTAATCGTTCTGAATCTAATTATTTTGATCCGAATAAATTTGCAATTAAATTTCACCGTAGGCTCTAAAAATTATGCCAATCACAATGGCGTAGTCAATTTTAGCTTCTGTGGCTAATAAGGCCTTCAATTCTAGAGTAGTTAAATCAAATAGATTTTCTTACGGTGAACAAATAGAAATTCAAAACCACATATATTCATATAAATGGCACTCAAAATCGTATCAAACACATAATCACAATCAAAATTAAGATTAATTAGCATAATACGGACCAGGGTTATCACACCGTTGTTGGATTCAGGCTGGCTTAGATCCCACCACTCGATCTGAATGCTGCCCACATCCTCTTCTTCAAAGAAGTAGAGGTTCTCCAGGTCTTCCTCTAGTTCTGCTAGGTCATCAAGACCTTGTTCAAGCCAATTATTCATATTTTGCCCCAACTCAGTTTCTCTAATTGCTTTGATACTGAGGGAGTCTGGCAGTATGATTATGGGTTTTGGCTAGTCAGTAGCGACAATGTACTAGCCGGGGTCGTACTCTTCTTTGAGTAAGGCTCCCTTCTCCATAACTTGGGTGTCAAATGACCCTTCCTCTGGTGAATTCCTCTTCCCTTCCACTTTCACCACCATTGGCCCTGATTGGGTTTTGGGTGTTATATCCATCATGCACATATTTGTGCTTTTCAGAATAACCACTTCAGGCTTAGGTAGATCGGATGGGGTAATATATATGCTGGGCTTAAAGGTGGGTGGTAGTGTATGGATAAGGTTGATATTTCTGGGTAGGGAGACTTGGTTATGGGTGAGGAGCGAGTTAGTGGTCACATTTGGTTTGGAGGGTAAGGCTATGATTTTATTATCGATGAGATGACATAGGCTATAGCAACAATCGGTAGGGTGATCGTGCTATTAGTGGAAAATGCAGTATTAGGTGGGATCATGACTAGATGGTAGTGGGTCAGGGAGAAGCCAAGGGTCGAGGGGCTTAAGGTGTCCCTTTTGCATTAGCAGTTTAAGAGCATGAACTGGGCTCATGTGAAAGGAAGTAAAGGTCCTATATTGGTTTTGGTTTGGACCGATGGGTTGCAAGGTTGTAGCGGTGAAGGGATTGGCCATTTTCACCGCTGTGGCGACGGTGCTGATCTCGGCAAGCCGAGAAATAGTACTATTGCTAACATTGCTACTCCCGGTAAACGGCCTTTTTTTTTTCCAGTTTGTTAGTTCTCTGAATGATGCCTTTCTTAAACGCGCTTTCAATTTGGACCCCCAACTTGTGCAAAGAAGCAAATGTATACAATGGCACTATTATCATTCGTTGTAACATATCCAGTTTGAGATTCTAAACTACCAACTAGACTTGTTCCTTTTCTGGGGCCTGTTAGTCATTTTGGCTGCCTTTCCCTTCCATTTTGCAACAAAGTCGACGAAGGGTTCCTTAGGATTTTGGGTGGTCATTTCCAGCTCGTTAATTGTTACTTCTATCTGAGTATTTCTTGAGTATTGGTTAAAAAACGCCTCAGACAGTTCTTCCCAATTTCGTTTAGTAAAATCCTCTATTTTGGCATACCAGATAGCTGCTACGTTTGATAGAGTTCTTCTGAACAATGACAATTTCTAAGCCCGAGTCAGGCCCATTGGTCTCAGAACATCTGAGAAAATATGAACATGTATAGTAGGGTCCCCACTACCATCAAATCTATCGATGTGAGGCATCTTGAACTTTTTTGGTAATCTAACCGAGGCCTCGGTATAATCGTCTTCAATATCCGAGATGGAATTGAAGCCTCGGAATTTTTTGAGCACCTTCTCTAGTCTGGGAATTTTGAACATAACCGGAACAATGTCGTTGATGTCAAAGGGAAAGAGTCCCCGTGGGGTTGTACCATAGGCCTAAAAACTGGAGCCGGTGCAAACATCTCTTATGGATCTGGGACCTGAGGGTTTTCAACTGGTAGAAGTGGATCTGGATTCGGCTGGCTAGTTGAGACTGGATGTACAGTAGATGTTGATGCCCTATATGGAAGTCACATTTCAACGATAGTTTCATCCTGAGGCCTCGGTATAACCGCCTTCAATATCTAAGATGGAATTAAAGCCTTGGGATTTTTTGAGCGCCTTCTCTAGTCTGGTAATTTTGAACATAGCCAGATCAATGTCGTTGATGTCGAAGGGAAAGAGTCCCTGTGAGGTTGTGCCAGAAGCCTAAAAGCTGGAGCCGGTGCAAACATCTCATAAGGATCCGGGACCTAAGGGTTTTCAACTAGTAGAAGTGGATCTAGATTCGGTTGGGCAACCTAGACTGGATGTACAGTAGATGTTGATGCCCTAGATAGGAGTCGCATTTCAGCAATAGTTTCATCCTGTGCAGTTATCCTTTGATTCAAGGTATCCAAGGTTCTTTAAAAAACTATCATCACAGCAATAACCTCTTCTAGACTACTATGTACCATTGCATGTTTGGGAGAATTAGCTATCAGCGAGTTGAGTAGATGAGAATGGACAGGTGACTGCTGAGTGATCTGTGCTGGCGGTGATAACTGTTTGTTTCTTCTCCTCTGAACAACTGGTGGGAGAGAGACTAACACTGGCTGACCGTCAACATGATCTTGAATTTTGCAAAGTCTGCCAAAACGAGTCCACAAAACTTGGGAGATATTGGGTCTGACTGAAGCTATGATTGTAAACTACCTAACAAAAAGAAATAAAGAAAAAGAAAACAATAACCAAAAATCGAACAGCACTTTGGCCCAATTCACAAAAGATATAATCACAGCTGAAGAACTGTATTTCCCAATGAATTCTACCCCTACAAACTGTTATCAACTTGTACAAATTGATATGGTCCATTCCTGTACAGTTTCACTGTAAAGCACATACTAGGTAAAGAGAGCCAAAACACCCCTATGAGGGGGGTAGGGTTACCATGTCCTAGATTTTTGACATGATCTAGGGTTTTACTACTTTAAGCAAATAGTTTCACAACATCCTGTATACGGGTGAGCATCCTATCCTAAGTTGGAGCAGTCACTATGGCTTTACTATATGCAGCAAGGCCAAATGGTCAAAAGGGGTACCTCGGCAAGATTACCTAATATACCTCTCACACCTATCACCGAGAAGTGAGAGGAGGTTCAAATGGTACAATGATAATCCAAATTCAAGGGTTATGTTTCCAACATGGCAGAGACCACGACTGGCTAGCCTTTTGGCAATCATTTTAGGCAAGTTGTCCAGGAATAACAAATGGAAAACACAGTGACTTAGAGTAACAATGTAAATGTAATGCAAAGAACATATATATGTAGATAAGTTTCACATCATGAAGTTCAAGTCAAATTCTCTAAGTCTTCTCGGATACGATAGCCCTACAGTTCGACTCCCAGGGTTCTGAATTTGGTTTTAGAAGTGCAATGTGAAACGGATAAAACATAAATAAGTCCAAATCTGACAAATCTTTATAAAATCCATTTATCATCGAAGATGCCAAAAATGGACTGCATTGCCAAATTTCAAAGTCACCACTTAAATATTTTTGGGAAATTTAGGAAACTCGTGACTCGTGCCAAAGGCCACTTGTCCGTCATAACCAAAGTCTCTCGGCTCGGGAACTTAGGTATGAAAGGGAAAGGTCATGAATTGAGCACCCCACTCACCCAATCCAAGATCGGCCTCTACTAATCATGATGTGATTTTTATGTTCATCATATGCTCTTGTTCTGATTATTATGCTATCATTACTATGTGAGGCACACAAATATAGACTAATCCATCCACTTTGGAATGTTTTGATTTCATGTTTATTTTGAAAAGTGTTGTGCATATGAGCTACTTGAAAAAGTGAGCTCATATGTACATGTATCAAATTATCCCAATTTAAGTGAAAAAACCTCCATCCACCGGCATTCAAGAGTTATATCAACTAAGCACTTAGTCTCATGGTAAACATCCTTGATATGGAAACACTAACGTACATGCAATATGCTAAAGCGAAAACGCTCACCTAGTACTCAATCGTGGCAAGCCAAAATAGAAGAAAATAGTTAGAAAAATGCATGCTCTAATATGCAAGTGACTAAATGCAACACATACAAAATGCAACTAATAGGTTCGGTTTATTAATATGACATGTGGCTCAACTCAAATCATGCGATAGTGCATGTATTCATTTAATTAGGAAATAACAACAAAGTTTATAATAATGAACCGAACCTAATGCATGCAAAAATTGATGCAAGTCATGGTAATGGCATGAAAATGTAAAACATGATGCTACCATTATAAGCAAGTAAATAAAAGGGAGAAAAAAAATGAGGGTTGGAAGACATACATCATATTACAATTTTGTCCTCATACAAGAGGGTCCAAATAAATGTCCTAATTAAGTAATTATTACAACACAAAATAAACTAATGCTAATTTAACTAGCAATTTACAAGTTTTGAATGCAACTACTAATTAAGTACAACATATTCCTATTAAAGCATTAATTTAACAGGCCACAGGAAGTGAAGAGTCGCACATGCACGAACGATAACATTCGCTCGAAAACTCCTCTGTTTTGCTGCCAGAAACTATTTTGTTTGCAGTAAGAAAATTAATTTTTTTTTGCCCCAGCTTTGGCTCCGTTCTATCATGAAAATGACATTGCCTACATAAAATGAAGTGGCCAGTCGGCCTTGGAAATTGGTCAGCCGGATGGAAGGGTGGCTAGCCAGCCACTGTTTTTGGGTTCTACCCGGCTGCAACATAATGGAAACAAAGCAAAAACAAAATGTTTCCAGGGGATGTTTGTCCTCTCTACCTCTCCCTATCATGAAACTGATCAAAGGAGGAGTAGAATCAATTCACAAACCATCAATTGTCGCAAAGTTGTTGTGTGATGATTTATGAATCGATAGGACAAAAACGTCAATAACCGAAAATAAAAGACTAACAACACCTCTTTCTTATCATGGAGTTACCTCAAAGAAAAGGGTGGACATTGCTTCTTCAACCATTGAACGTCACTAGAGTACGTAATGAGTCAAGACACAATAGGTTCAATTAACGGCTGATTGAACCCAACTTGATTTTATTATCTTTTATTACCTCTTTTACCAATTTTATTAGCCTCTTTTAACATACATTTCCATTACTTAATTCATTTTGTCCAAAAGTGAGAGTTACATCCACTAATGAAGAGAAGTGCCAAACAAGAAATTGTCCTTAGCATAAGAGAAATGTAATGCCTTAGTAATGAACTTCCAAACAGATTAAACCATTAAGCATGGAAGGTCTCTTTATCATGCCTTAAACAACAATCAATTGCTAAAATAACTCTTAAACAAAGAAAACCAATAAAGGAGAGAGGTTGCAGAGATAATTATTACAAGTGTGAGTATGTGTATGGAAACTATGAAATAACAAGCTGTCAACTCAAATAGATTGGTATCTAAGGACTAAACCACCAAATCTATGAGGACTTACAACAATACAAGCATGACATTCAAAGCATAAACTAAATAAACACATCAAATAGCCCCCAAAACAAGAAAAATAGTGCTAAAACTAGTGTTAAAAGCTAGAAAAAAGTAAGCAAAAATTAAAAAGAACAAGGCTAGTAAGCAAGCTTAAGGAATGGTGGCTAACTCCTCCACTTTTTGGACCTTAAAACCATATGTTTTAGCCTCTGAAAACTCTAAAAATCAGTAGCTAAAAGTTAGGAAACAAATGGGAAACACAAGGATAAAAGCTAGCTCAAAAAAATTTATTATAATATGTCAAATAAATAAAATAAATTTTTATTAATTTTTGAAATAAATTTTTTATTATAATATATCTTTGAAATAAATTTATTAATTTTAAAAAAAATAAAATAAATTTTTATTTAATCTAGCTCAAAAAAATTAAAATATTAAAGACATGTTTAATATTGATATTATTTAGTAAATCAAGGAAAAAATTTCTTTTGAACATTTATCCTTCTTTATAATATGTCAAATAAATATAAGATTCAATAGAATAATCATTTCCTTATATCTAATCTCATAGCTAAACAAAGATGAGATACGCATCATATCTAACCAAATAGTTCAAGGATTATGTATCTAAAGATTAACAGTTTGATGGATTACAATCCCCCCTTATTCAGTCTGTCTAAACAAACATGATCTATAAGTATATGTGTGCCATTTAAATAAATAAAAATAAAAATAAAAATAAATAATAAAAAAATTAACATTATAATATGTAAGTTGTTTAAATGGTAAGTATATTCTTAAAAATAGGATTGTGCAAAATACTGCCAAATTTGCTAAAATCGTACCGATCCTCATCAATCCTTACCGCTCTATCTACTAACTGCGGCTTAAACTTTAAAATTTGTAATATGCCTTCGAAATCGTTCTGTTCCGCTATAGTTAATTCATATATATTTTTTAATTTATAATGAAATATCAAAGTAAAAATGAGTTTGAGAGAAATTTAATGTGTAAAATTTATTACAAATTAGTAGTTATATATATGAAAAAAAAATTATGTAAAATAAGTTTGTGTTATATATACGAAAAATATTATGCAAGTTAGTGTTACATGTTATGCAAAAACTTAATAATTGGTTAGAATATTTTCCAATCCGTCAATCCGCCCAAAACCGCTCAAATCACAATTTGTCAATCTGTCAATTCGCCATTTGACTTATAATTATACTCTCAAACTGTCCAAACTACACTGCGCACACCCTTACTTAAATAGCTCAAGATTTTGGATTCAAACTTTATTTATGTTGGGGTATAATAATTTTTTATTTTAGAATATAAAAATTTGACACGTGACATGAGAAGAAGATTTGGAGATTTGATCACCAAATTTAGTATTTACATATATACACGTGACATGAGAAGAAGGTTTGAAAATTTAGACATCAAATCTAATATTCACATATATAATAATATAAGTAGATATATACATGTGTTTCTCTCTCTAAAATTACAATTACAATTGAAGTTTTTGGTTATTGAGTTTACCAGAACAATGGTTCTACATATACTGCATATAGTTTTATTCTTACTAGAATTGTACGTGGAAATGAGTTTGAAGAAGGGAGTGTCCACGTGGCTACAATAATACGGACCACGTATGAGATCGTCATGCAATTGTTTAGGGCCAAGCCGGGAATTTTAACAAGGCATAGCATTTGACGAAATAGCAAAATAGGACTAAGACTTTTGAGAAACTTCATTGTAGCCCCAGGTAAATTTTATTCTTCCAAACACGGACCTACTTTTCTTTAGGGTGATTCTATTTGCACCCAAATAGTAGCTCAATACACTCAATTAAAATTTTGAAATTTTAACTTTTATTATACCTTAATATAAATTTACTAATAAGGACAATACACATTAAATCTTAAAATAAAAATATTATTTTTTTCTCATAGTACACCCTAATTATTTATACATAGTTCTCACATTCAAGTTTTAATTATTTTCTCTTTATCTTTTTCCTCACTCAAAAACTCAAATCTAATTCGATTGCAACACAATAGAACATAAAAGATAAAAAAATAACAACCCTAAAGAGCGTCACACAAGAGGGACCGAAAAAAAAAAAAAAAACTATATAAACAAATAAGTTCGATGCGAAGAACACACCTGAGTTTATCTTTGTCTATATTTGGGTATATAGTTCTATATAAAGGACTCTATTCCTAGGTCATCACAGAGATGGATTTTGGGAATGTTTGCATATGGAAAGATCGAATGAGGCTCCGTTTAGAATAGATTTTTTTTTTTTTTTTTTTGGGAGATCTTGAAACACGTTTGTTTGATTATTATATTATTCAAATCGATTATCAAGCGGTGAAGTCATTAGGGAAAAATGACAAGCGGCAATCTAATGATTTGAGTATTGAAACCTCAAGGAAAAGCATTGAAGTATTGCCATTAAAGGATAAGTTGAAGAAGAAGAAGAAGAAGAAGAAGAAGAAGAAGAAGATAAAATTAAAGAAACGAATGATTTGGGTGTACCACAAATTATGATTTTATTTTGAAGGTTATTTGTGAAAAAATATAGGATATACTAAGAATAAATTATAATTCTAAATAATTTAATAGATAATAATAAAAAAATTAGGCTTACTTCCCATATTATATAGTAAGCCTAATTTTTGTATATCGCCGGTCACCCTTCTCTTTAGCATATATTCCAAAAATGCAAGGTCAGCCCATCGTTAAGGCAGTGCTTAGGGCCGCCAAATGACAAAGACCCAATTGTTAAGGTCACCAGTACAAAAATAAATAAATAATAGTTGTTAAGGTCTATTTATATCTATATAAGGAAGGCTTCATAAGTAAGGCCCAAAAAGGAAACAGAAAAAAATCCCAATATTTTGGAAAGTAAGAAAAAAGTCAATTTATTGACTTATTAGTTTATTTGAGTTATATTATCTTTTTATTTTTTTTATATATTTTTTTAGAAAAAAACAAAAAGGTAAATTACTTGGAAATCCTATTTAAAAAAGAATAAGTCTATTTAGTCTCACAACTTTTTGAATACTATCAAAAGTTCAATACGTATTTTTCTTGTTCATTCTTCTCTGTGCATATGTTTTACCTCTTTCTCTTCATGATTTCTGGTGACCGACAGTCATGCGTTCTTCTCTTTCTCTTTCTAATATATAATCACCGATAACCGATAACAATCATTGCTTGGGGTTCACCGGCAACCACTAACCACCGACTCCTTACTTCACCCTCACCAACGGTGAAAAAGACGAGTTTCAGGCAAAGAAAATGAGTAGATCTACTTTCATCTGATGTAGATCTACATCAGATCTGAGTAAATCTACATGAGATCTGACTAGATTTAAATCAAAAATAGTTTCCGGAGTACAATATTCTCTCTATATATGTTTCTCTCCCTCAATTTCTCAATATTTCTACCTTTTCTCTGACACACATTTCTATTTTTATATTTTAATGAGGAAAATTTTCAAATTCTGAACAAATTGTTTTTAAGTTTTAGTTACAGATGGTGAAAATTATAAAATTTTACAGTTACAGTTTTTTTGGTGATGAAATAAATCATGCTTTAAAACTGTAAAATTTTACAATGTCATAACATTATGTAGAAATGTAAAATTTTACAGTTTCATAACATGTTTTCCAATTTGATTAATAATGATAAATACTTAATAGAATCATACTTTGAAACTATAACATTTTACAGTTTCAAAGCTTACTTTTCAATTTGATTAATATTGGATATTATTTGCTTAAACCCTACAAAAATTAAAAAATAATATATACTTTTTTTCCATTGTTGTTTGTTGTTGTTATGTTTTTTTTTTTTCTTTTCTTTTCAGTTTATCAATATTTAGTACATTTTGCTATATTTTTTTACTATAATTTCTCTATTTATTCTTTTTTTTTTTGGACAATATTCTGGACATTTCGGTGACTCTCTGATGATATTCTTGATGTTCAACAAACATTCTAGATATTCTGGCTACTTCTAATGACGTTCAGAATACTCCAGCGATACTTCGTCGAACTTCTAGCAATTTTCAATGATGTTAAATATTCTGACTAGTCTCCGGTGACTATTTGACGGAAGTCCAAGCGGTGGTGGGATGTAACAGCATTTTTAAAGTTAAAAAAAAAAAATTAGTAATGATTAAGAATATGTAAGACTAATTGGTGTAAATATTTTATTTTAAAATTAAATAAATTTTAAATTTTGTGTATAAGATTTACTAATAATAATAATAATAATAATAATAATAATAAACTAGTTTCTTTGATACTTTCTAAAACCAGCCTTATATGTTGAAAGGAAGGCGCACATGTATTTTTAAAAACAGTTAGCCCTTGTAAATCTATTCATGATGGGGGGATTAACACCACGGTTGGCAAAATATATACATATATATATATATATATATAAATCAGTAAAAAAAAAAATCATACATATTAATAATTAAAATATTATATTTTTTTCACGATTTTGTATTTTTTTTGTTGTCACCACCGTGCATTTATTTTCAAAAAAAAACTCCCACCAATGGAGAGAGAAAAAGATTGAAATATTTTATTTTTAATGAAATTTAAGCAAAAATTTATTGATTGTAAAGGTTAGGTGTGATAGGATAATTTCCAAGGCAAACAAAGAATTATTTAAGATGTTTGATTTGTTATTTTTTATTAATTTTTTGGGGAGACTATTTGGACTATTATAAATCAGATACATTATTCTACACTTTTAGAATTTAGTAACTTTTAATTATATTGCCCAAAAACAAAAAAAGGGGTAGATTGGTTAGTCTTGTTTGAAAGATGTCTATTTAATAAATAGAACTTATTGGGGCTTTTTTGGCTATTTTAGCCACAAAAGACAAAATAGGCTTTTTTAGCCACAAAAAACAAAACATCACATCCAACCCATAATCATTACACTCCTCTCTCACAAAAAAAGTCAAAAAAGCCAAAAAGCCAAAAAGTCAAAAAGCCTTTCCCAAACCAAACTTTTAAGCCCAGGCTAAAATAGCCAAAAAAGCCAAAAAGCCAAAAAGCCAACCCACTTCCCAAACGGAGGCTGAATTAGATATGGGCTGAACAAATAAATCTGACACTAATTACTTTATTGAATTTTTTCCCTCAATATATGGCCATGTTGATAGTGACGTCATGGCAATCAATGGTGGAACTAAGAAATTAAATTAGAATGGATACTTATTAATTAAAATATTTTACATAAATTTTTACGATTTGACCTCAAGAAAGATAAAAAAAAATATATATATATATATATATTACTTGTAATTAGTATATCATGGACAATATAAAAAATAAAAATAAAAAAGTCATGGATATAACTTTTAAAATAAATTATATAATGATAGAGTAATTTTTTATAAAAAAATTCAGTAAAAATTCAATATAATAGTAATATCATGCCATCATTGACATATGATATCACCAACCAATAGTAAAGAAATACATAGAGGATATAGCGATCCCAGTTTTCCCTCCATTGTTTATTATATTCCGAACTCGGTTCCGTAGATATTGTTATTATCTATATCGCGTTTCCGTCCTTTAATTCTTTGCATTCGAGTTTTGGGATGTGTTTGGTGAGTTTGGAACAGGTTGGGTGTGTTTTGAAACAATTGGTTGCTGTCCAGATTTTGGTTTCTTCACTAGAGCAAGCATTGGGTTTTAGTTCCTTCGCTCGAGCGAGCTTTGAGTGGTGTGTCTATTGGCTCGAGCGAGAACTCTTGCGCTCGAACGTGCGTCTGCGTTTCTTTTTGACCTGAAAGTTGTGTTTCTTCGCTCGAGCGAGCTTTCCTTCGCTCGAGCTCACTCGCTCGCTCTATGTTTTGGGTTTCTTCGCTCGAGCGAAAACTCCTGCGCTCGAGCGTGCTTCTGGGTTGCAGACCTGAAGCTTCACGTTGTTCGCTTAAGCAACACTTCTTGGGCCCGAGCGAGTTCCTTTTGTGTCTGGTCGTTCGAGCGACCACTTCTTCGCTCGAGCGAGCTTCAAATATATCAAATCGCAGTAGCGGATTTTTTCTACACTTTTGATCTTCTTTCCTTCTCAAACCCTAGATCCGGCACACTCTCTCTTTACATATACCTTCTCTCTACAAATACACCTAGTTCTACTGGTTTTCTATCCTAGTCTCTTTGTAAGAAAAGTAGAGCTTGGTGTGGACTTCACTTTGATCCAAAAAATCTTGTGTTTGAAGCATTTTCAAATTTCTTAATCTTCTCGTTTGAGCTTCTCCATTTGAGATAGGGATAAACTACTCGTCTTTATGAGTTTTGACATAAATTTTAGTCATTTTGATTAAATGGTGAAGTTATGGAAATTTTGGAAAGTTAGGGTTTGATTTTGAAATATATAAAGAGGGGTTTTCAATTGTTAAGCACCTTGTGTATGTGAGACCATGGAAAGTGGAGTTGTTGGTGTAGAATTGATGAGATTGAACCTTAGGGTTGATGTTTGAGAAAAGGGAAAAAAGGCCCTAATTGAAATTAAATAATTAATCTGGGAAAATATGGAAATATGAAATTGAGTTGAAAATCATGAAATTGGAAAATTATGAGATTGGATGGTGTAGTTGGATTGATTAATCACTCACCTATGAAATTGTTGATAATTTATCTGTTTGATAAATTTATTATCTGTTTAGAAATAATTGCTTTGGGCTATCAGTGGAAGATAGTCTTGATTGTTGTAAATACTGCATAATGATTAGGTAAATTGAAACTAATCAATTGGAAAATGTCATTGAATATGACAGTTGGAATAACACATTGAATATGTGCATTAAATGATCATTATACATAATAAGTGTTTAAATACACTGCATATATATCTTTGTTTAGAAAAAGACAGGAGATGTACTCCATGGTTTGGGAGGAGATAGGGGATGTACTCCATTATTTTGAAGGAGATAAGGGATGGACTCCATTGATAATTAAGTTAGCCGGAGTGTCCAGGGTAAAAGTCTCGAAACCTTATATACATCTGAATGATATTGATGAATTGAAGTGTTATCTTTATGAGTTGTAGTCTCATTTGAAATTGTTGATGATAGAAGTGTTGATAATATGAGTTGTAGTCTCATTTTGAATGGTTTGGATAAATAATGTACCATGTTGTTGATTTGATTAAGATCAAGAAATGGGAATGAATTGAAATACGGTTATAAATGTGGATGGGTTATAGAAATAGTGTAAAGAGAATGTTAATGTTTTAGTTAATTCTCATATTATGTTTAGCGTGTCTCTACTGAGCTTTAACTCACCCTATATGGGACATCATTTTTAGATATAGGTGATATGCCGCCTCCAAGGATGTAGCTTGGGAGGTTTAGAAGGCTAAAAGCCTATTTTTGTATTGTTACTTTTTGTGTTACATGTAAATTCGAGCCAAGAGCTTAATATGTAAAGAGTTAGAACTCTCTTATGTTGTAACCAAGTATTGGCTTGGAAAGTTGTAAGCCCGTAAGGCATTTACTTTTGTTGTCAATATATAATACTTTGTACTGAATACTCTGATAAATGAAAATATGTTTTATTCTCTTATGTCTATGGATGTCATGAATGATTGGTTTATATGTATTATTCTGAGGGCGTTACAGAGGATGAACCCCACATGTCAAATGTAACTAATAATTTAATAAATTTCATATCTTTATTGAGATGAATTATAATTGTATGTCAATAATGATAGACATTACTATTATATTGAAATTTTCATAAATAATAATATGATTTAGTGTAATATCTTCATTTTCAATATAAAAAAAACAACCATTATTATTCTCATAATTTAAAAAATGTTATTGATATTTCATTCTAAATAATATTTTATAATTGTTTTAATTAAAATATTTTCTTTATATTTGCAAAAAAAAAAAAGTTATTCCAAAACCCAGGGGAGGCATGTGATCCCCTGGACCCATTGTGGCTCTGCAATTGATGACAACAATAGTGATGATAGTTGTGGTAGTCATTATGGTTGCAAACGAACCAAACTATCACAAACTCGATTCAGTTCGATTTATTAAGTAAACAAACGAGTTTGAGTCTAACTTTAAAGCTCGTTTGGTAAACGAGCCAAACTCGAATTCAAATATACTCGACTTGTTTATCTTTATTTAATTTATTAAATAATACAAAAATTGTATAAATAATAACATACATATTATTTATATCTTAAAATAGTATAAATAATATTTTTATTTAATTTTTTTATCAAATAATATATAAATATATAATTTATATTATTTATACCTATAGGTTGTTTAAATAAACTCCATCTTTAAACTAAAACTAGTTTAATAACAAATAACCATTATTCATAATAATTTATTTCAAAAAAATAAAAATAGATTTCTAATAAATAAAACTGAGAGAGAGAGAGCGCTTCGTTCATAATCAAAACGTAAAAAAATGCTTACCTTCATTTTGTTATATGGCAAACATGTAATTTCATCATTCTTTCATGTTGTTCAATCACTCAATAAAATATTTTACTTATTTATTTTCTCTATCAATCACGATATTAAAGAGCATCATTTATCTGTATTCCAAGACTACTAAATAATTAAAGTGTGTATTGAAGCCTCGTTTGGCAATTGTAATTTTAGCCAAAAAACTAAAAAATCATTATAAATTATTACATCACTCTCTTTATTTTTCTATATATCTTTTAATAAAAATAAAAAAATTACAAAAAATATATATTTCCAAATAAGACTTAAGTATATATGTGTTTTGGAAAGATAGTTAAAATCTGACTTTTTGATTTTTTTTTTTTTTTAAAAACGTATAAAAAAAATATGAGAGATAATGTGATTTAAAATAGATTAAAAATTAATTTTTAGCTGTTTATTTGCTTCCCAAATTAGCCCATTATAAGTGTAGGGTTCACTCAAATATATATAAATCTATATTTATATATATAGAATAATATTATTAAATTCTTATATAAAAAAATAAAATTAAAAAAGAGAATAGAAAGTAAAATCCATGCCACGCTCTCTCTCTTGCTTTGTTGATCAGCCCATTCCCATTCTTTTCTTTCTCTTCCATGATAGCTTATGTAAGGCTATTTTGGAAAGATGGTAAAAAGTAATTTTTTTATTTTTAATTAAGATTTTGGGAAGTTGATAAAAAGTTACTTTTGACTTTTTGAATTAATATTTGTTTATGATGTCAAATCATAATAAAATAATCAAACTATCCCCATTAATTTAAAATATTTACAACTTCAATCATGTAGAATATTTTGACTCATGAGAGATAGAATTGTAATTTTATCAGTAGCTAAAAACCAACTTCTCAAATAAAAAAAATACAAAAAAGTCAACTTTTAACTTTTATTACAAACCAAAAAAAATTACTAAAAGCCAATTTTTCAAAATAGCACATAAAAGACTCTCCACAGGTGGCACACAAAGTTAACAACACTATTTGGAGCGCAAACCTTCCGAATTATTGGTGTTAGTTAATGCCTCGTTCGAAAGTTGATTATTTTAATAGGTTATTTTAATTTTAATTATTTTAATATATTAAATATTTATATTTAAAAAGATAGTTAATTTTTTTGTAATTAAATAATATTTGTATTCACCCAAAAAAAATAATATTTGTAAGAGAAAAAAATAAAATGATTATAAATTTAATGTGATATTTTATTTTATGGACCACTTTAATCTATTTTAACTTTTTGTGAATTTTAGACTTAAAAAAAAAAAAAAAAAAAAACAACTACAACTTTAGCAATGGGTTTTACAAAAACCATAAAGCCTTAAAACACAAATAATTCAAAATCACCATTATTCAAAGTATACATAATTTAAAATCAACAGCAGCTCACCAAAGAGACTCTCAAAACCCGAGACCATCTGGGAGTTAAGTGTCATTATTCATCGCATCATCAATCACCACCGCAGCACAGAGTCTACCTAGAAATCGTCCAAACCACCCCCACTTATTCTTTTTTGGAAGCTCAGGCTGTTGTTGAACTTGCACCCCGAATCCAGGTTGAGGAGGTGGGTATCCGTGACCCGGTGGCGGTGGTGGGTATCCATAACCCGGTGGCGGTGGTCCCATCACTGGGGCTGGAGAAGGATATGGTGGATTAAAGCCAGTCACTTCCGCCATAGCAGGCGGCGGCCCTTTCTCGTATGCCCACTTATACATGAAAGTTAGCTTAGCTTTTGGATTTTGGGACAGGGTTCGAATCTCACAGGTCAGACTATCATCCTCCATCGAGCCGATCAGGTCTTTAACCTGTACACCACATCTTTTCCTATACAAAAATCTCGTAGGGTGAGCATAAAGCGCAGTAGGAAATCCTTAACAAAGTATATACATTTTATATAAGTCTCAAGCGATGAAATGCACATGCCATGCTATACCCTTTTGAAAGAAAATCATATCTTCATCTTTGAAAACCATCATGCTCAATGATGTCATGCAATTTTAATTCTTCAAAATTTAACAATTCATTTCAAGAATGGTAAATACGACTCTAGTAATCCCTAGGTTGGTGTCTGCAAGTAGACTATACAAGTATTACCAATTTGTCATTTTTACTAGTATTGACTAGAAGGCTCGACACCTATAATCTGTCATTCTTACCAGTATTAGCTGGAAGGCTCGACACCTATTCAATTTTATTTACACCACCTGTCAAGACTTACCACTGTATCTACCCCAAAACCAATTCATGGAATCTTGTTTCTCAACATTCTTTTCTCAATGCAAGTTTTCAAATCAACTTTCAAAGTTTAATGTAATCAAATGAATTGATATGTTAATAACACGAGATGAATATAAATACTTTTATTCTAATTTATCATCCAAGGAATAACACAATTCCGTCTTCTCAAGTACCCTCAACAATTAGTCATTTCAAGATTATTTCAACATTTTGAACAATAATTTTCAAAATGAACAACAATTCTCATATTCCCTGAAATTCATCATTTATATAAATATAAATAAGAGATTTTCCAAACATCCATTTATTTTGACATACAAAATAAATATAACAATATCATTCATGGATTTTCATTCTCTTTAAAAAAAATCCCCAAATTCTAGGTTTTCTCACCAAAACTATACAACTCAAATCTTTTGAAAGAAAACTTTACAAAATCATCTTTTCTTTAATCAACGAAGATTTAAGATCATTTTAAAAGAACAAGAGACAAACCACTTTCAAAATCGCTCAACTTCTTGAATTAACAATCAATTTTCAAAGCTATCGAAGGATGATTTCGAAAATCATCCAGATCTTGCAAAAATATATATATATATATAACTCTAAGAAAATCCCTGCCTCAAGTGTAGAAAACCCAAGCAACATGGTGGAACTTCAAAGATGACGAAACCAATTTCTTCTTGGATCAAAATGAAACTCTTGCAGCCCTCTACCTTTTTCCCAATGACACTAGGGTGATGAGATCCTTAGATCTAGGTGTATTTGTAGATAGAAGTCGAACCCTAGAGAGAGAAAGAGCTGATTTAGGGTTTTTGAGTGAAAAAGGGATCGGAAAAATGAAGCAAAACGGTGCTGCTGTGAACTGATATATGACAGGCTCGCTCGAGCGAAGGAATGGTCGCTTGAGCGACTAGACACAGTAAGTCTCCTCGCTCGAGCGCAAGAAGCATCACTCGAGTGTAGAATACATAGCTTCAAATGTTTTTCAGACGCACTCGCTCACTCGACTGCAAGAAGCCTTGCTCGAGCGAAGAGGCAAATTTCTAGACAACGATTATTTGAACCACTTGCAACCAACTTGTTCCAAACACTCCCAAGACATCCCAATACTCAAATTCAAAGAGTGGAAGAAAGTAAAGACATGGATAACAATATTATACCATGAAACATGAATCCGGAACACCATAAATGATAGGCCGAAACCGAGATCGCTATAACCTCCCCCCTTACAGAATTTCGTCCCTGAAATTAAATCAAACTACCCGAACAAGGATTTTCAAGCGATCAAAACTTCACTATTTCATTTTCCAATCACAACATTAGTTCTCAACCAAATCTCACCATTACATCATGGTTCCCTCATTAACAACAACCTCCCAAATACTTATAAGCATGAAATTTTCCAAAAATAACGACAACTCTTAACAACTTCGTGCTTAAAACAACAATGCACAAAATGACATGTGTTTGACAATTTTAATACATTTCCGCTAAACGCTAGGGAATATCACAATGAAAAGCAATTTAAACATTTTCAAACAAATCTGGATACTTAGAGCGGACTTCCGCCTCTCGTTCCCACGTCACTTCTTCAGTCCCATGGTGTCTCCACAACACCTTTAGCAACGGTATAGTTTTGCCCCGTAGCACATGCTCCTGGGTATCTAATATTTGAACCGTTCGATTTTCGTAAGAGGCATTCTCATCTACCTCCAAGTCAACCCAATCAAGCACATGTGAAGGGTCGGGTTCATACTTCCTAAGTATAGCTACATGAAATACGTTGTGAACTCCCGAAAGTTGTGGCGGTAAAGCTAACAGGTATGCCACTTCCCCAATTCGCTCTAAGATCTCAAAAGGCCCAATGAACCTTGGAGATAATTTACCACTCTTACCAAATCTCATCAAACCTTGCCTTGGTGAGATTTTTAGAAACACATGCTCACCAACTTCAAAAGATAAATGTCATCTCCTCTTATCGGCATAACTCTTTTGTCAGCTTTGGGCGGTAACTAACCTCTTCCGAATGAGAACAACTTTTTCGGTTATCTCTCTAACAATTTCCGAACCCAGTAACAGTGCATCACCCACTTCGACCCAACAAACTGGTGATCTACAAGGTCGGCCATACAAGGCCTCAAATCGTGCCATCCCAATACTAGCTTGGTAGTTATTGTTGTAAGCAAACTCAATCAATGACAAGTGTTTTTCCTAAGGCGCCTTAAAATCAAGGACACAAGCTCTAAGCATGTCCTTCAAAATCTGAATGGTACGTTCCGACTGTTCATCGATTTGAGGATGATAAGCGATGCTAAGAGTCAACTTAGTTCCCAACGCCTCTTGAAGGCTTTGCCACAACCGGGTAGTAAAATAAGGATCCCTATTCGACGCAATAGTCACGGGGACTCCATAAAGTCGAACTATCTCTTGAATGTACAACTCTGCCAATCGTTCAACTGAGTCGCTGGTGTACATCGGAATGAAATGGGTAAACTTAGTCAACCTATCAATAATCACCCAAACAGCGTCATTGCCTCGTTGTGTTCTAGGAAGCCCAACTACAAAATCCATGGTAACACACTCTCGTTTCTACTCAACTATCGGTAAGGGTTGTAACAAACCCGCTGATCTTTGGTGTTCGGCCTTCACTTGTTAACAAGTAAGGCACTTCGATACAAATAAAGCGACATCCCATTTCATACCCCTCCACCAAAACTAACGACTAAGATCATGACACATTTTAGTGCCTTTCGGGTGTACTGCAAGGCATGAGTGATGGAACGCCTAAAGTACTTCCTCTCTACAAGATTTTGGTACAAACAAACGGTCTAGGTAACGTACACTGAGATCCGAGTGAACGTTCAAACCTTTCTCTTCCTTCCCATTGGAAATCTTAACACGGATTGATTCCATATCACAGTCTCCTCGTTGTGCCTCTATGACCCTACTAACCAAGGTAGGTTGAGCATTCAAAGTAAACAAGGTAGCACTCTCTCCAGACTCACCCAAGTGCAAATCAAACTTGCCAATAACATCTAGCATATCCCATTCCCGAATGGCCACACTTGCCAAACTACTCACAGATTTTCGACTTAAAGCATCGACCACCACATTGGCCTTCCCTGGGTGATTGTGTAACTCAAAGTCATAATATCCCATAAATTCCATCCACCTCCATTGTCATAAATTCAAGTCTTTTTGAGAAAACAAATACTTTAGACTCTTATGATCGGAGAAGACTTCAAACTTCTCACCGTACAAGTAATGCCTCCAAATTTTCAAAGCAAAATTTACTGCTGTTAATTCTAGATCATGGGTGGGGTAATTTTTCTCATGAGTTTTCAATTGTTATGAACCGTAGGCCACAACTTTTCCCTCTTACATCAAGACACAACCAAGTCTATCTCCGGACGCATCACAATAGATAGTGTAATTCAAAACCCTTTCCGAAATTATCAAAACTGGTGTGGTAGTCAATCTAGCCTTAAGCTCTTGGAATGACTTTTCACAAGCCTCACTCCACACAAATTTGATACACTTTCTAGTCAACCTAGTCAAAGGTGCAGCTAGTCTAGAGAAGTCCCTTACAAAACATCAATAATACCCAGCTAATCCCAAGAAACTCCGAATTTCAAAAATATTCTTTGGTTGTTCCCAATCCTGTATGGCATCTATCTTTGAGGAGTCCAAAGTCACTCCATCTCTAGACACTACATGCCCCAAAAACTTCACCTCTGTTAACCAAAACTCACATTTTTCAAATTTGGCATACAATTGGTGCTTACTAAGTAAGCCCAGCACTACTCGCAAGTGAGTCTCGTGTTCCTCTTCAAAGGTTGAACAAATCAAGATGTCGTCCACAAAAACGACCACAACATGGTCCAAGTATTCTTGAAAAATTGTATTCATCAAATCCATAAAGGAAGCCGGTGCATTGGTCAACCCAAAAGGCATTACAAAGAATTCATGGTCGTCATAACGAGTACGAAAGGCCATCTTCTGAATGTCCTCCTCTCGGACTCTTAACTGAAGGTACCCTGACCTCAAATCTATTTTTGATAAGCAACAAGACCCTCTAAGTTGGTCAAACAAATCATCTATTCAGGGTAGAGGATACTTGTTCTTAACTGTAACTCTATTCAACTTGCGGTAATCAATACACAACAGCAATGTCCCACCCTTCTTTTTCGCAAAGAGAGCCGGTGCTCCCCAATGTGATGTACTAGGGCGAATGAAGCCCTTGTCTAAAAGTTCTTGGACTTGAATCTTCAACTCATGCAATTCGGCGAGTGCAAATCTATATGGTGACATGGAAATCGGTGCCGTGCCAGGCACTAATTCAATGGAGAACTCGATCTCTCGGTGAGGTGGTAAACTAGTAAGATCTTCTGGAAAGACATCCAGGTATTCACAAACAACCCTTGGTAACTCAACACGAGCCCCGTCACCCTCACTATCCAAGAGAGTTACAAAAAGGCCACTAGGCTTACTCCTACTACGAGGGTCAACAACTGGCGACAAGGCTCTATTAACTTGGTTCCATAGAAAATAGAAACGATCACCGCTTAAAGTGTACACCGTAACTCTCTGACGATAACAATCAATCATAGCTTGGTAAGAACACAACCAGTCCGTGCCTAAAATAACATCAAAACTAAACATATCTAGCAACACAAAAGCAAACGGAAGTCAACGCCCGGCAACTTCTATTTCACAATCATGACAACCCCAGTCTAAATCAACTGTACCCCTAACAAGTGACTCTACTCTGAGTGGAGGCACTAACCGTGCTACCTCTAACCCAAATGCAGAAGCAAATGCAGTAGATATAAATGAATGAGATGCACCCGTGTCTATCAATACATTAACCAAAGAATTAAACACAATAAAAATACTTCTCTGGCGGGGATTACGGCACAAGAATAAAGATACACGCGTGCTCAGGCCCCTAATTAACTTGCTCCCTCTCGAGCATAGGCTCAGTATCGACTGTTGGGCAGCGGCTCCCTGATTAACTCATGAAGCTTGGACTGATTGAGCCTGCTGGTGGCTCTGAGTATGCCTCGACCCTGATGTGCTAGATGCGCCTCCCAACTGTGGGCAAGTTCTTTTCATATGCCCCGGCTAACCACACTGACAACAATTAAACCCTTGACCTTTATTATGAGACTGAGACTGACTTTGAGATCGGTTAAGTGGTGGTAACATTAACTACCCTTCTCCCTTCTGTGGACATGAGAAGGCTTTGTGACCTGGTTGGCCACACTTGAAACACGAAAAGCTACTCGATACACTTTTTCCCGGACCCGCACTAGGCAAAAGAAAAGTGGATCTAGACTGCTGAGGTTGGGACTGGGATAGATAGGTGTTCCTGCTCTTCTAGTTCTGCCTATAGTCTCCTTGAGACTCTTGGTCCCTAGACCTCGAACTCCGAAGCCTCTCTTCCTCGGCTTGTATGGAAATTTCTACGTGTGTCGCCGTCTCCACAAGACGGTCATATTCCCGAAACATATTTCCATCAAGCTTGAACATAATTTTTGTTTTCAATTTCTTTTCAAATTCAATGCAACAGTGCTCTTCTGTTGCCACCAACTCTGGTGCAAATCTGAACAAACTAGAGAAGACCGCCTCAAACTCGGCCATGGGCATGTCGAGTTGTTTGAGGTCTTAAACTCTTGCCTCAATCTCTCCTTAGCAGTGGGAGGTATGTACTTATCTTGGAAAGCAACCGCAAAGGCTTCCTATATCGGCTCCACTCTACCCCTGGCATATTTCCACTATTGACCCGCATCTCTCTTAAAGTAGTAACTCGCTAGAGTCACTTTTAGTTCACTATCTTCGATGTGAAGTATCTCAAATGTCTTCACAGTTTGTTCGAGCCACTCATCCGCTTTCTTGGGTTTGGGGCCACCATGGAACTCATCCGGTTTGGCCTGCAAGAACTATCTAATAAGGAAACTCACCCTTGACTTCGCGGTGTTCTCTCGGGCTTGATTCTCCACCCTCAAAAAGTTCATAGAATCTCTTAAAGCCCTTGCCATTTCTCGAGCTAGGGCCTCCATTACGGTTTGACCCTCTTGTCCCATCTGCTCAGCCATATTAGCTTGGCCGAACCCTTCTTCTTGCACCAGAACCCTATGGACCGGCACCTTATGCACACCTCGGCGAGCCCTACCACGCCTCCCGCCTCTACCACCATGGACTTGACCCCTTCCTGACATCCTAATAAAGGACACGAGAAATAATTTAGCACATTAACTCATATACGCTAGTAACTTGACTCACACGTTCGACTACAATAATTTCATATATTTCTCTACCATATGCATTGTTCAATTTCACTCCACATAAGCACTTAGTCATGTAAACACATACGGACTATTCTTTTACGATGACATCCGTCCCACAAAAAACCAAGAATTCATAGTAAAACGAGTATTGATCAAGTACCCTTCTAATGAGATATCAAGAAATTTAACAGGTGCAAACAACATTCCAAAAGTCCAATCCCACACCCATTTAGTCACATAAGCATGTGATCACATAGTCACAAAAAGCATAACACTTCCTAACATGCTAAATGAACCCACGAGCTCCAAGTATTCAAACCCAGTAACTCTGATACCAAGTTGTAACGCCCCAAATTTCTAGCCCAAATGATAATACAACAATCATGGTTATTTCAAGGAAAATCGAATATAAATCTCCAAACTTACATTACATGATACAATAGTTATTCATGCAATAATACATTAATCCAACAACAAGTAAATAAACAAATAAATACCCCCAAGGGTTTACAAGTTTCCAATTCTTGGGCCTGGTTACACAAAACGGTTATTCAAACCCACACACGTACAACCCTTGGCTTACACACAGAGTCACAGCAAAATGAGAGTCTCGTACTCTCAACACACATTCCTCGCCTTTAGTTAGGCGGCATCACCACATCTTTTCCTGCACAAAAATCTCGTAGGGTGAACATAAAGCGCAGTAGAAAATCCTTAACAAAATATATACATTTTATACAAGTCTCAAGAGATGAAATGCACATGCCATGCTATGCCCTTTTGAAAGAAAATCACATCTTCATCGTTGAAAACCATCATGCTCAATGATGTCATGCAATTTCAATTCTTCAAAACTTAACAATTCATTTCAAGAGTGGTAAATACGACTCTGGTAATCCCTAGGTTGGTGTCTGCAAATAGACTATACAAGTATTACCAATTTGTCATTTTTACCAGCATTGACTAGAAGGCTCGACACCTATAATTTGTCATTTTTACTAGTATTAGCTGGAAGGCTTGACACCTATTCAATTTCATCTACACCACCTGTCAAGACTTACCACCGTATTTACCCCAAAACCAATTCATGGAAACTTGTTTCTCAACATTCTTTTCTCAATGCAAGTTTTCAAATCAACTTTCAAAGTTTAATGTAATCAAATGAATTGATATGTCAAAAACGCAAGATGAATATAAATACTTTTATTCTAATTCATCATTTAAGGAATAACACAATTTTCTCTTCTCAAGTACCCTCAACAATTAGTCATTTCAAGACTATTTCAACGTTTTGAACAAAACCCATAAGTTCATTTTAAAAGAACAAGAGACAAACCCACTTTCAAAATCACTCAACTTCTTATATTAAGAATCAATTTTCAAAGGTATTGAAAGATGATTTTGAAAATCATCCAGATCTTGCAAAAATATATATATAACTCTAAGAAAATCCCTGCCTCAAGTGTAGAAAACCCAAGCAACAAGGTGAAACTTCAAAGATGACGAAACCAATTTCTTCTTGGATCAAAATGAAGTTCTTGCAGCGCTCTACCTTTTTCCCAAAGACACTAGGGTGAAGAGATCCTTAGATCTAGGTGTATTTGTAGAGAGAAGTCGAACCCTAGAGAGAGAAGGAGCTGATTTAGGGTTTTTGAGCGAAAAGGGATCGGAAAAATGAAACAAAATGGCACTGCTGTGAACTAATATATGACAGGCTCGCTCGAGCGAAGGAATGGTCGCTCGAGCGACTAGACACAATAAGTCTCCTCGCTCGAGCGTAAGAAGTGTCGCTCGAGCGTAGAATACGTAGTTTCAGATGTTTTTCAGACGCACTCGCTAGCTCGAGCAAAGAGGCAAATTTTTGGACAACGATAACTTGAACCACTTGCAATCAACCTGTTCCAAACACTCCCAAGACATCCCAATACTCAAATTCAAAGAGTGGAAGAAAGTAAAGACATGGATAACAATATTATACCATGAAACACGAATCCGAAACACCACAAATGACAGGCTGAAACCGGGATCGCTATAGTCCCCATGTCCCAAATCACTTAGAATCATTGGATATGTCTTGGGATTCTCAAATCTTGGTATTCTCAAATGATCCAATGGTTGTGAGTGATTTGGGACAGGGGGATAGAAATTTTTGGGTACAGGGGATCCTTGCTCATAAAATATATAGATTGCAAACTACAAATGTTCTAATTACTTTTAGGGATGCTTTGGGAAGTGTCAAATAAATTGAATTCTTGTAGATATTACGAAAAAAAACTTATAAAAAGCAGAGAGGTGATATAACCCAAACAAGTCAAAAAGCCAATAAATTAAGTTATAAGCCACATCCCGAAAGACCACTTGGCCTCATTGAGCAACTTTTAATTTTAGTCAAAAAATCAAAAACTCACTATAAGTTGTTATATCACTCTCTCTATTTTTTTGCATATCTTTTCATAAAAAACTAAAAAGTTACTAAAATAGCCTGTTTTCAAACGAGACCATAGTTTATTATTTCATGTGTAAAACACATTATTAGTATAATAAGTCCTGCTACTCATGTCTGTCTCCAATCTATATCTATTTATTATATAACCAAAAGAAGGTTGCTAATGAGATGAACCCTACGAAACTCAAAACCCTCATACTATTTTTCTAGATTTTTTTATTTTTTAAATAATTAAAAAAAAAAACTTCTATTGATTAGCTTTTATTGAATCATTTAAAAAATGATCTTATTATGCCTTGATTTACACATTTCAAAAAGAAAGTTAATTGATCTATTTAAAAATTTAAAGTTAGAAAGTTGAAAATGAAAGTTAACTAATCATTTTTAAAATTTAAAAGTTTGCATCACTAAAATGTAGGAATCAATTCACATCTTCTATAGATTTTTTTCTTGATGTTTAATAATTTTATATGCATCAATATTTCAATCTATATATCTATATTATAGCAAAGAGACATTTCATTAATAAAGACAGTAAAATCTCAAAAGTTACATCCGAAAATTTCAAATTTTAGTAATTAAATAAAAATATTAAAAAAAATTATTGGTTGTTGTCCTATTGTGAAAATTTTCATAACCAATTAACCTATCTCATATTTTTACAAGATTATTGACTAGTGATCCCCCTAATTTTGTTTCCTTTTTTAAATATATTCTTAGCTGGGTAATTTTGTTTCCTTAAAACCCTAAGCTATGCTTTCATAGCCTAAGGTAAGATTTTATGCTTCTTTCTTTTCTTTTTTTTTAAATGGTGTATATCAATACAATAAAGGATTCAAAACTTCTTTCAAATATTGATGATGTGTTTGGTTCATGTTTTGGGTAGGGATTTTGAAATGAAAAATGAAAAGATATGTGAAATTAGATAAAATATAGTTATACTTCATTCATATTTCACCTACTATCTTTTTTTCCTCTCTCTCTCTCTCTCTCTCTCTCTTCAAATTTCTACCTAAATATATGAAACAAACATAACATAAAGTTGGGTAAATTACTTTTTCAAATTTCTTTATTTTTTACAATTTTTTTTTGAATTAATAGTACTTCTTAAAGTTGTGTACTACAAACTCTTGTCACACATGTCTCTTCATATAACAATTATTGAAATTTGTTTTAGTTTTTATCT
This sequence comes from Camellia lanceoleosa, assembly GCA_025200525.1. Classification (NCBI taxonomy): domain Eukaryota; kingdom Viridiplantae; phylum Streptophyta; class Magnoliopsida; order Ericales; family Theaceae; genus Camellia; species Camellia lanceoleosa. The sequence goes on along the minus strand of CM045767.1, from coordinate 70,096,525 downwards.
CAAAGATTAGTGATAGAGTAAAAAGAAAAAATGTGCAGGTCTTAAAGTAAAATTTTATGTTATAATTTGTTCAAATGTAATTCTCTTAATATTTATAAATATATTTTTTTTATTGGTAAAAAGCACCATAAATATGAAGATTATATATATATATTATGATATTGAGTTATTAAAATATGATATATTATGGGTTTAAATCAAGAATTGTTAGAAAAAAATTGACTTGAACTAGATTTTCTAAGAATGTTTTTAATATTTAATCCAATATTGGAACCCGAAATTAGCTCATACTGATCAGTAATTATCAAGACAATTTTTACTGATTAGATGAATGTCACATTGATATAAATAATGAATCGACTACCTTCTAGCTCTCTTCTAATGTTTAGTTGAATACCACAAGTCAATCATAATCTATGGATAATGTTTCAGAGCTCAAATCTTCTCCCCCCCTAATCTCCCGAATGCCCAAAACGACGTCATTTTGGGCATTTGGTTTTTTTTTTTTCCCCTTCGTCTTCTTCGTCATGTAGGCTGAAACAGAGGGGAGAAGGGAGGGAGGGAGAGAGAGAGAGAGAGAGAGAGAGAGAGAGAGAGAGAGAGGAGGCAGGTCATCGCAGCCCTCCGCCGTCACCTCTGCCCATCGTCGCAGCCCCGCCTCCGCCGATCGTCGTCGCAGCCCCCGTACCTCCTCCGCCTCCTCTTCCAGTCCTGTTGGCCCCCTCCAGTCCTTCCTCTTCCTCCTTATTCTTCCTCCCTTCTTCTTCTTCCCTTCTTCTTCTTCCTTCTCTGATCTTCCTTCTTCTGCAAAAAAAAAAAAAAATCAAAAACGGCGTCGTCGCAGAATTAGGGGGATTCGGGGGGGGGGGGGAGCTTTCGAGCTCCCTAGCACGGTCCATAATCTATTTTCACGCAAGAGTTATGACATAAGACAATTTATGATTTTGAGTAGACAAATTTTTAGCTTTACAAAATAAGAAAAAAATTAGTATATTAACAAATGTAATTTACTACTATCATATGTTAAATTAAAATTACAAAATTTATAAAACGAAATTTATTTATATTATATCATAAATATAATTTTTGTAATTTTTTCTTTAATTTTTACCAATTAAATTATGACTTGCAATTTTTTACTAAAAACTTATAACACAATTAATGACATCAAAATAAAAACATTTTTTTATATTAAAAAAAATGAATAAATTTACTCCCTCAATCCAAATTTGTTTGTTCATTATAGAAAATTTAACTTATTAATGATACATGCAATCATTACGTAATAATTCAAATTTTGAAATGTTTTTTTTCCACCACTGTCCTTTTGCTTGAATTTTAAAATGTGTTTATAATAATTTATAGTGGGCAATTTTGATAATCTAACAAAATTTCGTATCTCAAAATTGAAAATGGACAAATATTGTAGGATAGACTTAGGGGTCGTTTGGTAAACGTTTTGGACTAAAAAATCACAAAAATTACAAAAAAAAAATCAAAAAATCACAAAAGGACAAAATAAGCGAAAGACAAAAAAAAAAAAAAAAAAAAAAAACAAACCATTTCAAAGCCAAAAGGCCAAACAAGAATACGACTAAAAAAGTCTCAGGCTAAAAAAGTCAAAAAAATCAAAAAGTCAACTAAAAAAGTTATTGCCAAACGAGCATTAAAATGGAAAAGTGGACTAACAAAATAAGACGGAGGGAGTAATTGATTATAAATTATTTTCAATACATATTTTAAATAACTTTTATATTATTATTTTAATTTAAAAACTAATTGTTAATTATTTATATTTTATTTTTAATTTTTAAAAACTAATTTTTAAATATTGACATATAAGGTATACTAAAAATAATAGAAAATGACATGTTTCCGTCCTGTTTATGATCTAGACTAGAGGGTATTGTATAGGCCTGTTGGACTCACCATAGGTCCCATTTTAATGATGTAAACCCTTTCTCTTTTCTTTTTTTTTTTGTAGGATTTTCATGTATGTCATACAAAAAATAAAAAAAACATGAAGTAAATTTTGCAAATGGTCCTTGTAATTTACACAATATGTCAATTTGATCCCTGTTATTTTAATTTGTTCGATTTTGCCACTTAATTTAATAGATTGTGTCATATTAGTTCAATAAATAACGGCCGTTAGGTTTGGTAGATAGAAACTTAAACGATGTGTTTATTTGGTCCTTGTAGTTTACACGATATGTTAATTTGGTCCCTATCAAAATCGAGCAAATTAAAACAACAGGGATCGTGTAAATTACAAGAACCAAATTGACACATCGTTTGAGCACATGACGACTTTCCGTCCATCAAACTTAACGACCATTATTTATCGGACCAATATGACACAATCCATTAAATTAAGAGGTAAAATCGAATTTAAAATACAGTGACCAAATTGACACATTATGTAAACTACATGGACCATTTGCATAATTTATCCAAAAAAATTTAAGTTGATTTGGTAATCATAAATTATTTAATTTATCGCGTTTATCCAAAAATATATATATATATTTAAAAACACATTTGTCATTCATTTTTTTAGAGTACAAATGCGATAAATTAAATAGGTTACGATTATTGAATTGAGCAAATTTTTTGTGTAAATAATATACATGAAAGACCTGATAAAATAAACTGTTTGGATCATCAAAATAGGCCTGTGATCTGTTCCATAGGTCCAAACAATACTTTTTAATCCATAGAGGAAGAGAAGCCATATTTAATATAAGAAAAGGTTTGGCTTTTCTCAAGTAATCATCTCAACTTGAGAGAGTGTTTGCAGTTCCGATTGGTAGCTCGAAAAGAAGATGGCTCGAATGGCCCAAGTCCAAAACGACGTCATTTTGAATTTTTTTTTTTTTTTTTTTTTTGTTTCTCTTCTCTCTTTGAAGATGAAGAACACATAGAGAGAGAGAAGAGAAAGCTGGAACACAGAGAGAGAGAGAGAGAAGAAAAAGCTGGTTCATCAACAACAATATCTTCATCAACACATCATCTTCATCAACAACAACACCTTCATCAATGCATCATTATCAACAACAACATCTTCATCAACATTATCATCATCAACACATCATCATCAAACACATCATCATCATCAACAACATCATCATCAACATCATCATCACAACATCTTCATCAACATCATCATTATCATCATCATCATCATCATCATCAACATCTATCGATTTCCATATCTATCGATTTCGATAAAATTGATCGATTTCAAACCCTGAAAGAAGAAGAAGAAGAAGAAGAAGAAACTCAATGGGCTCTCTCTCTCTTCTCTCTCTTTCTTCTCTTTTCCTCTTTCTCTTCCTCTCTCTTTCATCCCTCTATTTTGTCCCTGTTTCAGAGATCTAATAGGAAGAAAAAAAAAAAAACTACCCACAACGACGTCGTTTTGGGCAGTCGGGCCATTCGAGCCAGAAAATTTTCGAGCTATAAATAATCATTTTTCGAGTGTTTGAGTTTGGTAGGTCCATTTTAGAACCGATTGCGGTGATTTGAACTATTCACTTTTTTGAATTCGTTGAGAAGAATATTCATGCAAAAAATAAAATGATTAGACATGATGTTTGAATCATATTTATTTTAAGAAAATGGATGATAAATATAATTTTAAAAATAACTATTTATTTTTTGTAATACAAATTTAATTCAAACATATAGCTACTCATGTCTGTTTATCTTAATTTCTGTATGAATATTCTACTCAACAAGTCTTAAAAAGTGAATAATTCGGATCATCGAAACAGTACCTATGATAGATTTTACGTCTCTTTTAAATTCTCTCGTTTTTTTTTTTTTTTTTAATTAGCAAAAAGGAATTTTATAAATGCAAAAGAATAACAATATACATCAATGAAAAAGATGGATGCACAAGTATCATAGCAAGCAATATGATCCCAACTAAGTTGGCACCATAGAACAAGCCCAATTATCTGCAGCATCACATCGAGCTGGTGAGCAACCAACCCAAAAAAGAAATACAACCCCAAAGACACAAGAAACCAAACTAAAACCCCCAGATATAGTAGCAGCAGCAGCCACAGAACCAAAATGACAGATATCAGCAGGTATATTTTAAATATAAATTTGTGGGAGCCGAATAAATGGAAGAGTCGGGAGACGCGTACCCCAGAAACTGGATACTATTCGGCTTCGTATTGCGTAACTAGGGCGCCGAATACATTAACAAAGCCGAATAGACGAGGGTCAGTAGATTCGAATAAATGTACGGTGAATAGGATAAAAGTAGTCTCAGGCCCGAGACCCAAGAAAGTGAGTATAAATATAAGAACCGCAAATCCAGAAAGGTATGTAAGAATCATTTCACTTAACTTAAAGAAAAAGTTATCTTGAGTGTCTGAACTAACTAATCCCGGCACCCTCGATCGGAGTTTTCCTCTTTTCAGGTGACTAGCTGAGGATCACCAGCGCCTCTCAGGATCTGAAGAGTATTTTCAAACCACTTCTCCACAAAATTGTACTTTTAAATTTTCTTATCACTACAGGAAAATCGAGAATTAGCGGCGTTTATAAAACGCCGCAAAAGGTCAGAAAAACGCCGCGAAAATATAAGACGACATTTCAAAAATTCGTCGCTGATACGGCCGCCGTTATATCTTTGTGGCGTTTTGAAAACACCACTATACACTTTAGACGTCGTTTTTTAAAGCGTCACCAATTCTTTACATCCGTTAACTATTTCCGTCAGAGGAGTTAACCATGACGTAATTATGACGTCATTTTGCGACGTTTTATAAAACGCCACGTTTACTTTTTTTTCCCAAAAAAATTCAAAATTATGATATTTTAACTTCTGTTCAAAGCAAACCTTTTTCCTCAAAAATAAATAAAAAAATAAAAATAAAAATAAAAATAAATAACAACCAACCTATAATCCATCATCATTTTCAAAACATATACCATAATGTGAGTCAGTATTCCAATTTTCCATAACCAAAAACAAAAACCTTAAATCACATTATGTTAATACAAAAAAATAAAATAAAAATTGCCAAAACTCTCATTTTAATAAAAAAAAAATAATAATAATATGGAGTGTGCTTTGCTATTTAGCTTCACAGGATGCTCTCTCCTCGAAAAACTTTGCCTCCAACTCATCATGTTGGCTCTGCAATGATACAACAAAGCATTACACTTCAATACACCCAATAAATATATAATTGAAAAAAAATATATTTATATCAGAAATCAACCTCAGAGGCCACAACTCTTGAACCACACATGCCAATAAGCTTTTCATATATTTATATCAGAAATTAACATAATTTACTCTAAAAGTGATGGTATGTAAACAAGCAGATAAAAAGAACCAATGCTTCATTTTCCCCTCATTATAACACCTAGATTCGTAAAATTCACATTCCGTTAATTGTCTGATCCCTTCTTACCCTACAAACATTGCATTTGATCCAAAATCATCAATTGCACAAACAAGAATCAGCCACATTAATGGGAGCTACAAACTAAACTATCTCAGCTTAACCTCTGAAAATGTATGTCAATGTGCTCCATAGGATAAGTTTCCATTATAAAAATATGATTTTCTTGAACACATACCGCCCAATTATGTGTCTTTGATAATTGTCTAGCCAAAGCATGTATGCAATAAGCTACATCCGCTCGAGCCCTCATAGCTGAAATAGCAGCAAAAATAGCTGCAAGGGAAAACAAAAATTGTCCATCACAACCCATTTTAAGGCATATTAAAAATTGATAAATTTTATGAATCATCAAAACATGGACAAGTTGGACAAAAAATAAGTAAAGGGATAATATGCCTAAACTATATATTTTACTAAATCTTTAAATGCATTGGGACTGTTGAAATATCAGATCCATTTTCTAAAAGAGCTCAATTTAACCTTGACGTAAATGTCAAATGGAAAACCCAAAGGATATATTACCTAAACAGTTTTGTGGGAATAGCATCAATAGATTTATCCTCATCACTGGCTGTTTTCCTTGGAAGAGGAGCAAAGCCACCAAAGAAACCCCAGAATTCACCGCCAAAGATCGGCCATCAGTTTTCCATCCTCTGCATGAATAGATTAGTGAATAGACATGGTTAGTGATAGTAGTTGATGCATAATCTTTAACTCTCTTCACACGCCCGAACCCGCCTCAAGTCCAAGAACGTGACGCCAAGACCAGAATTACCTCCGGCCTTACTGTACAAAACATAAATAAAAAGGGCTCGCGGAAGCAAATGCAAAAACTAATAGTCCAAGAGCTGTGCATTTATATGAACATACATTTACATGCCAAAAAGATAAGTTAAATACCCACTATCTTTACAAAACCTGATCATAATTTCATTTACAAACATAGTTACATGTACAAAAACAAAAGACAAAACTCCGCAAAACGGCCTTCCAGGCCTAGCCCCAGCTCTAAGGCATCCAAAACTCTGGTTGGCTTACAAAACGGCGGCTCAGCTTGAACTCCGCCTAGGCTTGACTTCCCGGCTGCTCACCTATAAATACATATATACGGGGGTGAGCTAAAGCCCAGCAAGTAACAGTAACGTAAAGGGGTTAGTGAATGAAGTCCAACATTTTATATAAAACCGTAATAAAACATTCATAAACATAATCAGTCATCAGTCAGCATATAAAACATACATAATGGCGTACTCCATAGATCATAACATAACGTATCATAACATGTGTCGACAAACGACTAGAGTAACCGGTCCCGGACACCGATTAAACACATACCGAGATCTCGTAAACTGGTCATGGGCCTACATATCCGTGCCGTCCCCCATGACTCAAGCGCATGGGCCTACACGTCTATGTCGTCCCCCACAACTAAAACTATCTATGGACGCCATACTAGATTCGCAATCAAGACATTCATTCACGTAAAACATCATTGAAACATATCATAACATTTATCATTAAACATAATTCATAATAACATATCTTTACGAAAATGTTACTTACAGTGATTCTTGATACCGAGTACACGGTCTTCACGTTGTCCTGTAAACATCAACAATATAACACATTTCTTATCATATCATCAACATATACGTAACTCATTAATTCATGCAATTCATACATTTCATCATTTCCTTTATTTCATTCCATGCTCATTCTAATCTTCTTTGCTCTAATTCATGCTCATAAGATGCTCAATGGTGTCATTTACATGCTAGAAATCATTTGATTCAACTGCCCAAACTTTTCCTGAAATATCCTTCCCGCTCGAGCGCCCACATGTACGCTCGAGCGGACAGTACATTTTTTTGAAACTTCTGGGAGGCCGATTTTCCCGCTCGAGCGGGATTTCCTACGCTCGAGCGGACCCTGCGAAACCAGAAATCCTGGTTCTTCTTCTTCATGTCATCCTCCATCTTTCAACCACTACAACTTCAATTCAAAAACCCATTTGCATCATATATACAATCAACCCATAAATTGAAATGAAGAACCATAATTTTAAACATAGAAGCTTCACATGATCACATCCATGGAGGTTTTACCTCAATTTGCCAATTAAGACATAAATCAACACATTTAAGGTCATAGATGCCCAATTTACACATAATTCCTCTTTAAAACTCTTGTTTACCATGAGAACATGTAGGAATCAACCTTATTTCACAATATTAGAAGAAGATCCTTACCTTAAACACTTGATTGGAGAACTTGAGTTTGAATCCCCTTTTCTTCTTCTCTCCTTTCCCTTTCTTTCCTCTTTCCCGATTTCTCTCTTCCTCTCTCTCTCTTCTAGATTTTTCTTTCTTTTGGTTGAGTCAAAATAGTCAAGCCTTATCCTTATAAGCCATATATATATATATCAACTATCAACAATTAAACCAAAACACTTGCCAAACAAGCCTTACGAATCAGACAGATTTCAGTCTTCACTTTATCGTTTCGAATGGTTCTAAATATTCCCAGTATCACATAGACATGTTCAATTTCTTTTTCTGAACCCATTACGGTCATCAATTTCGATCCCGAAGTCCTAATCTCAACAGATATTTATCTAATTCAAACAGATATTTCTCAATTAAATCACATAACCACGTAATTAATTACCGATAATGACGTCATACGTGTTGGGGTCATTGCACTCTCCCCACCTTAAGAAGTTTGGTCCTCCAAACTTTTCTTATTCCGGCAAAAGTTCAATCAGAAATCTCGGTTACATGTCATTATTCATTCCGGAGCCATTCAATAATTAGCAAAAGTATCATTATATAAAGAGGACAATTCATCGGTTCCATTCAGTTACTGAGCATCATAAAGTAGTTCTTATGTCGATCTCATAGCAGTAAAGGCAATATCATAGCAGTTAAACACATAATGAACATATCCGGCACGTAAGGCTGAAGTCATCTAATAAGCTCCACAGTGTGCAATGCAAAGGTAATAACAAAGGGAATTTGTTTCGTCATAGTCATAGTTAATTGTTCTAATATCATTTCAAGTATGTTCATGTTCAATATTCTCTATTGCATAGGTAACAATGCTAACATCAGAATAAATAATTTAAGTCATACCTGTCTTTGCTCTGCCAGTATCCGGTGTCTTATCAGAAACTAGGGTGTAGACTCTTGCTTGCCTCAAAGTATTCCCCTCGGAGGTAGCTATTGTAGTTGCCTTTGGTGTCATTACTGAGTTACTTCCACTAGCAATGGGTCTATCATTTCTGGAATAAAGTTGTGGGCAAGCTTTGGCTATGTGCCCTTTCTGTCCACATTTGTAACAGGCTCCAGTTCCACGGCGACAAACACCCCAGTGCTGCTTTCCACAGTCTTTACAGTTAGGCACACCTCCCTTTGTATTATCATTAATGGTTAAGTTTGATTTGTCATTCACGGAGCCCACTGATTCACTAATCACTTCCACTTTCTGTTTCTTAAATGTCTTACCCTCCCTGTCAGTCATTGTCATTGGTTTGGACATTTTCAAAGCCGCAATATTTGTCTCGGACATCAGAGCCCTATCCAGTACATCAACATATTTCTCCAATTTGAGCACATTTACTCGGTCAAGCACTTCAACCTGTAAACCACCCTCAAATTTCCTTGCCTTTTTATATTCGGTATCAACCATATGAGGAGCGTAACGAGCTAGTTCAGTGAATTTACTTTCATACTCTGCTACTGACATTGCACCTTGCTTCAGCTGCTCAAATTCAGATATTTTCCTGTCTCTCATGCATTGTGGGAAATACTTTTCATAAAAGATCTCTTTAAATCGATCCCATGTCAAATCCCTATTCTGATCCCATACCAACATCCACCATCATCTAGCTTCTTCTGTCAGAGTAAAGGTTGCTAACAACACTTTGTAAACATCATTACACGGAAATACTTCAAAAATCTTTTCTGTTTCTAAGACCCAAGCCTCTGCCTTTAAGGGTTCAATACCCCCTGCAAACTCTGGTGGTTTCAATTTCTTGTATTTCTGTGTCAAACTGATAATGTCATCATTGTTCATCTGTTCTACTTGCACTGGTGGTGGTAGAGGAGGCGGAAAAGGTTGTCTTTGTGGTTGCTGATTCTGTTCTAACTGTTGTCTAACCATTCCAGTCAAAACCTCTACCATTCTTTCTAGTCGATTCATTCTTGCATCCGACGGTTCTGTTTCATCTACATTTCTTGCATTGGTATCTTCCATTGGTCTATAGAACCCATAACAATAGCACATTTCATTTTCTATATACTGTTTCCTTTACTGCCGCATCATCATTCAATTCTGATTTCTCATATATCGAAACACACACACACATGCACATATACTCATGCTATGCTCTATATCTTTTCTAATGCACCTAACAGCTCATATGGACACGTGTGTGGGTAAATTAACTCGTGCGCTCTGATACCACTCTGTCATGCCCCGAACCCGCCCCCAGAAGTCCGGCAACGTGACCGGCCAGTAATTCGTAAATTACCTCCGGCCTTACTGTACAAAACATAAATAAAAAGGGCTCGCGGAAGCAAATGCAAAAACTAATAGTCCAAGAGCTGTGCATTTATATGAACATACATTTACATGCCAAAAAGATGAGTTAAATACCCACTATCTTTACAAAACCTGATCATAATTTCATTTACAAACATAGTTACATGTACAAAAACAAAAGACAAAACTCCGCAAAACGGCCTTCCAGGCCTAGCCCCAGCTCTAAGGCATCCAAAACTCTGGTTGGCTTACAAAACGGCGGCTCAGCTTGAACTCCGCCTAGGCTTGACTTCCCGGCTGCTCACCTATAAATACATATATACGGGGGTGAGCTAAAGCCCAGCAAGTAACAGTAACGTAAAGGGGTTAGTGAATGAAGTCCAACATTTTATATAAAACCGTAATAAAACATTCATAAACATAATCAGTCATCAGTCAGCATATAAAACATACATAATGGCGTACTCCATAGATCATAACATAACGTATCATAACATGTGTCGACAAACGACTAGAGTAACCGGTCCCGGACACCGATTAAACACATACCGAGATCTCGTAACTGGTCATGGGCCTACATATCCGTGCCGTCCCCCATGACTCAAGCGCATGGGCCTACACGTCTATGTCGTCCCCCACAACTAAAACTATCTATGGACGCCATACTAGATTCGCAATCAAGACATTCATTCACGTAAAACATCATTGAAACATATCATAACATTTATCATTAAACATAATTCATAATAACATATCTTTACGAAAATGTTACTTACAGTGATTCTTGATACCGAGTACACGGTCTTCACGTTGTCCTGTAAACATCAACAATATAACACATTTCTTATCATATCATCAACATAACGTAACTCATTAATTCATGCCATACATCCATTTCATCATTTCCTTTATTTCATTCCATGCTCATTCTAATCTTCTTTGCTCTAATTCATGCTCATAAGATGCTCAATGGTGTCATTTACATGCTAGAAATCATTTGATTCAACTGCCCAAACTTTTCCTGAAATATCCTTCCCGCTCGAGCGCCCACATGTACGCTCGAGCGGACAGTACATTTTTTGAAACTTCTGGGAGGCCGATTTTCCCGCTCGAGCGGGATTTCCTACGCTCGCGCCGACCCTGCGAAACCAGAAATCCTGGTTCTTCTTCTTCATGTCATCCTCCATCTTTCAACCACTACAACTTCAATTCAAAAACCCATTTGCATCATATATACAATCAACCCATAAATTGAAATGAAGAACCATAATTTTAAACATAGAAGCTTCACATGATCACATCCATGGAGGTTTTACCTCAATTTGCCAATTAAGACATAAATCAACACATTTAAGGTCATAGATGCCCAATTTACACATAATTCCTCTTTAAAACTCTTGTTTACCATGAGAACATGTAGGAATCAACCTTATTTCACAATATTAGAAGAAGATCCTTACCTTAAACACTTGATTGGAGAACTTGAGTTTGAATCCCCTTTTCTTCTTCTCTCCTTTCCCTTTCTTTCCTCTTTCCCGATTTCTCTCTTCCTCTCTCTCTCTTCTAGATTTTTCTTTCTTTTGGTTGAGTCAAAATAGTCAAGCCTTATCCTTATAAGCCATATATATATATATATATCAACTATCAACAATTAAACCAAAACACTTGCCAAACAAGCCTTACGAATCAGACAGATTTCAGTCTTCACTTTATCGTTTCGAATGGTTCTAAATATTCCCAGTATCACATAGACATGTTCAATTTCTTTTTCTGAACCCATTACGGTCATCAATTTCGATCCCGAAGTCCTAATCTCAACAGATATTTATCTAATTCAAACAGATATTTCTCAATTAAATCACATAACCACGTAATTAATTACCGATAATGACGTCATACGTGTTGGGGTCATTACATCTACCAAATTGATTATTCACTTACCAATGGCAGCTACCTCACATTTTCCATCATGGTAAGTATCTTTAATATACTGGACAACTTCCAGTGCTTTTGCCCTTTCTTGTATAAAAGAGTTGGAACCATTGAACTGAAAAATTTTAGACTTGGTATCCAGTATAAAGATATCGTCATAATTGAGTGAGGATCGAGCAAAAGAAACCTGTCCCCAACATAAAGAAAGATGAGAATAAACAGATACAGTGATACATGTTTGTGATCATCCATCATTAGCCGAGAATGTGAAGAACATAAACTTACCTCTTTCACATGAACAACGTGCTTTCCTTTGCATGCATACAACCATGTCTTGTGCTCTTGAGCCTCAGCATGCTTAAACCCATAAGAAATTCCACCTTCTTGAGGTATAATACATGGTTTAAAATAAGAAAGGAACTTCTCGGTTCATGGCCTTGCATCTCACGATCTTGAGCAAAGATGACCACCAAGAGTGCATCCAGTTCAAGCTGTCTTGATGGCGAAGACAGACTTCATCCTATTTAAAGAGAGTTGAAATTGCCTAATTACAACATAGCAGGATACTGTATAGAGGTTAAAATTATATAAAATAATAGAAGTTTACCTGACTGGTATCTTTACCAAGCCAATAATGGATATCACCAGCTTCATCCTATTTAAAGAGAGTTGAAATTGCCTAATTACAACATAGCAGGATACTGTATAGAGGTTTAAATTATATAAAATAATAGAAGTTTACCTGATTGGTATCTTTACCAAGCCAATAATGGATATCATGACGTAATGCACCACTTTTTGAAGCAGTTGTCTGCAGAAAGGAAAGTAAGAAATATGGGATATTATTAAAATTAATGAAAATGGGTAGTTCCAAACATACAGAGTGAACAAAGATTAAGAAACATACCTTCCATGTCGGGCCACATATTAGTGTCTACGCTTCTTAGATCAAGGCCATGCAACTAGCATTAGTTTGGAGTTATAAATCCTTCATATGTTTTCTATTTAGCCATAAACTTGGGCTTTAACTAAGTGCCAATTAGCATATGTTTCTATTTATTTAGGCACCACTATCCTTGTGGCCTTCCACCACAATAGATCACATGTCGCATTGCTGCCACACATTCTTCTTCTTTTCATTCCGGTTGACTCAAGCCCTGTTTGTGAAGTATCATCATATGGAATCATATTTGACAAAATAATTACTTTATATTCCACTTAGGAAGAACAGCATTTTGTTACAGACATGGCATGCTGTTAGAATAGAGTATTGAGTGAGTTATTACAGGGTTACTACAGGGAGAAGCCACATCCTTAAGCCAAACAACCATGCTAGATTTATATATTATATAAACTATTGTAGGTTGTATCGTCAATCATAGAATATTTACTAATTACGTCACAGGGCATACTGGCAATTTTTACAAATTCTAAACAGGGAAAAGCTAACCTCCACAACCATTTGTAAATGCTAGCATTTTTTACCGCATTTCTTGGATTCTAAATGCCAGCCTTCCATGAATAGTTTGTGTAATCATCATCTCACATGGCATGCTGTTAGAATAGAGTACAGCTAGAAACTACAATTTGTGTAATCACCATCAAAGAAACCTCAACAGTGCACCTATTATACTCAACAACATATCTAATTAAGGAAGTGTGACACCCAATAATACCTATGGAGAAAGTCTATTATAACACAGAAAATGAAATACAATTTGTGTTTATTGTGAAATAGTGTCAAATGAAACCTGTCAAGCTCACAAGACTAACCATCCTGTTTTTATGTGGCAAATGACTTGATCAAGTGGGCTTATAGAGCATAAATATAATTCAACATAATCAGCTTATCATATAAATATGAGACAAATTGCAACATTCATTTAACCTCAAGTAACTAAAATTGACTAAAGAAATTCAAATTTGTGAGGAAAAGACAATTTCCTAAGAACCAAGTTTCATCTTGAATCTGATTTGCACAGCCAAAATACATAGAAATGGATGACAGGTAGGTGAACCTCTGCACTGATTACCTTGGTTCTGGCCTCTGAGGAATAAGGAGAATCAAAGCTGGAGTCCGTTGAATGATTGTGAGCCAAATTAGCTAATGCCTTTGCTAGCATGGGAATCAAATGGTAGTTAGAAAATGAGACACCTGAGTCAACAAATTTCTATTGGAGACAAATTGAGTATTGCAAACATCATATACCATACTCACTTACTACACAGTATATAAATGGAAAATCCAAACATGTCAGTATTGCAAACATCTTAGTTTGTTGGTGCACTTCTATTAGGAAACTGATAAGCTGAAATATCATTGTGCCGCAAATCTTTTAAGCACTTCTAAATTGCTGTGATCACACAAAATTTCATTGGAAATATATTAAAATGGGGGTTCAAAAGCTTAAAATATGAGTGCAGAGGCTAATCTGCTATCAGTAGAAACAGGCACACAACACAATACACACCACCCACAGATACAAATGTACATATATAAATCCACCAGAAGTTTTGGCCAGAAAAAATTGATTTTTTGCCCATAAAAAATTGAATTGTCACGGATAAAACATGCCCACAAAATCAACCAAATTTACCAAATGTAGAGGCAATAAAGAAAGGCACACGCGTGAGAACCTATGTAAAAGAGCTCGATTGGTCCCATATAAGGTCCTTGTGAGTGACAATTCAGATTCACCCAAAACGTCAATACAAGAGCAAGAAGTCTTAGGTGTGCTTTGTACTTGAGATGATGAAATAATATAGATAACTTCAATCCTCGTATAAAAGGATACTAGATGTTTGAATCATCATACCGTGGCATCTAGGTACGTTTGACCAACCACCTCTGAGCTCAACTGGTACGGGCAATCAAAATAATGTTCTTGTGGAGACGTGGAAAAGATTATTTGACCTGATATCTCACTAAGTAATCAAGTAACGTCACTACATAATTACTGAGAAAAATAAACAGATAAATAAGGGACAATCAAGAAAAGCTCAAAGCTGGACAAATGGAAGATTTTGGTATTACCTTTACGAATAACCCGCAGTCCACAATCTCCAACATTGGCAATCTTCAGAGAACCATTCCTCTCTAGCATGGCAACAATTCTTCAAGGCCAGTGAAAACCCGAGTTAAATAAGTTTGCAGGATTCCAAAGTACAGCTTCTCCATTTGTGTGTGCACGTGTTGGCAACAATTTGGAGGACATATTAAAGGAAAGCATAAACCTACACAGTAGCTGAACCTACGGAAGATGTCGCAGCATGTGCTTTCTTCAAAAGAATTTGAGGATCATAGTTAACCTGCAAAATTGTGACAAGCCCAATGTGTATCAGCAAACAAAATATGCATAAGGTTAACTGTAAAGTGAAAGATAATCTTGCTCAAACAGTTGAAGAGGCTGATGATGTCCAACTATACACACTGCTCGAGTCCAACATTGCAATGATGGAAGCATATCGTTCCCATATTCTGAGATAGTAATACCTCTTCATCCCCAACTAAATCTGAAGCTTTAGCCATTAGTTCCCGAGAGAACAATGAAGGGTCCACAATCGGAAAATTAGAGCTTGTATGGTCCACTACCCACCTCAAAAATAATATAATAATAATAAACACAAGTTATCTTCCAACAAAATTATTAAACTTATTTCTCTTCTGGCAACTAAATAAAATAGTCCAAAAAAAATCATTACAAAAAGTCTACTCTTTCTCTTTATTTTCTACATAATTTTTTTTATAAAAAATCAAAAAATTATTTAAAAAAAGTCAATCCCCAAAACCCCCCAAGTTATGTTTTCAAACAAGATTTCAAAACTACAGTCGTATTTTGAAAACACGACTTCGTAAAATAGAACATAGATTTGAAATATAAGTTTTAAACTGCTTGGATTTGAAAATTTTGCCTTAAAAATGTTAGGTAAAAAACACTAAGGAGCATAGTTTATCTTGAAATCTTAGAGCAGCCATGAACTTTGAAAGTTTTCATCAAACTTGGACTTGAAAACTAACATTAGTGCCCCATGGCTTATCTCATAAGGACGCTTCTAAGTGAGAACGTCTATCCTAACAATGCCTGCTCACAAAACTAATTTAATCACAATCAATCAATCCAATCATGCTAAAACTACTTTAAAATCCTACAAATCAGTTATAGATAGTGAGAAAACACGCATCGATTAGTTTGAAATGAAGGCATTGAGGTCGTTGTCTAATCTTAAATCAATGAAATAACTGTCAACATTAAGTCTCTCAGAAGTCCTTATACGCCAGCTGAGTTAGGTTTGGGCTTGACCTGTAATGAAAGAAACGAGAGTTAAAAAAATATTAGATCTAGAATTTTTTCTTTCCCAAATAGAACATGTCTGATTGATATTCAAAGCACATGTAGAAGCCATGAAATGAACAGCATATTCAACAATTGTGCAGAGAGAAAAGCGATGAAGTGTTTCCAGTAAGGAGCTTCCAAATTACTGTCAACAAGTCCGGCGGAGGACCGTTAACTGAGTCAAAGAAAGGATGTGAAGACCTTTTTCCATCACAAATTTTCCATCAACTTTCTTACCCAAAAGTACAAACACCAATAACAGAGTGATCATTTCAATAATCAATTGCACCATCAACAATTATCACTTAAAACAATTACTTTCTCTTAATAATTATGTGAAGAACATAAACTGAAAGTATCTATAAAAAGCATGAAGATCTACACCTTTCTTTAAAAGCTCATATGCCTAATATCAACAACCAGTATAGAAAATGATGGATCATAATTTTCTCATAAAATGGTATTTTCGAACACTCCCATTAAAAGGACCCCAAAATGTCTCAGAATTTATCAAGACTCAGTTGCAATGTAAAATAAAATAAAACAAAACAAACCAAAACAAATCTTTTGTGGTCAAAATATTTGGTAATCTTCGGACTTGAAGGAGGGGGAAATTTTCAATTTAAAAAAAAAAAAAAAAAAACACACAACGGACAGGGACTGGTATCCAATGTCATTTTCAACACCTTAAAATGGATAGAGCTATAAAGAGGACTTCGCTTTTTACCAGAAACCCAGTATTCATGATCTTGTCTCCTCCTCTTGCTTCGACTCGACCGGTCTCGGTCTCGATCCCTGTCTTGATCCCGATCCATGATCTCGATCCTTTTTCACTCCTCAGTCTCGTAACCTCGCGTTCGTGCAACTCAACCGGTCCATCTTCCTCTGCAAAATCATCAGAATCAGAATCAGAACCAAGAAAAACAAAAAATCGTCTGGAAATTTCAACCAAATCGATTCCAGAATCGATGGATTTTAGAATTAAATTTGACCAAGTAATCGTAATCGAACTGGTGAATCTCTCAAGAAGCATCAGACAGACGGAGAAAACCCTAGATCTAGGACGGAGAGAGCAAACGATAGAGAGAGAATGATAGAGACGGAAAGAGAGAAATGGGGAGACGGAGTGAAACGCGTGTTTAACGGGTGTATTTTAATCTAACACGTGTATTTAACGCGTCTTTCACAACGTTTGTCCGAGAAACGCTGTCTAACAAACGTTGTTGTAGCCAGCTTTTCCTGTAGTGTATGTTGAGATGTAAATATGAAAAATCTTAATCCATATAAAAATATGATAAGAGTAACTACATTATTTATTTTCTTCAAACGTGTGGGACTCGCCTTCAAAACACTGGGGTGGCTAATATTCACTTCTTTATACAGCGTTTGTTCGTAACTGCGTTGCGTCATTCATGCTGTTTACCTTGGCTCGATGTGAACGCCTTTTAAGAAGACCATTGTTTTCTGGGTTTGACCCCTGTTGTAGCCACGTTACACTATCGCCTCTTAGGAAATTCATTAAAGTGGAATTCTTCTTTTATAGCCCCGCCCACACGTCGATTCAAGTGAACGACAAGACAAAGTTGTTATGCATATTGATTAAGTTTTTTATGTATTTTTATTAAGTATTATTCTACCTTCTAAATTGTCACTCAAACATTGTTATATGGGAAAAGTTAGGGATCATGAAAATTTTTTCATAAAAATGATCATGAAAAATTTATGATCCTTGGATTACCTTGATTAGTGTGTGATGTTTTATTTTAAGTGTAATCCAAGAATCACAAAACTTTCATGATTATTTTCATGAAAGATTTTTCATAATACCTAGTATTGCTGTTGTTATATATATTGATTAAGTTTTCTGTTATAGCCCTACCCACATGTTCATTTTGGATCGATTTTACATTTTTCGTTAGTTGCCGTTTATAATTAAATGGAAATTGAGGACGTAATACTAAAATTTAGTTTGAAATTTCATTTTACCTCTCAAATTATCTCTAAAATATTAATTAGACTCCCAAATTTTATTTTTTTAAGAGTCTAATTGATTATTTTGGAATGGTTTGGGGATGAAAATGAAATTTTAAATAAATTGTTTGAGTATCACATCAGGTATAAAATTGATATTATTAAAACAACATATTTTAAATTTATTTTTAACTGATAGTTTGGAGCGCAAAATAATACCTTATATATTTTTATTTTGGGCTAAATTACACCTACTATTTATGCACTTTCATCAAAATCTCATTTTGATTTCTTTACTTTCAATTGTAATAGTTAATCCCTTACATTTTAAATTAAGTTCCAATCTTATCTTTCCATCAATCAATTATTAATAAAGCTAATACAAATTAAAAGTAGAGAGACTAAAGTGAAATTTTAAAAAAAATGTAATGATTGAAGTGAAATTTTAATTAAAATATAAGCGTACTAATGAGATAATAAAAATATTATATATGTTTCAACTGTTAACGGTAGACTGATAGAAGGATAAGATTTCAAATTCAATTAGAGTGTGAGGGGGGTTTGGTTGTTGTGCAAGTCAAAAAATATTTACGGGGTGTAACTCATTCTGTAGTGTTGTGCAAGTCAAAAGCTGTGGCAGTCAACTTTGAGTTGCACCCTCCCATGTTTGTGGTACTTTTTTCTCAACCTTCACTGAATAATGATTTGTCCTTTTCTATTCATAAAAATAAGTACAATTTAAAAGATCATACTACTATTTTTTATCTATTCACCGCCATTGTCTGTTGCTTGCAACAGCTTCGGCAACGGTGACTTTTCTAATGAATTTAGCTATCATTTTTCTTATTTTGTGATCACATATCTATTACATGATTGATTTCTGTTAAAGACTTAAAAGTATGTTTGGTACAATGGAATAGACTGAAATGGAATGCCTATTTTAACTTTATATTTCTCTTTCCCTTATTTTGGTGTACTTTAGTGAAGTGAGAATAGTTATTCCATGAGAATTTCCATTCCAACAAAAGTGAGAATACCTATTTCATATGAGAAGCTAAGAAATAGTTATTCCATTCCAACATGGAATCATCATAAAACAAAACAACAATCTCTCTTGAAAATAAAAAACAAAACGATTGTTTTAGGGGAAAAAAAATTATTCTTCTCTATGAATACTCTCACATACGAAATAATCAGCCATAGACGATTCCATCATTGTTCTTCTATCAGGTTCAATATATATATATATAAATTATGTTTCGTTTTATGTTTTTCTTTTTTCTTTTTTTTTTCATGTGAACTAATTTGAAAATTTAATTTTTATTTCATACATAAATACTGCACAAGTGATTGTTATTTCTTGTTGACAGATTAAAAAATTTCAACCTAAAAGACATTATTGATTTTTTTTAAAGTTCATGAATTTACTATAATCATTCTAGCATAAGTTACTTGGTAGTTATTAGTTATTCTATTCAATTTACTAAACAAACCAAATATGAGAATGGGAATGGTTATTCCATTCCCACATCATTTTACCAACCAAACAATGGAATGAGAATAACCATTCCGTTCTATTCTACCATATATTCCATTCTCACTTCATTTTATTCCATCGTATTAAACGAGACATAAATGGTGGAACAACAAAATGGAAATATTAACATTTGACTAGAAATGGCTTTGGTGACTCAAATTTCATGGGGACATTAAATTTACGCAATGAAGATTCAAAGGACGTGACTTCTCCTTTTGAATAGAAAAAATGGCTTTGGTGACTCTCAATTTCTTAATCAAGGACCAAGCAAAGCAAACTACTACTATAAATTGAAGGGATGAGGCTTATTGATGTCTCCAAATAAAACTAAAGAAGAAAGGAATATATTTTATAAATGGGTGGCTTGGCGTCTCATGTTAATTGCATTCTCTTGGTAATGGCTATCCTCTTCATTTTCTTATTCGACATCATATCCTCAGCAGCACTAGGTAACTTATTTCTTATTAAAATAGGGCATATCAAAATTTTCTCATTTCCTGAAATATTTTTCTTATTTATATATGATGTTGCATTTATCTTTTTCTATTTTTTTTCCTCTTTATTTTTTGAAAATAACTTTTAGAGCAAAGAGAAGAAGTTTGTGTAAATAATTTAATAGTGTTATGCATATAACAATCTTCATAATCTAAAATCGTGAACTATCATATAATAATATAATGCGAAAAATAAATAACATACCGGATCAGTTACGCGATCTTCGAGTGATTCAAAATTGATTGAACATAAATCTAATAACAATATTAGTAGAAAAAGGTTTCTCTCTCTTGACCCTCTTTAAAATATGTTATATTTAGAATAATTAATGAGTGATCTAAATATACTTTTATAGGTATAGAGATGATCAATTTCCTAATATAACTATAACTCCACTTGTACATCAAAGTAGGAGACTTGGAAACTACTCCATCTATTAATAACTTGTGGCTCAAGATATGAAACTATAATATTATTAAATATATAATTCATATTATCATATCATGTGGGTCACCACAATGACTAAATAATTAAATTTAGTCTTAATATGGTAAACATTAGGCGTGCAATAAATCATATTGAACCTTATGTTAATTTGGTCATCATCATAATACTATAATTAAATAATTCATTAATGTGAGGCATGATCGTTCTACACCAGTAGTGCGACATAGTCTCTTTCATATACCACAACACTAGCAACTAGTTTAATATAATGTTGGAGTGAGAAGTGTTTTTAAAAAGTCCAATAATGTCTATTTATCAAAGATTATTGCTGTTATCATTCATTCATTCATTCTTATATATGTACGTACACCATTCATAACAAGAAACATATCAAAAGTATAGTTAATGAGATCTCAATGTGTCAAGTAACACAATCAATCATAAACAACTATTACAGATTACATTCAAGACCTATTCAATTGGCGAGTTTATTAATTGTCTTTAAGAGTAATTCCTTCATCAATAGATATGCACTTAAAAGTTACGTACTTATGTATTTTATTGATACATTCTGTTTCTGAAATTCTTCTTTGATAATAAAGTATTTCAATTTTATGTGTTTAGCATCATTAGAATACTTGTCATTTTGAGAAAATAAAACAATTGCGAAATTATCACAATAAATCTCAACAACTTGGTAACAAAAGTCGACAATTTCAAGTTCTAAGATAAAATTTCGCAATAACAATTTATGAATTGTGGTCTCCAAGCACACCAAAAATTCAACTTTCATAAGAAATATTTATTATAGTACATTTCACACTTTTTGCGATATTTCTTCTTCACATAATAAGAACAAATAATCAACAGTGAACTTTCTACTATCAATGTATCCTCCAAAATTTGAATCTAAGTAACCAATCAATTCAAGATTACCAAACCTCATAAATGTGAACAAATAATCTTTTATTCCTTATGATTACCTTATCGCTTCCTTATTTGAGCATTAAGTTTCTAACAATAAATGTTTAAAGAATTGTTTTCATTCCAATTAATTTTATAAAATTTTTGCATAAAACTGAATTTATTTTCTTTCGGAATATGGATAACTTTATGTGAATATTCTTTCATAAAGAATATCTATAGAACTTTTAATATGTACCTTCTCAGACAATCTCAACAATTCATGTGATTCATTTCGAAATATTTCAATTTCTATCACATAAGTTGTCTCACTAATATATTTTATTTCAAAGTTCTTAAAGAAAAATTTCTTAATTCGTACAATAAATCACGTATATTATTGACAAGCAAAATATCATCAACATACAAAATCATAAATATAAACTTGCTCCCACTGATCTTTGGATATGTACACTAATCAAAAATATTTTCTTTAAATCCAAATAAAAAATAATATTATAAAATTTAAAATACAATTTTTAGAAAGTTTGTTTAAGTCCATAAATTGATTTCTTAAGTTTGTAAGTCACATTTTTATTTTCCTCAATAGAGAAACTTTTACGTTGATCTATACAACATTCTTCATTTAAACTCTTTAAGAAAAATTAATTTTCACATATATTTAATGCAACTCAAAATCATAATGAACTACTAATGCCATAATGATTCTAAATTAGCTATTTAAGAAATAAGTAAAAAATATCTCTTTGTAATCAATATTTATTTTTTGAGTAAAATATTTGGCTACATATATTGTAACGCCCCAAATTTCTAGCCCAAATGATAATACAACAATTATGACTTTTTCAAGGAAAATCGAATATAAATCTCTAAACTTACATTACATGATGCAATAGTTATTCATGCAACAATACATTAATCCAACAACAAGTAAATAAACAAATAAATACCCCCAAGGGTTTACAAATTTCTAAGGCTTGAGCTTGGTTACACAAAATGGTTATTCAAACCCACACACATACAGCCCTTGGCTTACATACAGAGTCATAGCAAAATGAGAGTCTCGTACTCTCAACACACATTTCCTTGCCTTTAGTTAGGCGGTATCACGACATTTTTTCCTGAGCCTACATTTTTACCCATGTTTGGCTCACAGTTAACTTTGGTCTAAGGCCCATTTGTTTTTAGAGGTAGAATGGAAGGGATTAATAGTGAGGGGATTAAGTAAAATTGTGTTTGTTTTGATGATAGTTGTTAGTGTAAGAATTGTTAAATTATTTGTATATAAAATAATAAAACAAATAAAAAAGTACAAAAAATTAAACATTAATGTTCAAAAAAAATTCCCAATATGTAAAAAATAAAAAAATTTCTAATCCCCTCACTATTTTTTTAATACCATCTCCACCTCCACCTCCACCTCCTCCTCCTCCATCTCAATCCTCCTTCCAACCCTCATCTTAATCCTCTCCTCTATCCTAACCTTTTCCCCAACTCTACAAACAAATACAACACTAAATAGTCCCACCTCCATCCTAATCGCATTCCATCTATTACACCCCAAATAAAACGGGCCTAAATGAATACTTGAGTTAGGAAAAATAAAAACATTGTGTTGGATTTTGAAGAAATTTTTCTGTAATAAATAAATAAATAAAATGAAGAAAGCACTATCAATTTATCAATTATTAGAACCATATTGTTAAAATAGGTTTGTATTCAGTTTATCAAAACTTCATTCAAAAAAAAAAAAAAGTTTATCAAAACAGTCTCTTCAATGGTTGTTTTCTTCTTCATTTCTTCAACTGTTCTATTTCAACATGTTAATCTTTTTCTGTCACTATTGTCGTCGCTGGACGCCAAACACCGATGGCCGTACTCTATACTTCGGGTGATTTTTATGTTGTAACTAAAAGAAATCTTTAATCATCCAGTTGATGGTTTAAAAGACAGATGAATTTCAAAAGAATTAGAAAACAATATTAACATGTGTTATATTGAAGCAAAATGCTTGGGACCTCACTCGGAGACCCCCAAGGACTCCAGTAGGCGGTCATTGACTAAATTTTTTTTTTTTTTTTCCTCCAATCACTAATTCCCACATGTGTGTGGAGGTAGTGGGGATGAGAGATAGTGGGGTCTGTATCATAGTTGTAAATTGAATGGGATGATTTGAAATTTTCAAATTCAGTTGATTCAAAATTTATCTTGTAGATAGAAGAGTAGAGAAAAAAAAAGTGATTTCTTTGTTGACATATATATAAAGGGGGAGAACATGTTTCTGGATTTGTTTCTATAGAAAGACAGAGAAGTAAGTGATAGAAAAAAGTTACCGTTGAATTTATGTGAGGAGAGAGAATTTTAAACGGAGATAAACTTTTTGTTATCAATTTAGTGGATTAATTTTTTATGTTGTTGTCAGCCTCTAATTGGCTGAAGGTACTAGGTAAGCATGCCAGTTTGGAGCACACAAAAATTTCTCCATGGTACACATTCAAACAGGTGCGTGTCACATAGTTGTTCCGACCCATAGTGATTATGATGATTAGACAAATTAGTTGTCGGGATTTCTCAGGTGGTATGGCTGGGTCTCATATAATTATTAGATGTTGTTAGATTATACATGTATTTCAGTTAGAATAAAATTTAATTCGTGTAATATTTGGTTATCTAAATATAATTTAATATTTAATATTTGTATGAAATTATGATATATTGATTAAGTAAACTATTATGAGGGGGTGTTTGGAAATTTGGGTTGAGAGGGTTTTTTTTTATTTTTTTATTTATTATTATTTTTTTATGACTAAAATAGTTAATAAAGATAAAATAAGTTACAATAATCAATAAGATAAAATGTCATTTTAAGTCATTATCATTTCATTTTTTCTCTCATTATCATCAAATGAATTACAAAAAAAAAAAAAAAATCGACTATCATTCCAAACACAACTCTTTTAGTTATGCTAAAATAATAAAAAAGTTAACTAAAATAGCTAAGTTTCCAAACGAGTCCTAATTAATTAGGGCCACTGAAATTAAGGACACTAAAATGACACTTTGGTTACATTATCAGGACTAATATGTTATAATTTAACCCCCCCCCCTCCCAAAAAAAAAAAAAAAGTTTCAATCTAACAAGTAGTCTGAAAAATAATTAAACAGTGTTAGAGATTCTGAAAAATTTATCAAAAATTCTAGATACGTAATTTTTTGGACAAATTATAGTAATGGTCCCTATAGTTTATCCGTGGTTTCATTTTGGTCCTTGTACTTCTAATTGCATAAATTTTGCCCCTATAGTTTGGTTTTTGACTCTATGTGGTCCAACAGTTAATAGTCATTCCCTTTTTGGACGAAAACCCACGCGTGCCTTGCACGCACGGGATGAAACCAATACAAGATTGTCATTTCAAAATCACACAATCAACAACACCACTACAAACAAAATAAGTTTTCCCTTATTAGCATATTATCAAACACATGGTATCTACCTCTCTATTAATAAAACCTAGGAAAACCAGAAGCATACAAAGCCAACACAAAGCTATAACCACATATAAATCAGAGTAGAAAGAACACTAAGAATTGGTAGCCATTCAAAATCATACAATCAACAACACCACCACAAACAAAATAAGTTTTCCCTTATTGGCATATTATCAAGCACATGGTATTTATCTCTCTATTAATAAAACCCAAAAAAACCAGAAGTATACAAAGCCAATACAAATCTGTAACCACATATAAATTAGAGTAGAAAGAACACTAAGAATTGGTAGCCATAAGGTATGTTCAATCTACCAAATGAAGAGAAAAATGATATCCAATGTTCTGCATATGGTAGGATTCAAACCGCATAAATTCTGTATATACAATTGCAAACGCTAAGTCACCGCCTTTGTTTTGCAACACACGGGAATTCCTACTTTCGATAACTAAAGTAACAAACAAATAGCAATGACACATACTTTTAAAGAGTAAAATTACACCACCAAGTAGTTCTAATGGGTAGCTCAATGACACATAAAATTTATACAAGTGATTTTCACGGCTCTTATGGGGCATATTGTCAAACAAGTGTGGTACAAGGTGTATCTATAGACAGACAATCAGCTACAAAACAAATAATCATACACAGCTCAACCAGTAGCAGATTATGCCAGACCAAAACAAAACAAAACAAAACAAAACAAAACAAACAAAACAAAAAACCAGAGATAGGGTTGTTGAGGAGCAAAGATCAATAGTGGTGGCCACAGACAACCCATAATCCTCAGTCAACTTGTCGACATCTCTGTGAATACCCACATCTACAAAAGTGTAGATAGGCTTGTTGAGGAAGTCGAAGAGGGATTGGGGGATTTGGGAGGAGTAGATGAGTTGGAAGATAAGGCATCGGCGGCCGATGCAAAGTTGGAGAGTGGCGGCAAGGTTATTGTGGAAACGGTTGTTGGGTCGCCACTCGATGTCGAGGCCAATGATGAGGCGGTGGAGAAAGGGACGATAGATGGCTGTGATTTCGAAGATCTATGAGTCAACGAGGAAGGGAGAGCGAGTGACAAGGCGTATATTTGATCGGTGAAGAAGGTTACGTCATGGGTGTCGTTAGGTAACTGGTAGTCGACAATGCCTAGATTTGTGGTTGCTACTGCCATTGATGGCTTTGAAGAGAGAAAGGTTTGATTCAGAGAGAGAGAGAGAGAGAGAGAGAGGAGGGGAAGAACTACAAAAAGAAATAAATCAAAGAAAGGGGAGAGAGAGAGAGAGAGAGAGAGAGAGAGAGAGAGAGAGAAGATCTTCCCCTGTGGTTTCATTTACGAATTGACTGGTTTTCATCCCATGTGTGCAAGGCACGCGTGGGTTTCCATCCAAAAAGGGGAACAACCATTAACTATTGGACCGTATAGAGTTAAAAACCAAACTGTAGGGGCAAAATTGATGCAATTATAAGTGCAGGGACCAAAATGAAACCACGAGTTAATTATAGGGACCATTGTTGTAATTTGTCCTAATTTTTTTGGGATCACTAGAGAACTGCAACAGTCCTGAAATTGTTGCTAGTAGATTTGTGATTCATGTAGAGTGGGTAAGAGTTGCTTTCAAGTTTGTTCTTGATAGAAGATAAAGGTTAGTTCTGGGTAATTTTTTTGGGTCACTAGCATTACTGTGGGTCATTTGAGCCAACTAGAGATGCAATAAGTTATAGCACAAATAGGATATCAATGGTCCATAATTTTTGTGTTATATCAGCTTGTATATAGCATAAAAATTTAAGGTGAAGGCATAAGGTTTTCAAGCGCTACAAAATCAACGATTGGTTTAGAAGGATTGGATAGCTTTAAGGGCGATCAAAGGTGATTTCATGATCTAAGTCATTCAATAACGATATGGATTAATCAATGGATACTAATCACTAATGGATAACTGGTTGGTAACACTAATGGATAACTGGTTGGTAACTTCTATAGGCTCGCAGGGTATTCTGTGACAAAATGAGAGTTGCTATAAAGCATTAGATGAATAGTACAAGTTGTGAATGAATCATGCGAGTAACAATTGCAGAGGATACTGACCACCAAGAGGAAGATAACGGGTTGCAGATTGTTTAAAAAAAGGAAGTTCTGAACATAAGATGATTTTGCAATGAAATGATGTACACTAAAAGAAGTTGTGTCTCTTTTTATGTGGGAATGGTTTGTGGCAGTGAAGATACTTCAAGGAGATGCGACCTTATGGGCTTGAGGATGAGGATAGAGAAAGTCACGAAGGACACGTTTGAGCACTATGACATGATGTGAAAATGTGTAGGCACTTAATTCAAGGGGTGCAACATTTTCTAGGTAAATGGGGAGTTTGTCAAACAAATCATATTATACAGATTGGAAGATGCATATAATATTTATCTAACATGGTAGAGGTGGTGATTGTTGGGATTGGTACACCCATCTAGTATATGTGGTGTACGGGAAAGAAATACGCCTTCTCGTATAATCCTGTTGATCAAGTCTGCGCTCCTCCGTACGACGTCGCTTTATCACCTGAAAACACAAACGTAAGCTAGCCGGCGGGGGTGTGCCGGAAACCTCTCCGATGCCTAAGTCAGTAAGCTTGACAATAGACAAAAGCTCTGTGTATTCAGAAAACAAAGTTGTGTTACCTCTCCAAAGGTGATATTAGTGAGCTTATATAGGTTTTCGTGGCACAATCTGGTAGGACTCTTATTCCTCCATGTGCGAGTCCTTCTAGGATTACTCCTCGCGTGAGAGTCCTCCTTGGCTTCATACTCCTGGAAGACAATGCTTATCCTCCAACACCCCCCCTCACTGCTTAAACCAAGTGAGATGGTTTTACCTCGGTTGAATGTCAATACAGCCGAACTAACATGACCATGCTTAAGCCGCAAAGTAGACCGAGCTCCAGACCTCACTCCGACCGTGGTGACCGTCTTTACACTTGGACCGAGCTACCACTCTTCACTCCGACCATGGTGACCGTCTCCACACTTGGACCGAACTACCACTCTCCACTCCGACCGTGGTGATCGTCTTCACACTTGGACCGAGCTACCACTCTCCACTCCGACCGTGGTGACCGTCTCCACACTTGGACCAAACTAACACTTGGATCGCGGCTGACACCTCTACCTCGGCTGACTCTTTTACCTCGGCTGATATCTTTACCTCGGCTAACATTGCGGTCAACCAAGTTACTTCGGCTCTTCTCTCTGTTTGAATACCTTGCTTGGTAGCTCGGCCATAGCATTGACTGCCACTAGGAAGTAGCTAAGTCCCGTAGCTAGGTCTTGTAGCTCGGTCTCGTAGTTAGGTCTTGTAGCTCGGTCTCGTAGTTAGGTCCTGTAGCTCGGTCTCGTAGTTAGGTCCTGTAGCTCAATCTCGTAGTTAGGTCCTGTAGCTCGGTCTCGTAGTTAGGTCTCGTAGCTAGGTTCCATAGCTCGGCCCAACTTGTTTACAAATTACCCTCTCAATTGCCCCTTAATTCCATCTGCATAGCATGATTGGGATTATTTTTCCTCCAGCCGAGCTAAGAACGCCCCACTCTGCCGAGCTAAGAATGCCGCACCATAAGATTCAACCGGGCTATGAATCCCTCGTTTTGTAATGCACTTTTGGAATGAAATCTTCAGTTCTCTCAATTGCTTGTTCGGCTTGCTCCATGCTTGCATTTATTTTTCACTTATGTTTTGAATGAAGTATGACATTCTCTGGCCGAGATACTCATCTCGGTCTTAACCTTGCAATCTATCTTGTCATACCTGTCAACCATTCTTCAGCCTTGATCCTTATCTCGGCTGAAGAGTACCAAGTGTTTGTTTTTCCAGCCAACCACTCTTTAGCCTAGATCCTTATCTCGGCTAAAGGGTGCAAAAAAGTTTTTTGTTTGGTCACACCTGCCAACCACCTTTAGCATAGGTCCTTACCTCGGGTTAAAGGGTGCAAAAAAGTTTTTGTTGGTCAAACCTGCCAACCACCTTTAGCCTAGGTCCTTACCTCGGCTTAAAGGGTGCAAAAAAGTTTTTGTTGGGCAAACCTGCCAACCACCTTTAGCCTAGGTCCTTACCTCGGCTAAAGGGTGCAAAAAAGTTTTTGTTGGTCAAACCTGCCAACCACCTTTAGCCTAGGTCCTTACCTCGGCTAAAGGGTGCAAAAAAGTTTTTGTTGGTCAAACCTGCCAACCACCTTTAGCCTAGGTCCTTACCTCGGCCAAAGGGTGCAAAAAAGTTTTTTGTTGGTCAAACCTGCCAACCACCTTTAGCCTAGGTCCTTACCTCGGCCAAAGGGTGCAAAAAAGTTTTTTGTTGGTCAAACCTGCCAACCACCTTTAGCCTAGGTCCTTACCTCGGCTTAGGAGAGGTAAGTGTTGGTTTTTCCAGCCAACTCTGCTTTCAATGCCCCTAGCTTACTAAAACAACTTTTACAAAAGAAAATATTCTATGCTGAAAAGGGATCTACTTGTTTTATTGAGGAAAATGTAAATTACAAGTACCCTATCGAAAAAATAGCTCGAGATTGGCAGTGCTTCATGGTCTGGGGATAGCCTAGATGGCTCCATCCTCCAAGTGATATGCCCCTTTTCAGCTAAACCAACCACTTTGTATGGTCCATCCCAATTGGGCCCTAGCTTGCCTTCTCTGGGTTCTTTACATCTATCATCTCCTGTACCAAGTCTTCCACTGTCTTCTGTTCAGCTGCCTCGCTAACATCTGCGAACAGCTCCTTGCTCTCAAGTTCTTGCTTTTATGTATTGGTCCAAGTGCCCTGCTGCCACTAACTCCTCCAAATGTTGCTTCAATGGCATACAATTTTCAGTGCGGTGCCCTTGTTCATCATGGAAGGTGCACCGCGATCTCTCGTCGTAGTCTTTTTGCTCTTCTCCCAGCTTAGCAGGCCATCGGACAAAAGGTTCATTGCGTATCTCGCTGAGGATTCGATAGATCGGTTTTTTGAACACTGTGGTAATGGCAGTGCGGACTCTCCACCTCCTTTCACCTTGGTCCTCACCGTTATCCTTCATGTCTCGCCCGTCCCTACTTGGATGTTCTACCGTGTTGACTTTTGTCGCAGTCTTTTTATCTGGTATTGCGGTTGTGCCAGATTTTGCTTTAGTGCGAGCGCTATCCTCCTCCACCCGAATATGTTGGTGTACTCTCTCCATTAAGGCTTCCATCGTGATGGGTGGCGTCATGGTAATTGAGTCCCTCAACCTGTTTCCGACTGGAAGACCTCTTTTGTATTCTTGCGATGGCGAGATTGGTTGGGCGATCCTGTCACCAACTGGTTGAATGTCTCCCGATGCTTGTTGTTGTACGACCTCAGGGTCTCCTTATCGCCCATGTCGATGGAGAGTAACTGGTCGATCTCCACCGGGGTTTTTGTGTTTGTTTTGAATCGCGTTACAAATGCCTCTGCCAGTTGCGCCCAGGAGGCTATGCTGCCCTCTGGTAGTTTTTCAAACCAAGTCAAGCCAAGGTCCCCAAGGCTTGAAGGAAATAGGATGCACATCAAGGCCTCATTCCGCCGGTATACAGCCATGACCTGGCGAAAGTGGCTCAAGTGCGTATAGGGGTCCGTCTTCCCCTCATATGTTGTGAATTTAGGCTGTAGGAAGCCTGACGGAAGGGACGCGTTCTCTATTGCTGGGACGAATGGTGAGGTCTGCAGCCTCGCCAAAGCCTTGTCCGCTGGTTCGTATGCTGGGCGCGACATTGGCATTCCAACCTCGACGCTTCCATGCGTCCGAGGAGCCAACCGCTGCAAGGCAGGAACCCTGTGTGGATCGCGCGCTCTGGCGTCCTCCTTCCATCGTGCCTTTTCTTCTAGCATGGATCGTAGGTCGGACGACCTGGGTAATTCCGTCTGTTTAGACCTCGTCTGGTGCGTATGTGAGGGCCAATAGGTACTTCCCTCAGTGTATGACCTCTCAGACCTCGTCCTCTCGGACACTGGTAGCGAGTCTGGAAGATACGGATCGCGTGTCGCTGTCACGAGGCTTCGATCTCTGGTTGAGAGGGTGTAGAATTCTACTACGACCCTCGAGTGGCGAGGGCGTCTTGTTGTTGCGCCCTCTCGCTGCTACTTCTTTACCCTTCATCTGGCGTTTTAAGGATTCCATGTCCGCCGCCATCCGCCAGACAATTAGTCTTGTTCCCTAACACGATCCTCCGAGCTTGAGGATCTACCTGCGCCTTTGTCTTTCGGGCTCTGCGGCGAGAGGGATGAGGGTCATTATTCCTCCTTCTACCCTGGCATCCCTCCCGAAATCTTGTCTATGTGGTTCCGGTTCGCCATGGGAGGGACCAAAGGTAGGCCCTCGCGCCTTTGTCTTCTGGGCTCTCTGGCGAGAGGGATGAGGGCTGTTATTCCTCCTTCTACCCCGCATCCCTCCGAAATCTTGTCTATGTGGTTCGGGTTCGCCATGGGAGGGACCAAAGGTAGGCCTCGCCTTGCACCTCCGTCTCGAGTTTGTCCGTCAATGGCGGATCGAGGTAGTTCTTCGTTGTTCGCCATCGAATTTTGAGAAAAAGCTTGATCAAGACGTTGTTTGTCGACTTCCTGACGGCGCCAATTGTGCGGAAAGAAATCGCCTTCTCGTATAATCCTGTTGACCATGTCTGCGCTCCTCCGTCTGACGCCGCTTTATCACTGAAAACACAAAGCGTAAGCTAGCCGTGGGGTGTGCGAAACCTCTCCGATGCCTAAGTCAAGAAGCTTGACAATAGACAAAAGCTCTGTGTATTCAGAAAACAAAGTTGTGTTACCTCTCCAAAGGTGATATTAGTGAGCTTATATAGGTTTCGCGTGGCACAATCCTGGTAGGACTCTTATTCCTCCATGTGCAGAGTCCTTCTAGGATTACTCCTCCTTGCGTAGAGTCCTCTTTGGATTCATACTCCTGGAAGACAATGCTTATCCTCCAACACCCCCCCTCACTGCTTAAACCAAGTGAGATGGTTTTACCTCGGTTGAATGTCAATACAGCCGAACTAACATGACCATGCTTAAGCCGCAAAGTAGACCGAGCTCCAGACCTCACTCCGACCGTGGTGACCGTCTTTACACTTGGACCGAGCTACCACTCTTCACTCCGACCATGGTGACCGTCTCCACACTTGGACCGAACTACCACTCTCCACTCCGACCGTGGTGATCGTCTTCACACTTGGACCGAGCTACCACTCTCCACTCCGACCGTGGTGACCGTCTCCACACTTGGACCAAACTAACACTTGGATCGCGGCTGACACCTCTACCTCGGCTGACTCTTTTACCTCGGCTGATATCTTTACCTCGGCTAACATTGCGGTCAACCAAGTTACTTCGGCTCTTCTCTCTGTTTGAATACCTTGCTTGGTAGCTCGGCCATAGCATTGACTGCCACTAGGAAGTAGCTAAGTCCCGTAGCTAGGTCTTGTAGCTCGGTCTCGTAGTTAGGTCTTGTAGCTCGGTCTCGTAGTTAGGTCCTGTAGCTCGGTCTCGTAGTTAGGTCCTGTAGTTCAATCTCGTAGTTAGGTCCTGTAGCTCGGTCTCGTAGTTAGGTCTCGTAGCTAGGTTCCATAGCTCGGCCCAACTTGTTTACAAATTACCCTCTCATGTGGGTTCCATATAGTTATTAGGGAAAATTACATTGGTGGTCCCTACATTTTGCCTGTTGTGTCATTTTGGTCTCTATACTTTCAATTAGTTTACTTTTGATTCTTAATTTTAGATATTGTGTCAATTTGATCCAATTGAAAATATCGTTAGTGTTTTTGATGAAAAATGATCACTTAATTAGTTGACGTTAACTCACTGAGTTAAGTAAGTTTATAATTTTACTCTTAAAAATAAGACACATGCCATTTATATACGTATTTTTCATAATAATAATAATAATAACTATTAAGAATTGTAATCAATTTGACCAAATTGAAACAAAGTCGAATTCAGAGTTAAAATTGAGCCAATTAAAATTATAAGGACCAAAATCACACAAGTAGCAAAGTATAACGACTATATTGTCATAATTTGCCCTAGTTATTAAGTTAGTTTTATACATATATTTTTGTTAAGATAGTAGAGTTTGGAGTTTGTCAAGGGCCCTGTTTGGTAGAACTGTGGGAAAGTGTTTATAGCTTATACCTAAACAGCTGATAACTTATAACTATGAACATAAGCTGATTTCTAACTTATAAATTAAGCATCTCCTGCCCCACTCAAAGAATAAGCTGATTTCTGACTTCCAAAAAGCTATAAGCTAAACCAAATAAATCAAAATAGCTTAAATTAAGTTGAAAGCTGAAATAAGCAGCTTTTAAGCTGCACCAAACAGGGTTAAGAAACCCAATACGGGTTAGGAATTTGCACCATATTCATTAGTAGGGATTCGTTGTTAGTAAAGAAAAGGAGCTATACAAAGGGTATCAAATTTTTCTTTATGTTTCCATGTAAAATAAAAAATAAAAACCATAGGAATTAGTTGTTAGTAAAGAAATGAGACAACATAAAGGATTTCTCCTGATAGAATTTGAACTTGCAGCGCCTCATGCTTCGCATCTAGCTTCTCTCTCACTCTCTTCTTCCTTTAGCGTGGCAGACTAAAATTGAAAATTTATTTTATATATATATATTATTAGAGGAGGGTCATGTAGTGTCCTAACTTAATTTTTGTTGGAATAAATAGTTGGATCTATCACTTTTATGTTAACTTTTAAGAGACAACAGGGCAAGTGTTATACATGTTTAATGGTATGAAACAATACTTCAGGACCACTAAATAACCTTTCACTAAAAATAGAATGTGAACATGATTGCCTTATATTTAAAGGGTGAGTTTTTCTCAATTTCACTGAACTTGAGAGAACTTTAGAAGGTGGTGAGACTCATCACATATCTTATTTCTATAATTCAAGCCTTTTATTTTGGAGGACCCTCATTGTATATCATTCATCGATAAAATTAGGTCGATCCGATAATCATATTATTTTTCTTTTATTGTATTTGTTACCGAAAAAATGGACTACAATTATATTTTTAAAAATAGAACATCCATTTTTTAAAGATAAATACAATAAAATGAAAAACTACAATCATCAGATTGACTTAATTTTTTTATGAATTATATATACGAAAAGTTTTATAAAAAGAATAGTTTAGATTATCAAAAGGATATCTATTAGGGGTGAGCAGTGGATATACTGATCTGCCCAATCTGACCAAACTGAATCGAACCAATCTACCACATTTTGGATGGATGCGTGATGACGAGCGGATGGTTGCAAATTGATTTTTTCCAATCTATTTAGTTTTGGACGGATGGCGGATTTGAGGTTCCTTTGACCGCAACTAAACTGCCAAACCGCGAGCACCCTTAATAATTTATAAGATTTTATGTTTTAAATTTGTTTAGATATTCTGTTTGTGTTTTCAATTGAAAAAGAGTTTAAATATTATGTTGAATGTATTCTGTTGAAAAAAATTTCTCAACTTGAATATATTTTTTGAATTGAAAAAAATAAATGTATTATTTATCTATATTTTTTGGTTTTTAAATCTAACTCTAAAAATAATAAATAAAAAAGATGATATATACTGGTTGGTTTTTGTTTCAAAAACAGATATAAATGTAACAATACAGAAGCATATAATTTCTACTATTGCTCTGTTCATGGTTTTAGTGGTTTTATGTGGACGAGATATGCTGTGATTGTAATATGTGGATGAAGCATGCAGTGATTTTAATAGTATAAAGTTTCAAACTTTCTTTCTTTGTATAAGACATGCAGCGATTGTAATATTTTTTTAAGTTATCGACTGTAATATTTTATTTTATTATTATTTTTTTTTGAGGAAGTGCACAAGTTGAATTATGTTGAAAATTTATAAAATTTTAAACCGTCAAACCGATTCGCATCTATCCACCAATCCGCTAATCTGCTCAATCCACATCCGTTGGATTAACGGACGGACGCAGATTAATTTTCTCCAATTTTCCAATCTTGTGGACAGATGGCGGATTGGAGGTTCTGTGGCCGCAACCGACCTATGTCCACCCCTAATATCCACTCAAATTTTCTCAAGTTTATATTTGAATTTAAAAAAAAAAAAATCCAATCCATATTTAAATATGAGCGTTGCTAAAAAGCACCCATAGGGATCAAGAAATGTGCTTTTTATTGAATTTAATATATTTTATTTTATTCACCAAAAAAAAATAGATTTTATTAAAATTAATATATGTTTTAATCCTTTTATCTATTTTCAAGAGAATTTTTATCCTAAAATATTAATATCCCAATGGCAATGACAGTCGTTAGCATTTGCGTTTGACTATCACTTTTGTGACGCCAATTTTCCAGTACATCATTAAATGGTCAGTGATTAATATTGGGTCAACTATTGGTCTACTATAATTATCTTCATATAGTTCTACTTCTGAAATATTGGGAATGGAATTGTTTTAGGGGCAAGATAAAAACAAAAAAGTGTTTTCCTTGTCTCAACTCTCATCTCATCGCAACTTTTTACTGTTTGATAAATCTATTATATTTTTTTATTTGAAAACGGATATATATATCCTAATTAAAATAAATGAAAAATATGTGTACCTGTTGAATATGCAATTTAATATCATTCTGTTAATAACTTAAACTGCTTGTTTGATATTAGATCAATTCATTTGACTGAATTTGAAAACATTATGAGATGAAATTAATAAAATTAAAACTTAAAATATCAAAATAGTACAGAACTCATATTTTAACAACTATAATTGCATTCCATCCTTTCTTATATTTCATTGTTTGCGCCTCAAATCAGCAGTAAAGATATCATCAAACAGTTGGACTTACAATTAATAGTAACAATAATAAAAAAAA
Organism: Camellia lanceoleosa; assembly: GCA_025200525.1. NCBI lineage: Eukaryota > Viridiplantae > Streptophyta > Magnoliopsida > Ericales > Theaceae > Camellia > Camellia lanceoleosa. The sequence continues at coordinate 70,060,537 of CM045767.1, read as the reverse complement.
AAAGAGGATTTCCGATAAATATTAAAATAAATTTAATGTATGCCCAATCCAGTCCTTTAAAATACTATGCATATAGAATTTACCTTTTTTTTTTAATTTTTTATCGGCAGAAGAAGTATTTTTTTATTAAATAAATTAAATATTGAAAAATACGAACAAGGATCAATTTAGGAAGAGAGATTAGTTAACAATCCCGCTACGTAGCTCGAATTTTCTGTGACTTGAGTGGCCTGAAATCCCAAAATGACGTCGATTTAGGATTTATTTATTTATTTATTTTCCCATTTCTTCATCCTTTCCATAACTCACAAAAGAAGAAGAAAAAAGAGAAGAGATCATTAGCAACCAATACATCATCATCATCAACAACCAACACATCATCATCAATACATCATCATAATCAAAGAGACTTCACAGAGAGAGAAAGAGAGATATACAGATCTGTGTATACACACACAGATCTATCTGTGTATATATAGACACAGAGGATGGCAAGCGGTAACGGTCTCTCCTCCCTTTTCTCTCCTCTTTCCTTCCCCCTTCCTTCTCTTTTCCTTTTCTCTCTCTCTCTCTTCCTTCCTCCCTCTGTTTCTGTTTCAAATATAAAAGAGGGGGAAAAAAAAAAAAATCAAAACGACGTCGTTTTGGATTCGGGCCACTCAAGCCACAGAGAATTCGATCTCTAAAACATTTTTCGATTAGTTAAGGAGGGGGATCCCCTCCAATTTGGACTGGATATACATACATATTTTGTTGTTAAGAAACTAATGAATGATAACAAAACCAGGTTGGCCTGATATTTTGGGAGCCCAAGGCTAACTCAAAAAATGTTGTCCAACCGGTATATATATTAATAAAATAGTAATAATTTTCAATTTTTTTATTTATTTTTTTATTTTGCTTGCACCTTCACAAAATTTGTTGTATATATAAACATATTTTTACCCATGGAAATCACTTAAAATATTAAGTGAGAAATCCAATTTTGAATTGTTTTCTATAATAATTATAATATTATATTGGAAAAATTAGGCACAGATCCCCGCTTACATTTTACGTAGCAGGTAAATGACTATGAAAAGATTTGTAAGAAATAAAGTCCCTGGTCTGTTTGGTAACGTTTACGTTTCCAGTTTATATTTATAAAAATTTTATAAATTAGTTTTTGTTTATTTTTAGAAAAACATAAACTACAAACGCGTTTGGTAATTAACAAAATGTTTAAAAAATTTTAAAAATATAAAAAAGAGTGAGAAATGGCAAGTAGTGGCAAGTAGCGATGGAAGACGGTGGTGGAAAGTGGTGACAGTGGGTGGTAGGTAGCGGGTGGTGGTGGGTGGTGGCGAGTGGGTGGGTGGGTGATGGTGGCGGGTTGTAGGTGGTAGCGAGTGGGTGGTAGTGGTGGTGGTGCGAGGTGGTGGGTGGTAGTGGCAGGTGGGTAGCGGATGGCGGGTGGTGGTGGGTGGTGACGGGTGGATGGTGGTTGCAGGTAGGTGGCGGGTGGTGGTGGTGGGTAGGTGACGGTGGTGGGTAGCGGGTGGTAGCGAGTGGGTGGTGGCAGTGGTGGTGGCAGGTAGGTGGCGGATGGTGGATGACTGGTGGTAGCGGGTGGTGATGGTGGGTGAGTGGGTGACGGTAGCGGGTGGTGGGTGATAGCGAGTGGGTGGTGGTGGTGGTGGTGGTGGTGGTAGTGGGAGGTGGGTGGTGGTGGCAGGTGGGTGGCGAATGACAGGTGGTGGCGGGTGGTGGTGGTGAGTGGGTGGGTGACAGTGGCGAGTGGTGGGTGGTGGTGACGGGTGGGTGGCGGGTGGCAGGTGGCTGGTGGTGGCAGGTGGGTGGTGAGTAGTGGTGGCGGGTAGTTGGCGGATGGTGGTGGTAGGTAGGTGGCGGATGGTGGTGGCGAGCGGTGAATGGTAGTAGCAAGTGGTGGGTGGTGGCGGGTTGATGGCAGGTGGGTGGTGGGTGGTAGTGGTGGTGGTGGTGGCGAGGGGTGGGTGGTGGTGGCAAGTGGGTGGTGGATGGTGGTGGCAGGTGGTGGTGGGGGTGAGTGGTGGATGGTGGTGGCGGAAGACGGTGGTGGAAAATGGTGGCGGGTGGTGGCTAGTGTTGGATGGTAAAAAAATAAAAAAAAAACTGAAAACTCAAAATGAAAACACATTTTTTGAGTTTACATTTTTTGGCCAAATTTATAAACTGAGATCACTGATTTATAAATAAAAAATTTACCAAACAAGTTTTTATTTGAATTTTTAAAATTTTTGTAAATATAATCAGAAAACTAAAAACGTAAGTGTTACCAAACTTTCTGTTTTGAAGTTACTTGTTTAGGTTCTTTTTCGGCATGCTTTTTTTTCCGTTCCTTTTTTTACCTTTCATTCAAATTTTCATATCTATTAAGTGTAAAAGATCGCGTATGAGGAATGGATGTCCAAGTGGTCGTCTGGGTGGTAGTCCGGGTGGTCATTAGAGAAATTTTAGAATTATTGCTTAGAGAAATTTTAGAATTGCTCAGAGAAGTTTCAAAATTGCTTATTTTCTATCAGAGAACTTTTTGAATTTTCAATTTCTGAGAGAAATTTCAAAATTGCTCAAAGTTATTTCAACTCAGTGAAATTTTGTCATTTTTTTTCTTCTGGAATTTCATATTCATTATGAATCTTATTTGATAGATCTCGACAAGAGCATTTTAAAAATATAAATTTTATTAAAAATGAATAACTACATCAAAGCTATTGAATTTTTAAGTTATAAAATTTTTCATAAAGTGAAAGTCGTTGAATGCTGAAGCACCGTAGCACAGGAATTCAACAAGGGTATTTTCATCTAAAAATTGCTTCTGCGCTTCACAGGGACCTTAGCTATTACTATAATAGTTGTTGTTATTTATTTTATAAAATCCTAATATGAAAGACCTTAAAATAAAAATTCCTATTATATTTACCAATTTCATATGAATTTTAAAGTTGACATAAATCATAAATCATAGTCATGGAGATTGATGTAAATCATAATTATGGAGATAAATTGAGTTCAAAAAAATTTATTGAGATAAATTTTTAACATTATCGAAAAACATTATTAATTTATTCACACTTTTTCCTGATCTAGCAAATTGAATTGTAAAATTTGATTAACTTCAACTTTTAAAAAATTATTTGTCTAGAAGTAAATGTAATTTATATAGTCAAACAATATTCTATAAATAATTTATACGTTTGGCAAACAACCATCAATTGCTTTTAAATAATTCACCAATTCATTTTTTTTTTTTATTTTGTAAAATTTCATTTTTAAACTACTAATACTATAATGCAGTATTTGGTTCACTGAAATAAAATAAATTTGAATGGAATGGTCATCCATTAGTTTATTCTCTCATGAATGACAATTTCATTTGTAATGTTTTTTTTATTATTTTTTAATAAACCAAACATGAGGATGGACCTTATGACGGATTGATTATTTTTTTAAACTTTATTTCAATAATCCAAATATAATTTAAGACCAAAATAATTAACCTAAAAACTTAGGATTAAATTATTTATAGACCCTATTTTTTAGACAAAATTCGGGGCTTGAGGCGGGCGGCCTGCTCACCTTGCCTTAGGGTCCGTTTTGAACAAAACTCTCAATACCAACTAAACTCTTACATCCAAAACTCGTGATATATACAATAGATAGATAAATAAATATTCTCATGTTGTGTAAGTTATGATATTTGTTGGATTATTTATTACAAATATCATAACTGAATCATTTTTAACATTATAATCATAACTAAAAAAAAAATAAAAAAAAATCATAACCAAATATCAAGTAAGACGTAACCAAAATCATAACTAATACTACAGTATATCATAACTAAAAATTATAAATATAATAACTAAAAGATATGATAAACACAACAAAAATATGTACCATAGAATTTCTATAAATTATGATTGTTCAATGTGTAAACTGTGTTAATTAATTAATTAATGGTTTTGTTGCAGATGAGGAACCGAACGGAAACGTTGAAGGAAGTGGCAGGCACCAAGCACCGAGTGCCAAGGCCGTTGACAGCAAAGGAGCTCCCTCATTTCTCATCCACTTATTATTCTCCCTTGCTACATACCTTTTCTGTTTCACCAATTGAATAAAAATATTTTATTAAGCATATATATATACACTAGTGGTGTGCACTAAGACTGGCCTTCTCTTTATATATACTATAGATAGATAAATAAATATAGAGTTTTCTAGCCAAGTAAAGGCTTGGGTTATATCAATGCTGGTGTATTGTATAAATAAATAAAAATTTAAAATTCAAGTAACAGTTATTGTTTTGTGATATTATCTTCCTTCAATTGGCTTTGGGATTATGAATGAATTTTTAAGAAATGATGAATGGATATTTAGGAATAGAAAATTTCACTTGTTATTAGGACCGTAAATGAATGAAGTCGTTTGTCAATAAATTCGAGTTTGGCTTGATACGGGTTTGTTTGAATTCGATTTGTTAAATCTTTTTATTCGTTCGAGTTTGAGTTCGAACTCGAACTCAAACTCGTTAAAATTTTAATAAACAAGCCTAAACATATTAAAGTTCGGCTCATTAGCTGTTCGTTTAACATTTATTTAAATAATAGAATAAATATATTATTATATATTAAATATTGTAAAAATATAAATAAAAAGTAGGTAAATTTGTTATTTATATATTTAAATGATGTAAATAATAGCTAAATTTGTTTATACATAAATAATAGCTAACTATAGATAATACATTTATATAATATTGGTGGTAGATATTATTATTTTGGTAAGATATTGGCTTTTCTTTTATTATGTTTGTATATATTGTATATATAATTGTATAATTAAAATTTCAATTGTAACTTTAGTCTCATACACAAGTATAAATTTATAATTTTTTTGACTTGTTAAGATTAGTGAATAGGCTCGAGCTCGAGTCAAACCTGAGCCAACTCGTCTCGGGCTCGATTCGTTAAATTTTCCTTGAGCTTGAGCTCGAGTTAGAACTCGTTAAAATTTTAATAAACAAGCCTAAACATATAAAAAAAAATTAGGTTCGGCTCGACTCGTTTGCAGTCCTACTTTTTATATACAAAACTATGAATTTTATCACTTACTTCACCCTTTTACATTATATAATTAGGTAAAATCTATTTTACCTCCATGTGATATGACTTGATAGCAGTTTGTCCCTTTATCTTTTAAAAATAGCCATAACTCTCATGTGATTTTGGACTAAAATACAACCTTAATTCTGTTAATGTTAATAATAAAAATACAATTTCACCATTTATGTTTTCTTCTTTTATTTTTAGCTATCTTTGTAAATAAATAGATAAATTTACCTCTATTGTGATGACCGGGTGAGCTACTCGTTTCGTTTTCCTTTGTTTAACTTTGGGTTTGTCTTGTTGGGGTGTCGGGTTGACTTGAAACCTTGTTAGTTGTTTGGGTTTGTTGCGTTCGGGAGTTTTTTTTTTTTTTTTTTTCTCTCAAAATTTTGCTCTTGTTTATTCTAGTGTTGAATTTTACTCGTTTTGGAGGGTGCGAGGTCGGGTCCAGAATGTCTGGAGTTGACAGAGAAAATTCTGGGCTGGAGGACCAAGGTCGCACTTGCAGGGCCTTGGGCCTCACGTGCAGGGAAGTGAGGGTTTTTCAGCTTGCACATTGCATTATATGTAGGCGCGGAGTGAGGTGCGGGGAAAGACCACTGCACGTGCGGGGGTGAAGGCCACACGTGTGGGGAGACGCTCCGCACATGCAGGAGAGGGCGCCGCACGTACGAGCCTCTGTTCAGTCCGACAATCTACTTCTTTTTCTTTTCTTGGGCTGAGTGTATATCATTATACACATCTCTCTCTCTCTCTCTCTCTCTCTAAAAACCCTTTTCTCCTCCATCTCTTTACATTTCCTACATCAAACCTCACAAAATCTTTGATCTCCCCAAATCCATTGATATTTTGACCCAAGTTCCTTCATCAAAGTTGGAGAGCTAACCGAGAGCTTCGTTGTGTGTGGTGGAGATTGTGTTTCAACACCATTGATTTTTAGGGCTTTCATCTCATTTTTTTCTCCAAACTTGAGGTAGGGAAATTCTTAGAGTTACATATATGTTTTGCAAGTTTTTGGTTGATTTTGAGGGTTCCTCTTTGATTATTTTAAGAATTGGTTTTTGGCTCAAGAAATTAGTGATTTTATAAAAGAAATTCATCTTTTGTTCGTTTTTTAAGATCCTATTGAATTGTTGAATCACATTGGCTTAAGAATGATGTTTCTAGTGAGGTTTTGCTAAGAGATGACAAAATGTTTGGTTTTTGTGAAAAACCTAAAAATTGGGGGTTTTGGAAAAATGTTAGGGGATTCACAGATTTTCTTGGGTTAAATGGAGGAGTGAGTGGAAATTTCATATTGTTGTTTGCAAATATGACAACTTCTTGATGTATGAGAATTTGGAGACCATAATTTATTGTTAAATGCATATACATGTGTAGCTATGAATTGGCACATTGTTGAGATTCCATAAAATATGGGAATTGTGATTTTGGAAAGTTGAGGTTTTACAAACATTGCACATAGTCTTGAAATGACTAAAATGTTGAGAATTGTACAAGACGTGGAATGGTTGTTACATGTTGTTAGATATAATTAAACATGTGGTGTTTTGTGAAGTTACATTGAAGGGAGGAAAATGGGAAATGTGGTTATTATCGTATTATTGTTGAGATACTTAAAAATGGATAATGTTATGAGGCATGGGTAAGTATTGCACTACATACTCATTAAATTGATTTTTATACATTTTGAATTGAGTTTGGAAATGTTTACTTTGAGAAAGGAATATTTTGAAATAAGAATTATTAAAATGTTTTGGGGTAAATACGTTGATAAGTTTGGATAGAAGGTGTAGATGAAATTGATTAAGTTGGCCTGAGTGTTCAGGGTGAAAGATCGAAAATACGCGCGGAAGAGGTACGACTTCCCTTCCGGTTAGCAACTGGTAACGTGGGGTTTTGGCAGTACTAGTTATGCCTACTTACAAACACCAACCTAGGGATTACCTGAGTCGTATTTACTACCCCATTGAATAAAAATGTAAATTTCTGAATTGTAGAGATTTCAAATTATCATTGTGCATGATGGTTTTCAAAAGATGTCAACGGAATCTTTTTTTAAGGCGTAGCATGGCATGTGCATTTCCTATTGGGAATCTTGTATAAATGTATATACTTTGTTAAGATTTCTCTACTGGGCTTTATGCTCACTCCTATGAGATTTTGGTACAGGAAAAGATGTGGTGATCCCGCTCAGTTAAGGGCATGGACATATTTTTTGAAGAGTAAGCGACTCTTATTTTGTTGTGGTTTATTTTGCTAGCCAAGGGCTATAAATGTATGGGTTCATGAAACCATTTTTGTATAATTGGGCTTAAGTCTTGGAATATGTAAGCCCTTAAGGGCATTTTATTTATTTTTGGGATTTGATATTCTACATGCTATAGATTCATATATTTGATATCACTGAATGTATAATTCGCATGTGGGACTATTTTGTACAAACCTCACTACAAGAAATGTCACTTTGGCTACTAAAATATTGGTCGGCAAAAGGCCGAAATTTGGTCGCTGAAACCATTTACCGACCAAATATTTCTGTCGCCAAGTTCATCGCCTATATCCTGTTGATGATAGTATTGGCGACTAAACTTCATTTGGTCGCCAAAAAATGAAACATTTCCCTACTAAATTTCTTTTAGTAGGCAAATGGTATCTTTTCGCCACTAAAACCGTTAGTCGTCGAATGTAACTTTTGCCTACTATGCTCATGTACTCGGGGAAGATCTTTGTTTTTGCTACAAAAATAGTGGTCACCAAAAGTGAACATTTAGCTACGAATCCTTCGTTAGTCGGCAAACGTGATCTTTCCGTGACTAAATGTTTAGTCACTAAAAGTTCTATTGTAAAATTTTGACCAACTATTAGAGACTAAATATTTTCGTCACCAATAGAATACATATTTTTAGCCACCATGTCATTAGTCGTGGTGACTTTTGTTGACTAAAATTTTTCGTAGCCAAGAACCTATTAAGATTCATTTCTTTACTTTTTGCCACTAAACGTTTTAGTCGCCAAATGACACCCTTTTTTCCGTGACTAAAAAATTTAGTGGCCAATAGTTTCTTTCTCTCATTCTCAAATTTTTTAGCTACTAATTATTTGGTCGCAAAAACGTTTTAGGTTATGTTTTTGCTACTAAATTATTAGCAGCCAAAACTTTTGATTACCTATTTGGCTACCAAAACATTTGGTGGCCAAATAATTTTTTGTTTTGTTTTTTTTTTTTTTTAAGTTTTTTTTTGTAAACAACATGTATTCATTATTAGTACAACCTATACCCTGTATAAACAATATAATCCATCAACACTAAAATATATTATCAACCATTAAAGCATTTAACAAGGTGCACACATTTCAGTTCCAAGCATCCAAGAAATTAATCTTGAACGTCCAATTCTATATATAATACAAATTCCATACACTCCAAGTCTAATCCAACGTCAATAATTTAAATCCATACATAATACAGGAATAACCAAATTAATTAACAAAAAGAACATATGTAGCACAACAAAAATTTAATCTGTACTGCCCCAAAACTATTTTGTACCACGTGCTATGCTAATTTCTACCATGCCAAATTTAATCGGATATTTACCACACTAAAAAAGTAATTTGTACGAACCACTATATATACGGATAGAGGTATAAAAACAATGCCCTCGTGTAATTGTCAAAAAATTATATATCCACATTTGCATGTCCAAAACCATCTGCAAAAAAAAAAAAAAAAAAAAAAAAAAAAATCATTAGTTTGTACACTATATAGCAACTGTATTAATTTCAACTGTATAGCAACTGTATTAATTGCAAACATTAAAAGCCAAGTAGAGTAATAGCTATTAATTAATGAAAGACACCCAAACATGGACTGGTAGACGAGCATCGATTCTATGAATTAATGCCAAAAGTTGTGTTTATGGCAATTAAAAGGGCCACAGTCAACAAAAGTACTAAACAATTTACCAAAAATATTGTGCCACGTTTAACTAATAAGGAAAGAGTTAAACGAACTATAGTATTACCAAAATAGTTACCCACGACATGGGCATTTCATGTTCTACCACGTAAACACATTGTCGACCCCCAAACGCTTTTTTCGACTATTGTTATGACATTTTCAACTCTAACTCCCAACGTAGGTGTCCTATTTACGTACCGTCTGTCCCTACATGTCACATTTGTCATCGGGAAGCTTCTCGTTACGTAAAAACAGTGGTTCGGGGGCTGTTTGCATTTTTGCCCCCCGAACCCATTTTTTTGACTAAGTTTATGACATTTTCAACTCTAACTCCCAACGTAGGTGTCCTATTTACGTACCGTCTGTCCCTACACATCACATTTGTCACCAAGAAGCTTCCTGTTACGTACAAACAATGGTTCGGGGGCTGTTTTGCATTTTCGCCCCCCTGAACCCCTTTTTTCGACTAAGTTTATGACATTTTCAACTCTAACTCCCAACGTAGGTGTCCTATTTACGTACTGTCCGTCCTTACATGTCACATTTGTCACCGAGAAGCTTCCTGTTACGTACAAACAGTGGTTCGAGGGCTGTTTTGCATTTTCGCCCCCCGAACCCCTTTTTTCGACTAAGTTTATGACATTTTCAACTCTAACTCCCAACGTAGGTGTCCTTTTTACGTACCGTCTGTCCCTACATGTCACATTTGTCACTGGGAAGCTTCCTGTTAAGTAAAAACAATGGTTCGGGGGCTGTTTTGCATTTTCGCCTCCCGAACCCCTTTTTTTGACTAAGTTTATGACATTTTCAACTCTAACTCCCAACGTAGGTGTCCTATTCACATACCATCTGTCCCTACATGTCACATTTGTCACCAGGAAGCTTCCTGTTGCGTACAAACAGTGGTTCGGAGGCTGTTTTGCATTTTCGCCCCCCGAACCCCTTTTTTCGACTAAGTTTATGACATTTTCAACTCTAACTCCCAACGTAGGTGTCCTTTTTACTACATTATATATGATTGAAGGCACAAAAGCTATATATGTCGAATCATTGTGTAATATTAATTTCATTTGGACATTATGTATAATTGAAGGCACAAAATCAATATGTTTCAAATAACTATGTAATATTATCAAATTTTGACATTATGTATGCTTGAAGGCACAAAATCTATATATTTCAAAGAATTATGCAATATTATCATATTTCAACATGATGTAATGATTGAGTTAATATTCAAAATACCACTGTTCAAAACAACATGCTACTTTAATCGAAACATGAAATTACACTATGTTTTTTTAACATGTTGCTACTATGGTTAATATTAATCAAGTAATGCTATGTTTGGTTGGGGGATTTGGGGAGGGATTTGGAAAGGAAAAGGAAAAAGGTGTGTGAAACTATGTGAAATATAGGCATGATTTATTCATATTTCACCTACCTTTTCCATTTCCCTTTCCAAATCTCTCCCAAAATCCCCCAACCAAACACACCATAAATGTGTGAAATAGAAATTCAATGTTTTAGTGAACTCAATACCAAACTCTAGTAACTACACAAGAAATCAATTGCATAAACAACATTTTGGTAGTTTAGGAGATTTGAGTTTTTATTAATTTCTAAAAACTCATAAGTAAGCTTTAAACTTCTAGCTAGTAGAGAGTTGAATGAAACTTTAAATAACTATTTCATTGACTTGGCTAATAGGCATTGTATTGATTAATGAAGATGAGATGCCAAGATATGTATACAGTAGTCTATTGTATTGATTTGCAGTAGTCTATCTTCATTTGCATTAGTCTATCTTCATTAGCTTATCTTCATTTGCAGTAGTCTATTGTATTGATTAATGAAGATGTGATGCCAAGATATGTATACAGTATCAAATTAATATTTCATTGACTTGGCTAATAGGCATTCATTTGGGTGCTCTCTATATAAGTAGAGATTTATGGGGCAGTTGCTGAGTACAAAGCCTTATAATAGGTCTTTATTTTAGTGCATATTTCAGTCATAAATCAGTCAGCCCTAATGATAGGTCAGCCCTATAGATTTATGCAAATCCTTCATATACTGTGAACCATTCGCATTTTAGTGCATATTAAAGTCAGCCCTAATGATAGGTCTTATTTTTCCCGCATAATCTACCTTAAGCAAAAGCAGTTCTCATAGTGACCGTTTCGTATTCAAGACTAAACTTTGCACCAATTAAGGAGGCAACATTCTACAAACTATGAACTCCCAAATTGATGACATTTTCAACTCTTAAAGCGAACATATTTAAACAAAATTAAATATTGATGATATTGTTCTTACCAAAAAACAAACGTCGGATGCCCAACTTAGATTCCCAAGAGTTGTGACAGTTTGGTGACTACGTTATTAAGATGCTCGACCTTTGTATTTGTCTCATCTCTCGCTTTTTGTCCCTCTTTCCACTTTTTCAACATCTCATTGGCTAATTTAATGCGCTCATCTCGTTCTTTCAACATCTCATTGGCTAATTTAATGCGCTCCTCTCGCTTTTTCAACATCTCATTGTAACATCTCTCGCGTTCCTCTCACTCTTTCATTAACTCGTCATGATCTTTTTGTTGCTCCACATGAAGTGCCTCCACCTCAGCTCGCATTACTTCTATGTCCTTGTTGTGTGCTCGTGATGCAGCTATGGTAGAGGGTTGTGGGCCACTCCCAAATCCAAGCAAGCACCTTTTCTTCTGTCCAAGCACTTGCCTTGAAAGCTCTTCCTGTGTCAATGGCATTCCCGACTCGATGGCAGCCGCTTGTACATTGACCATCTTTTGCTGTCATTGCAAATAAATAAGACAAAGAATTTAACTAACATATATGTATTATTGGGTACTAAGTCAAGTCATATTGAATACTATTATTTCATTGTTACAAACTTACATGCAGCTCACCGTATTTCGGATGGATCCAGTCATTCGTTTTCTTGGAAGTGTAGCTATCATCATAGAACTTAGGAAAATCCAACTCTCCATTTTTTGCTACCTGTTAACACATCAACATATAAAACAATGACACTTTATGTAGATTTTAAGCAGAATTTAGCTAACAGATTTTTTGTAGACACTATGTATAGTGACAGAGTTTTTGTAGATAGATTTGTAGTTTAAACAGATTTCGAATTCAAACATAGTATCATTAACAGATTTTTCCAGATTTTTTGCAGATTTTTTCAAACAGATATGAGAGGTGGTGGGATTTATCAAAACCAATGCCACTTTAACACATAAGTTGCTTGTATATGGGTATCCCATCACTGTAGGAGTTGGACTTCAAAAACTTATGCATTTTTTTTTTAAGGACTAAAAGATTAAGGTTAGATATCACACAAATTGTATTTAAAATTAGATACAATTATCTTATAAGTGATGGATCTCACTTTTTTGAGATTTTCCTTCTTGTTTCTTTATTAACCTTTATGAAGCCTTATTTCATATAAGAAAGAAAATAAATAAAATTATGAAAGATTCTCTCATTTCAAACTAACATGTTCTTTTTTTGTAACATCATTACCATACTTGCAAATAGATATTGCTGATCTAAAAAGTTTCCTCCTAATCTCTCTAACCATTAACAATCTTAACATTATTTAGAGGCCTTTTTCCCCAATCTCATGCATGATTAAATGTCTCTCAACTCTCTCTCTCTCTCTCTACACATAAGTATACTCAACAACGAGACCCTCTTGCTCTCTATCCTATATGTATTGTTTGAGATCTCTTGGGTGATTATCACCAAGGCATAAGAATTGATGGGTCTTTCTCAAAATCCAAGCCCTCTTTCTCACCTATACTCCCAAGAACTTCAACTTAGGCTTTACCAAGCTTTTATATTTTCAATACCAATTCTTTTTTCCATAATTTTGTTTCTTTTGTTTTATTTGTTTTACCTCAAGAGGAGGTCCTCTACCCTCTCTTCTCCTCCCCAAATACTTCCAATTACTCTAAGTCATCATCATGCTGCTACTTTTTCTCCCTTGGTATGCCATCTCTATGTGTGTGTGTGTGTGTGTGTTCATCAACAATATATATTTTGTGATGCTCATCTTGTGTACAATATCCAGCAGCATACAATCATTTTGCCAAACAGTGGAGTCATAGATGCATGCAGAGTGCAAGTATATGTAATAATTTTACTTCAAAATGCAATCTGATTTTTAATTTTGTTGACAAAATTACTATTCATACATAATTTTTTTTATAGAATTCATCAGGATGTGGGGGTAGCATTTGTAATTAAATGTTATTTATATGGATGCTTAATTTTAAAATGATAAGTCTCCATGCAAACACATCATTCTGTATAGTTTTTCTATTGATATATTTCAACCTTTTTTTGACTCTCTCTCTTTATTTATATTGTGTTTGCACATACTGCAGAGATGGGGTTGAAGGGAGAGCTGAAAGAAAAGCTTCCAGTTGTCCTGTTTGATGAAGGTTTAAGGGATAAGGACTCATAGTAAGTTCGAAAAACATTTGATAATCCTATTAACAACAAACAGTCTATGCCAAGCATTAGGTTCAAGGCAACAAAACAAACACCTAAACCAATACCAATGCAGATAAATTTTAGCACAAAGTAAAGGTTCCATGCAACAAGAACATACGAGCCAGGGAGAGCGAAAATTTTAATTTGAAAATGTGTTTAAACAGAATTGAAACAGATTTTTTCAATCAGAATTGAAACGGATTTGTCAAACAGATTGTTCCATGTAACAGATTTTTCAGACAGATTATAATTTTTCAAACAGATTATTCCATGCAGATTTTCAAACAGATTATTTCAATCAAAATTATAATTTGAAAATGTGTTTAAATAGAATTGAAACAGATTGTTCCATGTAAAGGTTCCATGCAAATTTTTTCGAACATAATTGAAACAGCTTTTTCCAGACAGATTTTGAATTCAAACAGAGTATAACAGAGTTGTTTTGAAACTTTATTGTTTTCAGACAGATTTTTTGTAGACAGATTTTAATAACAGAGTTTAACATATATATATGTATCACAACATAACATTTTTATATCCAAACAACGTATTATGGATTCAAGTTTTAAAAAAATCAATCTCACCATAGCAGCTATTGCGATAAGAAATGAGCAAGACCCATTGGTATGATTGTACGGCAATTGACTCTTATTACTCTTGCCAGCTTTTGACCGTTTCAAAAAATAAGACAAGCAGATAAACAATTTTTTGGTAAATATTAAGGCATGTCACATTTTCGCATAGATGTATGTACTCTATCTAGTATATTATTTTACCTAGTGAGATGCATCTTGCCATGCCACATCGATCAAATGCTTCCAATCATCTAAACTCACCCCTAGGGGCGGATGAGCATATATCTCATCACGTGGAAGTCCCTCTAACAATTCGAATTCTTGCATCAAGGTGTACCTCCAATCTTTGTACAATCCATGGGTCTTTTTATTCATAATCTATTGTGCTTGTAAGTCATTATGGAAATCGTCTCCAATTTGAAACTTGTCCTACAAGCATAACAAATGGAAATTGTAATTATTAAATAAATCTCTTTCCTATAAGCATACATAATACAATTACATCTTGTAGACAAGTAATATTAGTTACAAGAAGAGCTTGGATGACGGCAGATTTTGTAGTCTCATCAAGATTCAGCCATGACTTGACATCTTTCACAGGGCACAAGGTCCTAATTTGAATTCCTAACTCGTTAGTTGCTGGAGTGGCATACTTCCCAGTCATTGCATTCAACTCACGATCGATGTGAACATAACATTTTTTTCCCTTTCTTGGCTCTGATTATTTTTTGTATGTCTTTCCCAAGTGTCGGTCCGTGCTTGCGTGGGGGCTTCGAAGTCCCTGTTAACAAAATAACAATACGAAAATTGGCTACAAAAAAATAATGGCAATGGCAAGTGATAATTGACAAATTTGATACACTTTAATCTTACCTACGCCACTCGGCTGCGTTTCAGATGGGGCTTGTGTCTCTTCAGAATCAACCATTGGTTGGCTAGTGGCATGATGAGATGGTCCCACATTTGATCGGACGGGGAGAACATGAGATGGAGCAATGGGTGATCCTAAAGGAATAGCAGCCGGCGAGTCTGTTTTTGGCTGTGTGAGTGTCTTTTTCCGAAGCCGACCAGTCTTTAAGCCAGAAACCATTTTCCAATCTGCAAAAATACAAGTAACACTATAAAGCATGATATGCCTACTGTAAAATACATTATAACGCATGAACTACATGAAATAAATTAGACAAAAATAAATTAGAAAGCATGAACTAACTCAACTAATACATGCTTAATTACATTATAAAGCATGATATACATGAACTAAATTACCCAAAAATAATAAAAATAAATAAAACTTCGTCATAGAAAAAAAGTACACCCAAATAATGCTTGATTATTGCACTTTCAAGCTAGAAGAATAAGGAATGGATCACATCAGGGCATCTAACTCTTATGTGAATATGGGACAGAAGGAATAAGTTAACCGAGCTTGAACTATTTGCTGATCTGTTTGCTGTTGATGAGTATTTTCTGCTGTTATTGTTGACTTTTGATGTTTTGTTGCCTGCTGCTATTTGTGGAATGGTGTGTCACAGGAGAGCTTTGATCTGCTTGATCCTGGATCTGTTTTAGTGGGCTGGATCTGTTTTAGTGATCTGCATGATGCCTGATGCTGGATTTGTTTTTAGTTCTGGATCTGTTTTGTGTCACATGAATTAACTGATAAATATACATATTCACCCATAAATATTAGCAAACCAGAACTAAAAACTCTGAATGAAAATTGCAACATGATCAACTATTACAAAGACAAGATCAAATTATGCATCAAACAACATAGTATACAAGGTTATTAACACCTATTTTACTCATCAACTTACATAATATTCCTGGAAGCTCCAACAAGAGCAAGAACTAAATTGAGAAGGGCTATTGAAAACTATTCTAATAAAAGAAAATAAGGTAGCAGTAGAAGAAGGGTATTTTTGACTTGTGGATTTTAATTATCAGCTCTCAGAAGCTGTACCAAACCGACCTAGAGTTGTTGTGGATGTGAAGCACTAGACAAGGAGAAGGGCAAAAAAAGGGCTCTCACATTTGGGCAAAAAAGGGCACTAGACAAGGAGAAGGGCAGAAAATAAGATGGCAGCAGAAGAAGGGCTCTCACATTTGGATTCTCATCTCCGGGCATGATCACAACAATCTTTGGCTCCATTTTTGGCTGTAACAAGGAGAAGGGCAAAAAAATAGAGCACTCACCAAATAGATGCCTGCAAAATTCACATTAAGCTAGGCATATTTCACCCTCATCAGCCAGCAAAAAGTTGGCAGCCCATTCATCTTAAGTCATGCAAATTCTCTAGGAAATACAGCTAGTAAATAATGCTGTTTAAAAAGGAAAAGAAGCTCTTTGTGATTCTGCTCTTAACAAAGCAAAAATTCTGCTCTTTGTGGTTTATATGCAAATTCTGCTCTTAACAAAGCAAAGCAAAAATTCTGCTCTTTCTACTCTTAACAAAGCAACAATACAGTACAGGGATGATATGCCCAGTTATTTACTTGCAAATTTGAAGTCATCAACTGTGAAAGAATTTTCATAATAATAGAAGTTTGACGAGCACCAATTGTTCAAAAATAATAAAAAACATAACAACATTAAAACATAACTAAATCCCCCCCATAGCCAGAGAAATGACATGCCAACCCTAGTAATATGAACTGTCTTCCCTACTCCAGGGTTAATTCATAACATGCAACAGGAAAACAGGGACAAATAACTTTAAGCTAAGAAGCCAACCCAGCCTTCCAAGCAATTATGGGCCAAAATAACTGCAGTCACCCTAGTCCACTGCAACTAAATAAGATCACACATACCCAATAATGATTCAAAAATATGGGGAGTAAGGAGAGAGAAGGCAAAGGATGAAGAGGATGGTTTTATTATTCGATGTTCTAAAGTATGCCATGTGACATATGGTATTATGAATCAATAATTTGCATTTTCAGGAGTAGAACTTACGATAACAGTTGTCACAATGGCTTTCACTTCTCTCCTGTGTGCCATAGTCAATTCTATAAATCTCTTTGCAATAGCTTTCTAAGTGCCTCAGCCTCCCGCTCTCAGCCAAAACAGCTAGTACCAAACAAGATAAAAAGATAGTTACAACAGGTTAACATAAACTACTAGGAAGGAACTCCAAGCACATAAATACAAGAATTCAGACACTAAAATGAATAATTACTATAGTAATATGAAGCCCAAGTAGTGAACCAAGTACCTCAACATGTAATCAATGTCTACATTCCTATATCTTTACATGGTAATTAACCCCAATATGTTCTAAGTTATAACAAGTAAAATTAGGAGATTTTTATTCCAATTCAACTATATACAAACACAAGAAAGCTGATAAATTTCTTCCAACTACAATAGCTCCAATGACTAGATCAAGAGATAACACTGGAAAAGAAAGATCACAAAAAGGGGGGGGGGGTTACATCTTGATCTAAATCTTATTCTTACAATGTAATTAAGATTCATAAGACCAATCATTATCATAACAAAAAAATGAGTTATAGAAAAAAATGGAAAATAAATCTTATTCATGAGCAACACTAAAAAAATGAGTTTGTTAGAAACTCTATGCAAAAAATCAGCAGCTGCCAATGTTCTATCGCAACTAACTGCTATAAAGTTCAACACATGTTGTAAATAATGAAATTCCACTATACAAGATTATGTTATGCTTGCATCATGTAGATGCTGTTAGACTAACATGAATGAATGTTAAATCTACATTTACAAATTGGGTCCCTTATGTTGGTTTTTGTTTTTTTATTATTATTTTAGTTTGAGCTGAATGTATATTATCTAACTCTTATTTGATCTTTGTAACTAAATAACTCAATAGAGCCTGTATTGAAGACAACATAAATTATGTTAGATGAGGTGTTTTGCAAATCTAATGGCTCCATTATGTTGCTTAGATTTTTTTGGGATTTTAACTTTGTGTATCCTCCGATACTGTGACTTTAAACCATGATCATGTTGATACAAAGCCAACAGAAAAGAATGTCGGCACATATGAACCAAAGGTGTAATAACTTTTTTGAATTTTTATGAAACAAGCATTCACCAGTATAAACAAGGTAAGCAGGATCAAAACTCAACAGAGATGCAAGTCTCTCTTTTCTTTATTTATTTATTTTTGAGGAGGTTGTTATAATAAGTTGACCACAAAAAGGTAATAACAATAAGGATGTAAGGAACATGGTATTTAACATACAGAAAGGGTAATTCCATGCTGATATCACCAATACGACACATAACGGTTCTGGCACTATTTCTGTAGATGATGGAAAAGCGGTTATTGAGGTTTTAAATTGCAAAACATGAAAAGAATTGCATTACATAATTCTAACTGAATGACTACCTAGACAACATGGTATGTGACAGTTTCGGGTTTAGATTTAGAAAATAATTACCTTGTCTGGAATCATCCAATGCTTAAGTTCTTTTAACATGAATTCACATGAGGACTTTACTAGAGCAATCCGCATGATAAACAATAAGAATCAAATTCCAAGGATGAAAATATTAATCAGAATAATTAAAGAATAGGGAATAGAAAAGAATGCATAACATGTAGAAGTTCCATACAGAAGTTATTTCACCAAAATCTTATTCATGAGATAAGTGGCTTTTCTGAACTAGCTGATTCTTCATCAACTCAATATAGACCATTAGCTACTAAACAAGTTTCTTCTAGAATAAACCAATGTATGGAACTACTTAAAATTATTAACATTAAACAGAAGCAAGTGGTCTCCATAATTCAACTAAAACTGTGAACGTCAACTCAAAATTTACTCAAGTGCTTGCACTCCATAATGCCTGCGTACTTGCAGCAATCCCTTGCAATTTGGAAGGGCGAACATTTTATTCATTCATCAGACATAAATTTTTCTTTTTCATTTTCATAAAACAAAGAAACCCAAAAGTATAACATAACCATGAGAAATTCACAAATTAATGAAGTATACATGCAATGATTTAATTATTGGATATTTTTATAGTAAATCTAATAGTAAAAATTGTGTCTTTCCTTTCACATTGTATGCATTCTTGTATCATTTCTAATTGATTTACTAATGTTCTTCAAATTATTCCTAATATTTTCGCAACTAGACAAAGTTATGTTGACTTATTGACTTGATCATGCCCCATGCCCTTCAACTAATTATCACCCTTCTCAATCATCAGCTGAATAAACCCAGATTTTAAACTGCAGGTTCTTTATTTCATTCATTAAAAAGAATAGTTAGAGTTGAAGAAATCAGTCAAACAACATAAATGGATGTATAACAAATTTGTTACTGAGCCATTATGTACAACCTAGCTCCTTGAATATGCTCTAAGCTATTCTATTAGTAACTACCTAATTTGATACACACCAAAAGGTTAGCCAACTTTTGTTGTGAAAAGTAGGTGTGGTTGAGTAATTAACGCTCCTACCAGCTACCTATCTAAGCAAATTCTTCATGCATGATATAAAAGATTATTACTAAACAATTACATGCTCAAACCCTGGAAGTCCTCACAACTTCTACTTTTTTTTACAACAGTCCTCACAGCTCAGCCAAAATAGCTAATACCAAACAAGATAAAAAGATAGTTACTCCAGTTCAACTACTGCTATAAGGTTGTAAAGATATTGTTTTCTTATAATTTTCCTATCAAAAAATTACTCTTGTAAAGTTTTCTTTATGACAATTTTTAAGTTTCATCTTTGGAAGGTAATATGATTGGTAAATTTAGGTACCTCAAGAGTTTTCATCTTTGGAAGGTAATATGTTCATTAACAGGATTACTCTCAAGAGTTGAACCTCCTTCAAGGAGTAAAATGTACATGCAATTTCTCATTGATATCAAAATCTAGAAAACTAGGGATAATAACACTTCTAGAAACAACCTTAGAAGGAAGAACACTTCTAATAAGGTGCCATGTCCGTGTCAAACACATTTGGACAATTCATATCAAGATTCTACATCAACATCTGTATCAAAATCACTTTGTAGGTCATATTCCTCGTCTGTGTCGTCACCCTCCCTTATTAATCCATCTTCATTATCACAGATGAAGGCATCATCTGTAACACCCTTGGCTTCTACACCTCTGACAGATTGCAAAACTTCCATTGGAATAATTTCAGATTCAATATCATGTCGATGCAAAACCACATCATCATCAATAGCCATAGCAAGTACGACCCGGGTGGTTTCTTCTTCTTGGAACACATCATCAGGTTGTACGACATCCATCTCTAGCACATCCCAAATTCCTCGATGTTGGAACTTTTCTACGACTCTCCAATTGGTACCTAATTTG
The DNA here is from genome assembly GCA_025200525.1 of Camellia lanceoleosa. Taxonomy (NCBI): domain Eukaryota; kingdom Viridiplantae; phylum Streptophyta; class Magnoliopsida; order Ericales; family Theaceae; genus Camellia; species Camellia lanceoleosa. Next base: position 70,040,025 of record CM045767.1, on the reverse strand, counting down.
GTGTCATTAACATAGAATACTTGTTCAACCTGACTTGGTAATACAAATGAGTCATCTTTATACCATCGACTTGTTACATCAACTGTTGTCAAATGTGGTTCTACATGCATAGTTCTACTATTACCGATGTTAAACCATTCACATTGGAACAATATAATCCAACGTCTGAACAAATAGTTCAGTTCCCACACTCTGCACAAGTGTCCATAGAAGTGTATTAATTGGCCTTCATGCTCCCCTTCTACGACTAATCCACTATTCTGACTTTTTCGACAGTTGTCACGGTCGATAGTATGATAACAGACACCATTACAAATACATCATGAATATGTGTTCACTAAGCCACTAGGACCATTGGCTAATGACCACATATCATCGGTTGTTTCGGGGGAAACTTGGCTCCGCAATTCATTCATCTACATAAAGAACATGTGTCATGTTACAAGCATGCGTGACATTTATGTAATGTACGATTTATGGTAGGATATGAGAATACTAGCTTACATGACCTTTGAACCATTTAGGGAATTCTGTCCAATGTCTATTTTCGATGTCGAACGCACCGGCTCTTTGGTGTAACAAGTTCTTGTGCTCCCTAGTTACAAGAAATGCGATTCAAAAATATTTACTAAGATAAAGACTAATCAATTTACAACAAAAACATTATAAATACGTTTGAAGGATTCATACTCTACGTGTTTATCCACTTATGTGCTATTGTGTAGGACAAACCAATGAGTCATCTCGCGTTCAGCTACGGATACATCGGATGCCCTTGTCATTAGACCAAAGGGACGTACAGTTTGAGTGAATACTGCCAACCCTGGGCCACGGTCACCCATGTCATAATTCCTTTCTAGGCGGTTAAACAATGTTTCAACTCCATCCAAATACATTGAACAAAATGTTGTACATTCTTTGGAAATGTAAGCCTCGTCAATAAAACCTTCAGGATGAGCTTTGTTGGCCACAAACCCTTCTAGACGGCCAAGCAACCTAACGAGCAAGTCGATGACAATGTTATACTGCAATCTTTATATCAGCAGTAAAGCGTTAATTAAAATTTGACAGTAATACGAGGGCTGAGTTAATACCTCTTAATTGGGTACATCCATTGATATTGCACTAGGCCTCCAAGCATAGCCTCTCGAGGCAAGTGAATTTCCAAGTGGACCATGACATTAAAAAAAGCCGGCGGGAAAATCATCTCAAGCTTACAAAGTATGAGTACGATTTGTTCATCCAATTTCTACAAATCTGAACGCCTTAATGTCTTTGAACACAATTGTTTGAAGAAATTTCCCAACCCAAAAAGTGTCGTTCCGATTTCCTTATTAAGGACAATGTGTACCAATTGGAAGAAGTCGTCGTATAAGGACATGACTATCATGACTTTGGAGGCCAGATAATTTTCCAGCTTGAGCGATCACGCAATTGGAGATATTTGCTGCATAGCCATCAGGGTACTTCATTGATTTCAAGAAATCACAAAAGCCTTCTCTCTCTTTCACAGACAATGTGTACAATGCGGGAGGCTTCTCAAAGGACCCATTAGAACATCTCTTCAACTATAACTCTTTACGTATTTTAATGTCCTCCAAATCTAAGCGTGCTTTGTTCGTGTCCTTGTTCTTTCCATCTACGCTCAAAAGTGTCCCAATGACATTGTCACATATATTCTTTTCAATATGCATGACATCAAGGTTGTGTCGAAGCTTCAACGTTTTCCAATACGGCAAGTGATGTGATGATATGATCTCCCAAAACTCCTTTGTATTTGATTTGCACCTATGCACAAATTGGATTTGTGTGTTTTTTATTTCCTTTTAAAAAAAATTATTTTATTATGATTTTTTTTTTAATGAAGATTGTTTTTAAGAATTTCAAAAATATATGATTTTTGTGTGTTTATTTCATCAAATTAATTTTTATATTTAAAAAATAATGATTTCAAAACATAACTAAACATAGTAATTACTTTTTATTTATTTTAACTTTTTATTAAATATATGGGTAAATTATGCAAATGGTCCCTATAGTTTACTAGTTTTTTCATTTTGGTCCCCATTGTTTTAATTTGATCAATTTTGTCCCTTAATTTTATGAATTGTGTCATATTAGTCTAATAAATAACGGCGGTTAAGTTTGATGGACGGAAAATTAAATGATGTTTCAATTTGGTCCCTATAGTTTATAGGATGTATCAATTTGGTCCTTGTAGTTTATGGAAAAGTCAAAACAACAGGGACCAAATTGACACATCTTGTAAACTACAGAGACCAAATTGAAACATCATATGATTATCCATCCATGAAACTTAACCGCTGCTGTTTATTAGACTAATATGACACAATTCGTGAAATTAAGGAACAAAATTGAGCAAATGGAAATAATAGGGACCAAAATGACAAAAAAAGTAAATTGCAGGGACTACCGTTGTAATTTGTCCTAAATATATTTAATAATAGTCTCATTTTGAAGGTATATTTTTAATGATATTTTAATTTTATAAAATTAAATTTTTATATTAAAAATTTTATATATTATGAAAATAAAATGAAAAAGATTAAAATAGGTTTTTTAATTTTTTATTAGGAGGGAGGAAGGGAGAGAGAGAGAGAGAGAGAGAGAGAGAGAGAGAGAGAGAGAACATGTGAAGATAAATTACACTATGTACTCCTGTACTTTACACAAAATCTCACTTTAGTCCCTACGCATCAAAATTGTGACACTTAACCCCCTAAAGGGTAACTTCGGTTAGCCTCACTGTTAAGTGTCACAATTTTGATGTGTAGGGACTAAAGTGGGATTTTGTGTAAAGTGTAGGGGTGCAAAGTGTAATTTACTAGTTTTTGACTAAAATGCCATTGTTAGTTTTCATCCAAATTAACGGAAAGCATATCATACATACGATTTTTTAGAATGAGTTTGTTTTTCTAAAAAAATAAAGTAAAATTAACATAACAAAAAGATAATTTTACTTGTATTTTCTCCAAACCTAAAATTAGATTAAGATGCTAATTTAAAATATAAAAAATAAATGAAAAATTAGTAGTAAATCTTCCAATAAAAGTGTGATAATTGGGATCTTCATAAAAGATACTTCAAAGCTAAGGTCCCTCAAGGGGAAATTTTATTTTCACACTTTCTCAAACCACACACTTAATGAAATTGAAATATTATATTTTACTCAGTACACAACCTATCATACCAATAGTATCCTAATCTTCTTTGTCTTTCAAACCTTTATCCTAACCTTAACCTTAACCACCACCCGTCTCTACCCCAACCACCGTCGCCACCACGAACCACCATGAACCCCCCCACCATTGTGAACCACCTCCATCGTGAAATCCCCTCCACTATAGCCCCTCAAAACCTTCTTTGTCAAGAACCCCTTATTTACAAACTAGCCTCTATCACAAATTGTATTCATAAACCTCACATCCACAAATTTAAGCGGGGAAGGTTATTGTAGACACCCCATTTTTTACCGACCTTAAGACTTAGACGTCATCAATTGAGCGCTTGGTGATGTTGCATATTGTGCTCGTTCTGAGGTTGCGGAGTCCCGGCTACGAGCCTTGCCTCCGGACTTCCGGACACTTTTATGCTTTGCCTCGGTTTGCAAACCAGGCTCTGTTTTCTCTGTTTTCTCTTTGAGAAGGGAGGGAGAGGTCTCGTAGACCATCTCTCAGTGGCCGTAGGCTACGTTTTGTGGTCGCAGGCCATTTTTCCCATTTCGGAGCCCGGTTCCCGGTTTTCGGAGCCGTCAGGCCGTGTGCCTCGGTTCGGGACCGCCCAACCATCTCCGATTTCTCCGGCTTTTGGCAAGTGCCTCTGTTTTATCATTCCGAGGGACACTGGGGCCTTTGATACCCACTTCGTGGCCGTACGCCACTTTCGGTGCTCGGACCCATTTTGAGACACAGAATCGCGGTTTAGGCCCGAGCATTCATTTCATCGGTTTTGTTCATTTTCGGAGGAACCTCTGTTTTATCATTACAAGGAACCACAGGGGCCTTTGATACCCACTTCGTGGCCGTATGCCCTTCTTAGGTGCCCTAACGACCCACTTCGAGACCCGAATGCGTGTTTGGCTCCCGAACCCTCATCTTGCATTTTTGGGCCCCGAACTTGAGATAGTCATATTTTGAGGTCCTTTTCATGTTTGATTAAGGACCTTTTACTGTTGACATCTCCATTTGTCACTTGCCTTTTTACCTCCTTTTGGGCCTTTTTTGCACGGTATTTTAGGCGTACTTGTGGGCTGCGTTGGACTTGGTCGTAAACTACAAAGCGTCTTATTTTGAGCCCCTCTTCGACTTTGTTGAAGGGCTCTCGGCCATTTGAAACCCGTAGCTACCACTTTCCCTTTTGGCCATTTTTGGAGGGGAACTTGAAATGGTTCCCCCCCCTTTTATCCCCCTCTTTCCCCCTCTTTTCTAAACGTTTTTGCCTATTAATACAGCCCTCCAGATCTGTTTTAAGGGTTAGAAAATCTGGTTTGAGAGCTCCTATATTGTATCTCTCTCTCTCTATAATTCCAAGCTCCAAAACTCTCAAAAATCTTCCAAGTTTGGCACCATTCCTTCACCACCACCTAGCACCACCACCACCACTCCATTTCCGGCAGCAAGGAGGGATTTTCAGAGGCTAGGAGGCTCTGTTTTTCAGTTCAAAAGGCAGCCAAGATTGGTCTACAAGGGTGAGTCTCGTTTTTCCCCTTTTTTGCTCTTTTCTTGGTCTATTTCTTAGCCCTCTTTTCCCACTGTTTTGAGCTCCGGCCCTAACTGAAAGGGGCCTTATTTTGATCTATTCTACATGTTTGTTTAAGGGCTCAACCCTGTTTGAGCCCTCTATGATGCACTTGTTTCAATATCACTCTTTATGCCATTATTTTGCATGCTTTGTTTGGCTCATGAGTAATCTGATTTTGAGCATGACATCTACTGTAAATATGCATATTTTGGGCTCCTCTTCAATGTTGTAGAAGGAAATTTTGCTGTTTGAATTTTCTATATACTACTTGTCTCAAGACCTCTCTTTGGTTCATTATTTTGCATGCCTTTTTAAGCTCACCATGCTTCGGATTTCAGCCTTCATCAGGCCTAGAGAGAGACTTATTTTTGTCTCCTTGTCATGTTTTGTTTAGGGTCTTAAGACATTTGGTGTATATTTTTGGTACTTCCTTTGAAATCCTTTCATTTTACCGTAAATTTGCATGCTTTGTTAGACTTGTTTAGCTACTGTTTTGAGCCTCCATCAGGCTTAGGGAGTGTCTTGTTTTGGTCTATTCTACACTTTTTGTCAAGGGTCTTAAGTGGTTTGGTGCATCCATTTGGTACCTCTCTTTATAACCCTCTTTTGGCCCTTATTTTGCATGCTATGTTTAGCATATATACATACTGATTTAGAGGTTGTCATCTCTTGAATTTGTGCATATTTTTGTTCCATCTTCAATGTTGTAGAACTGAGTTTTTGGGTTTGAGCATTGTACATATCACTTGCTTTGTAATTCCCCTCTTTTACCGTATTTTTGCAAGCTTTTGTTTCCATACTTGTGAGCATTATTTGGCCTTGCTTTGTGCTAATAAAATGCTATTTTTGGGGCTGCCTTGCTACTGTTTTTTCTGTCATGTGCCAATTTTGCATGTTTAGCATAGCCGTAGGCCATTTCGGGCACTTAGAATTGCATTTCGGGATGATTTCATGCATTGATTGTCATTTCGTATCATTTCGGGGCTGTTTCCCTTTTATTTAGTGGCTGAAATTTGGTTTGCATGCTTGCATATCATTTCCCATGTCATTTTATGCCTTAATGCATTGCCTCGGTTTGCGTGCCCGTGGGCACGCACTTCGAGGCACTCCGTTTTCATTCATCGGCATCCCATGTGAGTGCGGCTGAGGCCCTCTCATGTTGGTATAAGCCCAATTTGCATTTCGCATGCCATTCCGCATCGCCTCGGTTTGCGTGCCCGTGTGCACGCATTTCGAGGCAGCTTCTCTTTTATCCGACGGCAGCTTATGTGAGTGGGGCTGGGGCCCCCTCATGTTGGCGTAAGCCCATCATTGCATTCCGTATGCCATTTTATGCAATCTTCGGTTTGCGTGCCTGTGTGCGCGCATTTCGAGGCGCTTCGGTTTTATCCGATTTGCATTTTTGTCATCGCCTCGGTTAGCGTGCCTGTGTGCGCGCATTTCGAGGCACTTCGGTTGTATCCGATTTTCCATTTCATCATCGCCTCGGTTTGCGTGCCCGTGGGCGCGCATTTCGAGGCACTTCGGTTGTATCCGATTTTCTCATTTCATCATCGCCTCGGTATGCGTGCGTGAGCACGCATTTCGAGGTATCTCATTAGTCCCATTGTGCATCATTTTCCTATCATTTCATGTTTTTATCTTTGTCACCTCGGTTTGCGTGCGTGGACACGCATTTCGAGATATCTCATTTGCATAGCATTGTGCATGCTAGGATATATGTTAGTGCATTTCATGCATACCATGCATATTGCATCGTGTTCGGATAGGAGTTAGCAGACGCACGAAGCGCGTTTTCGTGCTTGAGTGACGGCGGGTTTCAATTCCCAAGTCACCGACACTCCGGATTACCTATGATGGAGTTAGGTTTTGCATTCATCTGCATTCATCCCATATTGAGCTGTGCAATCCGATCCCTCGGCCATCATGCATCGATATGCGTGATTGGTGGCACGAGGATCGAGGCATGCATATATTTGTGAAATACATTGCCATGCCCTTTTCCTGCTCTCTGTTGCAGCAAATTCAAGAATCAGCAGTCTTTCGGGACTCGGCACGCCTTTCGAGAAAAATTGCGAACAGAGGCTAATTGGGGCATCCCAATGGATTTCCGCGCCCAGACGTACATCATTCATCGCCAAAGCAAACGGCTTGCATGCGACTTCTGACTTTCTTAGTTTAATCTGTACATTAATTAGAAATGTAATATTCTTTTATTCGGGTATGTATTATTATTCATTGGACCCTCTGGCGAGGGCACAAGCGTAATAAGGGTGTGTGAGTGTGATGTATGTCTTCCAACCCCATTTCTTTCTCCTTTTATTTACCCGCTTCGATGGTTAGATATACGGCATATTTCATTTAGCATACAGTATGATAGCATGTTTGCATTCATTCATCTGTTTTGCATGCACCGGACTCGGCACATCATACAAACTGCATTGTATTTCAATTCCAAGTTGAGTACTTGATAGCTGTTGCATCTCATATGCCATCTTTAGAATAGCCGAGCCTGCTATAATTGCATCTTTGCATGTGTTGCATTAGGCAATTCTGTATACTTAGGATCATGCATGATTTCTAACGAGCTTCTGTTTTGGCTTGGAGTACTCGGTGAGTTTTATGCTTTAGCATCCTTGCATGCGTGTGAGTGTTGCCATGATAGCATGCTTACCATGAGGCTATGTGCTTATGTGATATAACTGCCTTGAATGCCTGTGGGTGGAGGTTGAGTTATCTGAATTGGAGCAATTCATCAATTGTTTGTTAAGCCCACTAGATTGTGGCAAAATCTGCATTTTAAGCCTACCTGCGGGTAGCAAACCATCTTTCACAAACAAACATGAGATGTTTAGTTCCAATTCAGACGGCTCAGTCTATACATGTTTGCTGCGAGCATCACATAGTAACCTAGGCTAATAATCAGAATAAGAACTCACGAGTTTTCAAAAATAGATATCATGGTTAGTAGAGGCGGTCTTTGGCCGCGAGAGGGTGCTCACGATGTGACCTTCCCTAATCGTACCCAAGTTCTAGAGCCAACTTTGGTGATGACGGACACGTGGCCTTTCGCCCCGAGTTGGGGTTTCCTAAATTTCCCATTTTAAAATATTTAGGTGGCGACTCTGTTATCTGGCAAAGCAGTCCATGTTTGGCACTTCTTTCAAAAAATCTGTTTTCCTCAAAAACGATTTGCGGATTTGGACTCTTTGGTTCAAGATTTGGAACATAACAAAATCGAGTCGGCCTTAGTGAGGTCCCCATGGCGTTATTCTGATTCTGGCGACTCTGGGGAGTTAGAGAACTTGACTCGAACTCATGATATCTGGTTTTGACTACACTTGTGTGTTTCTTTGCATTGCATTTGCATTGGTGCGCCTAGGACACCGTGTTTGCCATCTGCTATTCTGGCGGTTTCTTGGGAGGCTTGTCTTGTCAAGGCATGTCCATAAGGCTGATCGATTCTGAGCTCTGCCGATAGAACACAAACCCCGGTTTTACCGGGCACCCTGACCATTCGACCTAGTGCATATTCGGATCCATAGTGACCATTCCAAACTAGGACGGGTTGCTTACCCGATCATAGGTTGTTTGAAACATTGCGTGCGTAGTGAAACCCTAGCTCTGACAAAATAGGGCGAAACCCTACCCCAACATAGGGGTGTTTTGGCTCTCTTTACTTGCTATGTGCTTTTAGAGTGTATCACTATAGGGAATGCGTATACCAGTTTGCAAGGCGGGTGTCGACTGCGGGCACGATGTCGATATTTGAGAATCGATTATATCTGCGGGTATCGATTGATTTTGGGGCGATGATTTGAGAACGATGATCGATAATAGAATCTGATCGTTATTTCTACTCATATCCGTTCCAGTGAAATTGAGCTGAGATGCTGTCTGTTTTCTCTTTTGCTAGGTAGTCCTGGAACTATAGCTTCAGAAGGCTCCACTATCCTGGGTACCTTGGATTTGTGTTGGTAGACTTTGTCGGTCGAGACTCGATTCAAGGGTAATCACGGCGAGAGGGCGGTCGGACATAGACCACCGGTTACAACTAACGGTCGGTGATCCTTGAGAAGTCAGGTTGAGATTTCCGATCCTACTGCAGAACCAGATATACTGGTTGCTCAGTTAGACCGGGGCAATATGTCGAGTTTGGAAGACATGGTGCGCCAACTCCAGGATAGTATGAAAGCCATGCAGCAAGACGCTGTTCATCAAGCAGAATTCGCCAAGCAACAAACAGAGGTCAGAGCCCAACATGAGCGAGACAATTGCTAGGCTAGAAGCGACAAATTTGGGGCATCTGCTCCGCATCGAGCTCCTCCCCACCAAGGGTTCCGATGCAGGGGCGCCAAATGTCCAAAATGTCCAAGAGGATCTGACCCTCCCAGAGGCCGGCTCCACCCCAATTCTACCAACTATCCAAAAGGCGCTTACGCCTATCAATGTACCGGACTCTCCCTTTAAGTTTGAAGCGGACCCCACAGCGCTGAAGCTGAGTAAGTTGGAAAAAATGTTTAGGAAATCCCAAGGAGTCAGGTCTATTCCCGACATCGAGGATGGGTATCTGAACGTGATTGTGTATTTGCCAGATCGGTTCAAGATGCCTCAAATTGACCGATTTGATGGGTTCGGGGACCCCATGGTGCACCTGAGATTGTTTTCAGATATCTTAAGGCCAATGGGCCTCACCAGACTGGCTTGTCTTTGTTGGCGGGACCAGACTTCGAATATTGCGATCATCTGACGCCAAGTTGGAGAATTGATGAAAGCAATTTGGGAGGAGATGGTGAGGCCTTCATCACGCGATACTCATACAACACAGATTGAGATTACGACCCGTGATCTCGAGACAACTAGGCAAGAGCCTAAGGAGAGTTTTTCGAATTTGTAACGGATGGAGGGCCAAGGCTTCGATGATGACCTTGAGGCCTCTGAGACAAGGACCAAATTCGGATGATTATCTTAATCTTGGTAAGTTGATGCAAAAGATGATAGTAGTTCCCTTCCCCACCTTTTCGGACTTACATGAGATGGGAGTACAGATCGAAGATGCTATGAAACAAGGCCTTATTGATCGGGAGAAGGCGGCCCGGAAGGGCGTTCACCGCGGTTCGAATGTGACCACCGGTGGTGATCACGGTGCTAGAACTTCAGATGAGGGCATGGTCGCCACCACCACACCAAGAGCGACCACCCCTTTGTTGGTGCACCACTTCAAACCCACGAACTTGGACTATCTACCCCGAGGCAAGAGGGTCTTCACTCCACTCTATATGTCTTTGTCTAAGGCCACAGGGGTCCTACTCAGGAAAGGACATCTGAAACCGTTAGAGCAACGGCCTCTACCCGATCCTCTCCCTCCAAATCACGACCCGGCTAAGTACTGTGCTTTCCATCAACAAACTGGTCATGACACCGACAGTTGTGTTCGTCTCCGCCACGAGATACAAAATTTGATTGACAACAAGGTCATCGTCGCTTTTATTTCGATAAAGTCTATCACCACTAGACCAGTGAACTTGGGGGATAGTACGAGTATGTGATCGGCGGATGAACTACCTGCGGGCAGCACTCAGTTTCCTTCAAATGTGGGAATGGCACACACTGTCTTGAGCATTCGCGAATGCTAGTTTTGTAGTTTCTGACTTGGGTGTTGAGTCAATTCTGTAGTTTTGTTTTGAGTCATCTCTTTGTCTTAAGTCGGTCTTTTTGATTAAGATGCTGTCTTGTTGTATCGAGTCGATCCTATTGTACAAAAGGTCGGGTGATTCGAGGTGTCACCTCGGGCGTCACCATTTTGTTTCACGTTTGTCTTTTCGTTTTGTTTTGAGTCTGCTTACGCGAGGAGCTAGTTGTGCCGCAGTTACGAATGGAGCAGATGATTTTCACACTCTTGTGTTTATACGTGTGCAGTTGTGCGAAGTTTTGAATGAGATAATGATTTGACTAGAAAATTTGTGACTTTTACGTGCCTTGAATCATTGCATTGACCTAAGTTTTTCAAAACTTTTTCAAACACTGGTGAAAACAAAGAGGAAGGAATTCTCGGGATTTGCAAAAGTTTGATCAATGAGAGAAAGAGAGGCGTGCTAAGCCCTTAATGAATGAAATCATGCTTGTTAGTGTAGTCTTGAGAAGGACCCTAGCTTTGATCAAGATTGGTCCTACATGTCTTCGGTGGCGATTTGTCGTTTTCTTAAAAACTTTCAAAAATGTTTTCTGTGATCCTGCGAAGACTTGTGTGGAATCGCTCTTGAGATTGTGCGATTTAGGATCGCTCTCGGCCTCGAGACTTGAGTCCTTGCCTTCAAACCTTGAACTTGCATTGAGAATGTTCAGCGTCGACCACGATGTAAGGCACGTGTGGCGGTTGAAGCGACCCTCGAACAAGAGGCACCAAAGTCGGATCAAGAAGGTCGACCTCATCGGAAGAAGCTTGCAAGGCTAGGCGAAGCACCCCTCGAACTAGGGGCAAAAATATCCGATGTGCTCGAAGAGCCAAAGGTGGATCTTTACGCAATTCAATACAATGACCACTCTCCACGGATATAGAGGGCTTCAATCTCGAACCATTTGGCATGGATGATTACATTTTACCCTTTGAGAGGCTCATTTGGGCGAAAACACGAAAAGGCGACCCGAGCAAAAGTTAGAGCGAAACAAGAAAAATGTATATACAAAAATGCAAAAAGAAAAATACAAAGATACAAAAATGCAAAAAAAAGAAAAGAAAAGAAAAATGCAAAAAAGAAGAAGAAAAATGAATGAAAAGAATAGAAAAAAAGAAAAGAAAGAAAAACAATGCTCGTAAGGTCGAAAACCTGCAATAGGCGCCTTGGGAATAGTTAGAGCATAAAAAGGAGGTTAAATACCGAGTGTACCTTAACCCCAAACTACGTAAGGCTTGATTCCCATCTTTGGGATCGTGAGGCAACTTCATCCTGAAGTCCAGCCGTAAAACAGTTCAATTTGATTGTGTCCATGCGTTGGTTCTGGTCATCTTTGTCTTCACTGTATCCGAGAGTCTGGTTGTGTTCGTCGCTCGAGGATCGACTACAATCTTATTTGCGGTGCCATTCAAACAAGGGCAACTTTCCGTTGCCATTCAACGTCTGTGATGCCGTTCAAACAAGGGCAACTTTACATTTGCCATTCAATGCTTATTGCGGTGCCATTCAAACAAGGCAACTTTCCGTTGCCATTCAGCGTCAGCGGTGCCGTTCAAACAAGGGCAACTTTACATTTGCCATTCAATGCGCCTTGCATCTTGGTTCAAAAGGGCAACTTTCGTTGCCATGCGCTTCTCTTCAAGCACGAGGCAGTTTTCCTTTGGATCCGAGGTTGTGCATCTCAGGAGTAGGTTTCACGCTCGTTGAGCAAGTGGCCATTTGCAAAAATAGTTTTTGAGAATTTTTACTGAGGTTGACTAATTTTCTCGAAAATTGTTCCATCTTTTCCAAAAACTGGACCACTTCTTGGACCCAAAAAAGGAAAATTTTCAGTGCTCATAACCTGACTTGCATGATTTCAAATCAAAAATTGAACAAGCATGTTAATCTAACTCTCATGTCGGTCAAAATTACTTTAGCAAAAGCAAAATAAAAAAATGGTCAAAATGATGAACTAGGGGCACAGTTGAGTCAGGCTTCCTGTCTTTTCCCCATTGTCAACATACTTGCCAAGAAAGGGCATCATACTTGCCGGAAAAGGGCACAACAAATGACTGAAAGCTCCCTCATCCTCCAAGCAACGAGGTATCAAGCCAAGTGCGAAGCGCGAACTGGAATGGATCAAGGTATTCCACTCTATCATCTGGGCAAATCTAACCATGTCCAAACTCCCCGTGAGCATAAATGCGACCAATGTCATTTGCAGATTCGCTAAACACCCAATTGTAGCGTGGCCCCCTGTGGAAGAAACTCCTTTGTTGTGAACAAGAGGAATCTAGCAGAATGCTAGGGGCACGAGCCCACAACTTTCTGTTTATCCATTAACCAACCACTCTGGGACGGGATAAAAAATTGAGAGATTGAAGAATAGAGAGATGTGCGTTGAGAGAAAAAGTGAGAAAAGGGCTTTTTCAGAAAAACAGAGCTTGAGGGCGAGTGATGTGAGAATCACAAATGAGAAAGGGTGGGAAATAATACACGGTGAAACAGGCTCCTGTGCATATTTGAGTCTTGTGTTTCGTTTTATGCATTTCGATTCTTGCTTTGAGTCGTTCGGCGTGTCTCAATGTCTTTAGGTTGTATACCTTTTGTTTTCTATTGTTGAGTCTTTTTGGCTATGGCGATCGTAAGCTCAATACCGTGAGAACTCTTTTTTCAATTTCAAAATGATTTGTTATGTGCTCAGTCTTTGTGCCATTCTCCACATTTGTGCAAAAGGAATTTGTTCTTTCGAACTGCAGGTCCACCCCGATAAGTGTGAACAATAAGCGAGGATCTATCTGAAGCTATATAGGTTCGGTATAAAGCAAAAGAAAAGAGGGAAAATCGAAGCATCTGAGTGTGTTTCACCTTCAGCCAACTATGAGATTGTAGTCCGGATGTACCTCTTTAGACCTTGTCGGTGTTCCGAAAAATGAGCTTGCCTCCATTCCAAGTGTAAGCTTTGCTTCAAGTCGAATGGCAATTAAAGCGGCGACAAATGTTATCTCTTGCCAACATAAGCGGGGTGTCCCTTTTCAGCGAGTGTGTTACAAACCCCTCAGAGATAAATCGAAGGTTGTGTTTGAAGTGGTCTCATTAAGGCTTGTATTCCCTTATTCGACATTTTGTTTCAAATATGCGTTGTCACGTACATTCCACTTGCATTGTTATGCATCCTTCCACCTGCATTGTTATGCACTTCTTATGCTTGCATTGTGATGCCCATTCCAATTGCATTGTTATGCACCCACTTCACTAGCATTGTTATGCTCATTCATTGCATTGATTATGCACATCTATCTTGCATTATTATGCACACTTCGTCTTGAACAGGGATCGTCCCTCGTTTCTCTCTCTTGAAACACCGGATACGTCCTCGTCTCTTCTCTTTTGAAACACCGGATCGTCCTCGTTTCTTCTCCCTTTCCGAAACACCGGGATACGTCCCTACGTTTCTCTCTCTCCTCGAAACACCAGGATACGTCCCTACGTTTCTCTTCTCTTTTCGAAACACCGGGATACGTCCCTACGTTTCTCTCCCTTTCCGAAACACCGGGATCGTCCTACATTTCTCCTTTCCTTACGGAACAAGGATACGTCCCTATGTTTCTCATTCCTTCGAACATCGGGATCGTCCCAACGTTTCTCTCTCTTTTGAAACAGGATACGTCCCTCGTTTCTCCTCTCTTTCTGGCTCTTGGGATACGTCCCTACGTTTCTCCCTTCTTTCCGAAACACCGAGATACGTCCCTACGTTTCTCTCTCTTTTCGAAACACCGGGATACGTCCCTACGTTTCTCCTCTCTTTGCGGAACACCGGGATACGTCCCTATGTTTCTCATTCCTTGCAGAACACCGGGATCGTCCTACATTTCTCCTCTCTTTGCGGAACAGGGATCGTCCTATGTTTCACATTCACAGGAACACCGGATATGTCCTATGTTTCTCATTCCTTGCGAGCAGGGATATGTCCCTATGTTTCCCTTCTTTTCTAATCCTTGGGATCGTCCTAACCTTTGGGATCGTCCTAATCAGGATCGTCCTAATCTCGGGATCGTCCTAACCTTTGGGATACGTCCTAATCCTTGGGATCGTCCTAATCTCGGGATCGTCCTAACCTCTGGGATCGTCCTAACCTTTGGGATCGTCCTAATCGTGGGATCGTCCTAATCTTTGGGATCGTCCTAATCTCAGGATACGTCCTAAGCCTTGGGATCGTCCTAACCTTTGGGATCGTCCTAATCTGTGGGATCGTCCTAACCTTTGGGATACATCTCTAACCTTTGGGATACGTCCTAAACCTTGGGATCGTCCTAAAACACTGGATCGTCCATAACTTTTGGGATATGTCCTAAACACCGGATACGTCCCCATGTGTCTCCATCTTTGGTTAAGAACATCCGAATACGTTCCAATGCTTATACATTTCAAAAACAGGGATCGTCCTATGTTTCTTTGCATGATCATAAGTTGTGTTCGCTTCTTGCATTGTCGGTTGCATTTTGCCCCGCCTTGGCATATCTTCATCTGTAGCTTGTATTGCTTTGTCTAAGTCTTGGCCTTGTCAAAAATGGGACGTCTCTGGGCTTTGACACTCACTCCCGTCATTGTTATGACTTCCGAGTTCTGTCAAAGAGGGGCAACTGTAGACACCCCATTTTTGACCGACCTTAAGACTTAGACGTCATCAATTGAGCGCTTGGTGATGTTGCATATTGTGCTCGTTCTGAGGTTGCGAAGTCCCGGCTACGAGCCTTGCCTCCGGACTTCCGGACTCTTTTATGCTTTGCCTCGGTTTGCAAACCAGGCTCCGTTTTCTCTGTTTTCTCTTTGAGAAGGGAGGGAGAGGTCTCGTAGACCATCTCTCAGTGGCCGTAGGCTACGTTTTGTGGTCGCAGGCCATTTTTCCCATTTCGGAGCCCGGTTCCCGGTTTTCGGAGCCGTCAGGCCGTGTGCCTCGGTTCGGGACCGCCCAACCATCTCCGATTTCTCCGGCTTTTGGCAAGTGCCTCTGTTTTATCATTCCGAGGGACACTGGGGCCTTTGATACCCACTTCGTGGCCGTACGCCACTTTCGGTGCCTGCAGCCCATTTTCGGGACCTTGAATCGCGCGGTTTAGGCCCCGAGCATTCATTTCGCATCGGTTTTTGTTCATTTTCGGAGGGAACCTCTGTTTTATCATTACAAGGAACCCTGGGGCCTTTGATACCCACTTCGTGGCCGTATGCCCTTTGGGTGCCCTAATGCCCACTTTCGAGACCCCGAACTGCGTGTTTCGGCTCCCGAACCCTCATCTTGCATTTTTGGGCCCCGACCCGAACTTGAGATAGTCATATTTTGAGGTCCTTTTCATGTTTGATTAAGGACCTTTTACTGTTTGACATCTCCATTTGTCACTTGCCTTTTTTACCTCCTTTTGGGCCTTTTTGCACGGTATTTTAGGCGTACTTGTGGGCTGCGTTGGACTTGGTCGTAAACTACAAAGCGTCTTATTTTGAGCCCCTCTTCGACTTTGTTGAAGGGCTCTCGGCCATTTGAAACCCGTAGCTACCACTTTCCCTTTTGGCCATTTTTGGAGGGAAACTTGAAATGTTTCCCCCCCTTTTTTCCCCCCTCTTTTTCCCCCTCTTTTCTAAACGTTTTTGCCTATTAATACAGCCCTCCAGATCTGTTTTAAGGGTTAGAAAATCTGGTTTGAGAGCTCCTATATTGTATCTCTCTCTCTATAATTCCAAGCTCCAAAACTCTCAAAAATCTTCCAAGTTTGGCACCATTCCTTCACCACCACCTAGCACCACCACCACCACTCCATTTCCGGCAGCAAGGAGGGATTTTCAGAGGCTAGGAGGCTCTGTTTTTCAGTTCAAAAGGCAGCCAAGATTAGTCTACAAGGGTGAGTCTCGTTTTCCCTTTTTGCTCTTTTCTTGGTCTATTTCTTAGCCCTCTTTTCCCACTGTTTTGAGCTCCGGCCCTAACTGAAAGGGGCCTTATTTTGATCTATTCTACATGTTTGTTTAAGGGCTCAACCCTGTTTGAGCCCTCTATGATGCACTTGTTTCAATATCACTCTTTATGCCATTATTTTGCATGCTTTGTTTGGCTCATGAGTAATCTGATTTTGAGCATGACATCTACTGTAAATATGCATATTTTGGGCTCCTCTTCAATGTTGTAGAAGGAAATTTTGCTGTTTGAATTTTCTATATACTACTTGTCTCAAGACCTCTCTTTGGTTCATTATTTTGCATAAGCTCACCATGCTTTCGGATTTCAGCCTTCATCAGGCCTAGAGAGAGACTTATTTTTGTCTCCTTGTCATGTTTTGTTTAGGGTCTTAAGACATTTGGTGTATATTTTTGGTACTTCCTTTGAAATCCTTTCATTTTACCGTAAATTTGCATGCTTTGTTAGACTTGTTTAGCTACTGTTTTGAGCCTCCATCAGGCTTAGGGAGTGTCTTGTTTTGGTCTATTCTACACTTTTTGTCAAGGGTCTTAAGTGGTTTGGTGCATCCATTTGGTACCTCTCTTTATAACCCTCTTTTGGCCCTTATTTTGCATGCTATGTTTAGCATATATACATACTGATTTAGAGGTTGTCATCTCTTGAATTTGTGCATATTTTTGTTCCATCTTCAATGTTGTAGAACTGAGTTTTTGGGTTTGAGCATTGTACATATCACTTGCTTTGTAATTCCCCTCTTTTACCGTATTTTTGCAAGCTTTTGTTTCCATACTTGTGAGCATTATTTGGCCTTGCTTTGTGCTAATAAAATGCTATTTTTGGGGCTGCCTTGCTACTGTTTTTTCTGTCATGTGCCAATTTTGCATGTTTAGCATAGCCGTAGGCCATTTCGGGCACTTAGAATTGCATTTCGGGATGATTTCATGCATTGATTGTCATTTCGTATCATTTCGGGGCTGTTTTCCCCTTTATTTAGTGGCTGAAATTTGGTTTGCATGCTTGCATATCATTTCCCATGTCATTTTATGCCTTAATGCATTGCCTCGGTTTGCGTGCCCGTGGGCACGCACTTCGAGGCACTCCGTTTTCATTCATCGGCATCCCATGTGAGTGCGGCTGAGGCCCTCTCATGTTGGTATAAGCCCAATTTGCATTTCGCATGCCATTCCGCATCGCCTCGGTTTGCGTGCCCGTGTGCACGCATTTCGAGGCAGCTTCTCTTTTATCCGACGGCAGCTTATGTGAGTGTGGCTGAGGCCCTCTCATGTTGGCGTAAGCCCATCATTGCATTCCGTATGCCATTTTATGCAATCTTCGGTTTGCGTGCACTGTGTGGCGCATTTCGAGCGCGCGGTTTTATCCGATTTGCATTTTTGTCATCGCCTCGGTTAGCGTGCCTGTGTGCGCGCATTTCGAGGCACTTCGGTTGTATCCGATTTTCCATTTCATCATCGCCTCGGTTTGCGTGCCCGTGGGCGCGCATTTCGAGGCACTTCGGTTGTATCCGATTTTCTCATTTCATCATCGCCTCGGTATGCGTGCCCGTGGGCACGCATTTCGAGGTATCTCATTTTAGTCCCATTGTGCATCATTTTTCCTGTCATTTCATGTTTTTATGCTGTCACCTCGGTTTGCGTGCCCGTGGACACGCATTTCGAGATATCTCATTTGCATAGCATTGTGCATGCTAGGATATATGTTAGCTGCATTTCATGCATACCATGCATATTGCATCGTGTTCGGGATAGGAGTTAGCGAACACGGCGGCAGCGTTCGTGCCGAGTGATGACGGAACGGGTTTCAATTCCCAAGTCACCGACACTCCGGATTACCCATGATGGAGTTAGGTTTTGCATTCATCTGCATTCATCCCATATTGAGCTGTGCAATCCGATCCCTCGGCCATCATGCATCGATATGCGTGATTGGTGGCACGAGGATTGAGGCATGCATATATTTGTGAAATACATTGCCATGCCCTTTTCCTGCTCTCTGTTGCAGCAAATTCAAGAATCAGCAGTCTTTCGGGACTCGGCACGCCTTTCGAGAAAAATTGCGAACAGAGGCTAATTGGGGCATCCCAATGGATTTCCGCGCCAGACCAAAGATACATCATTCATCGAAGCAAAAGCGTACTTGCATGCGACTTCTGACTTTCTTAGTTTAATCTGTACATTAATTAGAAATCTGTAATATTCTTTTATTCGGGACTGTATTATTATTCATTCGGACCCTCTGCGCGAGGGCACAACTGTAATAAGGGTGTGTGAGTGTGATGTATGTCTTCCAACCCCCATTTCTTTCTCCCTTTTATTTACCCGCTTACGATGGTTAGATATAGGGCATATTTCATTTAGCATACAGTATGATAGCATGTTTGCATTCATTCATCTGTTTTGCATGCACCGGACTCGGCACATCATACAAACTGCATTGTATTTCAATTCCAAGTTGAGTACTTGATAGCTGTTGCATCTCATATGCCATCTTTAGAATAGCCGAGCCTGCTATAATTGCATCTTTGCATGTGTTGCATTAGGCAATTCTGTATACTTAGGATCATGCATGATTTCTAACGAGCTTCTGTTTTGGCTTGGAGTACTCGGTGAGTTTTATGCTTTAGCATCCTTGCATGCGTGTGAGTGTTGCCATGATAGCATGCTTACCATGAGGCTATGTGCTTATGTGATATAACTGCCTTGAATGCCTGTGGGTGGAGGTTGAGTTATCTGAATTGGAGCAATTCATCAATTGTTTGTTAAGCCCACTAGATTGTGGCAAAATCTGCATTTTAAGCCTACCTGCGGGTAGCAAACCATCTTTCACAAACAAACATGAGATGTTTAGTTCCAATTCAGACGGCTCAGTCTATACATGTTTGCTGCGAGCATCACATAGTAACCTAGGCTAATAATCAGAATAAGAACTCACAGAGTTTTCAAAAATAGATATCATGGTTAGTAGAGGCCGGTCTTTGACCGGGCGAGAGGGGGTGCTCACGATGTGACCTTCCCTAATCGTACCCAAGTTCCCGAGCCAACTTTGGTGATGACGGACACGTGGCCTTTGGCACCGAGTTAGGGTTTCCTAAATTTCCCATTTTAAAATATTTAGGTGGCGACTCTGTTATCTGGCAAAGCAGTCCATGTTTGGCACTTCTTTCAAAAAATCTGTTTTCCTCAAAAACGATTTGCCGGATTTGGACTCTTTGGTTCAAGATTTGGAACCATAACAAAATCGAGTCCGAATCAGAGTGAGGTCCCCATGGCGTTATTCTGATTCTGGCGACTCTACTGGGGAGTTAGAGAACTTGACTCGAACTCATGATATCTGGTTTTGACTACACTTGTGTGTTTCTTTGCATTGCATTTGCATTGGTGCGCCTAGGACACCGTGTTTACCATCTGCTATTCCTGAGCGGTTTGCCGGAGGCTTGTCTTGTCAAGGCATGTCCATAAGGTCGATTACGGGCTCTGCCGATATAGAACACAAACCCCGGTTTTACCGGCACCCTTTGACCATTCGACCTAGTGCATATTCGATCCATAGTGACCATTCCAAACTAGGACAAAGTTGCTTACCCGATCATAGGTTGTTTGAAACATTGCGTGCGTAGTGAAACCCTAGCTCGACAAAATAGGGCGAAACCCTACCCCAACATAGGGGTGTTTTGGCTCTCCTTACTTTCTATGTGCTTTTCGAGTGTATCACTACAGAATGCGTATACCGGTTTGCAAGGCGGGTGTCGACTGCGGGCACCAGATGACGATATTTTGAGAATCGATTATATCTGCGGGTATCGATTGATTTTAGGCGATGATTTGAGAACGAGGATCGATAATAGAATACTGATCGTTCACTCTACTCATATCCGCTCCAAAGGAAATTGAGCCGAGATCTTTGTCTGCTTTCTCTTTTGCTAGGTAGTCCCGAACTATAGCTCGTAAGGCTCCACTATCCCTGGTACCTTGGATTTGTGTTGGAAGACTTAGTCAGGCCAGAGACTCAGTTCAAGGGTAATCACGGCGAGAGGGCGGTCGGACATAGACCACCAAGACAATGACTAACAGATCGGTGATCCTTGAGGAGTCAGTTGAGATTTCGATCCCATCTGCAGAAACAGATATCCGGTTGCTTTCGGTTAGACCGGGGCAATATGTCGAGTTTGGAAGAGATGGTGCGCCAACTCCAGATAGTATGAAAGCCATGCAAAGAAGACGCTGTTCATCAGCGACTCGCCAAGCAACAAGCAGGGTCATAGCCCAGACAGAGACAATTGCTAGGCTAGAGCGACAAAGGGCATCTGCTCCGCATCGAGCTCCTCCCCACCAAGGGTTCCGATGCCGAGGGGCGCCAAATGTCCAAAATGTCCAAGAGGATCTGACCCTCCCAACGAGGCCGGCTCCACCCCAATTCTACAAGAACTATCCAAGGCGCTTACGCCTATCAATGTACGGACTCTCCTTTGAGTTGAGCGGACCCCAATACCGGTGAGTAAGTTGGAAAAAATGTTTAGGAAATCCCAAGGAGTCGTCTATTCCGACATCGAGGATGGGTATCTGACGCATTGTGTATTTGACGCCAGATCGGTTCAAGATGCCTCAAATTGGCCGATTTGATGGGTCCGTGGACCCCATGGTGCACCTGAGATTGTTTTCAGATATCTTAAGGCCAATGGGCCTCACCAGATCAAGAACCGTCTTTGTTCGGCAGGACCCTGTCGGGTATTGCAGTCATCTGGCACGCCAAGTTGGAGAATTCAGTGAAACGAAGCTGGGAGGAGATGGCTGAGGCCTTCATCACGCAGTACTCATACAACACACAGATTGAGATTACGACCCGTGATCTCGAGACAACTAGGCAAGAGCCTAAGGAGAGTTTTTCAGAATTTGTAACCAGATGGAGGGCCAAGGCTTCGATGATGACCTTGAGGCCTACAGACAAGGACCAAATTCGGATGATTGTGCGCAATCTTCAGCCGAAGTTGATGCAAAAGATGATAGTAGTTCCCTTCCCCACCTTTTCAGACTTACATGAGATGGGAGTACAGATCGAAGATGCTATGAAACAAGGCCTTATTGATCAGGAGAAGGAGCAGCCCAGAAGGACGTTCACCCGCAGTTCGAATGTGACCACCAGTGGTGATGCAGCTGCTAGAACTTCAGATGAGGGCATGGTCGCCACCGCCACACCAAGAGCAGCCACCCCCTTTGTTGGTGCACCCACTTCAAACCCCCGAACTTCAGACTATCTACCCCGAGGCAAGAGGGTCTTCACTCCACTCTATATGTCTTTGTCTAAGGCCCTGGGGGTCCTACTCAGGAAAGGACATCTGAAACCGTTAGAGCAACGGCCTCTACCCGATCCTCTCCCTCCAAATCACGACCCGGCTAAGTACTGTGCTTTCCATCAACAAACCGGTCATGACACCGACAGTTGTGTTCGTCTCCGCCACGAGATACAAAATTTGATTGACAACAAGGTCATCGTCGCACCAGCTCAGTAAAGTCTATCATCACTAGATCAGTGAACTTGGGGGATAGTACGAGTATGTGATCGGCGGATGAACTACCTGCGGGCAGCACTCAGTTTCCTTCAAATGTGGGAATGGCACACACTGTCTTGAGCATTCGCGAATGCTAGTTTTGTAGTTTCTGACTTGGGTGTTGAGTCAATTCTGTAGTTTTGTTTTGAGTCTGTCTCTTTGTCTTAAGTCAGTCTTTTTGATTAAGGGTCTGTCTTGTTGTATCGAGTCAGTCCTATTGTACAAAGGTCGGGTGATTCCAGGGGTGTCACCTCGGGCGTCACCATTTTGTTTCACGTTTGTCTTTTCGCTTTGTTTTGAGTGCTTACGCCAGGAGCCAGTTGTGCCGACAGATTCTGAATGGAACAGCAGTGATTTTCACACTCTTGTGTTTGCTTCTGCCGTGTGCCAGAAGTTTTGAATGAGATGACAGTATTTGACTAGAAGCTGTGACTTTTCTGTGCCTTGAATCATTGCATTGACCTAAGTTTTTCAAAACTTTTTCAAACACTGTGGTGAAAACAAAGAGGAAGGAATTCCTCGGAATTTGCAAAAGTTTGATCAATCGAGAGAAAGAGGCGTGCTAAGCCCTTAATGAATGAAATCATGCTTGTTAGTGTGAGTACTGAGAAGGACCCTAGCTTTGATCAAGATTGGTCCTACACTGTCTTCTTCGCGAGCGATTTGTCGTCGTCTTAAAAACTTTTTCAAAAAATGTTTTGCGCGGTCCTGCGAAGACTTGTGTGGAATCGCTCTTGAGATTGTGCAGTTTAGGATCGCTCTCAGCCTCGAGACTTGAGTCCTTGCCTTCAAACCTTGAACTTGCATTCAGAATGTTCAACGGTCGACCACGATGTAAGGCCTGTGTGGCCAGATTTGAAGCAGCCCTCGAACAAGAGGCACCAAAGTCAGATCAAGAAGGTCAGACCTCATCAGAAGAAGCTTGCAAGGCTAGAGCAGAAGCACCCCTCGAACTAGGGGCAAAAAATATCCGATGTGCTCGAAGAGCCAAAGGTGGATCTTTCTGCAATTCAATACAACAGCCACTCTCCTGGATATAGAGGGCTTCAATCTCAGAACCATTTGGCATGGACTGATTACATTTTTACCCTTTGAGAGGCTCGCTGGGCCGAAAACCTGAAAGGGCGACCCAGGCAAAAGTTAGAGCGAAACAAGAAAAATGTATATACAAAAATGCAAAAAGAAAAATGCAAAGATACAAAAAATGCAAAAAAAAAGAAAAGAAAAGAAAAATGCAAAAAAAGAAGAAGAAAAATGAATGAAAAGAATAGAAAAAAAAAAAAAGAAAAGAAAGAAAAACAAAGCTCGTAAGGTCGAAAACCTGCAATAGGCGCCTTGGCAAAAGTTAGAGCATAAAAAAGGAGAGGTTAAATACCCGAGTGTACCTTAACCCCGAACTACGTAAGGCTTGATTCCCATCTTTGGGATACGTAGGCAACTTCATCCTGAAGTCCAGCCGTAAAACAGTTCAATTTGATTGTGTCCATGCGATGGTTCTGGTCATCTTTGTCTTCACTGTATCCGAGAGTCTGGTTGTGTTCGTCGCTCTGAGGACTGACTACAATGCGCTGCGGTGCCATTCAAACAAGGGGCAACTTTCCGTTGCCATTCAACGTCTTGTGTGCCGTTCAAACAAGGGGCAACTTTCTGTTGCCATTCAATGCGCTGCGGTGCCATTCAAACAAGGGGCAACTTTCCGTTGCCATTCAACGTGCCGCGGTGCCGTTCAAACAAGGGGCAACTTTCTGTTGCCATTCAATGCGCTGCAGTGCCTTGCTTCAAACAAGGCAACTTTCCGCTGCTATGCGCTTCTCTTCAAGCACGAGGCAGTTTTCCTTTGGATCCGAGGTTGTGCATCTCAGGAGTAGGTTTCACGCTCGTTGAGCAAGTGGCCATTTGCAAAAATAGTTTTTGAGAATTTTTACTGAGGTTGACTAATTTTCTCGAAAATTGTTCCATCTTTTCCAAAAACTGGACCACTTCTTGGACCCAAAAAAGGAAAATTTTCAGTGCTCATAACCTGACTTGCATGATTTCAAATCAAAAATTGAACAAGCATGTTAATCTAACTCTCATGTCGGTCAAAATTACTTTAGCAAAAGCAAAATAAAAAAATGGTCAAAATGATGAACTAGGGGCACAGTTGAGTCAGGCTTCCTGTCTTTTCCCCATTGTCAACATACTTGCCAAGAAAGGGCATCATACTTGCCGGAAAAGGGCACAACAAATGGCTGAAAGCTCCCTCATCCTCCAAGCAACGAGGTATCAAGCCAAGTGCGAAGCGCGAACTGGAATGGATCAAGGTATTCCACTCTATCATCTGGGCAAATCTAACCATGTCCAAACTCCCCGGCAGAGCATCGTCGACCAATGTCAGCTGCAGATTCGCTAAACACCCAATTGTAGCGTGGCCCCCCTGTGGAAGAAACTCACTGTTGTGAACAAGAAGAGGAATCTAGCAGAATGCTAGGGGCACGAGCCCACAACTTTCTGTTTATCCATTAACCAACCACTCTGGGACGGGATAAAAAATTGAGAGATTGAAGAATAGAGAGATGTGCGTTGAGAGAAAAAGTGAGAAAAGGGCTTTTTCAGAAAAACAGAGCTTGAGGGCCGAGTGATGTGAGAATCACAAATGAGAAAGGGTGGGAAATAATACCTGGTGAAACAGGCTCCCTGTGCATATTTGAGTCTTGTGTTTCGTTTTGTCTGTTTCGATTCTTGCTTTGAGTCGTTCCGAGCGTGTCTCAATGTCTTTAGGTTGTATACCTTTTGTTTTCTATTGTTGAGTCTTTTTGGCTATGGCCAGTCGTAAGCTCAATACCCGGCCGAGAACTCTTTTTTTTCAATTTCAAAAATGATTTGTTATGTGCTCAGAGTGCTGTGCCATTCTCCACATTTGTGCAAAAAGGGAATTTGTTCTTTCGTAAACCGCAGGTCCACCCCGATAAGTGTGAACAATAAAAGCAGATCTATCTGGTTATATAGGTTCCAGACTGCAAAGCAAAAGAAAAGAGGGAAAATCGAAGCATCTGAGTGTGTTTCACCTTCAGCCAACTATGAGATTGTAGTCCGGATGTACCTCTTTAGACCTTGTCGGTGTTCCGAAAAATGAGCTTGCCTCCATTCCAAGTGTAAGCCTGCTTCAAGTCAGAATGGCAATTAAAGCAGCAGCAAATGTTATCTCTTGCCAACATAAACAGGGTGTCCCCTTTTCAGGCAGAGTGTGTTACAAACCCCTCCGAGAGATAAATCGAAGGTTGTGTTTGAAGTGGTCTCATTAAGGCTTGTATTCCCTTATTCGACATTTTGTTTCAAATATGCGTTGTCACGCACATTCCACTTGCATTGTTATGCATCCTTCCACCTGCATTGTTATGCACTTCTTATGCTTGCATTGTGATGCCCATTCCAATTGCATTGTTATGCACCCACTTCACTAGCATTGTTATGCTCATTCATTGCATTGATTATGCACATCTATCTTGCATTATTATGCACACTTCGTCTTCGGAACACCGGGATACGTCCCTACGTTTCTCTCTCTCTTCGAAACACCGGGATACGTCCCTACGTCTCTTCTCTTTTCGAAACACCGGATACGCCCCACGCTTCTTCTCCTTTCCAAACACCGGATACGCCCCTACGCTCTCTTCAAACACCGGATACGCCCCTCGTTTCTCTTCTCTTTTCAAACACCGGATACGCCCTACGTTTCTCTCCTTTCCAAACACCGGATACGCCCTACATTTCTCCTTTCCTTACGGAACACCGGATACGCCCTATGTTTCTCATTCCTTGCCGAACATCGGATGCGCCCCAACGCTCTTTTCAAACACCGGATACGCCCCTACGTTTCTCCTCTCTTTCTAAACACCGATACGCCCCTCGTTTCTCCCTTCTTTCCAAACACCGAGATACGCCCTACGTTTCTCTCTTTTCAAACACCGGATACGCCCCTCGCTTCTCCTCTCTTTGCGGAACACCGGATACGCCCCTATGTTTCTCATTCCTTGCGTAACACCGATACGCCCCTACATTTCTCCTCTCTTTGCGGAACACCGGATACGCCCTATGTTTCACATTCCTCGGGAACACCGGATATGTCCCTATGTTTCTCATTCCTTGCGAGCACCGGATATGTCCCTATGTTTCCCCTTCTTTTCTAATCCTTGGGATACGTCCCTAACCTTTGGGATACGTCCCTAATCCTGGGATACGTCCCTAATCTCTGGGATACGTCCCTAACCTTTGGGATACGTCCCTAATCCTTGGGATACGTCCCTAATCTCGGATACGCCCTAACCTCGGGATACGTCCTAACCTTTGGGATACGCCCTAATCAGGATACGTCCCTAATCTTTGGGATACGTCCCTAATCTCTGGGATACGTCCCTAAGCCTTGGGATACGTCCCTAACCTTTGGGATACGTCCCTAATCTGTGGGATACGTCCCTAACCTTTGGGATACATCTCTAACCTTTGGGATACGTCCCTAAACCTTGGGATACGTCCCTAAAACACTGGGATACGTCCATAACTTTTGGGATATGTCCCTAAACACCGAGATACGTCCCCATGTGTCTCCATCTTTGGTTAAGAGCATCCGGAATACGTTCCAATGCTTATACATTTCAAAACACCGGATACGCCCTATGTTTCTTTGCATGATCATAAGTTGTGTTCGCTTCTTGCATTGTCGGTTGCATTTTGCCCCGCCTTGGCGCATATCTTCATCTGTAGCTTGTATTGCTTTGTCTAAGTCTTGACCTTGTCAAAATGGGACGTCTGGGCTTTGACACTCACTCCCGTCATTGTTATGACTTCCGAGTTCTGTCAAAGAGGGGCAACTGTAGACACCCCATTTTTGACCGACCTTAAGACTTAGACGTCATCAATTGAGCGCTTGGTGATGTTGCATATTGTGCTCGTTCTGAGGTTGCGGAGTCCCGGCTACGAGCCTTGCCTCCGGACTTCCGGACTCTTTTATGCTTTGCCTCGGTTTGCAAACCAGGCTCCGTTTTCTCTGTTTTCTCTTTGAGAAGGGAGGGAGAGGTCTCGTAGACCATCTCTCAGTGGCCGTAGGCTACGTTTTGTGGTCGCAGGCCATTTTTCCCATTTCGGAGCCCGGTTCCCGATTTTCGGAGCCGTCAGGCCGTGTGCCTCGGTTCGGGACCGCCCAACCATCTCCGATTTCTCCGGCTTTTGGCAAGTGCCTCTGTTTTATCATTCCGAGGGACACTGGGGCCTTTGATACCCACTTCGTGGCCGTACGCCACTTTCGGTGCCTGCAGCCCATTTTCGGGACCTTGAATCGCGCGGTTTAGGGCCCGACCATTCATTTCGCATCCGGGTGTGTTCATTTTCGGAGGGAACCTCTGTTTTATCATTACAAGGAACCCTGGGGCCTTTGATACCCACTTCGTGGCCGTATGCCACTGCCGGTGCCTAACAGCCCACTTTCGAGACCCCGAACTGCGTGTTTCGGCTCCCGAACCCTCATCTTGCATTTTTGGGCCCCGACCCGAACTTGAGATAGTCATATTTTGAGGTCCTTTTCATGTTTGATTAAGGACCTTTTACTGTTTGACATCTCCATTTGTCACTTGCCTTTTTTACCTCCTTTTGGGCCTTTTTGCACAGTATTTTAGGCGTACTTGTGGGCTGCGTTGGACTTGGTCGTAAACTACAAAGCGTCTTATTTTGAGCCCCTCTTCGACTTTGTTGAAGGGCTCTCGGCCATTTGAAACCCGTAGCTACCACTTTCCCTTTTGGCCATTTTTGGAGGGAAACTTGAAATGTTTCCCCCCCTTTTTTCCCCCCTCTTTTTCCCCCTCTTTTCTAAACGTTTTTGCCTATTAATACAGCCCTCCAGATCTGTTTTAAGGGTTAGAAAATCTGGTTTGAGAGCTCCTATATTGTATCTCTCTCTCTCTATAATTCCAAGCTCCAAAACTCTCAAAAATCTTCCAAGTTTGGCACCATTCCTTCACCACCACCTAGCACCACCACCACCACTCCATTTCCGGCAGCAAGGAGGGATTTTCAGAGGCTAGGAGGCTCTGTTTTTCAGTTCAAAAGGCAGCCAAGATTGGTCTACAAGGGTGAGTCTCGTTTTCCCCCTTTTTTGCTCTTTTCTTGGTCTATTTCTTAGCCCTCTTTTCCCACTGTTTTGAGCTCCGGCCCTAACTGAAAGGGGCCTTATTTTGATCTATTCTACATGTTTGTTTAAGGGCTCAACCCTGTTTGAGCCCTCTATGATGCACTTGTTTCAATATCACTCTTTATGCCATTATTTTGCATGCTTTGTTTGGCTCATGAGTAATCTGATTTTGAGCATGACATCTACTGTAAATATGCATATTTTGGGCTCCTCTTCAATGTTGTAGAAGGAAATTTTGCTGTTTGAATTTTCTATATACTACTTGTCTCAAGACCTCTCTTTGGTTCATTATTTTGCATGCTCACCATGCTTCGGATTTCAGCCTTCATCAGGTCTAGAGAGAGACTTTTTTTTGTCTCCTTGTCATGTTTTGTTTAGGGTCTTAAGACATTTGGTGTATATTTTTGGTACTTCCTTTGAAATCCTTTCATTTTACCGTAAATTTGCATGCTTTGTTAGACTTGTTTAGCTACTGTTTTGAGCCTCCATCAGGCTTAGGGAGTGTCTTGTTTTGGTCTATTCTACACTTTTTGTCAAGGGTCTTAAGTGGTTTGGTGCATCCATTTGGTACCTCTCTTTATAACCCTCTTTTGGCCCTTATTTTGCATGCTATGTTTAGCATATATACATACTGATTTAGAGGTTGTCATCTCTTGAATTTGTGCATATTTTTGTTCCATCTTCAATGTTGTAGAACTGAGTTTTTGGGTTTGAGCATTGTACATATCACTTGCTTTGTAATTCCCCTCTTTTACCGTATTTTTGCAAGCTTTTGTTTCCATACTTGTGAGCATTATTTGGCCTTGCTTTGTGCTAATAAAATGCTATTTTTGGGGCTGCCTTGCTACTGTTTTTTCTGTCATGTGCCAATTTTGCATGTTTAGCATAGCCGTAGGCCATTTCGGGCACTTAGAATTGCATTTCGGGATGATTTCATGCATTGATTGTCATTTCGTATCATTTCGGGGCTGTTTTCCCCTTTATTTAGTGGCTGAAATTTGGTTTGCATGCTTGCATATCATTTCCCATGTCATTTTATGCCTTAATGCATTGCCTCGGTTTGCGTGCCCGTGGGCACGCACTTCGAGGCACTCCGTTTTCATTCATCGGCATCCCATGTGAGTGCGGCTGAGGCCCTCTCATGTTGGTATAAGCCCAATTTGCATTTCGCATGCCATTCCGCATCGCCTCGGTTTGCGTGCCCGTGTGCACGCATTTCGAGGCAGCTTCTCTTTTATCCGACGGCAGCTTATGTGAGTGTGGCTGAGGCCCTCTCATGTTGGCGTAAGCCCATCATTGCATTCCGTATGCCATTTTATGCAATCTTCGGTTTGCGTGCCTGTGTGCGCGCATTTCGAGGCGCTTCGGTTTTATCCGATTTGCATTTTTGTCATCGCCTCGGTTAGCGTGCCTGTGTGCGCGCATTTCGAGGCACTTCGGTTGTATCCGATTTTCCATTTCATCATCGCCTCGGTTTGCGTGCCCGTGGGCGCGCATTTCGAGGCACTTCGGTTGTATCCGATTTTCTCATTTCATCATCGCCTCGGTATGCGTGCCCGTGGGCATGCATTTCGAGGTATCTCATTTTAGTCCCATTGTGCATCATTTTTCCTGTCATTTCATGTTTTTATGCTGTCACCTCGGTTTGCGTGCCCGTGGACACGCATTTCGAGATATCTCATTTGCATAGCATTGTGCATGCTAGGATATATGTTAGCTGCATTTCATGCATACCATGTATATTGCATCGTGTTCGGGATAGGAGTTAGCAGACGCACGAAAGCAGCGTTCGTGCCGAGTGACGGAGCGGGTTTCAATTCCCAAGTCACCGACACTCGGATTACCCATGATGGAGTTAGGTTTTGCATTCATCTGCATTCATCCCATATTGAGCTGTGCAATCCGATCCCTCGGCCATCATGCATCGATATGCGTGATTGGTGGCACGAGGATTGAGGCATGCATATATTTGTGAAATACATTGCCATGCCCTTTTCCTGCTCTCTGTTGCAGCAAATTCAAGAATCAGCAGTCTTTCGGGACTCGGCACGCCTTTCGAGAAAAATTGCGAACAGAGGCTAATTGGGGCATCCCAATGGATTTCCGCGCCAGAGCAGCCCAGCATACATCATTCATCAGAAGCAAGGCAGCCCCTGGCTTGCATGCCAGCTTTACAGCTTTCTTAGTTTAATCTGTACATTAATTAGAAATCTGTAATATTCTTTTATTCGGGTCTGTATTATTATTCATTCGGACCCTCTGAGGCGAGCACAAGCGTAATAAGGGTGTGTGAGTGTGATGTATGTCTTCCAACCCCATTTCTTTCTCCCTTTTATTTACCGCCATTACGATGGTTAGATATAGGGCATATTTCATTTAGCATCTGAGATGATAGCATGTTTGCATTCATTCATCTGTTTTGCATGCACCGGACTCGGCACATCATACAAACTGCATTGTATTTCAATTCCAAGTTGAGTACTTGATAGCTGTTGCATCTCATATGCCATCTTTAGAATAGCCGAGCCTGCTATAATTGCATCTTTGCATGTGTTGCATTAGGCAATTCTGTATACTTAGGATCATGCATGATTTCTAACGAGCTTCTGTTTTGGCTTGGAGTACTCGGTGAGTTTTATGCTTTAGCATCCTTGCATGCGTGTGAGTGTTGCCATGATAGCATGCTTACCATGAGGCTATGTGCTTATGTGATATAACTGCCTTGAATGCTGTGGGTGGAGGTTGAGTTATCTGAATTGGAGCAATTCATCAATTGTTTGTTAAGCCCACTAGATTGTGGCAAAATCTGCATTTTAAGCCTACCTGCGGGTAGCAAACCATCTTTCACAAACAAACATGAGATGTTTAGTTCCAATTCAGACGGCTCAGTCTATACATGTTTGCTGCGAGCATCACATAGTAACCTAGGCTAATAATCAGAATAAGAACTCACAGAGTTTTCAAAAATAGATATCATGGTTAGTAGAGGTCGGGCTTTGGCCGAGAGGGGGTGCTCTCGATGTGACCTTCGCTAACCGTACCCAAGTTCCCGAGCCAACTTTGGTGATGACGGACACGTGGCCTTTGGCACCGAGTCAGGGTTTCCTAAATTTCCCATTTTAAAATATTTAGGTGGCGACTCATTATCCGCAAAGCGTCCATGTTTGGCACTTCTTTCAAAAAATCTGTTTTCCTCAAAAACGATTTGCCGGATTTGGACTCTTTGGTTCAAGATTTGGAACCGCAACAAAATCGAGTCCGAACTGTAGTGAGGTCCCCATGGCGTTATTCTGATTCTGGCGACTTCTTTGGGGAGTTAGAGAACTTGACTCGAACTCATGATATCTCTGGTTTTGACTACACTTGTGTGTTTCTTTGCATTGCATTTGCATTGGTGCGCCTAGGACCGTGTTTGCCATCTGCTATTCTGGCGGTTTCTTGGGAGGCTTGTCTTGTCAAGGCATGTCCATAAAATTTGATCGATTCACGCTCTGCCGATATGGGAACACAAACCCGGTTTTAGGGGCACCCTGACCATTCGACCTAGTGCATATTCGGATCCATAGTGACCATTCCAAACTAGGACAAAGTTGCTTACCCGATCATAGGTTGTTTGAAACATTGCGTGCGTAGTGAAACCCTAGCTCCTGACAAAATAGGACAGGGAAACCCTACCCCAACATAGGGGTGTTTTGGCTCTCTTTACTTGCTATGTGCTTTTAGAGTGTATCACTACAGGGAATGCGTATACCGGTTGCAAGGCGGGTGTCCGACTGCGGGCACGATGTCGATATTTTGAGAATCGATTATATCTGCGGTGTCATCGATTCGATTTTGGGGCGATGATTTGAGAACGATGATCGATAATAGAATCTGATCGTTGACTCTACTCATATCCGTTCGGTGAAATTGAAATTTGAGATCTTTGTCTGTTTTCTCTTTTGCTAGGTAGTCCTGGAACTATAGCTTCAGAAGGCTCCACTATCCCCTGGGTACCTTGGATTTGTGTTGGTAGACTTTGTCAGGTCAGAGACTCAGTTCAAGGGTAATCACGGCGGAAGGGCGGTCGGACATAGACCACCGGTACAACGCCTAACGGTCGGTGATCCTTGAGGAGTCAGGTTGAGATTTCGATCCCTCTGCGAAGCAGATATACTGTTGCTCAGTTAGACCGGGGCAATATGTCGAGTTTGGAAGAGATGGTGCGCCAACTCCAGGATAGTATGAAAGCCATGCAGCAAGACGCTGTTCATCAAGCAGAATTCGCCAAGCAACAAGCTGTGGTCATAGCCCAACAGACAGAGACAATTGCTAGGCTAGAGCAGCAAGCTGGGGCATCTGCTCCGCATCAGGCTCCTCCCCCACCAAGGGTTCCGATACCCGAGGGGACGCCAAATGTCCAAAATGTCCAAGAGGATACAGCCCTCCCAACGAGGCCAGCTCCACCCCCAATTCTACCGCAACTATCCAAGGCGCTTACGCCTATCAATGTACCGGACTCTCCCTTTGAGTTCGAAGCGGACCCCACAGCGCTGAAGCTGAGTAAGTTGGAAAAAATGTTTAGGAAATCCCAAGGAGTCAGGTCTATTCCCGACATCGAGGATGGGTATCTGACGGCCTTGATTGTGTATTGCCAGATCGGTTCAAGATGCCTCAAATTGACCGATTTGATGGGTTCGGGGACCCCATGGTGCACCTGAGATTGTTTTCAGATATCTTAAGGCCAATGGGCCTCACCAGACTGCAGAAACTGTCTTTGTTCGGCAGGACCCTGTCGGGTATTGCAGTCATCTGGTACGCCAAGTTGGAGAATTCAGTGAAACGAAGCTGGGAGGAGATGGCTGAGGCCTTCATCACGCAGTACTCATACAACACACAGATTGAGATTACGACCCGTGATCTCGAGACAACTAGGCAAGAGCCTAAGGAGAGTTTTTCAGAATTTGTAACGGATGGAGGGCCAAGGCGATGATGACCTTGAGGCCTCTGAGACAAGGACCAAATTCGGATGATTGTCGCAATCTTGGTAGAAGTTGATGCAAAAGATGATAGTAGTTCCTTCCCCACCTTTTCGGACTTACATGAGATGGGAGTCTGATCGAAGATGCTATGAAACAAGGCCTTATTGATCGAGAGAAGGAGGCGGCCCGGAAGGGCGTTCACCGCGGTTGAATGTG
The DNA here is from genome assembly GCA_025200525.1 of Camellia lanceoleosa. Lineage (NCBI taxonomy): Eukaryota > Viridiplantae > Streptophyta > Magnoliopsida > Ericales > Theaceae > Camellia > Camellia lanceoleosa. The sequence goes on along the minus strand of CM045767.1, from coordinate 70,006,757 downwards.
ACCACCGGTGGTGATGCTTGCTAGAACTTGAGATGAGGGCATGGTCGCCACCACCACACCAAGAGCAACCACCCCTTTGTTGGTGCACCACTTCAAACCCACGAACTTCGGACTATCTACCCCGAGGCAAGAGGGTCTTCACTCCTCTATATGTCTTTGTCTAAGGCCACAGGGGTCCTACTCAGGAAAGGACATCTGAAACCGTTAGAGCAACGGCCTCTACCCGATCCTCTCCCTCCAAATCACGACCTGGCTAAGTACTGTGCTTTCCATCAACAAACCGGTCATGACACCGCAAGCGGTTGTGTTCGTCTCGCCACGAGATACAAAATTTGATTGACAACAAGGTCATCGTCGCACCAGCTCAGTAAAGTCTATCATCACTAGATCAGTGAACTTGGGGGATAGTACGAGTATGTGATCGGCGGATGAACTACCTGCGGGCAGCACTCAGTTTCCTTCAAATGTGGGAATGGCACACACTGTCTTGAGCATTCGCGAATGCTAGTTTTGTAGTTTCTGACTTGGGTGTTGAGTCAATTCTGTAGTTTTGTTTTGAGTCATCTGTTTGTCTTAAGTTAGTCTTTTTGATTGAGGGTCTGTCTTGTTGTACCGAGTCAGTCCTATTGTACAAAGGTCGGGTGATTCCAGGGGTGCCACCTCGGGCGTCACCATTTTGTTTCACGTTTGCCTTTTCGTTTTGTTTTGAGTCTGCTTACGCGAGAGCTAGTTGTCTTGACAGATTCTGAATGGAGCAATGATGATTTTCACACTCTTGTGTTTGCTTCTCGTGTGCAGTTGTGCGAAGTTTTGAATGAGATAGCGATGTTGACTAGAAATTTGTGACTTTTACGTGCCTTGAATCATTGCATCGACCTGAGTTTTTCAAAACTTTTTGAACACTGCGGTGAAAACGAAGAGGAAGGAATTCCTCGGGATTTGCAAAAGTTTGATCAACTGAGAGAAAGAGAGGCGTGCTAAGCCCTTAATGAATGAAATCATGCTTGTTAGTGTGAGTACTGAGAAGGACCCTAGCTTTGATCAAGATTGGTCCTACACTGTTCGGCGCGAGCGATATTTGTCGTTTTAAAAAAACTTTCAAAAAATGTTTTGAGCGGTCCTGCGAAGACTTGTATGGAATCGCTCTTGAGATTGTGCAGTTTAGGATCGCTCTCAGCCTCGAGACTTGAGTCCTTGCCTTCAAACCTTGAACTGGCATTCAGAATGTTCAGCGGTCGACCACAATATAAGGCCTGTGTGGCTAGGCTTGAAGCAGCCCTCGAACAAGAGGCACCAAAGTCAGATCAAGAAGGTCAGACCTCATCAGAAGAAGCTTGCAAAGCTAGATCAGAAGCACCCCTCGAACTAGGGGCAAAAAATATCCGATGTGCTCGAAGAGCCAAAGGTGGATCTTTCTGCAAATTAATACAACAGTCACTCTCCTGGATACAGAGGGCTTCAATCTCTGACCCATTTGGCATGGACTGATTACATTTTTACCCTTTGAGAGGCTCGCTGGGCCGAAAACCTGAAAGGGCGACCCAGGCAAAAGTTAGAGCGAAACAAGAAAAATGTATATACAAAAATGCAAAAAGAAAAATGCAAAGATACAAAGAATGCAAAAAAAGAAAAGAAAAGAAAAATGCAAAAAAAGAAGAAGAAAAATGAATGAAAAGAATAGAAAAAAAGAAAAGAAAGAAAAACAAAGCTCGTAAGGTCGAAAACCTGCAATAGGCGCCTTGGCAAAAGTTAGAGCATAAAAAAGGAGAGGTTAAATACCCGAGTGTACCTTAACCCCAAACTACGTAAGGCTTGATTCCCATCTTTGGGATCGTGAGCAACTTCATCACGAAGTCGGTAGTAAAAGCAGTTCAATTTGATTGTGTCCATGCGATGGTTACGGTCATCTTTGTCTTCATGTATCAGAGTCTGGTTGTGTTAAATCGCTCGAGGGTGACTACAATCTTGACTGCGGTGCCATTCAAACAAGGGGCAACTTTCCGTTGCCATTCAACGTCTTGTGCCGTCTTGCGTTCAAACAAGGGCAACTTTACATTTGCCATTCAATGCGCGGTGCCATTCAAACAAGGGGCAACTTTCGTTGCCATTCAGCGTCAGCGGTCTTGGATTCAAACAAGGGCAACTTTACATTTGCCATTCAATGCGCTTATTCTTGGTTCAAACAAGGGGCAACTTTCCGTTGCCATGCGGTTCTCTTCAAGCACGAGGCGCTTTTCCTTTGGATCCGAGGTTGTGCATCTCAGAGTAGGTTTCACGCTCGTTGAGCAAGTGGCCATTGCAAAAATAGTTTTTGAGAATTTTTCTTGAGGTTGACTAATTTTCTCGAAAATTGTTCCATCTTTTCAAAAAGCTGGACCACTTCTTGGACCCAAAAGGAAAATTTTCAAGGCTCATAACCTCGACTTGCATGATTTCAAATCAAAAATTGAACAAGCATGTTAATCTAACTCTCATGTCGGTCAAAATTACTTTAGCAAAAGCAAAATAAAAAATGGTCAAAATGATGAACTAGGGGCACGCAGTTGAGTCGGGCTTCTGTCTTTTCCCCATTGTCAACATACTTGCCAAGAAAGGGCATCATACTTGCGGAAAAGGGCACAACAAATGGTGAAAGCTCCCTCATCCTCCAAACGAGGTATCAAGCCAAGTCTTGGCCTTGACTGGAATGGATCAAGGTATTCCACTCTATCATCTGGGCAAATCTAACCATGTCCAAACTCCCCGGCAGAGCATCGTCGACCAATGTCAGCTGCAGATTCGCTAAACACCCAATTGTAGCGTGGCCCCCCTGTGGAAGAAACTCACTGTTGTGAACAAGAAGAGGAATCTAGCAGAATGCTAGGGGCACGAGCCCACAACTTTCTGTTTATCCATTAACCAACCACTCTGGGACGGGATAAAAAATTGAGAGATTGAAGAATAGAGAGATGTGCGTTGAGAGAAAAAGTGAGAAAAGGGCTTTTTCAGAAAAACAGAGCTTGAGGGCCGAGTGATGTGAGAATCACAAATGAGAAAGGGTGGGAAATAATACCTGGTGAAACAGGCTCCCTGTGCATATTTGAGTCTTGTGTTTCGTTTTGTCTGTTTCGATTCTTGCTTTGAGTCGTTCCGAGCGTGTCTCAATGTCTTTAGGTTGTATACCTTTTGTTTTCTATTGTTGAGTCTTTTTGGCTATGGCCAGTCGTAAGCTCAATACCCGGTCGAGAACTCTTTTTTTTCAATTTCAAAAATGATTTGTTATGTGCTCAGAGTGCTGTGCCATTCTCCACATTTGTGCAAAAAGGGAATTTGTTCTTTCGAAGCTGCAGGTCCACCCCGATAAGTGTGAACAATAAGCGGGATCTATCTGAAGCTATATAGGTTCGGCGCAAAGCAAAAGAACAGAGCGAAAATCGAAGCAACGGAGTGTGTTTCACCTTGACCCAACCCTGAGATTGTAGTCTGGATGTACCTCTTTAGACCTTGGCGGTGTTGCGAAAAATGAGCTTGGCTCCATTCCACGTGTAAGCCTGCTTCAAGGCAGAATGGCAATTAAAGCAGCAGCAAATGTTATCTCTTGCCAACTTAAAATGTGTGTCCATTTTTCAGGCAGAGTGTGTTACTTCACTGTCCGTAAGATTAATCCAAGGTTGTGTTTGAAGTGGTCTCATTAAGGCTTGTATTCCCTTATTCGACATTTTGTTTCAAATATGCGTTGTCACGCACATTCCACTTGCATTGTTATGCATCCTTCCACCTGCATTGTTATGCACTTCTTATGCTTGCATTGTGATGCCCATTCCAATTGCATTGTTATGCACCCACTTCACTAGCATTGTTATGCTCATTCATTGCATTGATTATGCACATCTATCTTGCATTATTATGCACACTTCGTCTTCGGAACACCGGGATACGTCCCTACGTTTCTCTCTCTCTTCGAAACACCGGGATACGTCCCTACGTCTCTTCTCTTTTCGAAACAGGGATCGTCCTCGTTTCTTCTCCCTTTCCGAAACACCGGGATAAGTCCCTACGTTTCTCTCACTCTTCGAAACACCGGGATACGTCCCTACGTTTCTCTTCTCTTTTCGAAACACCGGGATACGTCCCTACGTTTCTCTCCTTTCCAAACACCGGATACGTCCTACATTTCTCCTTTCCTTACGGAACAGGGATACGTCCTATGTTTCTCATTCCTTGCGAACATCGGGATGCGTCCCAACGTTTCTCTCTCTTTTCGAAACACCGGGATACGTCCCTACGTTTTTCCTCTCTTTGCGAAACACCGGGATACGTCCCTACGTTTCTCCCTTCTTTCCGGAACACCGGGATACGTCCCTACGTTTCTCTCTCTTTTCGAAACACCGGGATACGTCCCTACGTTTCTCCTCTCTTTGCGGAACACCGGGATACGTCCCTATGTTTCTCATTCCTTGCGAACAACTTGGATACGTCCTACATTTCTCCTCTCTTTGCGGAACACCGGATACGTCCTATGTTTCACATTCCACAGGAACACCGGATATGTCCTATGTTTCTCATTCCTTGCGAGCACCGGGATATGTCCCTATGTTTCCTTCTTTTCTAATCCTTGGGATCGTCCTAACCTTTGGGATCGTCCTAATCACAGGATACGTCCTAATCTCGGATCGTCCCTAACCTTTGGGATACGTCCCTAATCCTTGGGATACGTCCCTAATCTCTGGGATACGTCCCTAACCTCTGGGATACGTCCCTAACCTTTGGGATACGTCCCTAATCTGTGGGATACGTCCCTAATCTTTGGGATACGTCCCTATTCTGTGGGATACGTCCCTAAGCCTTGGGATACGTCCCTAACCTTTGGGATACGTCCCTAATCTGTGGGATACGTCCCTAACCTTTGGGATACATCTCTAACCTTTGGGATACGTCCCTAAACCTTGGGATACGTCCCTAAAACACTGGGATACGTCCATAACTTTTGGGATATGTCCCTAAACACCGGGATACGTCCCCATGTGTCTCCATCTTTGGTTAAGAGCATCCGGAATACGTTCCAATGCTTATACATTTCCGAAACACCGGGATACGTCCCTATGTTTCTTTGCATGATCATAAGTTGTGTTCGGCTTCTTGCATTGTCAGTTGCATTTTGCCCCCGCCTTGGCATATCTTCATCTGTAGCTTGTATTGCTTTGTCTAAGTCTTGCCTTGTCAAAAATGGGGCGTCTCGGGCTTTGACACTCACTCCGTCATTGTTATGACTTAGAGTTCACATCAAGAGGGCAACTGTAGACACCCTATTTTTGACCGACCTTAAGACTCAGACGTCATCAATTGAGCGCTTGGTGATGTTGCATATTGTGCTCGTTCTGAGGTTGCGGAGTCCCGGCTACGAGCCTTGCCTCCGGACTTCCGGACTCTTTTATGCTTTGCCTCGGTTTGCAAACCAGGCTCCGTTTTCTCTGTTTTCTCTTTGAGAAGGGAGGGAGAGGTCTCGTAGACCATCTCTCAGTGGCCGCAGGGTACGTTTTGTGGTCATGAGCCATTTTTCCCATTCGGAGCGGTTCGGTTTTGAGCTGCCGTCGGTAGTGTGCCTCGGTTCGGGACCGCCCAACCATCTCCGATTTCTCCGGCTTTTGGCAAGTGCCTCTGTTTTATCATTCCGAGGGACACTGGGGCCTTTGATACCCACTTCGTGGCCGTACGCCACTTTCGGTGCCTGCAGCCCATTTTCGGGACCTTGAATCGCGCGGTTTAGGCCCCGAGCATTCATTTCGCATCGGTTTTTGTTCATTTTCGGAGGGAACCTCTGTTTTATCATTACAAGGAACCCTGGGGCCTTTGATACCCACTTCGTGGCCGTATGCCCTTCTTGGGTGCCCTAACGACCCACTTTCGAGACCGGCTGTGTGTTTCGGCTCCCGAACCCTCATCTTGCTTTTTTGGGCCCCGACCCGAACTTGTGATAGTCATATTTTGAGGTCCCTTTTATGTTTGATTAAGGACCTTTTCTTGTTGACATCTCCATTTGTCACTTGCCTTTTTTACCTCCTTTTGGGCCTTTTTGCACGGTATTTTAGGCGTACTTGTGGGCTGCGTTGGACTTGGTCGTAAACTACAAAGCGTCTTATTTTGAGCCCCTCTTCGACTTTGTTGAAGGGCTCTCGGCCATTTGAAACCCGTAGCTACCACTTTCCCTTTTGGCCATTTTTGGAGGGAAACTTGAAATGTTTCCCCCCCTTTTTTCCCCCCTCTTTTTCCCCCTCTTTTCTAAACGTTTTTGCCTATTAATACAGCCCTCCAGATCTGTTTTAAGGGTTAGAAAATCTGGTTTGAGAGCTCCTATATTGTATCTCTCTCTCTCTATAATTCCAAGCTCCAAAACTCTCAAAAATCTTCCAAGTTTGGCACCATTCCTTCACCACCACCTAGCACCACCACCACCACTCCATTTCCGGCAGCAAGGAGGGATTTTCAGAGGCTAGGAGGCTCTGTTTTTCAGTTCAAAAGGCAGCCAAGATTGGTCTACAAGGGTGAGTCTCGTTTTTCCCCTTTTTTGCTCTTTTCTTGGTCTATTTCTTAGCCCTCTTTTCCCACTGTTTTGAGCTCCGGCCCTAACTGAAAGGGGCCTTATTTTGAGCTATTCTACATGTTTGTTTAAGGGCTCAACCCTGTTTGAGCCCTCTATGATGCACTTGTTTCAATATCACTCTTTATGCCATTATTTTGCATGCTTTGTTTGGCTCATGAGTAATCTGATTTTGAGCATGACATCTACTGTAAATATGCATATTTTGGGCTCCTCTTCAATGTTGTAGAAGGAAATTTTGCTGTTTGAATTTTCTATATACTACTTGTCTCAAGACCTCTCTTTGGTTCATTATTTTGCATGCCTTTTTAAGCTCACCATGCTTCGGATTTCAGCCTTCATCAGGCCTAGAGAGAGACTTATTTTTGTCTCCTTGTCATGTTTTGTTTAGGGTCTTAAGACATTTGGTGTATATTTTTGGTACTTCCTTTGAAATCCTTTCATTTTACCGTAAATTTGCATGCTTTGTTAGACTTGTTTAGCTACTGTTTTGAGCCTCCATCAGGCTTAGGGAGTGTCTTGTTTTGGTCTATTCTACACTTTTTGTCAAGGGTCTTAAGTGGTTTGGTGCATCCATTTGGTACCTCTCTTTATAACCCTCTTTTGGCCCTTATTTTGCATGCTATGTTTAGCATATATACATACTGATTTAGAGGTTGTCATCTCTTGAATTTGTGCATATTTTTGTTCCATCTTCAATGTTGTAGAACTGAGTTTTTGGGTTTGAGCATTGTACATATCACTTGCTTTGTAATTCCCCTCTTTTACCGTATTTTTGCAAGCTTTTGTTTCCATACTTGTGAGCATTATTTGGCCTTGCTTTGTGCTAATAAAATGCTATTTTTGGGGCTGCCTTGCTACTGTTTTTTCTGTCATGTGCCAATTTTGCATGTTTAGCATAGCCGTAGGCCATTTCGGGCACTTAGAATTGCATTTCGGGATGATTTCATGCATTGATTGTCATTTCGTATCATTTCGGGGCTGTTTTCCCCTTTATTTAGTGGCTGAAATTTGGTTTGCATGCTTGCATATCATTTCCCATGTCATTTTATGCCTTAATGCATTGCCTCGGTTTTGCGTGCGGCACGTAGCACTTCGAGGCACTCCGTTCATTCATCGGCATCCCATGAGTGCTGAGGCCCTCTCATGTTGGTATAAGCCCAATTTGCATTTCGCATGCCATTCCGCATCGCCTCGGTTTGCGTGCCCGTGTGCACGCATTTCGAGGCTTCTCTTTATCCGGCAGCTTATGTGAGTGTGGCTGAGGCCCTCTCATGTTGGCGTAAGCCCATCATTGCATTCCGTATGCCATTTTATGCAATCTTCGGTTTGCGTGCCTGTGTGCGCGCATTTCGAGGCGCTTCGGTTTTATCCGATTTGCATTTTTGTCATCGCCTCGGTTAGCGTGCCTGTGTGCGCGCATTTCGAGGCACTTCGGTTGTATCCGATTTTCCATTTCATCATCGCCTCGGTTTGCGTGCCCGTGGGCGCGCATTTCGAGGCACTTCGGTTGTATCCGATTTTCTCATTTCATCATCGCCTCGGTATGCGTGCCCGTGGGCATGCATTTCGAGGTATCTCATTTTAGTCCCATTGTGCATCATTTTTCCTGTCATTTCATGTTTTTATGCTGTCACCTCGGTTTGCGTGCCCGTGGACACGCATTTCGAGATATCTCATTTGCATAGCATTGTGCATGCTAGGATATATGTTAGCTGCATTTCATGCATACCATGTATATTGCATCGTGTTCGGGATAGGAGTTAGCCCGGGCACGGGAAACGAGGCGCGTTTCGTACTTCGAGTGACGGAACGGGTTTCAATTCCCAAGTCACCGACACTCCGGATTACCCATGATGGAGTTAGGTTTTGCATTCATCTGCATTCATCCCATATTGAGTCAGGCAATCCGATCTCGGCCATCATGCATCGATATGCGTGATTGGTGGCACGAGGATCGAGGCATGCATATATTTGTGAAATACATTGCCATGCCCTTTTCCTGCTCTCTGTTGCAGCAAATTCAAGAATCAGCAGTCTTTCGGGACTCGGCACGCCTTTCGAGAAAAATTGCGAACAGAGGCTAATTGGGGCATCCCAATGGATTTCAGCCAGAGCGTTTCAAAGATACATCATTCATCGAAGCAAAACTGGCTTGCATGCATGCCTTTTCTGACTTTCTTAGTTTAATCTGTACATTAATTAGAAATCTGTAATATTCTTTTATTCGGATCGTATTATTATTCATTCGGACCCTCTGCGCGAGGGCACAACTGTAATAAGGGTGTGTGAGTGTGATGTATGTCTTCCAACCCCCATTTCTTTCTCCCTTTTATTTACCCGCTTACGATGGTTAGATATAGGGCATATTTCATTTAGCATACAGTATGATAGCATGTTTGCATTCATTCATCTGTTTTGCATGCACCGGACTCGGCACATCATACAAACTGCATTGTATTTCAATTCCAAGTTGAGTACTTGATAGCTGTTGCATCTCATATGCCATCTTTAGAATAGCCGAGCCTGCTATAATTGCATCTTTGCATGTGTTGCATTAGGCAATTCTGTATACTTAGGATCATGCATGATTTCTAACGAGCTTCAGTTTTGGCTTGGAGTACTCGGTGAGTTTTATGCTTTAGCATCCTTGCATGCGTGTGAGTGTTGCCATGATAGCATGCTTACCATGAGGCTATGTGCTTATGTGATATAACTGCCTTGAATGCCTGTGGGTGGAGGTTGAGTTATCTGAATTGGAGCAATTCATCAATTGTTTGTTAAGCCCACTAGATTGTGGCAAAATCTGCATTTTAAGCCTACCTGCGGGTAGCAAACCATCTTTCACAAACAAACATGAGATGTTTAGTTCCAATTCAGACGGCTCAGTCTATACATGTTTGCTGCGAGCATCACATAGTAACCTAGGCTAATAATCAGAATAAGAACTCACAGAGTTTTCAAAAATAGATATCATGGTTAGTAGAGGCCGGTCTTTGACCGGGCGAGAGGGGGTGCTCACGATGTGACCTTCCCTAATCGTACCCAAGTTCCCGAGCCAACTTTGGTGATGACGGACACGTGGCCTTTGGCACCGAGTCAGGGTTTCCTAAATTTCCCATTTTAAAATATTTAGGTGGCGACTCTGTTATCTGGCAAAGCAGTCCATGTTTGGCACTTCTTTCAAAAAATCTGTTTTCCTCAAAAACGATTTGCCGGATTTGGACTCTTTGGTTCAAGATTTGGAACCGCAACAAAATCGAGTCCGAACTGTAGTGAGGTCCCCCGCGGGCGTTGTTACAGTTTCTGGCGACTCTGCTGGGGAGTTAGAGAACTTGACTCGAACTCATGATATCTGGTTTTGACTACACTTGTGTGTATAAGAGGTCTTGAGATTGTCTTCATTTGTATATAAACTAGATGAGATTGAGTTTTGGGATTTGATGTTTGAAAAGGGAAAGATTTGCCCTAATTGGAACCGAATAAATTATTTAGTATAATATGAAATTGGTTCGAGAATTGTGAAATTGGGTGAAATTGTGACGTAATGGTGTAGTTGGATTGATAAATCACTCACCTATGGAAAAGTTGATAAATTATCTGTTTGATAAATTTATTTATCTGTTTAGAAATAACTGTTTTGGGCTATCAGTGGAGGATAGCCATGATTGTTGTAGAAAATGCATGATGATTAGGTAAACTGAAACTAATCAATGAGAATAAGTCATTGAATATGACGATTGAATTAACACATTGAATATGTGATTTATTTGGTCATTGTACATGACGTGTTTAAATACATTGTATATGTATCTTTGTTTAGAAGGACATAGGGGATGTACTCCGGTGTTTGGGAGGAGATAGGGGATGGACTCCATTGATAACTAAGTTCGCCAGAGTGTCTAGGGTGAAAGTCCTGAAATCTTATTTATATTTGGGTGCCGGTTCCCTCGGACGTAGTTCCGTAAAATGCAAATGAATTGAAGTGTACGAATGTTCTTATGATAGAAGTGTTGTTATATGAGTTGTAATCTCATTTGAATTGTTTGGATAAACGAACCATGTTAATGAATTGGATTGAAAATAAAAATGAAAGCGGTTTGAAATATGGAAGTCAATGTTGACTAGTTATGGAAATGATGTAAGTTGATTTACACGTGTTAAACATTTATCAAATGCTAATATTTTAGTTAATTCTCATATTATGTTTCGCATATCTCTACTGGGCTTTGGCTCACCCTACTTGGGACACCATTTTTCAGGTACAGGGGACATGCCGCCTCTAAGGTCTTAGCTTGGGAGGTTTAGGAGTTGAAGACTCCCTTTTGACTTTTTGTTTTAATGTTACATATATATTCAAGCCAAGGGCTTTCTATATATAGAGCTAGGACTCTCTTTCTGTTGAAACGAAGTTAATACTTGGAAAGTTGTAAGCCCGTAGGGCATTTATTTTGTTGCTTACATGTAACACCCTTTTGTAAAGAAAACTCTGATGTATGTAAATGTAACTTTTCTATTATGTTTATGGACATTATGAATGGTTGTTTTATACTGTATTGTGAGGGTGTTACACCTTCACAAACCCTTCTTGAAATCCCCCACCAATTCCTCTCCCTCTTGATATAGTTCTTTTTTTTTTTCTATATCTTTAATCATACATGTCACCAGCAAACATGGCAAAGAACAAATTGGGATTATTGTGGATGGTGGAGGGGCTGCAGCGGTTGGTGAAGATATGGGAATAGATGATGACAGAAGGCGAGAGTGGGAGAATGGTTGGGGTGGTCGTGGAAGAAGGCTGCAATGACAGCGACGACGGCGGCCAAAGTTTAAGTGATTAGGGTTTTGGAAGAGAAAACAAGAGTATTTTGGTATTTTTATTTTAGGACAAAATTGTAATAAAAGAAAATTTCATTAAGTGTGTATATAAAGAGCAAGTAGTGTATGGAAATAGAAGCTTCCTCCCTCAAGGTGTTTTTACTATTTTTCTATGACTATTTTGCGTATGCATCTTATTTTTCCACCAAACTATAACTTCATCCTCACAAGCTCGAAGTGTCTCTTTGTTAACTAGAGTCGGTTCAAGCGCTGTTGAAATTTAGCAAGAAGCAAGAAGCCATTGGCTAAAAAATTCTTAAATCACTTATTGAAATTTCTTGGTGAAGAAATTTCTATATTCAATTTGCATTGGGGATAAAAGTGATAAAGAACCAACTATCATCATTAACATAATAATGGGAAATGCTAGGGGTGCATAACAAATGCACCCTACTATAAAATGTGTAATTTTTTTACAAAAATTTGTAATATTAATTACAAAATGTATAACTTGATCACAAATTGATACATCAAAAAATGTCATAACCAAATTACAAACTTTTGTAACATTAATTACAAAATTTTTGACATTTGCGATACCAATTTATAAGAAGATTACACATTTTATAATTAATATCAACCACAAAATTTAAATACGGAGAACAAATAGAAACTTGTAATTAATCAATAAACTGAGTACACTATCTTACTACTCATACTCCATCGAAGCAAAATATAAGGATTTTAATAAATGATAAAACTAGAAGGAAAGAAAGTAGGACTATGGCTATTTCTATGTAATGAAAAGACAAAACTAGAATGAAAGAAAGTAGAATTCATGTTTGATAGGGTTTGATCCATGGGCCTCTGTTTGTTTGAACTTTGTAGAAACAACAACTCCTTTGATTTTTTAGTAACTGTCAAAGGAAAAAAATTGAGGAAGTTACTGGCCAGTCCCATTTTTCAATCTTAATACCTATCAAGTCCTCTCATTTTTGTTTTTCAATTTTACCCTTGGTTATCACAAGCGTGAAACACACCCTTACTTATAACTTCTTTGTCCCCCAAACGCACGTGAAAGACACGTGATTTCTTAATCATTTCTTAGACTGGTTTTGTCGATTTTGAACAATCCACAAGATTTCTAGCGTTTTCATTCTAAAGGGATCTCTCACACCTTTGATCCAGATTGCATAGAAATCAAAATTTCGAAGAGATCTCCATCGTTTTGATCCATATTTCGAAGAAATCTCCAGGTGATTGAGATTCGAACAGACTCATCTCTGTTGGTTTGGTTGATCTATGATAATCATTTTGATAAAACGCGAGTCATACTCATCTCTCATTCTTCTTTCATAACCCTAATTATGTAAATTAAACGAGACTGGAATCTATGTATGTTGATTTTTTGTATTAAACTATGAAGATTTTATCAGTCGTATTCATTTTCATCATGATATCTTCATGTTCATTTGCAATTTGCAATTTGCAATCTAAATTTTGCTATATAGTGATAAATTTGCTTAATTTGCCTAATTGAGTGATAAATTCTTCATGTTGATTTTCTATATTATGCAATGATAATTATCAGTCATATTCATCTTCATCATAATATCTTCATGCTCATTTGCTATTTGCAATCTAAATTTTGTTATACAGTGATATATTTCCTTAATTTACCTAATTGAGTGATAAATTCTTCATAGTTTGCCTAATTCAATGATAAATAAGATTAATCTTCAGTGCATAACCTTTGTTTACCTTTTCAAATGAGTGATATTAGTTTTGGTTATGTTAGGACCCTAAGGGGATGGTAGGGAACACTCATTTGACGTGCATTTCTCAAATACATAAAATGTGAACTGGTTCAAGTTAAAAGCAGATAAAAAATTTTGACAAGAAGTTAGTCAAATTTATCACTCAAGCTAGATTGTGGTTTGTTAGTTCGAATTTTGATGGTTATCAGACACATGTTCTAATAATCTAATCAAAACTTGTGTATTAGAATTGAGGTTATTTTACTACAGTTAGACTACATTTCAACAAACATCTTGACTAGCACAAACAAGTTATGATAAGTTTTAAATGAAAAATAAAATGAACAAAATTTTTATCTTGTTGAAGATAAAACCATATTGCGCACCAAAATATCCATTATTCAGATAATAATATATCTTAGATGTAAATGGTGCTTGAAATAACCTTTGTTTGCTTAACTTAATTCATGTGTACAACCTTTCTCAATCTCCCATGTTTTAATCGAGATTCAAAAGAAATCGAGATTCCGAAGAAATGTCTGGCATTTTCTAACATACTCCTCTCTCCCAGTTTAGTTGATCTCCGATAATCATGCCGATAAAATGCGAGTCATACTCATCTCCCCTTCTTCCTTCATAATCCTAATTACGTAAATTAAAATTTCACTTGAACCTGTGTATGTTGAATTTTTGTATTACGCAATGATAAATTATCAGTTGTATTCATCTTCATCATGATATTTTCATGTTCATTTGCAATTTGAAATCTAAATTTTGCTATACAATGATAGATTTGCTTAATTTGGCTAATTAAGTGATAAATTCTTTATAGTTTGCCCAGTTCAATGATAAATTCTTCTTAATCTTCAGTGTATAACCTTTGTTTGTTTTCTTAACTTAATTGATTGATAAATCTTCATGGCATTTCATCTGCAATAGAAAATTATTTATTTACACATTTTTGTTTATGTTGTGAAGTTGAGTTGATTGTTGGTAAATTGAATGTGGTTAGCATTTTGTGGTTTCAAATCAGTTCAGTCAATTTTAATGCAAATTGATTCTAAATTTTGTTTACTTTTTGAAGAATAAGTGATATTAGTTTTAATTACCTTAAGAGCCTAAGGGGATGATAGGGGACATTCATTTGATATGCATTTTTAACATATATAAAATGTGAATGGGTTCAAGTTAAAAGCATATTTTCTATGTTGTTTAAATTTATAATATATAAATTTTAATTTTAAATTTATAACATATTTTAAAATTTTAAAATTATTAATCGTATTCATCCTCATTATGATATTTTCATATTCATTTGCAATTTGAAATGTAAAATTTGTTATACAGTGATACATTTGCTTAATTTGGCTAATTGAGTGATAAATTTGTTGACTAATTTAGTGATAAAGATTATTGACAAGTACATAAAGGATGAGTAGCCTACTCTCATCGCTCCTGATAAATTTCAACAACAGACAGTGAGTGTCATAAATAGCCCACAATAAGGAGACACATCGTAAGTTTGTCAATAACAAAACACTTTTATAAAACAAAAATGCAATGAAACCAAATGCTAATATTTTGTTCTCAAAATGTTTTTGCAGGCTTGATTATGGAGTCATTGTTCGCTATATCATGAGGCAATATGTTTCCAACAACATAATGCCTATTTTTTTCGATGAAGAATGTAATCAATTAAGAGCCGATATATTAATTATCTTCTTGACTGACAAACAAATTGCTCTACAATAAATAGTTGATGAAAATATTGATGACTTGCTTCAACAAGAATTAGTAGCCATGGAAGAAAAAACAAAAGAAAATATTGATGAATTGACTCCACAACAATCAACAGATATGGAAGAGAAGAAAACAGAAGAAAACATTGATTAATTTGGTTGTTACAATGTGAATAGTTTACATATTTTTCTAGTTTGGTTGTTACAGTGTTACCTATATTTTGGTCATTTTGGTTCTTACTTTGCTTCAATGAATATTACAATACTTGGTTGTTACAATGTCAAATTTACTATTCATGCTTGAATGAATATTACTTTGCTTTAATTCTCTTGCTCTCTGATTTACTATTCATGCTTGAATGAAGCATTCAAAATATTGATTATAATCTGATTATTTGTGTCAAATTTAAAGGTTAATAACAAGTGTAGATCCCTTGATTATTAATAAGACATTTTTTTTTCTTTTCTTTTTTTACATTGATAAATTTATCACTGTTCAAACTAACAAAAAACAGTAATGTCACTGTTCAAACTAACAAAAACCAGTAACTCTCTCTCTCTCTCTCTCTCTCTCTCTCATCCTTTTTTTCCAATTCAAATAAACAAAACACTATAAAAAATAATAAAAAATTTATCTAAATTGAAAATTAAAACACAAACACTGTTACATTTTTCAAATTGGAAATTAAAACACTGTTACAGTTTGTAGATATTTCCAAGTTTGGGAATAAATTTATCACTGGCTTAAACTGTTGCATCTGAACATGACAAGGCTAAAGCATTTCCTAGATTGAAATGTTGAACAATTTAAAGTGAAAATGAATTGCAAACTCAAAATATTTTGCTTCAAGAATCCCACTTATAATTAATGGCATAGTGGCAGTTATGTACGACAGATTGGGAAACCTAGCCTCATGTTGCCTACAATTGATTTGTGTTGGGTTTAAGGCAGTGATAAATTTATCACTATAGAAAAAAAAAACATTTGGTTGGATATAACAGTGATAAATTTATCAACCACTGACATAAATGTAAGAAACCATTAACTCTTCCCATACAATCAGTAATAAATTTATCATTTTTGAAAATAACAAAATTCAGCAACCCCATTAATACTTAATTGCTTCATTCAAACAGTAATAAATTTATCACTCTTAAAAAAAAAAAAAAAAAAAAATTCACCAACTCATCCTAACCAACTAGTGATAAATTTACCAATGTAGAAAAAATCAAAAATAGTAACTACATTTAACCAAAATCAAAGAATATAAATATATAAAACTTAATCCTATAAAAATATGAGCAAAAAATATAATTTCCATTCAAAAAATTCCTCAATCATCCAATGCAACTACCAAAATGATATATCTTTCAAAAAATACTCAATCATTAAATGCAACTAACACCTTTCAACTCTCAACAAAGTAATTGAATTAAAAGCAATACAACTAACCCAAAGCTTCTTTACATGTCTTCTGATTATTCGTTCCCATCTTTTCACACCTACTACACCTAATTCTCTTAATTTCGCCCTTAGAAAGTATTCTCTCTATTCTTGGATGTCCAGTTGGTTTCTTACAAAGAGAAGGTAAAACAACATCATCATCAACTACATTTGGCTTCAACATACTAGGAATTGGATAGATAGAATGCAAATATGAATCACAATAACTATGAACATGATAGTAATCATCAAGAAAACAATTCAGATCCTTCCCACTCCTCTTTATAGCACAAAAACCATATTTGAAAGGAAAATAATCAATTTCCCACCATCGACAAGAACAAGAATGTTTCCCAATATCAACCATAACTGAATGATCCAATTGGATTTCATAAATGTCATCGCTACATTTTTTTACTAGCCATCCATTTGTATTATTAAAAGCTTCTTCTAACTTTTTCTCTGCAAAAAGGCAAACAACACCATTCCACTTATTCCTAACTTTTCTCTTATTTGAAAATTACTTCATTAGTTTCATCCGTACAGCAGCAACAAGACTAGTTGAAAACAAATGACGCTCATCCCTAATCCATGAATTAAAAAATTCCATAGCATTTGTGCACATTTCACCATACATCTTGCCTTGAAAATAAGCGCTACACCAACACTCATTAGGCAAGTCCGTAAGAAACTGCTGAATACTACGACCACAACGACCCTTAAATTCTTCAAATAGCTCATTAAACAACTCAATAGTAGAAGCATATACACATCTACTAAAAAGAGTAAGCAAAAGCAAATACTTTTTAGATTTACGACTCTTCACTGACAAATAAGTCTTCAAGTTTGTCTTCAAATGCATTAGACAAAAAGAATGAGAAGAAAACAGATACACCTCAGCTAAAGCTTTTAGCAAACCTCCACGCTGATCGATTACAAACGCCATATCTCTTCTCGGAGTCAAAATAACCAATAACTTTGATAAGAACCAATGCCAATTGTCGTAACTTTCACTATCTAACAATGGCAAAACATAACGGATATAAACCTACAAAATATATATATACACTTTATCAGTAACAAATAAAAAAGATTACAAAATAAAAGCAAAACACAAAATACAAAGTGTATAGCATATAGTACCAACCATAGATAAATTTATCATTGTATAACTGTGAAAATTCAACAGTAGCATACAACATATATAATCAATCAATAATAAATTTATTAGTCTATAAATATAAAAATTTAACAAAAGTATATAACATACTCAACCAACCAATGATTAATTTATCACTAATAGATTAACCATACTCAATTATCAACACTCTCCAATAACAAAAATGATAAAATTATCACTATTTTAAAAATAAAAACAAATAGACACAAAATATACCTTGATTACCGTCTTTTGCCATAACAGCCAATAAACAACCTTTGTGTATTCCTTTCAAGAAAGTTCCATCAAGCATTAACACATTCTAACAATACTTGAAACCATGAATACATGCCTCAAAAGCGAAAAACAACCTTTTGAAATGTCTTGCTTTACTATCAACATCAAATTCCATATCAAAAACACTCCTCGGATTAGCATCATTAGTGGAATCAACATACCAATGAAATCGTCAAATAACAATGAATAGTCACCAAAAATAGATGCCCTTGATTTTTCAACACCCATCCAAGTTCGCCGATAAGAAACTTCTGTTCCATAGTAATCCTTGAAATCATAAACCGCCACACTAACCGATGTCAAAGGCTTATTACGAACGTCACTTGAAATTAGCCCACCAATCATACTTGAAGTCATCCTAGCATGTTTAACTATACGAAAAGAAGATCCACACGTATGAACAT
The DNA here is from genome assembly GCA_025200525.1 of Camellia lanceoleosa. Lineage (NCBI taxonomy): Eukaryota > Viridiplantae > Streptophyta > Magnoliopsida > Ericales > Theaceae > Camellia > Camellia lanceoleosa. The sequence goes on along the minus strand of CM045767.1, from coordinate 69,988,562 downwards.
CATCAAATTGTTTAATAACAAAAGCTTTATTAGAATTTTCCAATCTAGCATGCACGCTCCATAAACATCCCAAATCAGTCATTATCTTATCATGAACAGTGACGCGATCCTCATCATGAACAGTGACATGATCCTCATCATTCTTAACAATATCAAAATCAAAACCGAAATGAATAGAATACTTTGACAACGCATCCCGAAATTCAACAACACCTTGAGTGAACCTTTTTCCCACTCCTTTCATACAATTAACCCAACCATCGGAGAGCAAAGGTTTCCATTGATTTGAATAAAATGAAGGCAAAAAATCATTTTCACAAATAACACTACTACTACTACTAGCTTCACCATTACAAATCATATAACATTCACTCAAAGAAAAGCACTTAACAAAAATATCAATACGATGAATATCACAAGAAAGTGCAAGTCCAACCATAACCTCCGCAAATCCTCTTCACTTTCTAGACTACAACAAGAATGTCCAGGTATTGAATATGAAAGATTCAAAGATCTACCAACTAACTCACACCACTTTGCACACAATTTATATGCTAAATCCTTGAAATTAAATCCATCATTATACTTGATAACCAATGTTACACCTGTAAACTTGCACATAAGAAACAAAGAATTATCCATCATTATAAATCCTGTCACAAACAAAAATTATATTTCAGCAAACAACTCAAACAAACTAAAACAAATGCAAATATAGTGATGAAATTATCAATCAACTCAAACACATCCAAAAAACCAACAGTGAAATTTTATCACTATAGAAAATAACAAAAAGGGTTATAGCGATCCCTTGTTTTCCCCTTTATGTATAGTATTTTGGACTTGGGTTCCGTGGTTGAGTATTGTTGTATATGTCTCTTTTTGTCCTTTAATTCCTTATATATGAGTTTTAGGATGTGTTGGGCAGGTTTGTAATAGGTTGGTTGTGATTAAAAGCAAATGGTTGCTGCCTAGATTTTGGTGTCTACGCTCGAGCGAGGCTTTTGTCGCTCGAGCGAGCTCCATGTTTTAGTTTCGTCGCTCGAGCTAGGGTTCCTTCGCTCAAGCGAGAGTTGGGTGGTGTGTCTTTTGACTCGAGCGAGATGTCTTGCGCTCGAGCTTGCGTCTGTGTCTGGTTCTAGACCTGAAGGTTGCATTTCTTCGCTCGAGCGAGTGAGGACTATGTTTTAGGTTTCTTCACTCGAGCGTGCTTCTGGGTTGTAGACCTGAAGCTTCGTATTGTTGGCTCGAGCAAGGCTTTCTACGCTCGAGCGAGGTTTCTTGGTGTCTGGTCGCTCGAGCGAGCCTCGAATATATCAGTTGGCAGCAGCGGGTTACACTTCACTTTTTCATCATCTCTTTTATTCAAACCCTAGCCCCAACTGCCTTTCTCTCTAGACACCTTCTTTCTCTAAGATTTTATCTACTTTTAGAGTGTTTCTACCCTAATCTCTTTGTAAGAAAGATAGAGAGTGGCGTGGGCTTCACTTTAATATGAAAAATCGTGGATTTGGAGCACTTTGAGTTTTCGTCATCTTCTCTATTGAGTCTCTCCATTTCAGGTAGGGATACCCTACTCCTTTTTATGGGTTTTGACATAAATTTTAGTCATTTTGATCAATTGGTGAATTATGATAATTTTGGGAAAGTTAGGGTTAGATTTGTAATTTATAAAAAAAATGGGTTTTCCATGTTTGAGTCAAATATGTGTAAGAGACTTGAAATTGGGGTTGTTTATGTTATATGAGTGAAGCTTGGCCTTAGGGGCAACATTTGAGAATAGAGGGATTAAAGCCCTAATTGAAATTAATCAATTAATTTGTATAATTAATTTGGAAAATGTGGAAATATGAAATTGGGTTGAGAATCATGAAATTGGATGGAATTGTGGTAGAATGGTGTGGTTGGATTAATTTATCACCCACTTATGGAAATGATAATATTTTATCTATTTGATAAATTGTGTTTGGATGGAATTGTGTTTGGATCTCTATTCTGAGGTAGAATCCCTCTGGGAGAAGATCTCCAGTGGGAAGGTTGAGAAGGGTTTGACTGTGTATCCCGACCTGAGTGTGAGGTACCGAAAATGTTTGTTTGTCCCGAAGTCTTGTCGAGAGGAAGTACTCCGAGAGTTTCATCATTCACACCTTGCGGTGCATCCGGGAGGCACTAAAATGTATCGTGATTTGGGTTGCCAGTTTTGGTAGCAGGGTATGAAGAAAGATGTGGCAGTTTTTGTGTCCAAATGCCTTACTTGTCAGCAAGTGAAGGCCGAGCATCAGAGGCCAGCGGGTTTGTTGCAACCCTTACCTATTGCCGAGTGAAAGTGGGAGCATGTCACTATGGACTTCGTTGTAGGTCTTCCAAGAACTCAGTGGGGGTAGTGATGCTATTTGGGTGGTAGTTGATCGGTTGACTAAGTCGGCGCACTTCATTCCTATGCGCGTGAGAGATTCGGTAGATCATCTTGCCGACTTGTATATTCGGGACATAATGAGGTTGCACGGGGTCCTAGTGTCGATCATCTCAGATAGAGATCCACGTTTTACTGCTAGATTGTGGCAGAGTTTGCAGAGTGCCTTGGGCACTAGATTGACCTTTACCACGGCTTATCATCCTCGGACTGACAGGCAGTCCGAGCGCACTATTTAGATCCTTGAGGATATGCTTCGAGGCTGTGTCCTTGACTTTAGTAGGTCGTGGGAGAGGCACTTGCCCTTAGTGGAGTTTGCCTACAACAACAGTTTCCATTCGAGCATTGGTATGGCACCGTTTGAGGCCTTTTATGGCCGACCGTGTAGGTCTCCAGTGTGTTGGGCCGAGGTGGGTGATGCACCTTTGTTGGGCCCAGAGTTGGTGCGGGAAACGACGGAGAAAGTTGAGCTTATCAATAAGAGGCTTGTTACTACCTAGTGTCGCCAAAAGAGTTATGCCGACCGTAGGCGGAGGCCTTTGGCATTTGCGGTGGGTGATCATGTCTTTCTGAAAATATCAGCTAGGCGGGGTTTGATGAGATTTGGGAAGAGTGGGAAGTTGTCCCCTCGGTTTATTGGCCCTTTCGAGATCCTTGAGAGGATTGGCGAGATTGCCTACCGTTTAGCTTTACTACCACAGTTGTTCGTGGTGCATGACGTGTTTCATGTTAGTATGCTTCGAAAGTACGAGCCGAATATGTCACATGTATTGGATTGGACCGACTTAGAGGTTGATAAGGATGCCTCGTATGAGGAGAGACCGGTGAGGGTCTTGGATAGGCTGGATCAAATCTTGCGAGGCAAGACCATTCTCTTGGTAAAAGTTCTGTGGAAACATCACAGGGTGGAGGAAGCCACTTGGGAACGTGAATTGGAGGTCTGAGAGAAGTATCCGGATCTATTTGTGGATATTTGAGTATATGTTGAATATTTTGTTGTATTGATAAACTTTAAGAACATTGAATGTGTCTTAAGTTGTAAAACATTGCATATGTTTCAGTTTATGGAAGTATTATTGAATATGCCTTGAAAATGGAAATCAAATTTAACATTGTATATGTTGAATGTGTTGTAGGAATGCAAATATATCATTAACATTGAATATGTTATGAAATGATGGAATATGGTATTGGAATTTGTTGAATTTTAAAAAAAAGCATGTTGATAATGCATATCGAATTACTTTATAAATTGCCTCTTAAAAAGAGATGGGATGACCGGTAATGGGTCAGGATGTTAAATTTTGAATTGTAATATTGTTGAGAATTGAAAGATCATAATTTTGAAACTTATAACTAATTTCGGGGACGAAATTCTTTAAGGGGGGAGGTTATAGCGATCCCGGGGTTTCCCCTTTATGTACAGTATTTTGGACTTGGGTTCCGTGGTTGAGTATTGTTGTATATGTCTCTTTCCGTCCTTTAATTCCTTATATATGAGTTTTAGGATGTGTTGGGCAAGTTTGTAACAGGTTGGTTGTGATTAGAAGCAAATGGTTGCTGCCCAGATTTTGGTGTCTTCGCTCGAGCGAGGCTTTTGTCGCTCGAGCGAGCTCCGTGTTTTAGTTCCGTCACTCGAGCAAGGGTTCCATCGCTCGAGTGAGAGTTGGGTGGTGTGTCTTCTGGCTCGAGCGAGAAGTCTTGCGCTCAAGCTTGCGTCTGCATCTAGTTCTAGACATGATGGTTGCATTTCTTGGCTCAAGCGAGCTTTTCTTCGCTCGAGTGAGCGAGGACTATGTTTTGGGTTTCTTCGCTCGAGCGAGCATCTTGCGCTCGAGCGTGCTTCTGGGTTGCAAACCTGAAGCTTCGTATTGTTGGCTCGAGCAAGGCTTTCTACGCTCGAGTGAGGTTTCTTTGTGTCTGGTCGCTTGAGCGACCATTCCTTCGCTCGAGCGAGCCTCGAATATATCAGTTGGCAGTAGCGGGTTACACTTCACTTTTTCATCATCTCTTTTATTCAAACCCTAGCCTCGGCTGCCTCTCTCTCTACACACCCTCTCTCTCTAAGATTTCATCTACTTATAGAGTGTTTCTACCCTAATCTCTTTGTAAGAAAGATAGAGGGTGGCATGGGCTTCACTTTAATCTAAAAAATCGTGGATTTGGAGCACTTTGAGTTTTCGTCATCTTCTCATTGAGTCTCTCCATTTGAGGTAGGGATACCTTACTCCTTCTTATGGGTTTTGACATAAATTTTAGTCATTTTGATCAATTGGTGAATTATGGTAATTTTGGGAAAGTTAGGGTTAGATTTGTAATTTATAAAAAAAAATGGGTTTTCCATGTTTGAGTCAAATATGTGTAAGAGACTTGAAATTGGGGTTGTTTATGTTATATGAGTGAAGCTTGGCCTTAGGGGCAACATTTGAGAATAGAGGGATTAAAGCCCTAATTGAAATTAATCAATTAATTTGTATAATTAATTTGGAAAATGTGGAAATATGAAATTGGGTTGAGAATCATGAAATTGGATGGAATTGTGGTAGAATGGTGTGGTTGGATTAATTTATCACCCACTTATGGAAATGTTAATATTTTATCTGTTTGATAAATTTATTATTTGTTTAGAGATAACTATTTTGGGCTATCGGTGGAGGATAGTCTTGATTGTTGTAGACACCGTATGTTGATTAGGGAAAACTGAAACTAATTACCTTGAATATGTCATTGAATATGACAGTTGGGATAATACATCGAATATGTGTATTGATTGATCATTGTATATGATGAGTATTTAAATACATTGTATATGTATATTGTATGGGAGGAGATTGGGGATATACTCCATGGTTTGAGAGGAGATGGGGGATGTACCCTCAAACCTGTTTAGGAGGAGATAGGGGATGGACTCCATTGATAACTAAGTTGGTTGAAGTGTACATGGTGAAAGTCCCGAAATCTTGATTACGTTTGCATAACGTAGATAATTAAAGTATGGAAGTGTTTAATATGAGATGTAGTCTCATTTGAATTGTGAATAATGGAAATGTTTAATATGAGTTGTAGTCTCATGAAATTGTTGGGCTAGATAATGAGCCATGTTTATAAATCTGAATTGGATAAGTACAAGAAAGTGAAATGAAAACGGTTGTATTTGTTATTGAACTAAAAGGTGTTAAGTGTTAACCTCTTATCGAATGCTAATGTTTTAGTTATTTCTCATAATTGGTTTAGTATATTTCTACTGGGCTTTGGCTCACCCTTTATGGGACATCATTTTCAAGTACAGATGGTATGCCACCTCTAAGGACGTAGCTTGCGAGGCTTAGAGGCTGAATGACTCTTCTTCTTTTTTTTTCTTTTTTATTATTACATGTAAATCAAGCCAAGGGCTTATTTTGTATAAAGAGTTAGAACTCTTCTTTTGTTGTAACCAAGTGTTGACTTGGAAAGTTGTAAGCCCGTAGGGCATTTATTTTTGTTGTCAACATGTAATACTTTTGGTACTTAATACTCTGATGAATGGAATATATACTTTATTCTCTTGTCTATGCATATAAAAAATGTTGGGTTTATATGTATTATTTTGAGGGCGTTACAAGTCAATTATGTAAATAGTCCTTGTACTTTACACGATGTGTCAATTTGGTCCTTATAGTTTTAATTTGCTCGATTTTGCCCCTTAATTTAACAGATTGTGTCATTTTAGTCCAATAAATAACGGCTGTTAAGTTAATTTAACAGAAGGTTAAATAATGTGTCAATTTGGTTCATGTACTTTACATGATGCGTCAATTTGGTCCTTATAGTTTCAATTTTCTCGATTTTGATAGGGACTAAATTGATACATTGTGGAAAATACAGGGACCAAATTGATATATTTTTTGATTTTCTGTTAAATTAACTTAACAGTCGTTATTTATTATACTAAAATGACACAATCCGTTAAATTAAGAGGCAAAATCAAGCAAATTGAAACTACATGGACTAAATTGACACATCTTGTAAAGTACAGGGACTATTTGCATAATTTTCCCTAACAAAAATTACCTACACAATTAAACCACTATACAACTTTTTCATCTCCTATTCTTAGACTCACTAATAAATTTTATCACAGTAGAAAATAACAAACCAACAACTGTGTTCAACCAAAACAATTTTACAACAAACAAATTCAATATTCATCACATATACATATCTCAAACCTTTCAATATCATCATCGAAATAAAAATTCAATATCAGCAATAACAACATCATAACAATAATATCAAAAATCAAATCAAAATCACAAACTCGAACAGAAAGTATATAACTCTGCATACATAACCAAACAGTTTCTAATATCAACAAATCAACAAAATCAAAGAATCACAGAATTAGAGAATTGCATATATATATACATATATGTCTATCAATCAAACGAACCAAAAACCTACCAAAATCATGAACCTGATGGCAAAAATCAACTACAGTCGTAGTAGAACTCCATGATCATAGAATGGATTGTAAGTTCACTGATGAAGTTTTATTTACGTTGTGTTTGGATCATAAATTTAAAAAGAAAAAAAAATTAATTTGTATTTCATTCTTATTTTTCTTATCTTAACACTGTGTTTGATTCATGAATTTGATAGGGGTTTGAAAAGAGGAAGGAAATGTGGGTGAAATATTTATAAAATATAAATACATTTCACCTATATTTTACATACATGTTTTATTTTCATTTTCAAATTTTTACCTAGTTTCATGATCTAAATACAACATAAAACTCTATATTTTTTAAAAATTTTACCTAAATTCATAATTCAAATAGAGTTTTAATGCAAAAATGATTGACATAATTAAAAAATTTCATCAATATATATAAAAAATAATTTGAGGATGAACAATCCAAACCCGCGTCAAGTCTTTCCCATGTCCCACAGTCCTGAGACTTTGCAAGTAATTTTTAGGGTTGCTTTCTTCTTCTCTTCCTACCCACTTGTTGATTAAAGTCCAAACATAACAAAAAGTTGTTAGTTAGTTTGATCAAGACTTTTTATTTAATTGATTTGATTACCATATATGCAAAATCAAGGTTGAACGAGATTATTAAATTCCATTGGGATTCTATAATCGGAGTGATGAAGATTCCAATCATTCCAAATGAGTCAAAGTAAAATAATAAGTTATTTAAATTTGAATTAAAATTTAATAAATTTTAAAATATGCTTATGTTTGGCTTTTTTACATAACAAATTTATTTCAAATGAATTTTTAATAAGTCAAATATAAGTTAAGTTCGAACAATTTGACTAGGTAAATATAATACAAGTAATTTGATTCATTTTATAGCCTTACCTAACATGTCACATTTCTCATGAGAATACAAAAATAGCTTTGATGTATGACCCCCTAATTTGGACTTGAACACAAATAACAAACTTTTACTAGGCAAGACCAAGAATGCTACGAAATGAATGGTTGAGGCCTCTTAATTAACATAAGATTCTTATCATGTCACATCTTATATGAATAAAAATAAAAAGGTAGGTGACCCTCTAAATTTGGATTTGAAGACAATAATAAATACGGTAAATATGGTTGGAATTGATTCAATTTAGAAGTAAATTAATAATTGAATTATTATTATTTGTTCTATAAAATTTAGAATCAAATTAGACTATGAAAATCTTAGAACCGAACCAATAAAATACGGTTTGGTTTCATTTATAATCAATATTGTTGGAAACTTTGTCATCATTTACAAAATATTATTCAATACCTAAAAATTGATTAGATAATTGTTTAGAACTAGTTCCACTACCATACAAAAAGGTTACAACTTATGCATATGTATGATATTAATAAGATATTTGAGAGTTTACTATAGATAATATATATATGTATGTTTAAACGGCTCTTTTCAAATTCATATTTAAATCTATACTCCAAACATAACCTAAGTTTTGTGTTTGTATACGGAGGTCTTCCCTCCTATTTGGACATAATTATTAGAGTGTAGTGTAGCAACTTATTTTGTTCATTTGCATAGCAATTCTTGAATATTTTCTATCCAAAATACTTATATTTGATCATAAATAATTGATAAGATCCATCAAGTATGGACCAAAAAAATTAAAGTTTCAAACTTTGTGAGAATCAAAGATTTTGCAGCAAATAGTTGAGTTCGGCTATTTGAAGGGTTCAAATGCTAATTATGTGAGCTTCACATTGTGTTTGGTTAAGGGATTTAGGAAGGAATTTGGAAAGGGAAAAGAAAAAAGTGTATGAAATTAGGTGAAATATAAATATATTTTATTCATATTCCACCTAATTTTTCTCTTTTTCTTTTCAAATTCCTTTGCAATCTTTCAATGAAACACAACGTTACATCGTTATTATCTATCAAAAATGTTTGAGACCTCTAAATGAGGAGCTCTAGAGGGAGATTTAGAGGTGGGCCCCACCTTTATGATTTGATGTTTTGACTTGTGATGTTGCAAATTTTTTTTAAAATTATTTATGTATTGCCACATCACTCTAGTGTTCTCTATCATCACTCGTTATCTATTTACTAATCTAACGCTATCTTATTGTCCATTTCACCCTTTTTGTGCGAAGAGAATATCAGTTGAACCAGGTGGCTATCTTGTTTGAACCGTTTGAAGATTGAAGGTCGATCCTAGAAATTTCCTATTCGCTGAGTCCTATTTGAACGAAATCATCAGCCACTGCTCTCATTGTGGCCTATTAAGAGAGAAAATCACCGGAGGTACAACGCCTACACTAGCTCCCCGCTTCATCACCATCGTCGCCGTGCTACAGAGATGAAGATATAGGTATTTTGTATCTAGCTATGTATGTTTTTGGCGTGTGATCTTCTGACTGCTTGTTTGTCTTATATTCGAATATGGATACTTGATTTGTATTTATTAGTGTTTGTTTGTATTTATTGTTATTTGTTAGTGCAATAGACAAATTATGCACACTATATGCTTGATAAAATGCCTGACTAGCTGTTTAATTAAGCCAAACCCAATTTATAAACCAATAAATTAATGGGTCTCAATAATTTAAATTCTACTTATTATTTGGTAGTCAAAGTACCAGAACATTTTGATGAATTCACAACTTCAGATAGCTAGAACTCGAAAGGTTTTCAAGATTAAAGGTTATTTAAAGCAAAAGATAGCTTTTTTCAATATGGGTTTTGAATTTTGAAACCGAAATTGGATTCTGAGAGATAGGAAAGTTGTTTTCTTTGTTTCTTGGAAGCTAGCAATGATCACCAAAGAACATTAGATTCACTAACAACTTCCCAAAAAGAAATACCAAAGAACAATCTAAAACCAAAAACAAACTGAAGAAAACTAAAACACTTGTTGTAGAATTGAAAATTGGAAATTATGAGATTATGTATATATCTATATACAAAGAAAACTACCAAACCCAGATTGTATTGAATTAGAAAGAACAAGGAAATATGGAAGTCATAATAAATGATAATTCAAAAGTGCTTAAATATAGTTTACCCACAAGAAAACAAAATGAACAGATTGCTACAATAATTGATAGAGAGCCCCGAAGAGAAAAAGCATGCAAAAAAAAGAGTAAACTTTGAGTATTTATTGGTATAGACCTGTGAGAGACAACTTATTTTGTTAATATGCATTGTTGCTTATTCTTTGTGATTATGATATGCCAATTGATGTTTACATATGATTTACTGAAATGACAAATTGTCAATTGCAAACTGTCAAGATCTTAAAATTTGTAATATCTTTCTGCTTCTTCATCACATGTCCTTAAGAGCAGGCCTTAAGATGCCTTGGTTGTGAATAAATTTCTATAATGCTATTGAAGATATGCTCATCCAATCACCAAATCTGCACAAATAACAACAAAAATAATAAGGAACTGAAGGAGATAGAGTTATTGAGTCGACAAATTCAATTACCATAAGTGAACTTAATATGAAAACTAAATCTAATGGAATCACCAAACATTTTAGCATTCACAATTACAGTAACAATAGTTATATATGTACAATTACTATTGCCAACCAAATATAGATGGTTATAAATATTCAAATTCTAGCAAGCTTTCAATTACGGTGTCTAATGGTTTACGTGTACATGTGGTGGTGGGTTTATTATTTTCTCACTTTGAATGTTTTTCTCTCTAAAACTAATACCAGCCTACTAAAAGCACCATTAAGCATGGAGAAGCCTTCCATTTCTGATTTTGAGACATGCACATGCACACACAAAGCCCCACTCACATTGTCACCTTATTGTACCACTATCAGTGAAAAGTTTTTGATGGCATGCAATTTTTTAAATTTACTTTTCTTGTTCTTCTTACATAGAGATTGCATCTTTCTCAAAGTTTTTGCATCTTTTTGATGGCATGCTATTTGGTTATCTAGGCCTTGGAATTTTGTGCCAAATGACTTTACATTAGTCTATATGTCTCATTTTCTCGTTGATTTTGAGGATTTAATAACTCTTTAATTCTTTGTCTTTAACAACCAATTCTATACATATCCCAACTTCCTAAATTACGTCTATGCTTACAATTCATTGATTGCGAATCAGCCAATAGTGATAACTTTTTGGTGCTTTTATTTTTTTTCCTCATGTTTTCTTTTTTATTTCTAACTTCTAGATTTTGTGATTCCATTTATATAGAGCCAATTTCAATAAAAAGGTACAAGATTAAATGGATTCTATGGAATATATATTTTCTGAGTACCAATACGTGGCCAAGGTGACGCCGACGTGTCAGTCGGGGTGCCATGTGTCCTAGTCTTGACGCCGAGGTGATCTCGGTTAGGCCGAGGTTATCTCCGAAGATATCGGAGTCCGGGATAAGCGGATAAGGAACAAGAGTCCTAGAATGAGGAAGGAGGACCTCAGCTTGGATAAAGATAAAGCTCTTAGAGAGTTTATCTTTATCTATTGGAGAGTCCAAGATAAACACTGAGCAGAAGTCCATTGAAGCTAGGCTTCTATTGGGATTAGGTAAGTGTTGGCTATAAAAGAGAGGCACCCCCATGGGCCTAAGGTACGCAATTTATATTCTAAACAGTGAGTTAAGCACTTTATCTATCTTTGAGAGATAACTTACTTGATCATCGGAGTGCCCCCGATGGACGAACCACTGCCGGAATCTCTTCTTTCTGTTGCAAGTCAATCAGGCGCCATCTATTCTGCCAGTACTCTCCAGTTGAATACTGAGTTGGCAGTGTGGCCAAAAATTCACTCACACAATTTGGCGCCGTCTGTGGGAAAGAAAGGAGAATAGATGGCCAACGACGGACAGAGAGAGAAGGTTGGGGACACCACTCCTACTGGGAGTGGAAGACCTATTGACCTTGACATCGAAGGAGACAACTGTAACGAAGAGACTTGTGATAAGAATCACGAAGGAAAGAACGTCGGCCAGGAGGGCGACATACCGAAGAAATTAGACCAAAACGAGTACTATAACGAGGTTAACCTCCAGGTATGGAAACAAAGATGCCTACGGAAGAACGATGAGATGAAGGGGATGGCAAATAAATTGGCAGACCTTCAATCGGTCGTCAATTTCATGATGCAAAACAACGTCATGCAGCCACCATTCCCGCTGCAGGACACGCCGATTCCAGCGGCCAATGCCTAGAAGGAAGGGTAGAAAACAATCCCTGTAGCCCCACAGCACACCAGGAGCAAAAAACACTCTCACCGGCCTTCAAGGGAGGTCGAGCGATGAGAGTCGAGAAGGGAGGAATCTTGAAGAACACACCGCACCGAAGAAGCAGATCCCAGAGAACATGGGCATGTTCAAAGGCAGGAGTTGTGCTTCGATGCAACCAATGGAGAAAGGTCAAAAACGAAGCTGAGAGTAGTGCACCTAAAAGACCGAAATCAGGAGATAGCCGAGCTCCTGGGCGGACCAAAGAAGACTCGAGAGATTACCTCAAGAGGAAACGACAAAATGCTGAGGTAACTTCCCCTGTTAAGCCGAGAACACCATTCTCGGTGGAGTTAGACAAATTTGAGGCCCCAAAAAGATTTAGTATGCCGAGGTTCCAGATAGACGATGGTAAGTCAAACCCTAACTTTCACGTCGGTTTATACCTGAACTCGATGGCATTATACATTGGGTACAATCCATTGCTTTGCAAGGTGTTCCCCTCATCCTTCGGGGAAATTGCATCAGATTGGTTTCACAAATTGCCAAAAGGAAGTGTGAAGACCTACGAAGGCCTGGCCGAGATATTCGTGGCCAGGTTCGTGACAAAAAAACTACAACCATTAAGGGTAGACGCCCTAATGGCTCTGAGGATCAGTGAGGATGAAGGCCTTAGGGTCTACGCAAAAAGATATTATGAGGTGTTCAACCGAATACCCGAGTGCAACCAAGAGGTGGCGGTCGTGTCTTTCAAGAACGGCCTAAAAGATGATTGTGCACTACGAAAGTCATTGGCAAAGACATTGCCAAAAAGCATGGAGGAGCTCATGGCCAGAATTGATAAATATGCCAGAGCCGAGGAAGACACGTCTGGGATTAAGGCGACAAAGCAAGAGAAAGGAAACGGCTCGCCGAAGTGAAGCTGAGGTAACAACGGATCCAACAAACAAGAAATAGGACTGAGAACTGCACAAGCAGTCACAACTGTATTCTGGATCCCAATTCACAAAGTCCTGGATAAAATCCGAACCCAACCCTACTTCAGAGCACTAGCAAGGGTACCAGGAGAGTTTATGGGAAGAAGCCTTGGAAAGCATTGTGCTTATATAATGAAGACGGGCATTTGACTCAGGGTTGTAGAGCCCTGAAGTCACACCTAGAAGACCTGATAAGGCAAGGCCATTTGAGGGACCTTGTAGACGAGGCCAGGACAAGGGAAAAGCAAGCAAGACTGCCTTAGGCACCAGCGGCTCCACCTCACCCAGCACAACGACCGCAGGAAGGCGGACCTTGGGTAATTAATGTAATTTACTCAAAGGTCAACGAAAACGAAATTCGGGAGGAGACCCAGAAGGTAAAACACTTGCAACACATGTATCAGGTCCGGCAGAAAAGACCTCGAGCTGAGGAATGCCAAGGACCAATGGTATCCTTTACTGAAGCCGACCAGGAGATGGTCCAACATCTGCACAACGATGCCTTGGTAGTATCTCTTCAGGTTGGGGAGTGCCAAGTGAAGCGCATCCTAATCAACCAATGCAGCTCTTGTGACATCATATATGTCAAATGTTACAAGGAGCTTGGCCTTCACCCAGACGATATGGAGCAGTCCAATAGCCCAATGGTCGGGTTCAACGGAACGCTGACATGGCCACTAGGAGCAACAAGCCTAAAGGTGCAAGCTGGCACCAAGAGGGTGAAGACAGAATTCACCATAATCGACACACCATCCCGCTACAATGCTATACTGGGGAGGCTATGGCTGCATGCAATGGGGCTGTACCCTCAACACTGCATCAGCTATTGCGGTTCCCAATAGAGCATGAGATAGAGGAGGTCAGAGGGGATCAGCTACAGGCAAAGAATTGTTCCATGGCAGCAATGAAATCTGCCTGCAGCATACAAGAACCAGAGACAGTAGAGATCGAAGACGAGGATGTGGAAGTCCCAGATGACGTGGGCAAGGAGCCAATCGAGAAGAGTGAAAAAGCCCTAAAGAAAATGCTCGTCCAGTAGGGAGATGAAGAACGTTTCTTCCTTCTCGGCTTGAGCTTAGCCGAAGAAGAGGAAAAAGAGCTGGAGGCTTTCTTGAGAGCAAACATCGAAGTGTTTGCCTGGATGCCTTACGAAATTCCAGGCATTGACCCCGAGGTCACTTGCCATAAACTAAACGTAGACAGGTCAGCCAAACCTGTAATACAACGGGCAAGAAGACCGACGTTAATGCACGTTGAGGTAATGAAGGACGAAGTGGACAGACTTCTGGAGGCCAGAGCCATTCGAGAGGTAAATTACCCGACATGGCTATCAAGCACAGTGGTGGTAAAGAAAAAAAAATGGTACATAGAGGGTCTGCATGGACTTTACCAGCCTAGACAAGGCCTGTCCCAAAGACAGTTTTCCTTTACCCAAGATTGACCAACTGGTGGATGCCACTTCAGGGCATGGAAGGATGAGTTTCTTGGATGCCTACAGGGGGTACCATCAGATAGCCGTGTACCCCCCCCAGACGAGGAAAAGACCGCGTTTATCACCCCCAAAAGGGCTATATTGCTACAGAGTGATGCCTTTTGGGTTGAAAAACGCAAGAGCAACTTACCAGAGACTGGTAACCAAGATGTTCAGACACCTGATCGGCCGAACAGTAGAAGTTTAAATCGATGACATGGTCGTGAAGACCAAGGAACCTAAAGGTCATCTGGCCGACCTAAAAGTAGTCTTTGATATCCTTAAAACATATCGGCTCCGACTCAATGCATCGAAGTGTGCATTTGGAGTTGGATCTGGTAAGTTCTTGGGATACCTGGTGACCAGAAGGGGCATTGAGGCCAGCCCAGACCAGATCAAGGCCATCCTAGAGTTGAACAGCCCAACATCAGCAAAACAAGTGCAGATGCTAACTGGAAGGGCTGTAGCCCTGAATAGGTTCATAAGCAAAAGCTCAGACAAATGCAAACCTTTTTTCAGCTTAGTGGAGAAAGTGATAGACTTCTTATGGACCGAGGAGTGCAAAGTCGCCCAGGCCGACTTGAAGAAGTATCTAACCACGGCTCCAGTTCTCTCAAATCCAGAACCTGGAGAGGAGCTGTTCCTGTACTTAGAAGTTTCGGAACATGCAGTAAGCGTAGTGGTAATCCGAGAAGAAAAATGGGAACAAAAAGCTATTTACTATGTAAGCAAAACCCTGGCTGATGCAGAAACCAGGTATTTTCCCTTAGAGAAGTTAACACTGGCCTTAGTAATGGCTTCAAAGAAGCTGAACCATTATTTTCAAGCCCACAAAATTGTGGTGCTAACTGAACATCCTTTGAAGTCCTTGTTATAGCAGGGAGATCCGACAGGCAGAATAGCCAGATGGGCAGTCGCCTTGGGCCAGTATAACTCGAAATACAGACCTAGAACAGCAATCAAAGGCCAAGTCTTGGCCGACTTTGTGGCCGAATTCACTCCAGGAGCCATCGTACATCGGGCTCCGTCGAGCCGAGGTGAACGATGTCCAAGCGAGCAAAAAGGAGCCCAACCGAAGGTAACAGAACAAAGGAAAGAAGAAAAACTCAGGCCCTGCAACATTTACATCGGCAACTCCTTTCGACTGTTTGTTGATGAGAATTCAAACCGACAAAGAGCAGGGGCAGGAGTAGTACTGGTATCTCTAGATAGACAGATACTAGAACAATCCATTCGTTTGGGGTTCAAGGCCTCAAACAATGAAGCAGAGTATGAAGCACTAATTGCAGGACTGAAACTAGCAATAGCAGTAGAAGCAATGAGGTGATAGTCTTCTGTGATTCTCAGCTTATAGTCAACCAGACAACAGGCGAGTTTGCAACCTGAGATGAACGTATGTTGGCATACGCAAAGGAAGTAGGTAGGTTGGTGGCCTTGTTTCAGAATTGCCGACTACAGCAGGTTAGCCAAGATGACAACAGTCACGCCGATGCCCTAGCCAACCTGGCTAGTGCAATACAACCTGGAAAGGCAAGGACGATAATGGTTGACTACTTGTCGGGCCCGAGCATCGAACCACTGACCACAGAGCGTGAAGTAATGTATGTGGACATGGGACCAAGCTGGATGGACGCAATAATAATATTCCTAAAAGAAGGAAAACTGCCAGATGATCACAAAAAGGCACACAAGATCATATTGAAATTGGCAAGATTCAGTCTGACAGCAGAGGGACATCTCTATAGAAGATCCTTCACTAGACCCCTTTTGAGGTGCGTACATCCTTCACAAGTTAAAGTTTTTTTGAACAAAATACATGAAGAACATGTGGAATCCACACTGGGGGCAGATCACTTGCTCATAGGGTCATTACCCAGGGGTATTAGTGGCCCTACATGCAGAAAGATGCAGAAACCTATGTCAAGAAGTGTGAAAAGTGCCAAAGGTTTGCACCTCTGATAAACCAACCAGCAGCAGACCTAAACCCAGTATCCAGTCCTTGGCCGTTTTCCCAATGGGGCATGGATCTTGTTGGAAAACTGCCCCAAGTAACTGGACAAAGGAAGTACCTGCTGGTAGCAATAGATTACTTCACCAAGTGGATAGAAGCGGAACCCCTTGCCAAGATTCGAAAAGTGGATGTGAAGAGCTTCATATGGAAAAACATCATCACCAGGTTTGGGATCCCAAGAGCACTAGTTGCAGACAATGGAACACAGTTTGATAGTAAGCTAATCAAGAGCTTTTGTACAAAGTTCAAAATCAAGAATTATTTTTCCACCCCAAGTTTTCCTCAAAGTAATGGACAAGCAGAAGCATCCAACAAAGTCATCTTGGATGTGATTAAGAAGAGGCTGCAAGCAGCAAAAGGAAAGTGGGTGGATGAACTGCCAAGTGTACTCTGGGCATATCAGACTACGCCGAGAAGATCAACTGGAGAATCCCCATTTGCCATGGCTTATGGCGCAGAAGCAGTCATTCCTCTGGGAGTCGACATCCCAGGGATCAGAACCCAGGGAGTAGAGAACGGGACTAATGATGTATTATTAGCCCAAGATCTGGATTTGTTAGACGAAAAAAGGGAGAGAGCTGCAATTCAACTAGCGGGATACCAGCAGCAGCTTGCCAGGGCTTATAATAAGAAGGTCAACCCAACGGAGTTTCAAATCGGTGACCTCGTCTTGAGAAAAGTCGTCGGCAACAAGAAAGATCCCAGAGAGGGCAAGCTTGGCCCAAATTGGGAAGGACCCTATAGAATCATCTCGGTATTGGGCAATGGGGCATATCGGCTTGAAGATAATGAGGGCAAAGAGTTGCCAAGGCCCTGGAATACTTGCAATCTTAAATTTTTTTTATCACTAAATTTTCTTGTTCTTTATTATTAGCCGAAGTAATACATAAAGTTTTAGCTTGGTTTTTCACACTTGTGACTGATAAGATAGTTGACGATATTTCTAGAATACATGCATAATGAGAACCCAAATGAAACTTAAGTTCACATTAGGGGGCAGTAAGTTGGAAAGTGGTTCTTGGCAAGGTAGAATATACAAGCTAAAATCAGTCTAACAGTTGTTGAAATTTGAGAAAAATTTACAAATTGAAGTTAGACCGAGATCATGTTTAACACTTGTTGAAATTTGCGAAAAATTTACAAGTTGAAGTTAAACCGAGATCATGTTTAACGTTTGTTGAAATTTGAGAAAAATTTACAAGTTGAAGTTAGACCGAGATCATGTTTAACACTTGTTGAAATTTGTGAAAAATTTACAAGTTGAAGTTAAACCGAGATCATTTTTAACACTTGTTGAAATTTGAGAAAAATTTACAAGTTAAAGTTAGACCGAGATCATGTTTAACACTTGTTCAATTTTGTGAAATTTACAAGTTCAAGTTAAACCGAGATCATGTTTAACACTTGTTGAAATTTGAGAAAAATTTACAAGTTGAAGTTAAACCGAGATCATGTTTAACACTTGTTGAAATTTGAGAAAAATTTACATGTTGAAGTTAGACCAAGATCATGTTTAACACTTGTTGAAATTTGAGAAAAATTTACAAGTTGAAGTTAGACCGATCATGTTTAACACTTGTTGAAATTTGTGAAATTTAAAAGTTGAAGTTAAACCGAGATCATGTTTAACACTTGTTGAAATTTGAGAAAAATTTATAAGTTGAAGTTAGACTGAGATTATGTTTAACACTTGTTGAAATTTGAAAAAAATTTACAAGTTGAAGTTAAACCAAGATCATGTTTAACACTTGTTGAAATTTGAGAAAATTTTACAAGTTGAAGTTAAACCGAGATCATGTTTAACACTTGTTGAAATTTGAGAAAATTTTACAAGTTGAAGTTAGACTGAGATCATGTTTAACACTTGTTGAAATTTGTAAAATTTAAAAGTTGAAGTTAAACCGAAATCATATTTAACACTTGTTGAAATTTGAGAAAAATGACCGAGATCATGTTTAACACTTGTTGAAATTTGAGAAAAATTTACAAGTTAAAGTTAAACCGAGATCATGTTTAACACTTGTTGAAATTTGAAAAAAATTTACAAGTTGAAGTTAAATCGAGATCATATTTAACACTTGTTGAAATTTGTGAAAAATTTACAAGTTGAAGTTGAACTGAACACTTGTTGAAATTTGTGAAAAATTTACAAGTTGAAGTTGAACTGAACACTTGTTGAAATTTGTGAAAAAAATTTACAAGTTAAGGCCAAGGTTGTATTAAAATAAGTACTTATGCACTTGCCGATATAAACTGTTGGTGGATATAACCGGGGTATCTCACCCCGAGAAGATTACACAGTTAAGGTGTCCATTAAAGATATGTAAAAATATTGTAAGTATGAGAACCATACAAGAGCAGTAAAGGGAAGACAAACATGCAAAGCATGCAAAAGAGGAAGTTGAATTTACATTCAAGAGAAGGCACATCGGCCACATTGAAAGCTTACATTGTTTCAAAGAAAGGAAAAAGTACAAAGAAACATAAAAAAGGAGAAAGGCATCAAACTAAGACTCTTCGGTGGCACTGGCTGGTTTGGTCTGATCGGAAGACTGCTGAGAGGACATGTTGGCTGCCTTTTCAGCCGCAAGTTCGGCATCTATTTCTTGGAGGGTTTGGTCGAGGCTCTTATTGGCAATAGGCACGTCCGATGTTGCCTTCTCAGGAGTAGTATCTTTGGGAACCTCCTCACCCTCCTCATCTTGAGTCAAGTCCAGGGCTTGCTCATTTGGAGAAGGGGACTTGGCCCCAGCAGCTTCCTTTTACTTCCTCACCAAAGCTTTCTCCTTAGACTCAGAATCGTCGTCGGATTGGCTTGGAGTTGGGGGGAATAGCAGGGCGAGGACGTCGGTGTTCCTGAGGGGGGAGTCCTCGGGGACTTTAAGCTTTTTTAGTGCAGCCATCCAACCAAGGTTAAAACCCTTGTTGCATGCCTGCTTCACCTGTTTCTCGTAGTCTATCGTGACATCGGCCACCCCCTCATTGTTTGCCTTCTCATCGACGGCTTGGAGCTCGGCGTCTTTTGTGGCCAAGGCATCCTGCAGCTCTTTCTGGGCCTCGGCTGTTTTTTCTTCGGCCTCTTTCTTCTGGGCCTCAAGAACCTTGTTAATGGCCTCAACGGCATCTACCTTTTCCTCGACCTCGTCTTTAGCTTTAACAGCCGACGCAGCCTGGTCGGATAAAGTTTTCATCTTGGCCTCAATCTTCTTAAGGGTCTTCTGCAAACCAAAGACCTCCCTTGTCTTGTCGGCCAACTCCTTCCAGTTCTCAAAAGCCTGCATTGAGAAGGAATGGGCATGCTGGATTGCCTGAAAGAAAATGAACAAAATAAAAGTTAGTAAAAATTCTCTGACTATGAAGGGATAGAGAAAGAAAGATACCAAGTGTGAAAGACTTACTTGAACAGAATGCTGGAGCACCAGGTCGAAGTTCTCAAACTGGCTCATTTCGGTGTTGCGATCAAGATCTCCAAGAAGGAGCAAAGTTGTGCTAAGGGCAACACCGACGTTAACGTCATTGGCACTATCACCAGCTCTGACCGGCCTGTCTTCCAGTGTGATTTGGAGGGCCCAGGGGGAGTCAGACTTCATAGAGCCCCTCTAAAATTGTGTGAGTGAATTTCTGACCACATTGTCAACTCAGTATTCAATTGGAGAGTACTGGCAGAATAGATGGCGCCTAATTGACCTACAACAGAAAGAAGAGATTCCAGCGGTGGTTCATCCACCCAGGGGCACTCAAATGATCAAGTCAATTATCTCTCAAAGATAGATAAAGTGCTTAACTCACTGTTCAGAATATAAATTGCGTACCTTGGACCCATAGGGGTGCCTCTCTTTTATAGCCAACACTTACCTAATCCCAATAGAAGCCTAACTTCAATGGACTTCTACTCAGTGTTTATCTTGGACTCTCCAATAGATAAAGATAAACTGTCTAAGAGCTTTATCTTTATCCAAGCTGAGGTCCTTCCTCATTCTAGGACTTTTGTCTCTTATCTGCTTATCCCGGACTCCGATATCTTTAGAGATAACCTCGGCCTAACCGAGATCACCTCGGCGTCAAGATCAAGAAACGTGGCACCCCGGCTAACACATCGGCGTCACCTTGGCCACGTGTTGGTACTCAGAAAATATATCCCCACAACTGCCCCCTAGGTTCTATTACCTCGGCATCCTGAGGTGGTGGAACTTATATCGTTATATCGTATAGCATGTCGGCTATCTTGCTGTATCATCCATTTTACCGAGGTTATAATACGTTGGCTTCACATGACCAGGTCCAGCCGAGGTCACTGTAGACACCCCATTTTTGACCGTCCTCAAGACTTGGACGTCACCGTTTGAACGCCAGGTGATCATCCATGTTTGTGTTCGTTTGGAGTTCCCGGAGTTCTTGGCTACGCGCCTTGCCTCAGGATCTCCGAACTCGACTGTTTGTGTCTGGTTTTACACCAAACACTTGTGTTTTGCCTTGGAAAGGCAGAGGATGCCTTGTGAGACATCCCCTTGCACCACCGGCAGTGGCTAGAGGCCATCGGCTGGTTTTGTGTTGCCACCGGCAATTTATATTGCTGGTCGGCACTATTTGTTGCCGGTCGGCACTCTTTTTTGGCAAAATGACATTTTTGCCCAGCCAACTACTGTTCAGTTGCTTTTTGAGATATTTTAAGGCAGCTGTCTTGCATCTTCTTTCCCTCCATACACGTATATGGAGGGATGAGCTTCTTGGTGGCTTAACTTGTAAGTTTGGTTGCCTATAAGAGAACCCTTCCTCCTCTTGGCTCAAGGGTTGGAGGGTTAGACATTTTGGAGAGAAAAGACCTTAGAGAAGCTCTGGTTTTAGGGTTTGAGTTCTATATCTATCCTATCTCTCTTTTTCTCTCTTGTTTGTACACTAGGTGCTTTGGTCCACATTATTGCACACAAGCACCTAGTGTTTCACCTTCCCTTGGCTACTGAGGTTCCAAGAGGTTGTTCTTGGTGTTCTTGGCTGGATTTGAGCCCAAGGAAGCAACAACATCAACACTTGTGAAGAAGGTCAACAAGGGTGAGAAACTTGCTTTATATACCCCATTCTTGCACTCCATTTTTACCTATCTTTGAACTATTTTTGTGCTTGGTGTTTAATACAAAAAAGTTCTGCTTTTTAGTCCTCTTGATAGTTTATTAAGGGTGCTTTGTGCTTTGGGGAAGTTTGGCCCCTCTTAGGCCTTGAAAGGCCTCATTTTTCTGCTATTTTGTTGAGCTCCGGGATTTTGGTGTTTGGGTCTCTTCACCACTGAAATCTTGAGGGATTTCAGTGGTGTAGATGATGCCTTGAAGTCCCAAGAAGGAGAGGGCCACCCCCTCTCCTTGTTGTCCTTGAAAAGGACAAGTTTTGGCCTCTTGAGGAAGCCTTTGTTCTTTGTGTGTGTTGAGCATGTCTAGGCTGCATTTTATGTTTATTATGCCATGATATAACATTGCTAAGAGTTGGTTTTGGTCCCTTATGCATGCTTAGCATAGTTGCCATGTAATGCCTTGTGATCCCTTAACATGTCTTAGGTTGTGTGCCTTTGTTTCTAGCATGTTTTAGGCTTACATTTGTGAAGCTTGTATGCTTATTTTGCCATGAATGAGGTTTGTCCATAGTTATTTTGGTCGACCCTAGCTTGCATTGTATAGCCTCTTTGCATGTTTGGCTCGTTGGCCTTAAGTGCATAAATGTGTAGCATGCCTTGTTTGCATTATTTTCAATGGTTTGGAACCATTTAGTATGCAATTTCAGTCCCTTAGACATGCTTGTTTGAGTGCCTTGCATGCCTCTTTGAAGCTTTGAATGCATATGTTGTATGCCTCATGCCTTGACCTTTGTGTATGCCTTACTCTAGAGCCACTTAGATGCCATCTAGGAGGTCCCATTTGTATGGTCTAAGGCTGCCTTAGACCTGTTTTAAGCCTTCTTGGCCTTGTGAGGCTTGGTTGGCTTAGCCATGGTTTAGGTCTCTTTTTGGCTTGCCTTGGATGCTTGGGCCATTTGTTGCATGCTTAGTCTATTTTGTTGCTTGGTTTAGCACCATGTTTTGCATAATTTTCAGAGCTTTCTATGTATGCTAATTGTCCATGTTTAGCTTCCTTTAAGTGTGCTTAAAGCTTGCTCACTTGATGCTTTAGTTGGTACCTTAACATGTGCATGTGTGCATGCGTGATTAGCCTTCATTTTTGGGCACTTTGGCCACTGATTTTAGGCTTATTTAGAGTTGCCTAAGTCATGTTTAAGACCATCATTTGCTTGCTTGCATGCTTACCTCATGTTTGCTTGTATGCTTTGCATAAGTACATTGCATTGTTTATATTGCATGATAGCTAACATGACTAGGTTGCATTGCATCAACATGCATTCCTTGTCCCTTGATTTGGTGATAGGGATTGGGATTTTGGTTTGTTTGGTTTGCATGCATTTGAGATTGAAAGTGCACATTTGATCCTTTGGGCCATCATGCATGGGAATGCGTGATTGGTGGCCCAAGAATCGAGGCACATGCCCCTTTGAGTCACAAACATGATAAGGAGTGTGTTTGGTGCATACATTGCTTGAATAACATTGCCATGCAAGATTTTGCCCTCTGCTGCTGTGAGTTGCAGGTTCTGCAGACATTCAGTGCCGATCGGCAACATTTAGTGCCGGCCGGCATTAAATTATCAGCCGATGAGTTCATTTTGTGCCGGTGGCCACATACTTCAGCCGGTGGTGTTTCCCCTCAGCCGGTGGTATCCCCCAGTGCCTTGAGAAGTAGTTCTGAGACTTTGGCAGTTTTCAGAAAGGCAGAGCAGGGAAAATAGAGGTAGTCTAGGCATGGCAGTGCAATTCCGAGCAAGACCCAAGCACGTGCTGCATTTGGCTCTCCTCCCGAGGCGGTTTACTATTTTTCTTAGTTTAGTTAGTTTGTCAACTAATTAGGCTATTTCTAATATTTAATTAGCTTGCGTAGTTAATTATTTGTATTATTCTTTTGGTCCCTCCGAGCGAGGGCATATCTGTAATAAGTGTGGGTGAGTGTGTGTATGTCTTCTAACCCCCACTTCTTTCTCCCTTTTATTTACCTGCTTATGATGGTTAGTATTAGGGCACATTTATTTTAGCATACCTTATGCTATGCATGCGTGCATCCATGCATTTGTTGACATGCATCGGGCTCGGTACATCATACAAACTGCATTGTATTTTCAATTCCAAATTGAATACGTGCATCGAATAAAGTGCATTTCACATGCCATCTTTAGGGTTAGCCGAGCCTACTCTAAATTGCATCTTCGCCTGTGTTGCATTAGCCATTTAACATGAACTAGGTCATGCATGTTTGCTAACTAGTTTCTTGTTTTGGCACGGAGTACGATGTAAGTATTTATGCTTTAGCATATCGCATGCGTGTAGATGTTAACATAACAGTATGCTTACCATGCGGCTAAGTGCTTATATGAGATAAACTGTTTGAATGCCTGTGGGTGGAGGTTGGATTGCTTGAGTTGGGAAAACTCATTGAAATCCGTGTTTTAGCCTACTTGCGAGTAGTAAATTCCAAAGCATTTTCAAAACGAATGGATATGCAATGTTTGTTTCCAAATTAGGCGATCTAGTCTATACTTGTTTGCTGTGCGCATAACATAGTAATTCTAGGCTAATAATTGGAATAAGAGCATGTAATGTTTTCAAAATCAGATATCACGGTTAGTAGAGGTCGGTCTTCGGACCGGGCGAAAGGGGGTGCTCATAGCTAACCTTCCCCGATCGTACCCAAGCTCTCGAGCCAAGACTACTTTGGTGATGACAGACACGTGGCCTTCGGCACCGAGTCAGGGTTTCCTAAATTTCCCATTTTAAAAATATTTAGGTGGCGACTCTGTAATCTAGCAAAGCAGTCCATGTTTGGCACTACTTTTCAAAAAATCTATTTTTCTTCAAAACGATTTGCCGGATTTGGACTCTTTGGTTCAGATTACGAACCGTAATACAAACAGGGAGTCCGAACTGTAGTAGCGAGGTCCCCCGCGGGCGCTGTTACAGTTTCTGGCGACTCTACTGGGGATTTTAGAAAGCTTGACTCGAACTCGTGATATCCCGTTTTGACTACACTTATGTGTTTCTTTGCATTGCATGTGCATAGGTGCGCCTAGGACACCGTGTTGGCCATCTGCTATTCCTGAGCGGTTTGCTGGAGGCTTGTCTTGTCAAGGCATGTCCATAAGGCTGACTGGTTGCGGGCTCTGCCAGTATGGGAACACAAACCCAGGTTTTACCGGGGCACCCTTTTCGACCATTCGACCTAGTGCATATCGAAATCCATAGTGACCATTCCAAATTAGGACAGGTTGCTTACCCAATATAGGTTGTTTGAAACCGCTGCGTACATAGTGAAACCCTAGCTCCTGACAAAATAGGACAGGGAAACCCTACCCCAACATAGGGGTGTATTGGCTCTCATTTATCTGCTATATGTTTTTAGAATGTATCTCTGCAGGGGAATGCATATATCAGTTTGCAAAGTTTGAGCATCAGGCCTGAGGGCACTAGTATTAGTATTGTTGAAAATCAGTTATGTCTGCGGGTATCAGTTCAGTTTTGAACAGTAATTCTGGGGGAACAGTGATCAATAGTAGAATACAATTATCCGGCTACACCCATGTTTGATCTTTGAAATTTGAAATCGCTTATTTTTCGTTTGATTCAGAGATTGAGGGTCGATCCGAAACGCCTAGTGTCTTTTTCCTTCTTTGGCGGGTGAGCATGACGCAGAAATTGAGAGATCGTGGTCATGACGGCCGCGTTGAGTCAATGAATTACCCCGCAGGTTGAGACTACTGTTGACATGCCGCATCCACCTAGGTCGTCTGCCGCGCATCCAATTTGGACCCCTCAACTATATCAGGCTCGCGAGCCTACCACATTTGAACTAATGGGAATGATAGGTGATCTTCAAAGATCCGTGGCGGATCTCGCCTATGGGATGTCTGTTTCGCCACCAACCGCATCATATGCCGGAGGCTTTATACCCCGGGAGCCCTCGCTACTAGGACGAATTGTAATTGAACTTAACCAACCGGAGACGGCCTCCAGCTATGGCAACGACACAGCAAACCAAACTCTAGATCAGGCTGAGGCCAGAGATAAAGGCAAGATGAAGACAGATGCCGACCCCATCGAACAACTGCTGTGGGCAGTCGAGGCTATGAAAGCCGGGGGGATGAACAAGCAACAGATATCCGCAGTTGTGTCAAAAGCTGTGGAGGATGCTTTCCCCGCTCCGCCTGAGGGCAGTTCTAGTCAATCAGAGAATCGGGATAGGCCCCGTCATGCCAAAACAGTTCTTCCCGCTCCCAACCTTGCATCCGGAAAGGATCAGAAATCTAAGGCCGCACCCGCCGATCCGTTCGCCAGTGCATCTAGCAAGAGTGCTCAGGCCCCAAAGTACCTGCCCCGAGGGCACAGGGTCTTCCATCCTCTCTACATGCCTTTGTCTAGGGCACTATTGATTTTGACCAAAAAGGGGCATCTTAAACCCTTGGAGCCCCGACCCCTGCCGAAGAATCTCCCTGCCACACATGATGCTTCCCTGTACTGTGCGTACCACCAACAAACCGGCCACACCACTGATAATTGCTTCCACCTCCGTCATGAGGTACAAGATTTGATTGACAACGAGGTTATCCTCCTGCCTACCTCAGCAAAGTTCGTCACCACTCAGTTGTTGGATTTTGAGGATACAGATACTGCGAGTATGTAATCAGAAGGTGAACCGCCTGCGGGTAGTGTCTGGTACATTTTTTTGGATGTGGCGTTTGGCACGCATTTTTGAGCATTTGCCAACGCTAGTTTTGTAAATCCTGACTTGGGTGTCGAGTCAGTCTTTTGTTTTATTTTGGGTCTGTCTCTCTGCATTGAGTCAGTCTTTTTGCTTATGGGTCTGTCTTTTTGTAATGAGTCAGTCCCTCTTGTATAGAATACCAGGCGATTCCGGGGTTGTTGCCTCAAACGCCGTTTTGTAATTATCCTTTTGTTTTTCCTTTTGAGTCTGTCTCAGTTGAGGGGCCACCACAATCGTGAATCTGAGTGAAACAATGCATGGCCATCATATTCTAAGATTTGTTGTTATTTCAGCCGGTTGC
This sequence comes from Camellia lanceoleosa, assembly GCA_025200525.1. NCBI lineage: Eukaryota > Viridiplantae > Streptophyta > Magnoliopsida > Ericales > Theaceae > Camellia > Camellia lanceoleosa. The sequence goes on along the minus strand of CM045767.1, from coordinate 69,961,881 downwards.
GCCAGAGGATGTGAATGGAACGACAGTACATTTCGCCTACTCTCTTGTGCCTTAAACATCATTATGATGACCTAAGCTTTTCATAAAACCCCTTTTCAAACACTGCGGTGATAAAAACGAAGAGGAAAGAATTCCTCGGGTTTTTGCAAAACTTTGATCATTTTGAGAAAAAGAGGGGCATGCTAAGCTTTTAATGAATGAAATCATACTTGTCAGCGTGAGTACTGAGAAGGACCCTGGCCTGATCCAGACTGGTTCCATACTATCTTCAGCGCGAGCGATTTGTCGCTTTCTTAAAAACTTTCAAAAAACAAAATGTTTTGCGCAGTCTTGCAAAGACTTGTGTGGAATCGCTCTTGAGATTGTGCAGCCCAGGATCGCTCTCAGCCTCGAGATTCAACCTATCTATTTCAAACCTGGAATCCGTTCAAAATAGTTAACTGTCGTGTAACGCCTGTGCGGCCCAATTTGAAGTAGCCCTCGAGCAAGAGGCATCAAAGTCAGATCAAGGAGATCAGATCCCGCTGAGCAAGGCTCATGAGGCAGCCGTGATGGACTCTTCTACAAATCAACCCGACAGTCGCTCTCTCGAATACAGAGAGGCTTCAATCTCAAAACCATTTGGCATGGACAAAGCTACACTTTTACCCTTTGAGAGGCTCGCTGGGCCGAAAACCTGGAAGGGCGACCCAGGCAAAAGTTAGAGCAAAGAAAAGAATGAAAAAGAAAAAATACAAAATACAAAAAATACAGAAAATGCAAAAAAAAAAGAACAGCAAAAAATGAAAAAAAAAAAGAGAAAAAAATAGAATGAAAAGAAAAGAAAAAGAAGCTCGCAAGGTCGAAAACCTGCAACAGGCGCCTTAGCAAAAGTTAGAGCCTAAACAGTGAAGGTTAAAATACCCGAGTGTACCCTAACCGGAACTACGTAAGGCTTGATTCCCATGTTTGGGATACGTAGGCAACTTCATCTTGAAGTCCAGCCCCCAACGCTTCCGTAGCGTCCCAGTCTATGTCATGGTTTTGATCACTTGTATCCCCTCCTAATCCGATGTCTCGGTCACAACCACCGGAACTACGTAATCAACTTCCTTTTGAAGCCCAACCACAAACACCTTCCAGGTGATTGTGTCCATATATTGATTCAGACCGTCTTCGTCTCCTCCGCGTCCGAGGGCCCGATCGTCATCAACAAGGACTGGCTTACAACATGCCGTGGCATCATCCAAACAAGGGGCAACTTTCCGTTGCCATACATTACCATAAGTTGCCCCGAGTTGCCGTCCAAACCAGGGGCAACTTTCCGTTGCCTTATCCCCCTTTAAGCAAGGGGCAATTTTCCATTGCCTCCGATCCGAGGTTGCGCATCTCGAGGGTAAGTTCTATGCTCGTCGAGCATCGACTGTTTGCAAAAATAGTTTTTGAAAATTTTTACTAAAGTTGATTATTTTCTCGAAAACTATTTCATTTTTCAAAATTGGACCATGTTTGAACCCAAAAAGGAGAATTTTTAGTGCTCACAGCCTGACTTGCATGATTTTCAAATCAAAAATCGAATAAGTGTGTTAATCCAACTCTCATTTTTTATCAAAACTGTTTTAGAAAACAAAAAATGGTCAAAATGACGCACTAGGGGCACGATTGAGTCAGGTCTTCTGTCTTTCCCCCGCTAGCGTGCTTGCCAAGAGGGCACTCTATTCACCAGAAGAAATAGCCGTGAGCTAGCAGTGTCGGGTGCAAATCCACGACTTTCTATTCATTTATCAATGACTCAGGGGAGGGATTGAAAAAAAGAGAGAATAAAGAATAGAGAGGAGTAAGTTGAGAGAAAAGTGAAGAAAAGGGTTTTTGACAGAAAAATCGAGCCTGAGGGTCGAGTGATGTGAGTATCACAAATGAGAAAGGGTGGGAAATAATACCCGGAGGAACTGGCTTCTCAAGATTTCAGGTCTTGTTGTAAACACGTCTGTGTGTCGTGTCTTTTGATTTGTCGACCTTAATTTTGGCTTTGAGTCTTTTCTGAGCATGTCTCGTTATTTCCGGTCGTGTGCCTTTTGTCCCTTTGTTTGAGTCTGTCTCGCAGTGTTTGTGGTAGGCTCGATACCCTGGTCGTGAAACTCTTTTTCAAAATCATTTGTGCTCGGAATGTTGTGCCATTCTCTACATTTATGCGAGGTAGGAGAAGAAAAGGAAAAATTTGGGACATCCAAGTGTGTTTCAACTTCAACCGTTTCAGCTTTAAGGTCCGTCTTGTCGATTAGGCTGTTTGTTCGTGGTTTCTTTGTGGCGGCGAGAATGAACCGAGCGTGTTATGGGTTATATGCGATCAATCCCGATGGAGAGTGTGGGTGTATTTCATTTAGCGAGGATTTGTTTGAGTTGTTTTGCTGCTAATTGGTTGTTATCTGATGATTACAGTACAATTGCTCAATTTTCAGACAACGAGTCAATATCATGCACATTCGAGGTGTAATATGATGCAATGCGGTGCAAAGTATGAAATACGCAAATGTAACATCTTTTAGACAAAAGTTTGTTTCATTTCATATCATCCTTTTCAAGTACATAGTTTTGAAGAAAACAAAAACCTGCCTGCGGCAGTACAAGGTAATCCAACTACCAACAAAAGAAAGAAAAGTACAGAAAGGAGAAAAATAGCAAAAATCTGCGGTAGCATCAGTGGTCTCAGGCCTGAGGGTCTGTCCTCGCCCTCTTCCTGGGCACGAGCCCAGGAGCATCGTCGTCGGCACCATCATCTGAATCCGAGCCTGAACCGTCTCCGGTCTCCTCCTCAAATGACTCTGCCTCAGCCTCTGCCTTAGCCTCCACCTCGGACTCGGACTCATCATCATCGCCAGCAGGAATAGGCGCCCGAGAGCTACTCCCGACATGAGCATGCCCTCCCCTAGTGCGAGGACCTGTAGTGCCTCCTCTCCCTCCTCGAGCAGGAATAGAGGACCTAGCCGGAGCACTCCCTGTAGCAGGCATCGGGAACGGGACCTAAAAAAGGGGAGAGAAAGAAAAACATGAATTGTAGACGTATCAGTATACTAAGTAAGCCGTGAGCAATATACCAGTGCAGAATGCAGTGTATGAGTACAGTGTGTGGATGCGGTGAGCAGTATACCAGTGCAGAATGTTGTCTATGAGTACGGTCTGTCAAGTGCTGGGACGATTGTATGTCAAGTTTTGTTGTATTGTGCATCATATTGTGTGAGCGATTTATGGTGTGAGGTCAGGTCGAGAACATACCAGGATACCGTAGAAGGCCAGGAGGTCGAAGGTCCGGTGTAGCATCCCCATCAAGGAGGCACTCAACTCCAACGCCTACCGGGTGTACTCGGGAGAAGCCTGCAAAAATGTTAGATACATCAGTATTCTGTGGAATATGATATGAAATCAAATGATCAATGCAAGATACAAAATGTGGTGGTACATACTGGAGGCAAGCCGTGGAATCCAACCAACTCGTGACCAGCCGGAGGAGGGGCGATGGGGATCTGATAAGTCTCCCCACCCGGCCCTCGGCATGCCATCACGGAGGGAAGTGCTAGCCAACTAACTCCCTGTCCTCTCCGAACTCCACTCCCGCCATGAACTCGGGCCGCCCTCGACGATCCCGCCCCGGCTCCTATCCCAGCTACCGGTGCCGTTGGCCTCTCCCTCTCAGCTCGTCGACCACTGCTCAAGGGTTGCATGATGTAGGTCTGAATGTACTCGGCATAGTCGCCCTCGCCTCTGTGACGCTCCTCACTCCAGCCAGCGGTATACTCCTGCAGGTGCTCGAGGGAGAATCCCTCCGTGTGCCTCATATGTGTAGAAGGAGGACCTGGAACTATCTGCTCCGGTAAACCAGTGCAGCGCAAGAACGCCGCCAGTACCGTGCCTAACAGACCGGGCCCTCCAACAGAATCCAGCGGCGGGAAGTCTCTGCCGCGCTCTCATAGTGATCTCTCACCACGGCTGGCAACAGAGCCCAAGGCCGCCAGGTGATCTGCGGATACAAATGCAGTTTGTTATCTGTCTATTGTCAAAAATGCAGTGTAAAGCAAAGCTTAAACGAACTTTAAAGTGGAACATACCTCTGCGGCAGTGATAGTGTCGAAATAACAGCAGAAGAAGATAAAAGTCTCCCGAGGTCTCCGGGCGCACCTCACATCGAAGCGGTGAGAAAAGGGGACATCTAGTGGGATCTCCACTTCAGGTACTGGGGCAAGCCTGGGAAAGTAGGCGTACACCCACAACTACAGAGCAAATATCAGTGTGCTTATCAGATAAAACCAAAATACAGAATAAAGTAGAAATAGCAAAACCGTGTGTTGTGCAGTGTATTGTCGCGAGTGTCTGGTGTGTCCGGTGTCTGATCGGTGTAAGGCAGTATGTGTGCAGTGTGTGTACGATGATCGGTGTAGAAGCGGACTACGATTATTAATGCGGTGTCTGAATACAGAAAGCGTAAGCAATGAAATGTAAAGGGAAGAAGATATACCTCCCAAGCTACTTGATGCCGCCAAGAAACATCCTTGGCGGGAGAAAGAGCTCATATAGCCGTACAGAGTGGCCAAGCCTGCGCCCCCCCAATCGTAGTGGCGGATCTGCCTGACGTCCACCAGTGCGCTCAACAGACATAGAGGCACGATGTTCGCCCGGTCGACGAAGAGAGTCGTCCCGAGCAAGAACATAATGAAGCCCCGTGCGTACTGGTCTACCTCCTCCGGGGTCATCTGCGGCTCCTCCGTCAAGGGTGGCTGAACCCTGAACTGGCTCTCAAACCAGGAGTATCGAACAAAGCTTGCCCAAGCAAGGGGTGGCTGAGTGCCGAGCAGGTACAAATGGGCGGCGTCCCACTCACCCATGTCTGTGTCAAAGGGGATCGGATCACCCCTACCGATGCCGATGGCATCGAGAAGTCATAAGGGGTCATCGTCATGTCCCCCGCAGTAGAGAAGTGGAAAGAGTTGGTGGTATCCCACCACCTCTCCACTAAAGCGGCAAACAAAGGCATGCAGGTAGTAAGTCGGGAGAGCCCCCTGCAAAAGATGCCGAAACCCGCCTCATCAACGATCTAACGGACTGCACCGGGGAGCTCCAGATACCAATCCCGAGCAACGACGTTCCCATACCCACAGATGGTATGGGAGTCTCCCTGTAATCAAAAACAGCAATTGCGAAGCAATATTCAAGATCTTGATGAAGATCGCGTCTGAGATATGGTGCATGTGTGCACATTTTTCAGATTCAAGCAGATATCGGGTTACAGTGTGCTAGTAGATGAACTACAACGTCTGCTGTGTTAGCATGTTTGAATGGTTCAGTATAAATACAGCATGCAGCATGTTTTCAGATTCAAGCAAGTACCGGGTGCCAGTGTGCATAACAGTGAAATACAGTATGCACCGTGTATTCAGGTGATTCGGGGCTAGTGCAGTGTGTGTGCGCATGTCAGTCTCAAACAGATATCACTTGTGAGTTTGTCTACAATCAACTACAGTGTACAGTATATCAGAATTAAGCAGTTAAAGAACAGAGGCAACTATGGCAGTTAAATGTTCTACATTGCAGAAAAGTAAACCGGGGAAAGAAAGTTACCTCGGAAGCGCCGAAAGACAGGTGGGAGGTAGGCTCGCGCAGGAGAAGCTCGCGTGCCACGCCCCTCTCGAAACTCCGAAACTGGCGAAGTCTGTCCGGGAGCATCACATGGGCTGCAGGCCTGTAGGTCTCTGGGTCGAATGGCCGGATGCGAAGTGGCACGAGATCAACCTCGGGCTCCATCTCGATCTCTGGAGGGGGTCCACCCTGCGGAAGGTCGTCTGCCATCGGGAAGAGAATGGGAAGATGACCGAAAAATGGAAAACCGGGTAAGAATGTGAAGGGTCAACCAAAAAGTCAACCCCGAGAGGGTCGGGAAAGGCCGGGAAGGTCGAAATGTGAAAAGGCACGGGTATCGAGAAGAGATCGAGGGGAACAAGTCCCAAAAAGATGAAAATGGCGAAGGATGTGCCGAAATGAAATTTTGATCGGTCAAAAATGTGCGAAACACGAAGGTATTCGCGAATCGAACGACGAAATCGAACCTAAAACGCGAGAAAATGCGAGGATCGAGGGCCGAAAATACTCTAGAGAGAAGGGGGAGGAATTTTCGAACAAGGAGAAGTGAAAAGAATAGGGTTGGAGGCCCTATTTTAAAACACCCGTAGCGAAATACCAAAACTGCCCCGACACAGGAATTTTGTGCCGGTCGGCCACACTCTTTGCCGGTCGGCACAATAGTTTGCCGATGGATTTGTTTTAGTGCCGATGGACGGCCGGTGATGTCCCCTGACTGCTGGTAGGCATCCGGTGCCCTTCCTCAGTGGTTTCCAAGCCTCCTACACCTTTTTTCTGGGTTAAAAGTGTGGTTCAGGGCCTTTGTTGTTCAAAACAGTGCAAAACGGCGCGTTTCCGATGATTAACCGGCCTCCGTTTTGACCTCAGATCGTGTCTTCCGCGTGCGGCGCTCAAATTCATGCGAAGATGTATCCTTTTGTATCCTTTTGGTTTTTACAAGGTTCAAAAGTTGCCCCGTGTGCGTTGCATACATTCATCACACTGATCGGTGCGTTGCATGGCGCCGTCATGCATTATCATGCATTTTATTACAAGCGTTTTCACACGTTGTCATGTACCTCAATACATACATTGCCTCGCACATCATGTCTTGATTTACATTTCGTGTGGCATGCGTGTCACACTTGCATTGTTTTGTATTTCGTGTGGCATGCGTGTCACACTTGCATTGTTCTGCATCCCCTTTGAGGCACGCGTACCTCATTGCACTTCATTTTCCATCCTTTGAGGCACGCGTACCTCATTGCACTCCATTTTCCATTCTTATGAGGCACGCGTGTCTCATTTGCCCCATTTGCATCGGCATGCGTGTCTTATTTGCATTGGCATGCGTGTCCCATGCGCGTTGTCTCGCACTCCCCCCCTCTTGTGTGTACTACGCTGAGAGGTTTCTTTTTGCTTTTTCCCTTCCCTCTCTCGCGTGTACTACGCTGAGAGGTTTCTTTTTGCTTTTTCCCTTTCTTCTCTCGCGTGTACTACGTTGAGAAGTGTTGCTCTTTCCTCTCCTGTGTACGATACGCAGAGAGACGTTGTGTTTGAGACTCCGGGTATTCTCGGTAGTCACTTTTAGCCTTCTCCGCGCAAGACGCCGTGAGAATTGCATAATTTTCTTACATCCTTTCTACATGACATGTAGTTTGGTTCAAGTTTACTTACTTGCATCGCATTCACTTAAAGTGTTGTATAATTGTTGCGTTTCGATCTGGCGAGACCTTAAACACGCACGGTCTAGAAGACCTTAAATCCTTAGGAGGTGCAAGACCTTCATTCGCGTTGTCTGAACGCATCACGCTGTTTAGCGCATCGCACTAGCTTGTGCATTGCGTCCCATTCGCGCTATCTTGTGCGCCTCATCGGCACTTGTTAGTGCATTGTATATCATTCGCACGGTTTAGCGCATCTCATTGCATTTTGCATGCATTCCATCGCACTATTCTGCGCATCTCATTGTATTTTACATGCATTCAATTGCACTTTTTTGCAAATCGCATTGTTCTGTGCATCACGGTCTAGGAGACCTTAAATCCTCTGAAGGTGCAATTCCTTTGGCGATTGTCGTGCCCAAACAACTTTCGGTGGTCTGGTAAAGCCACCTGCCTGTTTTTGCGGTGAGTTCCTAGAAGACCAACTGGGACGGTGAAAACTAGAGTTCGAACGGCTTATGCCTAGAACACAAAGGTTTGGGATTTCCGAGACTAAAGTCTGGTTTAAATACCCAGGGGGTGTACCCTCGGCTTGAAATCTGTATGGAAGCCCCATAGGTTGAGGCGGCATGTCTACGCCTCAATCCTGGATACTGAACCAACCTAGTATATCGCCCTGTTGGTAAGATAGGGAAAGCTGCAATCATAGTTGTTGCATCATAGTGCATTGTCATGCATCATTTGTAAATACTGCATATGTCATGCATTTCAAAAAAAAAAATCCAAAAACAAAAACACATGCATATGTCATGCATCATTGCAAAACGTGCATATGTCATGCATCATTGTATATAGTGCATATGTCATGTATTCCAAAACGTGCATATGTCATGCATCATCATTGTAATATAGTGCATATGTCATGCATTTTCTGTAAATATCCATCTCCATTGCATTGTAGTTGCATGCATCCACCGCATCACCCTCCATCTATGGCTTGCGCCTTTCTTTGTTGAGCTTGGTCTGGTATGTGCCCTTACTTTTCACGTCGAAGCACAGTTCTACATGTGTACGCGCCCATTCCACGCTGGTATGTTGGTTTGAGGGTTGCGGCACCATTTCTGTGTTAGACATGGCTTGTACGTGTACATGCCTTTCCTAGGCAAAATACGGTTTTGGCTACATGCCATATCCATTTCTATTGCATTGTAGTGTAATTGTTGCATCCAGCATTAGGATCATTGTTCTTTCCTCAACGGGTCGTCACCCCACTTATGTCATTCCACCCAATACTTGTTCTTGTGTCCGTCTGCATCACTCATAGTTCTGCATGTGTACGCGCCTTGGTCATTCCACGCTGGTATGTTGGTTTGAGGGTAGCGGCACCTTTTCTATGGTAGACGGACTTGTTACTTCCATCAACCTATTTGACATTTGTGTGGTTTTGAACCGCTCATGATTGGATCGTGATTCAATTGCATTGCATATTACATTGCATATTATTTGCATTGTTTATATTTGTTTTGAAGTTTTGCATATCATTTGCATTACATTAGTTTCAATTGCATTGCATTTTCATTTGCATTATTCATACATTGTTTTGTATATATTGCATATCATCTTGCATTCATTTCGCATTGTCATGCATATTGCTAACAACATTGTACCTGTTAAGTTTGCTTTCTTTGCAGGCACGATATTGTATGTACTGGCTCATTTGAAATTTGTCAGCAACGAAACGCCGCAGTATTGTACCCTCCGAGTGAGACACACAGAGAATTGTATAATTTTCTTACATCCTTTCTGCATTATAGTGTAGTTTGGTGCTTGCTAGCTTATAATTGTGCATCGTTAGCCGTTCTGACTTCCTTTGCATGATCATAAGTTATGCTCGGCCTTTTTGCATCGTCAGTTGCATCTTGCCCCCGCCTACGAGCGCATACCTTATCTGCGGCTTGTATGCCTGTGCCTGAACTACGCTGGTTTGATTCCTAAAGGGATGCGTAGGCAGCTTGTGAGTTCAACCATTTGCGCTTTGTATGTTTGTCCAAGTCTTCGGCCTAGTCAAAAATGGGTCGTCTCTGGGCTTTGACATTCACTCCCGTCATTGTTATGACTTCCGAGTTCTGTCAAAGAGGGGCAACTGTAGACACCCCATTTTTGACCGTCCTCAAGACCTGGACGTCACCGTTTGAATGCCCGGTGATCATCTATGTTTGTGTTCATTTGGAGTTCCCGGAGTTCTCGGCTACGCGCCTTGCCTCAGCATCTCCGAACTCGACTGTTTGTGTCTGGTTTTACACCAAACACTTGTGTTTTGCCTTGAAAAGGCAGAGGATGCCTTGTGAGACATCCCCTTGCACCACCGGCAGTGGCTAGAGGCCACCGGCTGGTTTCGTGTTGCCACCGGCAATGTATATTGCCGGTCGGCACTATTTGTTGCCGGTCGGCACTCTTTTTTGGCAAAATGACATTTTTGCCCGGTACCTCTTGTTGATTGCTTTTTGAGATATTTTAAGGCAGCTGTCTTGCATCTTCTTTCCCTCCATACACGTGTATGGAGGGATGAGCTTCTTGGTGGCTTAACTTGTAAGTTTGGTTGCCTATAAGAGAACCCTTCCTCCTCTTGGCTCAAGGGTTGGAGGGTTAGACATTTTGGAGAGAAAAGACCTCAGAGAAGCTCTGGTTTTAGGGTTTGAGTTCTATATCTATCATATCTCTCTTTTTCTCTCTTGTTTGTACACTAGGTGCTTTAGTCCACATTATTGCACACAAGCACCTAGTGTTTCACCTTCCCTTGGCTACTGAGGTTCCAAGAGGTTGTTCTTGGTGTTCTTGGCTGGATTTGAGCCCAAGGAAGCAACAACATCAACACTTGTGAAGAAGGTCAACAAGGGTGAGAAACTTGCTTTATATACCCCATTCTTGCACTCCATTTTTACCTATCTTTGAACTATTTTTGTGCTTGGTGTTTAATACAAAAAAGTTCTATTTTTTAGTCCTCTTGATAGTTTATTAAGGGTGCTTTGTGCTTTGGGGAAGTTTGGCCCCTCTTAGGCCTTGAAAGGCCTCATTTTTCTGCTATTTTGTTGAGCTCCGGGATTTTGGTGTTTGGGTCTCTTCACCTCTGAAATCTTGAGGGATTTCAGTGGTGTAGATGATGCCTTGAAGTCCCAAGAAGGAGAGGGCCACCCCCTCTCCTTGTTGTCCTTGAAAAGGACAAGTTTTGGCCTCTTGAGGAAGCCTTTGTTGCTGTGTGTGTTGAGCATGTCTAGGCTGCATTTTATGTTTATTATGCCATGATATAACATTGCTAAGAGTTAGTTTTGGTCCCTTATGCATGCTTAGCATAGTTGCCATGTAATGCCTTGTGATCCCTTAACATGTCTTAGGTTGTGTGCCTTTGTTTCTAGCATGTTTTAGGCTTACATTTGTGAAGCTTGTATGCTTATTTTGCCATGAATGAGGTCTGTCCATAGTTATTTTGGTCGACCCTAGCTTGCATTGTATAGCCTCTTTGCATGTTTGGCTCGTTGGCCTTAAGTGCATAAATGTGTAGCATGCCTTGTTTGCATTATTTTCAATGGTTTGGAACCATTTAGTATGCAATTTCAGTCCCTTAGACATGCTTGTTTGAGTGCCTTGCATGCCTCTTTGAAGCTTTGAATGCATATGTTGTATGCCTCATGCCTTGACCTTTGTGTATGCCTTGCTCTAGAGCCACTTAGATGCCATCTAAGAGGTCCCATTTGTATGGTCTAAGGCTGCCTTAGACCTGTTTTAAGCCTTCTTGGCCTTGTGAGGCTTGGTTGGCTTAGCCATGGTTTAGGTCTCCTTTTGGCTTGCCTTGGATGCTTGGGCCATTTGTTGCATGCTTAGTCTATTTTGTTGCTTGGTTTAGCACCATGTTTTGCATAATTTTCAGAGCTTTCTATGTATGCTAATTGTCCATGTTTAGCTTCCTTTAAGTGTGCTTAAAGCTTGCTCACTTGATGTTTAAGTTGGTACCTTAACATGTGCAGGTGTGCATGCGTGATTAGCCTTCATTTTTGGGCACTTTGGCCATTGATTTTAGGCCTATTTAGAGTTGCCTAAGTCATGTTTAAGACCATCATTTGCTTGCTTGCATGCTTACCTCATGTTTGCTTGTATGCTTTGCATAAGTACATTGCATTGTTCATATTGCATGATAGCTAACATGACTAGGTTGCATTGCATCAACATGCATTCCTTGTCCCTTGATTTGGTGATAGGGATTGGGATTTTGGTTTGTTTGGTTTGCATGCATTTGAGATTGAAAGTGCACATTTGATCCTTTGGGCCATCATGCATGGGAATGCGTGATTGGTGGCCCGAGAATCGAGGCACATGCCCCTTTGAGTCACAAACATGATAAGGAGTGTGTTTGGTGCATACATTGCTTGAATAACATTGCCATGCAAGATTTTGCCCTCTGCTGCTGTGAGTTGCAGGTTCTGCAGACATTCAGTGCCGATCAGCAACATTTAGTGCCGGCCGGCATTAAATTATCAGCCGATGAGTTCATTTTGTGTCGGTGGCCACATACTTCAGCCGGTGGTGTTTCCCCTTAGCCGGTGGTATCCCCCAGTGCCTTGAGAAGTAGTTCTGAGACTTTGGCAGTTTTCAGAAAGGCAGAGCAGGGAAAACAGAGGCAGTCTAGGCATGGCAGTGCAATTCCGAGCAAGACCCAAGCACGTGCTGCATTTGGCTCTCCTCCCGAGGAAGTTTACTGTTTTTCTTAGTTTAGTTAGTTTGTCAACTAATTAGGCTATTTCTAATATTTAATTAGCTTGCGTAGTTAATTATTTGTATTATTCTTTCGGTCCCTCCGAGCGAGGGTATATCTGTAATAAGTGTGGGTGAGTGTGTGTATGTCTTCCAACCCCCACTTCTTTCTCCCTTTTATTTACCTGCTTATGATGGTTAGTATTAGGGCACGTTTATTTTAGCATACCTTATGCTATGCATGCGTGCATCCATGCATTTGTTGACATGCATCGGGCTCGGTACATCATACAAACTGCATTGTATTTTCAATTCCAAATTGAATACGTGCATCGAATAAAGTGCATTTCACATGCCATTTTTAGGGTTAGCCGAGCCTACTCTAAATTGCATCTTCGCCTGTGTTGCATTAGCCATTTAACATGAACTAGGTCATGCATGTTTGCTAACTAGTTTCTTGTTTTGTACGAGTCTGATGTAAGTATTTATGCTTTAGCATATCGCATGCGTGTGGATGTTAACATAACAGTATGCTTACCATGCGACTAAGTGCTTATATGAGATAAACTGTTTGAATGCCTGTGGGTGGAGGTTGGATTGCTTGAGTTGGGAAAACTCATTGAAATTCGTGTTTTAGCCTACTTGCGAGTAGCAAATTTCAAAGCATTTTCAAAACGAACGGATATGCAATGTTTGTTTCCAAATTAGACGATCTAGTCTATACTTGTTTGCTGTGCGCATAACATAGTAATTCTAGGCTAATAATTGGAATAAGAGCATGTAATGTTTTCAAAATCGGATATCACGGTTAGTAGAGGCCGGTCTTCGGACCGGGCGAAAGGGGGTGCTCATAGCTGACTTTCCCCGATCGTACCCAAACTCCCGAGCCAAGACTACTTTGGTGATGACGGACACGTGGCCTTCGGCACCGAGTCAGTGTTTCCTAAATTTCCCATTTTAAAAATATTTAGGTGGCGACTCTGTAATCTAGAAAAGCAGTCCATGTTTGGCACTACTTTTCAAAAAATCTGTTTTTCTTCAAAACGATTTGCCGGATTTGGACTCTTTGGTTCAGATTACAAACTGTAACACAAACAGGGAGTCCGAACTGTAGTAGCGAGGTCCCCCACGGGCGCTGTTACAGTCACTTGCTTTATTAAACCAAGAACTGCAAGAGTTTTATCACGCGTATAAGTTGTTACGCAAAATAAATCAACCGTTTCTGCCACGAGTCTTCCCCTCATTGGATTGTACTCAATACGTGCCTGTAAGTCGAATTTTTCTCATGTGTGCTGTCTGACGCATACGTCGTTTTAGGCACATTAATTGCCTCTTTGCCGCCGTTTTTGTGTTTAGACAAAACTTTCCTCTTTCCATCTCTTCACTTTACACATTGTTTCTGAAGCTTTTTCTCTTTCTAACTTTTTTCCAAAATCTGCCATAGTTCAAGATTTCCTAGCTCTGCAACTTTGCTCCGTTCACCTTTTCCGGCGTGATTTTCACTGCTCTGTCGCTTTTGCATCCGTCGTTTGACTTCGGCGATCCCCACACCGGCCTTACTTTTTCTGGTAAGCCATTGTTCCTCCTGGTTTTAGTTCTTGATTTACTTCGAACTCTGATATTTTTGTGAACTTGCTTATGTCTTCGATCATTTTAATCTGTACTTTAATTTTCACCATGTGTTTGAGTATGTTTGCTTCGTGATTCTGTTTTTGCCCAATCCTTTCTTGAATATTCACACACTGCTCACAAATTTGTTCACTTTTGCCACTGTTCTTGGCCTTGTACCCTTGCACACACTATGTCACAGTGTTCTTGGTGATTCACCACTATTCTTGATTCTAAATCATTGCTCTTGTTTGTGTTTTCTGTATTTTCTCCAGATTCTTGCCTTCAATCCCCGTTTGCTTAGACTTAGGTTTGAGATTTTGCCCTAGAACACACGAATCTTAGGGAAAACTGAAACGAATCCCCCTCTGACCTTCACAAATTCTTACCCCAGTGTGAACTTTAGGTTTTGCCGAGGTCCCTCTAGCCCTTCCAAAACACTCTCTTCTGAAATCCAACTCCTCCAATTAAGCCGACGTCATGGGTATGTGGAAGCATAGGGTAGACACCCTGACCAAGTTAGAACACTTTAGGCGGTAGTTTTCCATCCCTGCCGACGTCCACCTCAGGTTGGCAGGGGAGGAGGATTCCATTATGCCCGATGTGAACCTCATGCCTTTCCCAGTAGTGGCTTTTATCGAGTGTGGACTTCGATTTCCACTTGACACCTTTTTCCACTTGACACCTTTTTCCATTACTATAAGTTGAAACCAATGCAGCTCGCCATCAATTCCTACCGAGTCATCAATGGTATAATAGCCTTAGCCAAACAAGAGAATGCTAGGGTTACCTTAGCCGACATCCAACACTGCTACACTATGTGTCGCCGAAAATCGGAAAAAGGTCACATCTATTACCTCAAGCCGAGGTCCACTGAGTACAAGCTCATTGCCGACCTCCCAGACTCAAACAAGGGTGCTAGAGATGATTACTTCATCGTCTCAGGCAACTGGGAATTTCAACCAAACGATGACCTCCACCTTTATCCCCTAAGCCGAACAGTTTTTGGGAAAGGAGATGGTAAGGGCCAAGTATCACTTTTTCTTGTTCTTTCTTTTTTAAAGTTTTCAATACTTTGTTCTAATGTCTGTGCTCTTCTTTTTGCAGTTCTTCCCCAGCTACCAAAGGGCTTTCACAAGTCTTTCTTCCCCAGCAAGGACTTGAAGAAGTTGCTGGATTTGCCAGTCCACAAGCGGAGAGCCCCTCTGTTACTCAATTTCATCCCGACTTACAAGTCGGTTCTTCCCAACGTCCCAAAGAGGAAGAAAAGCCATTCTCCGCCTTTCGCCACAACTCCTCTAACAGCGTCCTCATCTCGGCCAGATCAAGGGTCAACCTCAGATCCAGCAGAGCAGCCATCCACCTTAGCTCCATAACTGATCCCACCGTCTCAACGCCGACGAAGACGATTTTCTTTTGTCAGAGATGGGCATGACGATCGCTAAAGACCTCTTGGCTGACATTCCATCCACCGTAGACGCCCAACCAGCGCAGTCCCAGCCTCCACCAAAGTCAAAGCAAAAAAGAATAAAGAAGGCTCAGCCAAAGGCAACGGTAACTCAGATTGATACTGAGGACACCTTGCCAATTTCAAAATTGGCTGAGAGTGATGAGTCTCATTCTGGTGCCGAAAAGAGGCCTACCGAGGCCCAACCATCTCAATCCACCCGGTCAAAAAGGCCGAGGTCTGAATCCCCCTGGGCCCCCCAAATCACACTGGAGGACAGGCCGGTTAGAGCTGGTGATAGTGCTGATGATGTTAACGTCGGTGTTGCCCTTAACACAGCTTTGCTCCTTCCTGGAGATCTTGATCGCAACGCTGAAATGAGCCAGTATGAGAACTTCGCCCTGATGCTCCAGCATTCTGTTCAAGTAAGTCTTTCACACTTGGTATCTTTCTTTCTCTATCCGTTCATACTTAGAGAATTTTTACTAACTTTTATTTTGTTCATTTTCTTTTAAGCGATCCAGCTTGCACATTCCTTCTCAATGCAGGCTTTTGAGAACCGGAAGGAGTTGGCCAACAAGACGAGGGAGGTCTCTAGTTTGCAGAAGACCCTTAAAAAGACTGAGGCCAAGATGAACACTTTATCCAACCAGGCTGTGTCGGCTGTTAAAGCTAAAGACGAGGTCGAGGAAAAGGTGGATGCCGCTGAGGCCATCAACAAGGTTCTTGAGGCCCAGAAGAAAGAGGCAGAAGAAAAAATAACCAAGGCCCAGAAAGTGCTACAGGATGCCTTGGCCACAAAAGACGCCGAGCTCAAGGCCACCGATGAGAAGGCATATAATTAGGGAGTAGCCGATGCCACGGCGGACTACGAGAAACAGGTGAAACAGGCATGCAACAAAGGTTTTACCCTTGGTTGGATGGCTGCACTGAAAAAGCTTGAAGTCCCCAAGGACTCCCTCCTCTGGAACACCGACGTCCTGGCCCTGCCATTCCCCCCAACTCCAAGCCAATCCGACGACGATTCTGAGTCTGAGGAGGAAGCTTTGGTGAGGAAGTCAAAGGAAGCTGCTGGGGCCAAGTCCCCTTCTCCAAATGAGCAAGTCCTCGACTTGACTCAAGATGAGAAGGGTGAGGAGGTTCCCAAAGATGCTACTCCTGAGAAGGCAACATCGGACGTGCCTATTGCCGATAAGAGCCTTGACCAAACCCTCCAAGAAATAGATGCCGAGCTTGCGGCTGAAAAGGCGGCCGACATGTCCTCTCAGCAGTCTTTCGATCATACCAAACCAGCCAGTGCTGCCGAAGAGTCTTAGTTTGATGTCTTTCTCCTTTTTTCTGTTTCTTTGTACTTTTTCCTTTCTTTGAAACAATGTAAGCTCTCGATGTGGCCAATGTGCCTTCTTTTGAATGTAAATACAGCTTCTTCTTTTGCATGCTTTGCATGTTTGTCTTCCCTTTACTGCTCTTGTATGGTTATCATACTTAGAATATTTCTGCATATCTTTAATGTACACCTTAACTGTGTAATCTTCTCAGGGTGAAATACCCCGGTTATATCCACCAATGGTTTATATCGGCAAGTACATAGGTACTTATTTTAATACAACCTTGGCCTTAACTTGTAAAAATTTTTCACAAATTTCAACAAGTGTTCAGTTCAACTTCAACTTGTAAATTTTTCACAAATTTCAATAAGTGTTAAACATGATCTTGGTTTAACTTCAACTTATAAATTTTTCTCAAATTTCAACAAGTGTTAAACATGATTTCGGTTTAACTTCAACTTGTAAATTTTTCTCAAATTTCAACTAGTGTTAAACATGATCTCGATCTACCTTCAACTTGTAAATTTTTCTCAAATTTCAACAAGTGTTAAACATGATCTCGGTTTAACTTCAATTTGTAAATTTCACAAATTTCAACAAGTGTTAAACATGATCTCGGTCTAACTTCAACTTGTAAATTTTTCTCAAATTTCAACAAGTGTTAAACATGATACCAGATTAACTTCAACTTGTAAATTTTTCACAAATTTCAACAAGCGTTAAACATGATCTCGATCTAACTTCAACTTGTAAATTTTTCTCAAATTTCAACAAGCGTTAAACATGATCTCATTCTACCTTCAACTTGTAATTTTTTCTCAAATTTCAACAAGCGTTAAACATGATCTCGGTCTAACTTCAACTTGTAAATTTTTCTCAAATTTCAACAACTGTTAGACTGATTTTAGCTTGTATATTCTACCTTGCCAGGAACCACTTTCCAACTTTCTGCCCCCTAATGTGAACTTAAGTTTCACTTGGGTTCTCATTATGCATGTATTCTAGAAACATCATCAACTATCTTATCAATCACAAGTGTGAAAAATCAAGCTAAAACTTTATTTATTACTGCGGCTAATAATAAAGAATATGAAAATTTAATGATAAAAAAATTTAAGATTGCAAGTATTCCAGGGCCTTGGCAACTTTTTGCCCTCATTATTTTCAAGCCGATATGCCCCATTGCCCAATACCGAGATGATTTTATAGGGTCCTTCCCAATTTGGGCCAAGCTTGCCCTCTCTAGGATCCTTCTTGTTGCCGACGACTTTTCTCAAGACGAGGTCACCGATTTGAAACTCCCTTAGGTTGACCTTCTTATTATAAGCACTGGCAACTTGCTGCTGGTATGCCGCTAGCTGAATTACAGCTCTCTCCCTTCTTTCTTCTAGCAAATCCAGATCTCGGGCTCATAATACATCATTAGTCCTGTTCTCTACTCCCTGGGTTCTGATCCCTGGGATGCCGACTTCCAGAGGAATGACTGCTTCTACGCCTTAAGCCATGGCAAATGGGGATTCCCCAGTTGATCTTCGCGGCGTAGTCCGATGTGCCCAAAGTATACTTGGTAGTTCATCCACCCACTTTCCTTTTGCTGCTTGCAGCCTCTTCTTAATCCCATCCAAGATGATTTTGTTGGATGCTTCTGCTTGTCCATTGCTTTGAGGAAAACTTGGGGTGGAAAAATAATTCTTGATTTTGAACTTTGCACAGAAGCTCTTGATTAGCTTACTGTCAAACTGTGTTTTATTGTTTTCAACTAGTGCTCTTGGGATCCCAAACCTGGTGATGATGTTCTTCCATATGAAGCTCTTCACATCTACATCTCGAATCTTGGCAAGGGGTTCCGCTTCTATCCACTTGGTGAAGTAATCTGTTGCTTAGGGCAGTTTTCCAACGAGATCCATGCCCCATTAGGCAAACGGCCAAGGACTGGATACTGGGTTTAGGTCTGCAGCTGGTTTGTGTATCAGAGGTGCAAACCTTTGGCACTTTTTACATTTCTTGACATAGGCTTTTGCATCTTTCTGCATGTAGGGCCACCAATACCCCTAGGTAATAGCCCTATGAGCAAGTGATCTGCCCCCAGCGTGGCTTCCACATATTCCTTCATGTATTTCGTACAAAAAATCTTTAACTTGTGAAGGATGTACACACCTCAAAAAGGGTCCAGTGAAGGATCTTTTGTAGAGATGTCCCTCTGTTGTCAGACTGAATCTTGCCGATTTCAATCTGATCTTGTGTACCTCTTTGTGATCATCTGGCAGTTTTTCTTCTTTTAGGAATGTTATTATTGCGTCCATCCAGCTTGGTCCCATGTCCACACACATTGCTTCACTCTCTGTGGTCAGTGGTTCGATGCTCGGGCCCGAAAAGTAGTCGACCATTATCGTCCTTGCCTTTCTAGGTTGTATTGCACTAGCCAGGTTGGCTAGGGCATCGGCGTTACTATTGTCATCTCGGCTAACTTGTTATAGTTGGCAATTCTGAAACAAGGCCACCAACCTGCCTACTTCCTTTGCATATGCCGACATACGTTCATCTCAGGTTGCGAACTCGCCTGTTGTCTGGTTAACTATAAGCTAAGAATCACAGAAGACAATCACCTCATCTGCTTCTACTGCTATTGCCAATTTCAGTCCTGCAATCAGTGCTTCATACTCTGCTTCATTGTTTGAGGCCTTAAACCCCAAACGAATGGATTGTTCTAGTATCTGTCCATCTGGAGATACTAGTACTACTCCTATCCCTACTCCTTGTCGGTTTGAACTCCTACCAACAAACAGTCGAAAGGAGTCACTAATGTAAATGCTGCAGGGCCTGAGTTTTTCTTCTTTCTTTTGTTCTGTTGCCTTCGGCTGGGCTCCTTTTTGCTCGCTTGGACATCGTTCACCTCGACTCCACGGAGCCCGATGTACGATGGCTCCTGGAGTGAATTCGGCCACAAAGTTAGCCAAGACTTGGACTTTGATTGCTGTTCTGGGTCTATATTCCAAGTCATACTAGCCCAAGGCCACTTCCCATCTGGCTATTCTGCCTGTCACATCTCCCTACTGTAACAGGGACTTCAAAGGATGTTCAGTTAGCACCACAATTTTGTGGGCTTGAAAGTAATGGTTCAGCTTCTTTGAAGCCATTACTAAGGCCAGTGTTAACTTCTGTAAGGGTAAATACCTAGTTTCTGCATCAGCCAGGGTTTTGCTTACATAGTAAACAGCCCTTTGTTCTCCTTTTTCTTCTCGGATTACCACTGTGCTTACCGCATGTTGCGAAGCTCAAATGCGAAGCAGAATGTCCTCTCGTGTTACGGATTTGAGAGAACTGGAGCAGTGGTCAGATACTTCTTCAAGTCGACAAGGGCAATTTCGCACTCCTCGGTCCATAAGAAGTCTGTCGCTTTCTTTACTAAGCTGAAGAAAGGTTTGCATTTGTCTGAGCTTTTGCTTATGAACCTATTTAGGGCTACAACCCTTCCAGTCAGCATCTGCACCTGTTTTGCCGATGTCAGGCTGTTCAATTCTAGGGTGGCCTTGATCTGGTCTGGGCTAGCCTCAATGCCCCTTCTGGTCACCAAGTATCCCAAGAACTTACCAGATCCAACTCCAAATGCACACTTCATGCATTAAGTCGAAGTCGAAATGTTTTAAGGATATCAAAGACTGCTTTTAGGTCAGCCAGATGACCTCAGGTTCCTTAGTCTTCACGAATAGTGATGCAACTTTTGAAAATGCTTTTATCGAAGTGTTAAAAATATACTGTATACATAACAGGAATAAAATGGTTAGCATAAAACTACCATGTTGCTTTCATTGTACAGTGATGGTTAATATCACGGGTTGTACTGATTAGAGACCACAATAACTTAATTTAATGGTGCATCTTGATCAATAGAAGTCATTTCCTTTCTTGAAATATAATGCTTAAAAAAGCAGTTGATTGTGCAATGTTTTTTATTCCCAGGTAAGTTGGGATTTGAACAGATTACCGTTTAGTTAGGAAAAAAAAAAAAAGAAGTGGGTACAATGAGGCCACGAACTGTTGCCATTGCTGTAACGCTCCCAATTTTATTACTCGGATAACATTACCAATATTCATTAATTAAGTTCATTTATAAATGACAATTCACTCTTTTATGAAATGATAAATAATTAAATATACATATTCTCTCTCGTTATACAACAATGACATTTACAAACAAATAAAAGAGATGCCCTGAGACTTACAATAAAAGAGAGGATACTACTCTTTACAAAAAAATAGCACTCAACTAAACAACAAATGAAGTAGTACAATCCATCACTATATTACACTTATGAAATAGTAAAACCCATTGTTTGATCTTCAAATCCGAAAAGTATTCCCTGTACATATGTACAGGTAGGGGATGAGCAACCACTAGCTCACCAAACAATCCCATATTAAAACATTAGAAGATATGCGGGTACCAAAATACTCGTACATATACGTAAAATCATATCATGTCAAAATCATATGATTTTATTACATAATCTCTTAAATTCAATTTATTTAATTAATCACAAGAAAAGTTAACTTAAATAAATAAACAAGTTTTAATAGCAACAGGACATCCTTTTCAATTCATTCAATTATCTCATTATCAATTGAATCAAATAATTAAACAATTCATCAAATCCATTTTATACAGTCTTATGAGATGAATGTATATGCCATGTCATGCTCAAAATATTTTCCTCATCTTTTGAAAATCTTATGCACAATGCCAATTTGAAAACACATTAATCCAACAATTTCAATAAAATTCCAAAATGGTAAATACGACTCAGGCAATCCTTAGGCTGGTGTCTGCAAGTAGACTATACAAGTACTACCAATTTGTCATTTTTACCAGTATTAACTGAAAGGCTCGATACCTGTAATCTATCATTTTTACCAGTATTAACTAGAAGGCTCGACACCTGTAATCTGTCATTTTTACCAGTATTAACTGGAAGGCTCGATACCTGTAATCTATCATTTTTACCAGTATTAACTAGAAGGCTCGACACCTATAATCTGTCATTTTTACCAGTATTAACTGGAAGGCTCGACGCCTATTCTCTACACCACCTTTTAAGGTTTACCACCGTATTTACCCCAAAATCATTTCATAAAAACTTGTTTCCCAACATTTATTTCGCAATGCAAAGTTTTCAAATCAAATTTCAAAGCTCATCATTATCAAATGAATTGATATGCCAATGCAATGACTAATAATACAATGCAATATTTCTTCCACTTTCAATACTTGCACACAATATTCTCATTGTGATCAAAATTCTCATTTCTCATTTCAATATAATTTCTCAAGATGAATATAAATACTTTTATTCCAATTCATCCATGGGACAACAAAATTCCCACACTTAGATTAATCTCAACCATTTAGTCACTTGAAGACTATATCAACACTTTGAACAACAATTTCCAAAACTTCAACAATTCTCATATTCTATGAAAACTATCATTTATATGTAAATAAATAATTTTTCAAACATCATTTATTTTGGCTCACAAAATAAATATAACATCTTCAAAGATTGTCAACATCTTTCTTAAAAATTCCCAATTTCTAGGTTTTCTCACAAAAACCACTCATCTTCATTTATAGAAAGAAAGTCACCAAAAACATCTCTCTTCAGTCCTCATAGTTCAAAACCCTCAATTTCTATTTTAAAAGAAACAAGAAAGTAAACCCACTTTAAAAAAATAAAAAAATAAAATAAAATCTCTCATCTTCTTGAACCAACAATCAATTTTCAAAACAAATCAAAGGATGACTTCAAAAATCATCTAGATCTTAAAACAAAAACATATATATATACATATATATATATATTTGATGTTCAAAAGCAACATATTAGTATACTTCAACTATTAAAATCAAAAATCCATTTCTCAATTGTCTTGACTTACACAAAACTTTCAATAAATTTTGTTCACTTCAACCAAGATAACCAAAATAAATTTCACCAATACCTCATACTTATGAAATATTAACATTTTCATCCTACCATATTAAAAGCTATGGTATAATCTCAATAACACACTTTTAACCATAAAGGATATAAACTTTTAACCAAACTAATTTAATCAACTAAATTAGTAATTTTCTTATATTCACATTTTTTCAAAAGAAATAATACCAAACATAACTTAACCCAACTCATCTTTCAAGCATAATCATATTTCATGAATATAACACTTTTAGAGTTTTTAATCCCAAAACAACTCTATAATATCAACTTAACAATTTACACTATATTCATCAAGATCAATTTACTTTTCTTCTCAAAAATAAATTCTAAAACTCAAAGATTAAAAATAAAAAAAATCAACTTTATATTTATCAAAATAAATCATCTAATCATAATATGATGTAAATACAATCATACAACTATTAATTTTATTTTCGGATTTCTTTGCAAAATTATTAACATAAAATGATTTTTCCAAATCAATCTCAAAATGCCAACATTCTTAACATTTCAACATAATTTTTTTTCCAAAAATTACCAAACAAAAATCTGAAATATATATATATATGCAATACCTCTTATAATGATATAATTTCTCAAAATAACCCTAACATAGCTTTAATGTAAAAGTATGAAGAAAGTCCTTACCTCAAATAATGAAGAAGAACAGATCTGGCAAAACTTGTCTGATCATGAATCTGAGAGTACTATTGTGAAGATCACGACAAGCTCTCCGACTTTCATTTACAAAACTTTTACAAAATATCACTCTTAGGACTTCCACTCAAAGCTCAAAGGTTGAGCATTCATGGTGAGAAAGAGACACAGCAGAGAACTGAGCTCTCTGCCACAAGAAATGAAAAGGAAAGAAAATGAGGGGAATCAAAATTAGAAAAGAGGGAAAGGAAGGGAAAATGATGGTAAGGACAAAAGGGGAACCCACCCACATTGGTTTGTTTCCCAAAAGTGTATATATATATATAATTTTTGTAATAATATCTCAGAATTTATAATATAAATTATAAAATGATATAATTTTTCTCACCACAAAATATAATATTTTTGTACATCATAAAATATAATATTTTACTCACTACGAAATATATACACATTTTATTCACTACAAAAATATATAATTTTTCACCATATGGTACACACTATAAAATCAACTAACAAATATTTATTATTATCCTATATAATAAATAATAACAACTCCCAATGTGGTTACTACCAATCACATAATCAAAAAGGACCAAATAGTTAAATATGAGTAATTAAACAAACTCAAATTAAATTAAATCTAAATCATGGGTCTTGAATTAAATTCTCACTCAAAAGCCAAATATCGCCCAATTACATATCAAAGTAGACCCAACAAATCTATCCAAATCATGATCTAAACATTAAAAATTAAATAAAAAAATTCTGCTATAAATTAAACTGAAAACCAATCAGTCCGTAAATTTTCATAAAATAAATACTCATCATTTAATTCTAGAATTTTTATCCAACGTGCTAGACTCATATGGGAACAATACATAAAAATTTCATAATTTTCTAAGATAGGGAACTATTTTTAAAAAATACAAAACCGAACTGTTTTCGCACAGAATTTACACAGCAAGCAAATTCAAAAATTTGCTCAATTAAATTATGCACTGGCTATCTTTTGAAAAAAATTCTGGGTCATTATAATTGCCAAGGAAAATATAAAATCTTCACTCCAATTGAAGATCACATAATCAACTAAAACTTTTCCATTTAAATTAAAAACATATAAATACATGCCAAACCTCATCTTTGTGTTATATTTGAACTTTTTGTGTCTATGTCTGTGTGTGTGTAGTGCGTGCCCATTCTATGACACCCAAAGACATGGGTGCACACTTCATTATTGAATTTTGTGTTGGTCTGTGAGACAATTTTATTTTTTAGTAAATTTGTATTACTAACTTGCTCATGATTTTGATGATTGGCAACGTATTCAAAAGAGATAAGACCACCATGTATTTTTTAGTTACAGCATTGATATCAAAATGTCAACGGTTTGAGACAAAATGTCAACTTCCCCATCCAATTTTTAGTTTCAGCATTGACAATTTCACATGGTTTGTAAGGAGTTGTTCCTAATATTTGAGTAACTCTTCTTATTCATTTCTTCTTCTCTACATTGATATCAATGATTTGTAGGGAATTGTTCCAAATGTTTGTGTAAACTCTTGTCATTTGTTTCTTTTTCTTTATTTATTATTTTTTTGGGTGTAAATTGTTGCCATTCACTTCATATTGCATTCTTTGAACCATTGATGAGACTTAGAAAATTTTAAAATCTCCAATTGGATCGAGAAGAGCAGTATACTATTTCCATTTCAAACTCAGAATGGGTCGCATGCCGAACTCTAACCAAGAGGTATTTTTGTTACATTGAGTTCTGTTCAATGTTTGAGATTAGATGCAAACATAAATTATGTAGAACTTATTTTAGTGGTTCTACGTGATTCTGTATGCATTTAATTATGAAAATATGCCTTACACTTTTCTTTCTTAGGAGTTCGACCGTCTTGTGCCCTATCTTAACTAATGTACTATGTTTTGTATTCCATCTTTGCCTGCTTAAACTTTTTGAACATCTCTGAGTATCATGGTCAAAGTTCATCATAGGTATCTAATGAGATTTGATTCAAATATGTGAGAGAAACCATTAGCCAGGTGATAAGCTCACGGTATAAGAAATTTTTTTAACTAATTTTTCTATCCCAATATTTGCTCTTTGTGGATTGAGCCCGTACTTTTAAAATTTATTTGACAAATTGAGTTTGTAATCAAATGAATCTGTTGCATAAACTTGATGTTCAGTCCACCCCTCTCAACACCCTCGGTTGAATGTGAAGTTGTTGCCCATACATTGACATATAAACTACAGACAAGTTTAGAGAAGAGGCAGCTGATTGGGATGAAAATTGGGGCAAGTTTGAAGATGAAGGTATGTCAAACAGTTTTCATATAGGATTAAGTGGACATTTAGCTTGAGTATCTTTTTGTCAAGAAGTGTTTGATGATGGATCTTTGAGTGTCTGCACGACTTGTTTAAAATGCATCTAATGCCTCCCTTTTTTGATTGGCCTAAATGTTTTGTGGATTGAAAATTTTCTGGTATAGGGAATCTGAAGCCAAGATGTGCAAGTTGTAGTTGTTGATGAAGATATGAAGATAACAAACTCTCTCATTCAATATTTCATTTGAGTACAGTACATACAAATTTATAGACAAATTGAATACGTAACTACTTCTAAACTATAGTTTACATATAACAAAAATGTAACCTAACTCTGGTTAATTCATAACAAACTAACTGCAAACTAACTGCTCTAACTAATTCTGTTTGGAGCTTAAACTCTGCTTTGAACTCTGCTCTCTGCTGTGATGATCTCCTCTGCTAGACGTGCTGCTGCTGCTGTTTGGTAAGTTGGTTGCTGCTGTTTGGTTGATCTGTATCTGATGTATCTGATAGCTGCTGCTGCTGTTTGGTAAGTTGGGTGCTGCTGTTTGGTTGATCTGTATCGGATGTATTGGATAGCTCTGATAGCTTATCAGCCCCCCGCAAGCTGAAGGGGCAAGGAAGCACAAGCAGCTTGTCTTTGAGATAGTGAAACCGGGAGGAAGCCAAAGGTTTCGTAAATATATCGGCAATCTGATCAGAAGTGGAAATATACTTGAGAGCAATGTGCTTGGCAAGAATCTTCTCACGAATGAAATGACAGTCAATGTCGATATGCTTAGAGCGAGAGTGAAATACAGGGTTAGAGGCCAAGGCCATGGCAGATAGATTGTCACACCAGAGGTCAGGAATAGTAGGAGACAAAATGTGCATGTCTTTAAGAAGCTGCTGTAACCAAGTAATTTCGGCAGTGGCATGGGCAAGAGCTCGATATTCGGCCTCAGTGGAGGAACGAGAAACAGTTGGTTGTTTCTTGGCAGACCAAGAAATCAAATTAGGACCGAGAAACACACAATACCCAGAAGTTGATTTGCGATCAAGACAGTCACCAGCCCAGTTAGCATCGGAAAATGCATGAAGAGAAAAAGGACCAGATGTAAAGCGGAGACCATGATGAAGAGTACCTTTGATATAACGGAACAGCCGTTTAACTAACTGAAAATGGCCATTGGTAGGAAGATGCATAAACTGGCAAGCCTGATTAACAGCCAAGGAAATATCGGGGCGAGTAAGAGTAAGATATTGGAGACCACCAACAAGACTACGGTATAAAGAGGGGTTGGAAAAGGGAAGAGAATCATGAGAAGTAGAAGGAGGTTTGAGAGCTGAAGGAGTGGCACAAGGTTTACAATCAGTGAGGCCAGCTTTGTGTAACAGGTCAGTAGCATACTTAGCTTGAGAAAGGAAAAAATCAGCTCCTTGACAGTCCACAGAGATGCCCAGAAAATATGAGACAAAACCCAAGTCTTTCATGGAAAACACTTGATGCATCTGAGTGATCAAATGAGAAACTAGAGAGGAATTGCTGCCGGTAACCAAGATATCATCCACATATACAACAAGAAGGAGGAGGCCAGCAGAGGAATGATGAACAAAGAGAGAAGTATCAGACTGACTATTAGTAAAGCCTTGAGAAATAAGGAAAGAAGCAAAAGTAGAATACCAAGCTCGAGGGGCTTGTTTGAGACCATATAAAGCTTTGTTTAATTTGCACACTTGAGAAGAAGATTGAATAAAACCAGGAGGTTGCAACATATAAACTTCCTCCTCTAATTTCCCATGAAGAAAGGCGTTAGATATGTCCAATTGTTTGATAGGCCAGTGATGATGAAGAGCCATACACAAAAGAATCCGAATAGTTGGGAGTTTAGCAACAGGGCTAAATGTTTCTTGATAATCAATACCTTCTTGTTGAAGGTAACCAAGAGCGACCAAGCGAGCTTTATAGCGAGCCACAGACCCATCAGAATTTCTTTTAATGCGAAAAACCCATTTACAACCAATGGCCACCTTGTGAGGTGGAAGAGAAACAAGGTCCCATGTATGTTGTTGTTGAAGAGCATGAAACTCCTCTTGCATTGCAGTAACCCAAACAGAGGAAGTAAGAGCCTCTTTGTGATGGAAGGTTCATTCAAGAAAATCAAGAGTAGCAGTGAGAGCAAAAGATTGAGTTTTGGAACGAGTAGTCATAGGATGAATATTAGAAGAATGAGGAATGGGTAAGTCAATAGAAATGGAGTGGATGGGTATTGCATGAGGAGCTGGAGAGGAACATAAAGGAAGAGAAGAAGAAGACTCGGCTGATGGAGAAGAGGAGCTAGAATAGGATTGAGAAGGAGACTTTGAAGAAGATGAAATATGAGATGAACATGGCCAGAAAAAAGAATTAAGAGTAGGCAAAGAAGAAGATAAAGGAGAGGAGATAGCAAAAGGAAAACAAGATTCATTAAATAAAACATGCCGAGAGATGTAAATTTTGCCAGTAAGGGGATCGAGACACCGATAGCCTTTAATGGTAGGATGATATCCTAAAAACACACAAGCTATGGACCTAGGTTGAAGTTTGTGGACTGTGTAAGGCTTAAGCCATGGAAAACATTGACATCCAAAAACCTTGAGAAGTGAAAAATCTAGAAGAGAATGGAATAGAACTTCAAATGGAGACTTATGAGAAAGAACACTACTAGGCATTCTATTAATAAGATACACAGCAGTGGCAACTGCATCAAACCAGTAGTGCAAGGGAAGAGAGGACTGATGAAGAAGAGTGATGGCTGTTTCAATAACATGGCGATGTTTGCGCTCAGCGACACCATTTTGAGCTTGAGTGTAAGGACAACTAGTTTGATGCACAATACCATGAGCAGATAAAAGAGAAGAAATTTTGTTGTTCACAAACTCAGTTCCTCTATCGGTTCGAAGTATTTTAAGATGAGTGTGAAATTGTGTTTCAGCATAAGCTTTGAATTCAACTAACTTGTCATATACTTCACTTTTGTAATGTAAAGGATATATCCAAGTAAAACGACTACAATCATCCACAAACAAGACAAAGAATCGAAAAGGAGCTTTATTAACAGTAAATGGCCCCCATACATCAGCATGTACAAGTGAGAAAGGACAATCAACAGAAGTGCTGGACAATGTGAAAGGTAATCTATGACTTTTAGAAATATTACAATCTAAGCAAGACAAATTTTTATCAATATGAGGTTTATTAGGCAAATGTGCAGTCAAGTGGTGAAGTTTTTGAGAAGAGGGATGTCCTAGTCGTTGATGCCATAGCATAGCAGAAACATGAGGAGTTGTAGTAGTATGATGAGTTGCAGAGGAACATGATGGAGATGTAGTAGTATGATGAGCTGCAGAGGAAGTTGCAGAGGAATATGATGGAGATGAAGGTGTAGGCAAAAGTCCCTTACCAATATGATGAATGGGCAAAGCAGATCCATTACCGACTTGAACTTGTTCAAAACCTTGATAAGGTTGAAACTGATGCAGATTAGAAAGGTCATTAGTTAAGTGATTTGTAGCACCTGAGTCAATGTACCAAGGAGGGATATCTGATTTTGAAGACTGAGGCACTGTGGCAGCATAAGCATGAGGCACTGTGGCAGCATAAGAGTGTGGTGAAGACTTCGGCTGAGATGTAGAAGACTGGAAAGTAGTGTCTAATCTATACCAACAGTCCAAAGCACTGTGTCCTGATTTTCCACAGATCTGACAGATAGGACCATGAGAGGAGTAGTCACTTCGACCTCGAGTATTGTGAGATCTGTTATTGTATCGACCGTGTGAATTATGAAATCTGCCTCCTCTAGAACCTCTGGACTGAAATCTTCCTCTGTGATTGGAAAAACCTCTGTTTAAACCAAACGAAGAGGTATGTGATTCACCTGTGTTATTGGAGGAGAATGAAGAATTGTTGACTGCAGAGTAAGCACTACTTAGATGATCATTAGATGAGTGCTTCAATTTGGTTTCAACGTGAATTTCCTCTGAACACAATAAGGAACATAGATCTGCCATAGATACTCCGTCAGATCGTGTTCGAATAGAGGTTTTGAAGGAGTCATATTCATCAGGTAGGCCTTTCAAAGTCAAAAACACTAAATCCTCATCATCGACTGGTGTACCAGCCAAGGCCAATTGATCTGAAATCTCCTTAATCTGTGAGAGATAATCTGCCATGGAAGTTGATTTCTTATGAACTGTTTGAAGCTGATTCTTTAACTGATGAATATGTGATCGTGAAAGTGAAGTAAATCTCCTTTCAAGAAACTGCCAAACTTGATGACTTGTTTGCAGATGAAGAACAGAAGAGTACACTGCAGAAGATAACGTGGCTGTTACACAGCTTAGAAGATGTGCATCAGTCTTTTGCCATTCTTCATATACTGGATTGGGAGATGAAGTTCCAGATTTATCAAAAATTTCCATTGTTGGACATGGAATAGAACCTGTTACAAAACCAAGGAAACCAGTAGCACGCAACACATTCTGCATCTGACTTCTCCATATGAGGAAGTTACTGGAATCTAGTTTAACAGTAACCAAAGAACTGAAGTTTGACAAGAGCAAACTCAGATTAGCGGAAGCATCTGACATAGATGAAGATAAAGATGGACTCGCCATTGAAGGATCTTGATTGTGCTCGTGAGAGCTAATCAAGCTATGATACCATGATGAAGATATGAAGATAACAAACTCTCTCATTCAATATTTCATTTGAGTACAGTACATACAAATTTATAGACAAATTGAATACGTAACTACTTCTAAACTATAGTTTACATATAACAAAAATGTAACCTAACTCTGGTTAATTCATAACAAACTAACTGCAAACTAACTGCTCTAACTAATTCTGTTTGGAGCTTAAACTCTGCTTTGAACTCTGCTCTCTGCTGTGATGATCTCCTCTGCTAGACGTCTTCTTTGTTTGGTAAGTTGGTTGTCATTGCTTGGTTGATCTGTGATTCGATGTATCCGATAGGCCGCTTCTTTGTTTGGTAAGTTGGGTGCTGCTGTTTGGTTGATCTGTATCGGATGTATTGGATAGCTCTGATAGCTTATCAGTTGTATTATAATTTCGATGAACTCTTGCCACTTCCAAGTTTCACATTTGTCAAAGAGCTCACTCTTGATGTGGAAAATGTTGTAGCTCCTCTTCAGTTGTTAGTAAAGCATCTTCCACAAAAGAGGGTGTACATGTTTCATCAACAAATGCTGATCATAACTCAGAAAGGCCACCAAGTGGAGGGGAAAGAATTGCCAATGATGCTCATAGCGAAGACAACGTAGAACTTTAGTGTAGATGGTTCACTGCATGCTAGAGAGACCTAGAGGTATAGGTTTTAATTTGCATCTTTCTTGTATTTTCCATCTGCGTTGGATTTGAAATTTTTTATTGGTGTCCGAACCTTTAAACCATTGCACGACATCTATCTACACCAATTGTTTTATTCGAAAATCTGAATTTCTACATGATTTTGTTGGTGCACTGAACAAGGGGGTGTTGAATCTATGTTCTTTGGGGACAAAAGTGTTGTTGGTGAATGAAACTTGGGTGCATTTGACGCTTATTCTGATACCGACTTAGGCTAGGACTTCAGTTCTGATCCTATAAAGGAATATGAATACTTCTTGATTTGAGTGGCAATCTAGTTTGCTCTGTGCATTAATTAGAGATGCAGTGCAGCCATGCATGATGCATGTGAAGTTTGATCCAGATCCCTTCAATCATTCAGTCTCTCTTTTCTTTGGCGTTGTCCATGAGAATCCTTTTTCCAGCATTTTTGGTTTAATGTTCTTTTGTAGATCATTTTTTCCTCTTTAAAAAAAAAAAAAAAAAAAAATCAAATATTTCATGCATGTGAAGTTTTGATCCATATCTTCTGAAATATTTTGACTTACCATAAAGAAAGGGATGTTTGTGTGTATATAGTTTCTGTCTACAACAGGGAATTACAACATTACCAAGGCAATTAGAAAGTAAAATTAATGGAGTATTGTTTTCAAATAAATCAGTAGTTGCTTGGATATTAAAAGCGATGGGCAAGGACACACATACATATATTGCATATAATTACTATCATTTATTTCATTTGTCTTTAAAAAAATGTACTATGTTTATTTTTTTCTCTATATATAATTTTACATATATATTTCAATTATACACGTTAACAACGTCGCGACTCTGCACGTGGGGGTTCAACTAGTTAATATTAAAATGTGATCACCATCCTCTTTCTCTCTCTCTCTCTCGATTTTGTGAAAGCAAAGGTGGTGCTACATTCGATCGAGTGGGGACAAAGGCCCTCAATGAGTTTTTAAAAATTAATATTTTACCTATAGTTAATATTAATATCTTTTTCTTTTTGTTTTTATTTTTATTTATTTTTTTTTCTTTTCTAAATTTGTATTTAGAAGTTAAAATATTTAATTTAGCCTGTGAATGTTGATATGTTACATTATTCTTCAGAGTTTCACCTGGTAATGTTGGTAATAAAGAGGTCGAACTATTAGTTGTATATTTATGTATTTTTTCTTCTTCTTTTTTAACAGCGTTGCACATCCCAATTATGCTTTTTTCCTTTATTTAAGTTAATTTTGAGGCACGGTCAGAGGGATACCTATGGACAGACGTTGGGCCGAATCGGCCGATAGTATATAATAAGAAATTTTGTATCTGTCTAAGATCAATTCAATCTTAACATTGGACTTCTATATTTGTTTAAATCTGATTTAAAAAATAATTATAAATCTCAATTCCACTCATTGGGTTATATGTTAAAAAGAAAATTAAAATATTCCATAATTAAATTCAATCACACATTATATTTTTTAAATAAATATATTAGCATCATTATAAATATAAAGATTTTGTGTATAAATTAAAAGAGTTCATAAATAAATTCAATTACATATCACCACAAATTTGAGTTTCAATAAAAACAATAAGGATAAAGTCTAAATCTCAAAATATATATATATATATACATTTTAATGTATTATAAATAAACAAATAACTATTCGTTAATTTAATAACAAGTCGAGTTGGGCCAAATTGGTTTGAAATTATAAATCTAAAACTCAATTCATTAATATTTTAGACTAAAAATGTTCGTTCAATCTAACTTTATGAATTAAAACAACATTTTTAAATTTTTAAAAAATAAAACTGAACCAGACAAATTGAACAAACCAATGGACCAATATTCACCCTAACTTAGCATGACTCCCGAATCATTGTTCTTTCTAGTCTATTATATGATTTATTTATGACTTCATTTGAGAATAGATTTTTTTTAGTAATTTTTTGATTTTGTTGTTAAAATATGATATTAAAAAAATTTATATGTTTGAGATGATTTTTTAATTTTTTATGAAAAAAAATGTGTAAAAAATAAAGAAAAAAAATAAATCTTTGACTTTTTGATATAAATTATTAAATTTTTAATTTTTTTAATAATTTTTTAATTTTTAGATTAAAAATGATATTGCCAAAAGAAGCCTTATAATGTCGGATTCCTTAATTGTACAAATATTTGAATAAAGCTTCGGACTCCCACTCCCTATGACCCCCAGCGACTCCAGTGTCACGTGGCACCGCGTGATTGGAAAGAAAAAAAAAATTTTAGCCTACTGGGGGTGTTGGGGTTGCCGCCATTGGGGTCCCTAGCAACACTGCAAATATTTGAGGTGTAAATCATGCTAATAATTATTGCAACTAGGTGCGCCAGTATAGAGTAAATGGGAGCAAATCACCGCCTGGTCCTGGTGGTAGAATCATAGACAACAAATCCAAAGGAGCCCCTTAAATTTTATTTTGGGTATGTTTAGTTTGATTTTGAGCGAGTAGTTTTTAAAAATTATTTTGAAAAGAGAGTTTAGAATTTTTTTTTGGTTTGTTTAGTTGTGTATTTTGAAAATAATTTTAAAGTTTGGGAGTTTTGAATGATTTAATATTTTATTATAATTGAGTAGATGTGTGTGAGAGAAAAAATGATTAAGAATGAGAGAGGAGAGGGAAAAAGTAATTGATTGATAGATAAGAGAGAGAAATTGATTTTGGAAATTGTTTTGGAAAATTACAAACCAAACAAATTTTTTAGAAAATTTTTCTCAAAATCACTCTACAAATCCAAACTAAAAATTAAAACACAAAAAAAATAAATAAAATAAAAAAATAAAAAACTTGCTTATCTCATGTGCTTGTTCAACATGCAATGCATTGTAACGTTGGCATTTCCTTTTTATTTTTATTTATTTCTTTCTTTCTTTCTTTTTTTTCGTCAAAATTCATGATTTGTATGAATAGAGTTTTAGTGAAGATGTAATAGAAGAATAAGATGCATTTGAACAAAAATAAAAAATTGGTAGCACCATTATGCGACATTCACAATTCCTTGCAAAATTCACCATATTTTATGGGGATAATCTGTGTGGTGATTGTAGCTGATTAGAAAAAATTATTGTTTGCTGTTGAAATAAACTAATGTGGTGCTTCAACTTGTTGTTATTGGTTGAATCAGTAAAACCCATTACATTTTTATGTCTTTTTAAAAAACAATAAAACACTTATCCCTCAATAAATAATGTGAAGCAATATTTCAAGATAAACTAATAATTTCTAGTTAGTTAGTGATATGATTTGTACTGGGTTGTTCCAGTTGGTACCTTATCAACTTTTGGTTTATTACTAACAAATGATTGTGGTTTTTTTTTTTTTTTTAATAGTAACAACATAATTGGGAACGTTTACTATTGCTTTGATTCCTTTTGCTTTAGTCCTCTTTATTAATGTATCTTGTTTATTCAATTAAATTTCATCAATAAAATTTTGTCTTCGCGAATCAAAAAAAGAAAAAAAAATAATCTAAGTAAACCCTTGCTGAAGAAGAGAAGAAAAAATGGAACCATCAACAAATGTAGTTGAGATTTGAATATGTAAGAACATCTTTTTAAAATCTTGGGCCTTGTTTGGAAAGTTGGCTATTTTACTAGATTATTTTAATAGGTTAAAATATTTATGTTTGGAAAGATAATTAAATTGTTTTGTAATTAGATGTGATATTTATGAAAGAAAAAGTAAAATGACTATAAATTTGATGTGCACTTTATCTTATAAGCTATTTTAACTTATTTTGTCTTTTTGTAAATTTTAGCTCAAAAAGCAAAAAAAAAGGCCTTTGCCAAACAAGCCCCAAGGCCAAATTTCTTTGTCCTAGTGATCAGGACTCCAAATGAATTAGTGATCATTGTCCTAGTGATCATTACTCCAAATTTCTTTGATGCCATCTGATATTATGAATTAGTTGCTTCAAATGTTGCGCTCATCATATTGAAGCTATTCACTTCTCACTAGAAAACTACTAATTCTTCATTTTTTTAGTGGATTAACTTGCAGATGTAGATTAAAAAAAAAAAAAAAAAAAATTACTAAGCATTTTAGAGAATATTTCTAGAATATTACATTTCATATTTACGTATTTCAATTTACGCAATTAGCACTCTAGGTTTTGTTTTAGAAATGACTTAATTTTTTGACTTTTGGATTGCTAACAAAACATTCTCTTTCGCTCCTTTCCTCCACCAAGCTCACTTTCTTTCCCTTTCTTATTTTCTCAGCCTTGTGGTATGTTGAGTGTGTGTTCTTGTGTGCAAAATGCCAAGGGAGAGGTTTTATTTATACTAAAATTGGTGCAAAAGGTCCAATTTGCCCATTGGTTGGAAATGGACTGGATATTTTGAATTTAGTTTGAACTTAATAGAATAGTGGATGATTAGAGGCCTTAATTTTGCAATTTGTGGGTGTTGATTTTCAACCACACAACCAAACAAGGAACTCCACCGAGAATTTGGCGCAATCTGTGGGAACTTAGCAGAGAATAGATGGCCAACAACGTGCAAGGAGAGAGAATCGGGGATGATCTTTACAATAAGGAGGAGGAACATATGGGTCCTAATATTGAAGGAGGGAACAATAATGAATAAGTACAAGCAGTCGACCCCAGGGCCAGCAATGCCAACAAGGGCCTGGGAGTGAACAAGAAGGGTAGTCGAGATGAATACTACCACGAAGGCAATCTCCAAGTATAGAAGGATAGAAACCTGAGAAGAGATAAAGAACTAAAGGACATGGCGAACAAGTTGACAGACTTCTAGACATTAGTCAACTGCATGATGCAGAACAACGTGATGTAGCCGGAATTTTCCTTACAGGACACATCGGCTGCAACAGGCAAGGTCGATGCCTAGAAAGAAGGACAGAAGACAGTACCCACCATCCCGCTGCATGCAAAGAGACAAGGAAATTCACATCAGCAATCCCAAGATGCCGAACATACCGAGTCTGCGCGAGAGTCGCAGAGAACACCATAGACCAAAAGGACCTATGTCAGGGGATCTCTGCAAATCCAAGAGCAAGGCCTTTGTTTTGATGATGCGTGGATGAAGGGAAGTCTAAGAGAATGCACAACTACACCAAAAGCAGCACACTGAAAAGGCTGAAGTCGATTGATAGCCGAGCTCCCGGACGAACGAATGAGGACCTGAGAGATTACCTCCAAAGAAAGAGGCACAATGCCGAGATCACATCCAACACCTAGCCGAAGACGCCATTCTCAGTGGAGGTGGATGCATTTGAGGCGCCGAAGAGGTTTAGCATACCGAGGTTTCAAGTTTATAATGGTAAGTCCGATCCAAACGTTCATATCGGCTTATATTTAAATTCAATGGCTTTGTGGAATGGGAACGAGCAACTATTGTGCAAGGTATTCTTATCATAGTTCGGGGAATAGCATCAGATTGGTTCCACGAACTCCTGAAAGGATGCATAAAGAGTTTGGAAGACCTAGCCGAGATGTTTGTGGCCAGGTTTGTTACGAACAAGTCAGTCACTTAGGGTAGACTCCCTACTAACTTTGAAGATCAGCGATGACGAAGGTCTTAAGGCCTACGCCAAGAGGTATTATGAGGTTTACAACCGGATTCTGACTTGTAACCAGGAACTCACAATCATGTCTTTTAAGAATGGCTTGGAAAATGATTGCCCACTCTGGCCGTCTCTTGCAAAGACATTCTCGAAGAACATAGAGGAGTTAATGGCGCAGATAAAAAAATACGCTAGGACAGAGGAAGACAAGAAGGGAAAGAAGATACCAAAACATGAAAGGAGAAATGGCTCGCCAAAGCAAGGCCGAGGAAATCCCAACGTTGACAGACTAGAGTTGGGGTTGAGATCTATACAGGCAATAAGTACAGTCTTTAAGATCCTCGTCTATGAGGTCTTGAAGAGAATTAGGAACCAACCATACTACAAGCCACCACAGAGGGTCCTAGGAGAGTTCATGGGCAGGAATCCTGGGAAATACTGTGCCTACCATGAGGAAAATGGGCACGTGACACAAGGGTGCTGTCACACCCCCAAAATATAACACAAATAACCCAACTCATAAGAGAAATGGATATAATAGAATTTGTATATTCTCATATAACAGAGTTTGTATTACAAAAGATATTACATGCATTATATATTCATAAACGTTCATCCTGAATCTACAGCATGTAACACTAGCTAATAACAACAAAATAAATGCCCTACGGGCTTACTTCTTTCCAAGATATTACTTGGTTACAGCAAAAGAGAGTCATAAGCTCTGTACATGTAACGCCCCAAATTTTTAGCCCAAATGATAATACAACAATCATGGCTCTTTCAAGGAAAACCGAATATAAATCTCCAAACTTACATTACATGATACAATAGTTCCTCATGCAACAATACATTAATCCAACAACAAGTAAATAAACAAATAAATACCCCCAAGGATGAAATGCACATGCACAAGTCTCAAGAAATGAAATGCATATGCCATGCTATGCCCTTTTTGAAGATAAATCACATTTTCATCTTTTAAAAACCATCATACTCAATGATGTCATGCAATTTCAATTGTTCAAAACTTAACAATTTATTTCAAGGGCGGTAAATACGACTCTGGTAATCCCTAGGTTGGTGTCTGCAAGTATTACCAAATTATCATTTTTACCGGTATTAACTGGAAGGCTCGACACCTATTCGCGCGGGTTTTCGGTATTTCATCCTGGACTCTTAGACCAACTTATTCAATACAATCTACATCACCTATCAAGACTTACCAACGTATTTACCCCAAAACCATTTCATGAAAACTTGTTTCTCAACATTCTTTTCTCAATGCAAGTTTTCAAATCAACTTTCAAAGTTTAATGTAATCAAATGAATTGTTATGCCAATAACACAAGATGAATATAAATACTTTTATTCCAATTCATCATCCAAGGAATAACACAATTCCCTCTTCTCAAGTATCCTCAACAATTAGTCATTTCAAGACTATTTCAACGTTTTGAACAATAATTTCCAAAATGAACAACAATTATCATATTCCTTGAAATTCATCATTTATATAAATATAAATAAAAAATTTTCCAAACATCCATTTATTTTGATACACAAAATAAATATAACAATATCATTCATAGATTTTCAGTCTCTTTTAAAAAAATCTCCAAATTCTAGGTTTTCTCATCAAAACTATACAACTCAAATCTTTTGAAAGAAAACTTTCCAAAATCATATTTTCTTCAATTAACGAACATCAAAACCCATAAGATCATTTTAAAAAAACAAGAGACAAACCCACTTTCAAAATTGCTCAACTTCTTGAATCAACAATCAAATTTCAAAGCTATCGAAAGATGATTTCGAAAATCATATAGATCTTGTAAAAATATATATATCATTCTAAGAAAATCCCTACTTCAAGTTTTGAAGAAGAAATGAGATGAAACCCCCAAATTCAATGGTGTTGAAACTCGATCTTCACTGTACACAACGAAGCCCTCGAGATGATAACCCACTTTGATGAAGAAGCAATGGCAAAACTCATGATCTAGTTTGTGTAGAGAAATGTAAAGAGAAGGGAGAGGAAATGTTTTTAGAGAGAGATATACAAAAGTGATCTGAAATATCAAATTCACGAATTGATATAACATGGTCCGCTCAAGCGTGGAAAACGCCGCTCGAGCGTCGAATACACTTTCCCAGTACTTTTGCAGACAGGTCAAACTTCTAGAACCAAACATTCTCCGCTCGAGCGCATAAATGGCCACTCGAGCGGAGAAGCAACTTCAAATGCATTTTGCATTTTTGCTTCGGCGAGCTGACTGGGCAGCTTAACCCTCGTAAGCTATATAGGGTGACTCGACCCCTGACATACTCAGTAAAGTGGCAAAACATAAAAGAATTAACTTCTGATACAACTCTGCAAGGCATAATTCGGGTTAGATTCGCATCTAAAGGTTTGGAGACATTACCAGTTCCAAACACACCACTATAACCCGACAACCAAAAATTAGGGGAATACAAAGGAAACTAAGATACGTAACACCGTTCAAAACCATACCAACCTACGCCGAAAACACCACAAGAGACGGGTCAAAATTGGGATCGCTATAGTACATATAAAGCCCTAGGCTTGATTAAACATTTAAACACAAAATAACAAAATAAAGCCTCCACCTCCTAAGTCTTCCCAAGCTACGTCCATGGAGGAAGCATGTCACCTATACCTGAAAATGGTTTCCCAAGTAGGGTGAGCCCAAGCCCAGTAGAAACAGTCTACCACAATATATGAGATTTAACTAAGATACAAGTGTCAAGTACACATTCAATAACTATGACCAACGTACATCCTTCTCATGAGCATTCAATATTGATACTCATATCACGATCCATTTCGATTTATTCATTTCAGGTTAATTCATTTCATTTCAACTCGTACGCCAAGTGTATAATTTTCCAAATAACCCAACCGAGACTACAACTCAATGGTTTTCAATCAACATAACAATCATATAAACACTTCAATCTTGCCATTTTACAAAAATTTTGTCCACAGGATCGGCACCCATGTATACATAAGATTTCGGGACTTTTACCCTGGGCACTCTGGCCAACTTAATTTTCAATAGAGTCCATCTCCTATCTCCTCCCAAAATATGGAGTACATCCCCTTTCTTCTCCTAAAACATTATACATATACAATGTATTTAAAGACATCGGCATATTCAATGGCATTCAATTACACGTATTCAATGTCTCAACACCGTCATATTCAATGAGTAGTTTCAATTCTCCTAATCCTCATGCAATTTCTACAACAATCATAGCTATTTGCCACCGATAGCCCAATACAGATATTTCTAAACAGATATACAATCTTTATAACGAATAATTTATCAAATTTTCATAGGTGAGTGATTAAACAAATCCAACTACACCATTCATTTATACATCCACTAAATTTCATATTCCTTATACCAATTCCATTATTTATACAAAATAATTATTTAACTCATATGCAAATTTTCCCCTTTTGCAAATATTGACCCAAAGGCTAAAATCAACTATTTTAACACAAGATATCCTCATATCCAAGCCCCATGATCAATTATATAACATCACATGGAAACCTCTTTTTTAAACTTTACGTCAAACCCTAGATTTTCTCAAAACACCCCCAAATCTCATCATTCATACATAACAACAAATACCTAGGTTAAAAATCATATTAAGGTGTAAAATATCCCTACCTCAAGTGTAGAAGCCCAATGGAGAAAAGGAAGAACTTCAAGAATGCCCAAACTCAACTTTGTTCGGATCAAATGGAAGTCCACAAGATGCTTTATCCTTTTAACAAAGGAGATAAGGTTGAGAGATCCCTAAATCTAGGTGTATTTGTAGAGAGGGAGTCTTTTAGAGAGAGGAGGAGCCGATTTAGGGTTTTGAGTGAAAACAAACTCAAAAAGTGATGTAAAACTGCTTTGCTGTGAACTGATATACACGAGGCTCACTCGAGCGAAAGAGCTCTCGCTCGAGTGACCTGACATAATAAGGGACCTCGCTCGAGCACAAGAAGCATCGCTCGAGCGTAGAATACATACCTTCAGAAGTTTTACAGACACACACCGTTGTTCGAGTGCAAGAAGCCTCACTCGAGCGAAAAACACTACCTTCACAGAATTTCTGCAGCTTTGCAAAAATGCTGGGAGTTCATAAAGCTCGCTCGAGCGAAAGAAGCCTCCCTTGAGTGAAGAAGCCAAAATCTAGGCAACAACAACTTGAACAACTAGCAACAAACCTGCTCCAAACATGCCCAAGACATCCCAATACTCAAATAGAAAAGGGAAAAGAGGGAAAAAGACATGAATAATAATACCAAACCACAAGATCTGAGTCCGAAATACAATAAAAGTCGAGCCAAAATCGGAATCGCTATAGGTGCTGGGATCTAAAGTCGCACCTAGAAAATCTAGTCAGACAGGGGCACCTGAGAGACCTGATCGACGAAGCAAAAACAATAGAGGAGTAAGCAAAGCTGGCCCAGGCACCGGCAACATCACTGCCACCATTACAAGTAGAGGGTCCACAGGTAATCAATGTAATTCACTCAAGGGTCAATGAGAACAAAGTGTGAAGGGAGACTCAGAGGGTAAGGCATCTGCAGCATGTCTACCTGTAGACACCCCATTTTTTACTGTCCTTAAGACTTGGGCACCACTGATTGATCACTCAATGATGAAAGTTGTGCTATGCAAATGTTCGATTTCTTCAGCAATGAGAGCTCTAAATCCCAACCTTACACCCCATTTTGGACCAAAATTATTTTGACCAAAATGATTTTAGACCTTAAAAACCCTCTCTTTCAAAATATTTTTGAAAATGTTTCTATGATGTTCTGAAGCTCGCATTTCGTTAAAAATTGCGCTTTTCAGTAAACCGAGTAAGGACAAAGTGGAAATAAATGAAAGAGAGGTGAACTCTTTGAAAAATCTTTTAAACATATTATTTAGAGGTTTAGAGTTCAAGAAAATAAGAGTGGAGGGAAGAAACCTAGTTAGGGAAGAAGTTGGGCATGAACCGTTAAGAGAGAGTTGAGCAGCCCTCACTAAATCAGGCCTATCCTTTTGTACACTTGGACTTTAGTTGTGAGGCTACCACCATTGGAAATTGGACTTTCAGGGCTTCATTTTAGACCCAAGAATCTCCTAAAGCCAAGTCCGGATGAGAGAAATATGGCTGTGTAAAGTTAGGCGTCAATCAGATTAAGACAAAACTGAGCAACCTTCACTAAAATAGGAATATCTCTTTGAACACTTAGAATTTAGATGTGAGGCTTCCACCATTGGAAAGTAGAATTATGTGGCTTCAATTTAAACTCAAGAATGACCTAAACCTGAGTTCGAATGAGGGAGATATGCCCATTTGAAGTCGGGCCATCACTGATGGCCGGCAGGTGGCCGACAGCCACCATTTGTGGCCAGAAAACCACCATTTTTTGCCTTCCGGCCATCAATGATGGCCAGCCAGCCACCACTACAAGCTTGCCGGCCATCAGTGTAAAAACCAGATATTTTCTCTTTAGCTGTTCCACATTGTTCCAGTTGTCTATTTTTTAGATATTTCGACCAAAGCTCATATATTTCTATATATAGAGGACCTCCCTTTCATCTTTCAAGGTTAGAAAACATTAGGAGTGAAGAAATATTTTGGAAAATATCCGCTCTCTACAATTCTCTCTCTCTTTTGCAACTTGCATAGCCTATGTCCAAACACACCAAACCAAACCTAGAGAGCTTCTTGCTAAGGTGATTTGAGCTTGGATTTGAGCTCTTGAAGCACTTGAGAATGTGAAATTGGTTAATTGTGACTTATGGGTTCATTCCTCTCCAAGAGGTATACTTCTCTTTCTTTTGCACCATCTCTACAACACTTGTTTTCCATGTTTTCTTGCTATTTTTATGCTCTTTAAAACCTATTTTTATAGGCTGAAGCTTGTGGTTTAAGGCTATTAAAGGTAGAGGGGTTAATCACCCTTCTTTGAACCTTGTTCTCTAAGCCTTTCCACTTGTGCTTCCCATTCTTTCATCAACTTTTTTTGAGCTTTTTACCATTGATTTTCAGAGGTTTTCAAAGGCTAAAAAAGTGATTTTTAAGTCCCAAAAATGGAGGGGTTAGCCACCCCTCCTTTTGGCTTGTTTACTAGCTTAAATTGCCATGTTTTAGCTTATTGTTTTAGCTACTTTGGTCTTCATTTCAGCACTTTTTTGTACTATTTTCGGATTGTATAAACTCTGTATTTTTGGGCTGAAACTTGTGGTTTAAGGCCAATAAAGGTTGAAGGGTGGTTCACCCTTCTTTGTACCTTATTTTGGGGGCCTTTGCTGTTGTGTTTCCCACCCTTTTACTATCTTTTTCTAAGCTTTTAAACATTATTTTTCAGAGTTATTTCAGTGGCTAAAAACATGTTTTGAAGTCCGAAAATAGAGGGGGTAGCCTCCCCTCTCTGTGTTTTGTTTACTAGCCTAGCATGCTCTATGTTTTAGCTTATTATTCTAGCTCTTGTTAGCTTAATTCCAGCATATTTTAGGACTATTTTAGACCTGTTTTAGGACTGTTCTTAGCTGTTAGTTGCATTTGAGTCATGTTTTGCATGCTTATAGTGTAATTGTCCTCATAAGCTTAGTGTTTTAGGTCTTAGACATCACTTATTTGAGTTGATAGCATTTATTTTATGCTTTTATCACTTATTTCCAGCACTAATAATCTCTACAACCTCTCTCCTTTCTTAGATTTTGTTTTTCTTTGAGAATTGTTTCAAGCCTTTGTTCTTTTAAGCATGAGATTGAGGTTGTCATGCTTAATGGTTTAATCCCTTTTAGGAGTTCATTATCAACAGCATGACATCTCTTTCATGTCTTAAGTTAACTCTTGGTTTGGTACTTCACTCCATTAGAGGACTTTAACTCACCTTTTAGACTTAATTGGATTAAGGAATGGTTGGTAAAGTAAAATGAGTAATTAAAACTTGGAACTAAAAGTGAG
The DNA here is from genome assembly GCA_025200525.1 of Camellia lanceoleosa. Taxonomy (NCBI): domain Eukaryota; kingdom Viridiplantae; phylum Streptophyta; class Magnoliopsida; order Ericales; family Theaceae; genus Camellia; species Camellia lanceoleosa. Next base: position 69,918,573 of record CM045767.1, on the reverse strand, counting down.
CCAAGATAAGAATTTGGTTGTGTTTTTGATGTGTTCAGTCAGATGTTAATTGAACACATGGAACTTGGACCATTTCATACTTGCTAGTGATGAAATGATCGAAGTCTCCAAGGTTAACTTCTTCCCTTGATCTTTCATGAAAGGGAGGAGGTTAGTGTCTCATTTTGCATTTATTAACTTGCACCTCTTGAATCACAAGCCATTATTCAATAAAATTGCTTGAAGTGGTGGTTTGTGGCTTAAGTTCACTACTCCTTGGATTTGTTCATGAAAAGGAGGGGTGAGTTGTGCAAACAATCTGTGGGAATACCTTCTTTTTGCTCTGTTTGTTCACTGTTGCGGCAAGTTGAACTAATGCATCAGTGGCTGGCAGGTGGCCGGAAGGGAACCATTGATGGCCGGCAGGCCACTTCCATGGCCGGCACCTGGCCGGTAGTCTCTGCCAGTGGCCGACTGGCCACTGATGCAAACCTCAGCAGAATGTTGGTAAGGTGGAGCAAAATGGTTCTGGAAGTGTTCAACTCTACAAACAGAAGCTTCCCAAGAGCAAAATAGAGATCTTTTCGGGTGATAACCGAGCATCTGCATACACATCTTTCATTTCCCAAGGCGGAACAACAAATTAGCTTAGTTTAATTACCTAGTTAAGTTATTAGTCACAATCATTTTGTAATTACTTAATTAGTTAGGTTACTAATTAGTTCATTCAGTTGTTGTAATAATTAGTTAATTAGTTTAGTTATTTATTTCATTCGGTTTGTAATAATTAGCTTAATTTGCTTAGCTAGTTAGTTTTGCTCTTATTCATTCGAACTCTCCTTTGCGAGAGCAAAATGTAATAATGTGTATGTCTTCCAACCCCACGTCTCACTCCCTTTTATTTAATTTCTTATGATGGTAAGATTAGGGACATGTTTCAATTAGCATACATTATGCTTGCATACATTCATCTTGTCTTGCCTGCACCGATTCATATGCCATGCTTAGTAGCCAAACCTAGTAATTGCATATTGCATGTGTTGCATTAGATATCTTGTATAGTTAGGGATCATTGTAGACACCCCATTTTTGACCGACCTTAAGACTCAGACGTCACCAACTGAGCGCTCGGTGATGTTGCATATTGTGCTTGTTCTGAGATTGCGGAGTCTCGGCTAAGAGCCTTGCCTCCGAACTTCGAGACTCTTTTGTGCTTTGCCTCGGTTTGCGAACGAGGTCCTATTTTCTCTGTTTTCTCTTCCCGAAGGGATGGAGAGGTCTCAAAGACCATCTCTCAGTGGCCGTAGGCTACGTTTCGTGCTTGTAGGCCACTATTCCCGTTTGGAGACTAGTTTCCGATTTTCGGAGCCGTCGGCCGTGCGCCTCGGTTCGGGACCGCTCAACTTTCTCCGTTTGCTCCTGTTTTTGGCACACACCTTGTTCCCTCTCCCTAGAGGGACACTGTGACCCAGGAGACCACCTTTGTGGTCATACGCCACCTCCGGTGCTTAATAGTCCGTTTTCAGGGCCCTCGGCTGCGTGTTTTGGCCCCCAAACCCTCGTTTTGCATCGGTGTGGGTTCATTTTTGGCATGGACCCTAGTTTCACTGTTAGGAAGGTGGTAGTAAGGTGGGAGGCCACCTTTTCTTCTTGGAGACCACCTTTTCCCGGTCGGCCGATTTTTCATGACAGGTAGGTGGTTTCTCTCACTTTTGGGCCATAATTTCTGGTCTCCCATACCACCATTGTGATGCATTCATCTGGGAGGCCACCAATCTGGTATGGCCGACCACCTTTTCTTCTTGAGCCTTTTGGCCCCTTGGTCTCTCTCACTTTTGAGCCACAATTTCGGGTCTCCCATACCACCATTGTGTTGCATTCACCTGGGAGGCCACCAATCTGGTATGGCTGACCACCTTTTCAACCTGACCCTTTTGACCCCTGGTCGGCCATCCATCTCCTTTTTTGTCTCCCTGAGTGCAATACAGCTGTGCTAGCTGGGAGGCATTTGCCCCATCCTCCGACATTTAACCCTTTTGTTTTGCCTTCTTAAAAAAGATTTGGTCCCTTTTGCTTAGCTTCTAAGAGAAGCTTGACCTTTGTCAAGTTTCTTGAGGAAGCTTAACCGCTTTGGTCTAGCTTCCTCAAGAAGCTTGACCCTTTTGGTTTAGCTTCTTTTAGAAGCTTGGTCCCTTTGCTTGAGGCTTCTCCAAGAAGCCTTGGACCTCTTCTCCTATAAGAGGGCCCTCCTCTTCATTTGCATGGTTGAACATTTTTGTTAAGGCATTTGCATACACATCCCATATCTCTTTACTTCACGCTCAAATACTCCATTATTCTTGGCCATTTACACTACACGTCCAAGCACAACACCTCCACTACCATCCTAAGTACCTTGGAGCTGTTTTCCAAAGGTTGAGAGCTCACTTTCTTGGTCCAGAGCTTGCTGCATTGCTGTGCTACAAGGGTAAGTCACCATTTCCCTCTTTGTAGCTTTATATTGATTCATTCTTTAGCCATATTTGAAAGCATTTTTGGACTTCTTCATAACTAAAAAAAGTCATATTTTGAGCTCCTCTTCAAGTTTGATTAAGGTCATTTTTCTGTTGGGGGTCATCTACCCCCTTGCATGCTTCATTTCCTTATGTTTTGAGCTTTGCATTAGAGCGAATGTGTTGGCCTTGGTTTGGCCTTTTAGCCACTGAAATCCAGTGGATTTTTAGTGGCTAACATGTTTCTTTGAGCTTCAAAATCAAAGAGGGGTGACCCTCTCACCCCTTGTTCTCTTTACTAACTTTGTTGGCCTTACAAGGGAGCCCCTATTTGCATGTTTCAAAGCCATGCTCCAGGCCATTTTTGATGAGTTTTGTAACCTGCATGAACTCTGTCCAAAGCCCTTTTTGCCATATTAAGTGTCTATTATGCATGTGTAGAGTAATCTTCTTCAAGGCCTTTCAAAGGGGCTTTCACTTGCATGCTTCCTAGACTAATTTCAGGACCTTTTTGGTGGGTTTTAGGACCCTCATAACCTCTTTCTAGAGGTTTTTTTTACCATTTTGTGTGTCTATCATATATGTGTAGAACAACCCCTTGCATGGCCCTCCAAAGGAGCCTATCATTCTTGCATGCATTGACTGAGTTTCAGTGGGTTTTTGGGCATATTTTGGCATAGCATACTTCTATTTTTGGCTAGTTTGGTGAGCTCTCATATGCTTCATATAGTTGTAGTACAACTCATGGTTCACTAGCTTTCTTTGCATGCTTTGTTGACCCTTGATTCTAGCACATTTTGACTATGCCTTAAACTAATTTTGTGCATATTTTGGACTGCCCTAGCTCTGTTTTTGGGTCTCATGGTCGAATGATGCTTGTTTTGCATGCTTGTAGTTCAATATCCATGCTTAGCCTTGAGTTTCGAGGTCCATTACATGTATATACTGAGGTGTTTTCTTGTTTTGGGGCCATTATACATCATATTTTAGAGCTTATGTGAATGTCATATCCTCATGTTTTCTCCTCTTTAAGTGTACTTGAGAGTTGTACATGAATGCCTTGTTTTCGGACCATCGAATGAGCTCCATTTCTTTGCATTCCGAGCCCTCATTTTAGGCCATTTCCCCACTGTTTCAGACCTGCCTAGGGTCTGTTTGGGGTTAGTTTTTCCATTTGTGCATTGCTTTGTGTACCTCTAGTGTAACGCACTTCATTAGTTTCGGTATTTAGGCCATCTAGCTTGCATTGTGTGACATATTTTCATGATTCGGGACCATTGTGCATCATGTTTCAGAGCTGGAAATTGTATGCTTGTGTGCCATATTTCATCCTTTGCCATGTTAGTTAGAGTTGCATGTTGTGCCTTAGGATCGGTCCATTGCATTCGTGCATGTTTGCATGTATTTCGGTTATCTCATTTTCATCATATGGCCACTGATGTGAGTGTGGCTGAGGTCCACTCATATTGGTGTAAGTCCATCTTGCATTGTATATGCCATTTTAGTCCATAGCATTGCGTATGCTAGGTTGCATGTTAGTGCATTGTGCATGCCATGTTGTGTCACTTGCATTGTGTATCCCATTTTAGTCCATAGCATTGCGTATGCTAGGTTGCATGTTAGTGCATTGTGCATGCCATGTTATGTCACGTGCATTGTGTATGCCATTTTAGTCCATAGCATTGCGTATGCCAGGTTGCATGTTAGTCACATTATGTATGCCATCTCATTGCATTGTGTTTGGGATAAGAGTTAGCCCAAACACGGGAAACGAGGGACGTTTCGTACTCCAAGTGACGAAACGTGTCTCAATTCCCAGCCGCCGACACTTCGGATTACCCATGATGGAGTCTAGGCCTTGTTGTGTTGTCATGTGCATTCATTTGACATCGAGTCGTGCAATTCGACTCCTCGGCCATCATGCATCGAGATGCGCGATTGGTGGCATGAGGATCGAGATGTGCATACATATGTGAAAATACTTTGCCATGCCCCTTTCTTGCTCTCTGTTGCAGCAAACCAGAAATCAGCAGCCTTCTAGAGCTTTGCACAACATTCCAGGATTAATTGCAAACAGAGGCAAATCGGGGCATCGCGAGGAATTTTCCGACAAAGCGACTCGAGCACGCATGCATCTTTTATCATTCAGAACAAGAGCTAAGGCAGTCCATTCTATAGCTTGCATGCTAGTTTATTCACTTTCCTAGTTAATTTGTTAATTAATTAGGGTTTTGTAATATTTAATTAGCTAGAGTAGTTAATTATTTATTCGGACTGTATTATTTATTTGGACCCTCCAAGCAAGGGCAATTGTGTAATAAGTGTGCGTGTGTGTGATGTATGTCTTCCAACCCCACGTCTTTCTCCCATTTATTTACCAGCTTATGATGGTTAGTTTAGGGCATGTTTCAATTAGCATACTTATGCTCGCATGTTTGCATCCATTCATCTGTCTTGCATGCACCGGGCTCGGCGCATCATACTAACTGCATTGTATTTCAATTTCAAGTTGAATACTTGTTAGTTGTAGCATTTCACATGCTATCTTTAGAATAGCCGAGCCTATTGTAGTTGCATTCCTGTATGTGTTGCATTAGGCATTTCAGCATAGTTAGGATCATGCATTTGATTACTAATTAGCTTTTGTTTTGGCTCGGAGTACTAGGTAAGCTTTTATGCTTCAGAATCCTTGCATGTGTGTGAGTGACTGCCATGATAGCATACTTGCCATAAGGCTAATTGCTTAAGTGATATAACTGCCTGAATGCTTGTGGGTGAAGGTTGGGTTATTTGGATTGGAACAATTCATCGACTGCGAGTTTTAAGCCCACTAGATAGTGGCAAATCACCATGTTTTCTAAGCCCACCTGAGGGTGGCAAATCCACATTTTAGCCTACTTACGAGTAGCAAACTGCTTTCAAAAATAAACATGAGATGTTTTGTTCCAATTCAGGCGATCCAGTCTATACTTGTATGTTGCACGCATCACATAGTAATTATAGGCTAATAAACCGGAATAAGAACACATAATGTTTTCAAAACTTGATATCATGGTTAGTAGAGGCCGATCTTTGATCGGGCGAGCGAGGGTGCTCATGAAGTGACCTTCTCCAATCGTACCCAAGTTCCTGAGCCGAGGCAACTTTGGTGATGACGGACACGTGGCCTTAAGCAACAAGTCAGGGTTTCCTAAATTCCCCCAAAACAAAATATTTAGACGGCGACTCTGTATCTGGCAAAGCAGTCCATGTTTGGCACTTCTTTAAAAAAAATCTGTTTTCAAAAATGATTTGCCGGATTTGGACTCTTTGATGATTCATTGGTCTTGCATTGCACTCTGCGAGATTAGATACAGGACCATGACATTGAGCCCTGAACTGTAGTAAGCCCAATGAACAAAACGGGATTCCCTCCCGGGACGTTCGGGGACGTCTACAGTTTCTGGCGACTCTGTTGGGGAGTTAGAGAACTTGACTCAAACTCATGATATCTTGTTTTGACTACACTTGTGTGTTTCTTTGCATTGCATTTGCATTGGTGTGCCTAGGACATCGTGTTTGCCATATGCTATTTCTGAACGGTTTGCCAGAGGCTCGCTTTGCGAAGCGTGCCATAAGGCTGACCGGTTGCGGGCTCTGCCACGATGGGAACACAAACCCCGGTTTTTACCGGGCACCCTTTTTGACCATTCGACCTAGTGCATATTCGGAATCCATAGTGACCATTCCAAGCTAGGACAGGTTGCTTACCTGATTATAGGTTGTTTGAAACCGCTACGTGCGTAGTGAAACCCTAGTTCCTGACAAAATAGGACAGGGAAACCTTACCCCAACATAGGAGTGTTTTGGCTCTCACTTGTTTGTTATGTGCTTTAGAGTGCATCTCTACAGGAATGCATGTATTAGTTTGCAAGTTTGGGTATCAGGCCTGCGGGCACCAGTTCAATATTTTGGGAATCAATTATCTGCGGGTATCAGATTCAGCTTCGGGGATAGTGATTTAGGAACAATAATCAGTACTTGAGAACAGTGTATTTCAGCTTATCAACCGTGTGTTGTGATGCCCAACTGTGTGTTGTGTGTTTATTTACGCTGTTATGCTGTCCGTTTGTCTGGTTGTTTATTTCTTTATTATTGCTTTATTTATCTTTTTGCTAGGGGTAGTTTAGCACAATTGCTTCAGACTAAGCAGATATTCCCCAAGCACTCTGGATTAGAGGTTGTCGACGCAACCGATCTGAGGATCTAGTCGATGGACAACCAGTGTATTATTCCTTACCCACGGTTATCAGACGGAGGTCGAGAAAACGCAGTGTATCCGAGCAGAGATTTCCAGATCAGTGGACTTTGAACAGTCAGGTTGAGCTTCCCGAGGCTACTCCAGAGATAGACCTACCGATAGTTCAGATAGATCAGAGCAATATGGTAGAAACGACAGGAGTTAAGGAAATGATGCGTTAGATGCAGGAGACCATGAGAGCCATGCAGCAGGACGTTGCTCGTCGAGATGAATTTGCCAAATAACAGGCCGAGATCATGGCCCAGCAGGCAGAGTTAATTGCCAGGCTGCAACAACAAACCGGAGCATCTGCTTCACACCAAGCTCCTCTCCCACCAGGAGTTCCAGCACCCGGGGAGGCACCAAATGTCCAGGGAGATACGGATATTCTGATAGAGCCGGCTCTGCTCCCGATTCTACCTCAACTATCTAAGGCATCTACGCCTGTCAATCAATCGGACTCTCCCTTTGAGTTCGAGGTGGACCATACAACGTGAAAGTTGAGCAAGCTTGAGAAGTTGTTCAAGAAATCCCAAGGGGTAAAGTCCATCCCAGACATTGAGGACGGGTACACTGACGTGGCTGTGACGTTGCCAGATAGGTTCAAAATGCCACAAATCGACCGCTTTGATGGATCTGGGGATCCCATGGTCCATCTTCGGTTGTTCTCAGATATACTACGGCCGATGGGCCTCACCAAACCGCAGAAGCTTTCACTATTCGGCCAGACCTTGTCGGGTGTGGCTGCTATCTGGTACGCAAAATTAGAAGATGATGTTAAGCGGAACTGGGATGAGATGGCCGAAGCTTTCATTGCACAGTACTCCTATAACAAGCAAATCGAGATTACAACCCGTGATCTTGAGACAACAAGGCAGGAGCCTAAGGAGAGCTTTTCGGAATTCCTAGCCAAGTGGAGGGCGAAGGCCTCAATGATGACCCTAAGGCCTGCTGATAAAGATCAAATCCGGATGATTGTGCGCAATCTCTAGCCTAAGCTGATGCAGAAAATGATTGTGCTCCCTTTCCCTACCTTTTCAGATTTGCATGAGATGGGAGTACAGATCGAGGATGCCTTGAAGCAGGGCTTGATTGATAATGACAGAGAGCAACCCAGAAGAACCTTCAACCGCAACAACAATACAGGCACTAGCAATCCCGCGAATGCTAGAGCTTCAGAAGTAAGCATGGTCACCACCATTCCCCCTCCAAGACCCATGGCAGCTACACCTTTCTCCGATGCGTCCGTAAGCAACACACAAACCACCAAATACCAACCTCGAGGCCAGAGAACCTTCACCCCATTATATATGCCCTTGTCCAAGGCTCTGGGGGTATTAATCAGGAAAGGGCACTTAAAGCCCCTGGAGCCAAGGCCATTGCCAAATCCACTCCCTCCCTCTCATAACACAGCAAAATACTGCGCATATCACCAACAACATGGTCACGACACTGACCAATGTTTTAGATTGCGTCATGAGATTCAAGATCTCGTTGACAAGCAAGTGATTGTGCCTCCGAAAAAACCCAATGTCACAACAAACCCTCTCTCACCACACAACCAAGCTCCACCCCCCAAACATATCAACTTTATCCAGACTGGGGTCGTGTCTTACGATCCTAGCATATATATAACCCCGTCCCACCTACCCAAGCCAGAGGTGCTCCTTCCTGACTGCACTAACTTGTGCATGTTGGATATCTCCAGAGCCCAACCCGAACCAATGGTAGTGACTGTCAAAGACAGAACAGGGGAGATTTCAGGAAAGAATGAGATTGTTGAGTCAGAATCTGAGGAATCTGGGAGTTTTGCTGAGGAAGTATACAGTCCTAGTGACTACATTCTATCAGTAGGCCAGGTTGGGCCAAATGTGGAATTGCCGGCATGGGCAGCACTTTGTGTGATACAGGGGGATAAATCTAGTCAGAGGATAGATGACTTGGCAGCTGTGGAAGGGGACTTTGCTAACCTCCAATTTTTCAATGAACAAGATCCAGAGGGCATGGTAGTCAACTGGTCAGATTTTGAGGAGTCAGCAGAGGTCACCGGGTGGCTTGATGACCTACCAGATGTTGTCGACGAAACTCAGTTGGAACGGGGCCCGACAGGGGCAAGAACATCAGTTGTGGCCAGAAGGGCCGGAAATCAGAATGCATCGCCGGAGAGCGCCGATGCTAAGAATTCTGCTCGAGATCTGGGCATTTTGAATACAGGAATTATTGAACAGCCAGCTATACTGACGCAGTTGGAACAAGAAAGGTTCGGGGATTCTGAGAGAATCAGGAAAGCTAAGGCCCCTGAGGGGACTGAAAGTGCTGTGTGCACGAGGGTATAGAATGCTGCGAGCATGTAGACGAAAAGTACTACGAGTACAATTGTACCGGAGCCGGACAGGTGTCTGTTGGCTGCTGACAGAATGTGGTGGGAAGACAATGACCTATGTCTTGCCCACACATATGAGGATTGGGAAAGCAACCAGCCAGACGATACCTGGTACATCGGCGAAGTCGATCATATGACTAGAAGCGGGCGGTATTTCAAGTCCTCACATATAGATCAGCCAGAGGCATCTGGGAAAGATAAGGAGGCGGAGAAACAGAAAGAGAAGCAACTCGAAGAAGAGGCTGTACTGAAGCAGTTAAAAAAGTTACAGGTAGACATCTCCATCTGGGGATTGCTTATGGCATCGCGCGTGCATCGACAAGCTATCTTATCAGCCATGGACAAGGCCAAGCTCTCAATAGACACAATGCCCGAACAGCTGGTGGGCTTAGTTTTTCTGCGAGGGGCTACCCCGATGTTGACTTTCTCCGACAAAAAATTGCCACCTGAGGGTGCGAACCATAACAAGCCACTCTACATCTCTGTGGAGTGTAGAAACAAATGGATACCCGTGGTGCTTGTAGACACAGGGTCCACCATCAATGTGTGCACAGCAAGGACTGCATATGCAATCGGTTTAAAGACCGCGGACTTTGTGCCGACAGCCCAGGTGATTCGGGCATATGATAACACAAGCAGAGAAGTAATGGGGACAGTGAAAATTCAAACCAAGGTTGGGCCGGGACAACATGAGGTAGACTTTCATGTCTTAGAAGTTCCTGCGACCTTCAATCTACTTTTGGGGCAGCCGTGGTTGCACCAAGTAAAGGCAGTTTCGTCCACCTTGCATCAGATGGTGAAATACCTCCATGGGAAGGGAGTAGCCATTGTTTTTGGAAATTTGTCGATCCATCCATCGCCAGAAGTATCTACGCCAGTTTTGGAAATTGAGCACGGTATGGAGGATGTGTTCATGTCGGGTTTTACCTTGGCTGAGGCCCGGGTCGTGCAGAACATCTTAGCTGTTAATGAGGGGGTGTATGTTAGCGCACAATCAGTATACCTCATGAACAAGCTTCAATACATCCCCGGGATGGGATTGGGAAAGAGCGGCCGGAAGGGCATTGCAGCGTTGGCCGAAGTGCCACACAACCCACACACCTTTGGTTTGCGTTATCTGCCCACCAAAGAGGATTGGATAGGGAAAGGTAAGGAGATGCCTGGGAGAGCCAGAGCAAAGAAGGCGGGGTAGCCTTTTGAGTTAATGCATCGGCCCATCCAGGGTACCCTAAACGGACGCTTCGTCTGGGAGGGAGAGGACTTTCCATTTTGTGGCTTCCCAGAGCCGTAGATAAACGAAGAGAAGTGCCGTGTGCCAGGGTTTGAGATTTTCTTTGACCTACAGTTATCCGGGGATGACGTTGCCGAAGAGTAGACAGACCCATTAGCTGAGGCTGAGCAGAGCAAGAAAGTGGAATCTGAGGACACCGAAAGTGAAATGGGGGTAGCGCTGGCGTGTCTACTTTCAGATCCTCCGATCAAACAAAAGTGCTTTGGGGATAATTTCTCGGTATGCGTGATCGGGAATGAAATAGCTGCGGGCCTACCAACAAACATTTTGGATGCATCTATCGCACCCTCTCTCATTTGGCAGTATGAAGAGGGATTTTTGTCAAGCAGCACCGGGTCAGGTAGTGAGCCGGAATCTGATTCCACCGAGTCTGTTGAGTCAGAATCAAGTTCCAGCTCGACTGAGTCTGAGTTCGGTATTCCAGGAGGTGATAACCTGGATACCACAGTCCTGTCCAGGTCGGCTTTTTCTTTCTCTTTTGAGTCTGTTGTAACCGAAGAATCGGACGATTTGGATGTGCTTAATGAGAAAGATATGGCTGTGGTTTCTGAGTACTTTTATGTGCCCTTGATTTATTACATTAACTCAGACTTTCAAAATTTTGATGAAAACGACGACGAAGAAATTCCTCCGGTTTTGCAACGCTTAATTGAACAAGAGCAGGAAAGATTTGTTAAACCCATAATGGATGAAATCACTGCTGTGAATATTGGTACGGAGGAGGACCCGCGGCTGGTCTAGATCGAGTCCACGTTGTCTTCGGAGGAATGCGAGCGCTTAGTCACTTTATTGAAAGATTTCAAAGATGTTTTTGCATGGTCCTACGAAGACATGCCTAGAATCGATCCTGAGATTGTACAAGACCAGATCCCTCTTGACCTCAAGACCCAACCCATTAAATAAAAACTCAGAAGGATCTACCCGGACTGGGATCTTAAGATTAAAGAAGAGGTCACCAAGCAAATTGATGCAGGGTTCCTATTGGTATCCGAATACCCGACTTGGTTGGCCAACATTGTTCTAGTGCCGAAGAAGGATGGCAAGATCCGGGTATGCGTGGATTTTAGGGATTTGAACAGAGCCAGTCCAAAGGACGACTTTCCCTTGCCGCATATTGATGAGTTAGTGGACTTCACAACGGGGCATGCTTTGCTTTCGTTCATGGATGGCTTTTTGGGCTACAATCAGATAGTGCTGGCACCCGAAGACTGGGAGAAGACTGCTTTCACCACCCCGTGGGGGACATATTTCTATAGGGTGATGCCATTTGGGTTAAAGAATGCTGGAGCTACACATCAATGGGCCGCGACCACGATATTGCACGACATGATCCACAAAGAGGTAGAGGTGTACGTGGACGACATGATTGTCAAGTCCAAAGAAAGAGAGGGCCACTACACTGCCTTGCAAAAATTCTTCCAAAGGATCAGAGAATTTCAGTTGCGGCTGAATCCTCAGAAGTGTACGCTCGGTGTTACAGCAGGAAAAATGTTGGGGTTTTTGATTACATAGAGAGGTATCGAAGTCGACCCTTCCAAAATCAAGGCCATCTTAGAAATGCCACCACCAAGGACTGAAAATGAGGTGCGAGGCTTTCTGGGTAAAGTGCAATTCATAAGACAGTTTATCTCAAAATTAACCTTAACTTGTGAACCACTTTTTGGTCTCCTAAAAAAAGGAAAGAAATTCCAATGGGACAGCCGATGCCAAGCTACTTTTGAACAGATCAAGGAATACTTACAGAACCCGCCTGTGTTGTCACCGCCAGAGTCGGGGAGACCGCTGATTTTGTATCTTTCAGTAACTAAGACTACAATGGGCTGGATGCTCGCGCAAGAATCAAAGGACAAAGTGGAGAGAGCCATCTACTACCTGAGCAAGAAGATGTTAGAGTATGAGACTCGCTACACACCGTTGGAAAAGGCTTGCTTAGCCTTGGTATGGGCTACCAGGAAGCTGTGGCACTACCTGTTAGCTCACTCTGTAATGCTGGTTTCGAGATTAGATCCCATCAAATATCTATTCGAGAAACCGGCGCTTACGGGTATGCTAGCTAGTTGGTTGTTGTTGCTTTCTGAATTCGATTTGAAATATGTGACGCGCAAGTCAGTCAAGGGAAGAGCGGTAGCAGAGTTCTTAGCCGATCATCCAGTGGAAAGAGGTGAAGCAGTTGAGTACTTATTCCCAGATGAGGCCATTTTGCATATCAACGACGAGTTTTGGACGATGTACTTTGACGAAGCGTCAAACCAGTACGGGTATGGGATAGGAGTGTTGCTGATAGCACCCAACAATTCCCGTATCCCTCTAGCATTCAAACTCCGGTTCAAAGTCTCGAATAACGAAGCAGAATATGACGCATGCATTACCGGTCTAGAAGCAGCCCTAGAATTAGGGGCAAAACGGTTGGACGTCATCGGGAACTCGAACCTTGTTGTATCTCAAGCGAAAGAAGATTGGAAAGTCAAAGAATAAAAGATGATAATGTATCACCAGACCTTGGACTTGTTAATTCCTCAGTTTGAGAAGTTAAACTTTACTCATCTGTTAAGAGAGAACAACAGGTTCGCAGATTCACTAGCAACTCTATCTTCCATGATAGACATCCCGTTTGGAGTCCGGATGCGTCCAGTCATTTTCGACCAAAGATTTGTGCCGGCTTACGAGTCGATTGCCGCTATAGATGAGGTTCAAGATGAGAACCCCTGGTATTACGATATTTGGAATTTCTTGGAGAAGGAAGCATATCCACCAGGGGCAAATGCCAAGGATAAAAGGGCAATCAGAAGAATGGCCATTCAGTTCATCATCTATGGAGGTAAATTGTATAAGAGAGGTCATCTGGGAATGCATAAGCCGTGCGTTGAAGCTAAAGAATCAAAACACCTGATGGAGGCCATCCATGGAGGGGAATGCGGTGCACATATGAACGGGGTAATGCTAGCGCGGAAGATCCTCAGACAAGGTTATTATTGGTCTACCATGGAGGAGGATTGTATCGGCTTTGTTCGGTGATGCCACAAGTGTTAGATCCATGCAAACCGCATGAACATCCCGCCGTCGAAGCTATACAACATGACTTCACCATGGCCATTTTCAGTTTGGGAAATTGATGTGATCGGGGCTGTCACTCCGAAAGTGTCGAATAGGCATGAGTTCATCCTGGTCGCGATAGACTATTTCACGAAATGGGTTAAGGCCCAATCTTATGCGGTGTTGAAGGCTTCACATGTTGCAAAGTTTATCAGGAACAACATCATCTGTCGCTACGGGTCCTGAACGAGATCATTTCAGATAACGGTTCCCACTTCAAGAAGGAAGTGATTGACTTTTTGGAAAAATACAATGTGGCCTTTCATAAGTCATCCACCTATCGGCCGCAAACCAATGGAGCGGTCGAGGCCGCCAACAAGAATATCAAACACATACTGCAGAAGATGGTGGAAACCTACCGGGATTGGCCAGATAAGTTTTCATTTGCTCTGTGGGGCTACCGGACTTCAATTAGAACGTCTACTGGGGCGACTCCGTATTCATTGGTTTATGGGATGGAGTCCGTTTTACCTATTGAGATTGAAGTTCCATCTTTAAGAGTGCTGGTTGAGTGTCAGATAGCCGAAGCAGATTGGTAGCAGGACAGATTTGAAGAACTCATGCTCTTTGACGAGCGCAGACTGAAAGCACTGTACCATGTTCAAGATTATCAGCGCAGAATTGCTAAGGCTTTCAACAAGAAAGTTAAGTCTAGGAATCTGAAAGAAGGAGATTTGGTGCTCAAAGACAACCAAGCTCCCATCCACGACCCAAGGGGCAAGTTCAGACCCAATTGGACTGGTCCCTACATCATTAAGTCTATCTGGTCAGGTGGAGCTGTGGTTCTGATGGACCTAGATGGCCTAGAGTTCTCACAACCGATCAACATGGACAAGTTGAAGAAATATTACCCTTGAGTGGCTCGCTAGGCCGAAAACCCGAAAGGGCGACCTAGGCAAAAGTTAGAGCACAAAAATTTGAAATGATAAAAACTGAGCTCGCAAGGTTGAAAACCCGCAAAAGGCGGCCTCGGCAAAAGTTAGAGCGTAAAAGGAGAATGAAAATACTCGAGTGAACCCGAGCCTGAACTACGTAAGGCTTGATTCCCATCTTTGGGATACGTAGGCAACTTCATCTTGAAGTTCAGCCATAAACCTTTCCCCGATCAACTTTGTCCATTTGATCATCTCGGCCATCTTTGTCTATTCAGCATTCAAGAATGCGGTTATGATCTCCGATGCAGTGTTATTCAGACTAGGGGCAACTTTCCAGTTGCTGGGATCCGAGGTTGTGCATCTCAGTGACAGATTTCAGGCGTGTCCAGTTTTGATCCATATCGAAAATGTTTTTGAAAATTTTTAATAAAAGTTGACTTTGTTCAAAATTAATCTTTTTACAACTTAGACCATTTTTGGATCAAAGCGGAAAATTTTCAGTACCCACAATCTTCAATTTCATTGATTTCAATACAGAGTTCTCCTGCTCTTGCATACAAATTGAAGTTGCTTTTGGTTACATTCATAAAGAAAACTTGAAAGTACTAATAAAGCAATAAATCCAGGGCATAGCTAAGTCAGGTGTTCCTGCACCCCCTCCTAGAGCTGGTCGAAGCCTCTGACGCCAAGTTGGGCCCGATCTGTGCCTCTTCATTGAGCCACTCTATGCACTTATCAGACAAAGTGCAACCGAAAGGGGAAGCGGGGGCCAGGAGCTCTCTAGTCCTCTATGCTGTGGCATACCGAGCAAGCTGTGCGCCTCAGGCTAGGAATGCAGCAGGGTACTCTATCCCCTCTGGCGGGCAAGTCTGATCATGTCCAAACTGGCACCGGAACCGGAACGGAAAATAGAAGACACAGTGTGTCATGCCAATCAATTGAATCCCAGGTTGACGGGTCATGTTGTAACTCATTGTCGGCAGATTGAGCTGAGGACAACGCCAAGCAATGCGATTTGTGGACAAATTGCACATCCAATCAAACCACCATCCCTCATCCAGGGAATCGACTAGACGACGTCGGAAGAAGTAGCCGCGAGCTGAGTATGCTGGGCAAGAGTCCACAACCTGTAACTTATCCATCAACCATACCTGGAAAGGAATGAAAAATGAGAGAATAAAGAATAGAGAGATGTACGATGAGAGAAAAGTAAGAAAAGGGTTTTGTGAGAAAAAAACGAGCCTGAGGGCCAAGTGATGTGAGCAATACATATGTGAGATTGGGTGGGAAACATTACCTACAATAGTAGTGGGCTCCCCGCAAACCTAGCCGTCTCCCGGCGATGAAAAGCGTCTAAGCCCATCAATGTCTCAGCCAATGTCATGGCAATGCAGCTCTTGCCCTCCTTCAAACCTTGGGCAACCTCGATCAACCGAACACTGAATCCATCGAAGCCCGGCGCAAGCAAGAAATGAGATAGCAAGCTTAGGCAAAGCGCGTGTCGCCGATAGCCCTGCCAACGATGGTCGCCGCGGTCATCAGCATCAGAAAACCGGCAAACCAAGCTTGGGATGTCCAGCTCCCCATCGCGAATCATTGATCGAGCGTCATGCAAAGTGAGGCCGCACATTCGTCCTAGGGCTTGGACATGGCCAAATCGAAGTTGAGGCAAGATTTTCTCATTGCGCTCGGATTCCATCAAAGCTTGGAAATCCTTGAAAGTCAGACACATCTCTTTCCCGCTAAAGCTAAAGACGTGTGTTACCGGATTCCAAAACCTTGCTGCGGCATGGAGGAAAGGAAGATGCAGCGGAGTACGACCCAGTGTTAATAGTGCATTTAAGCCGAAGCCCCAGAAGTTCAACTTTTCCGAGCCATCCAGAGAAGCAATCCAAGCTGTGAGATTTTGGGCGAGAAATTCTTCCATTTTGATGCAAAGCTAAGATGAAATGAAAGAACCACGAAGCTGGGACTTTTATAGAGGATAAGGCACTATTCGGGGGACACGTGTCAACAATTTGGTAGTTGCCAAGCCAGGTGGTCGGCCGACCACCCCTTTGGTCTCTAATGGAAATAGCTGGTCGGCCAGCTCCCTCTGATGGTCGGCCATGGAGAGAAGTGTGGCTTTGGTCTTGTCATAGTCTCTAGAAGAAAGTTCCTAGCATTTCCATGCATTGGGGTTGTTGAAGGTGCGAGTTTTCCTCTGTTTCGGATGCGTTCCATCACCCCAATCGTCCAAGATACGTCTGTTTATCGAGTTGTTGTTGAGTTTTGATTATCGAGTTATTGTTGAGTTTTGTTTATCGAGTTGTTGTTAAGTTTATCGAATTGTTAAGTTTTATTGAGTTGTCGAGTTTTGTCCGTTGAAATTGTTGTTCTTTGTTTATCAACATTTCCGGGATTTGCTTATCGAGTTGTAAACTTGCTAAGGTTTTGTTGATTCTTAGTAAGTTAGGCCGTTTAGTTTGTTGTGTCGGTTCACTACCTGACTTGGCAAATTTTCGATGCTCAATTTTCATTCAATCTCATTTTTGTGCAAAATGATGTGACGCGATGCTAAGAACATAAAATACAACACTTTTTAAACAAAAGTTGTTTCATTCCATCATGCTTCCTTTGTTACAACATTTTACAACAAGGGTACAAGTTTTACAGAAAATAAAATTGCCTAATAATGTATAATGTGCTACAACTACTAGTAAAAAAGGCAAATAAAGCAGGAACATCTGCATCAGTGCTCTCAAGTGCAAGAATAAGAGGCCCTCTTCGTCCTCTTTGGCTGAGAAGTCCCTGCACCATCCCTACTGGCACCACCATCTGAATCGGAGCTGCTGTCCTCGGAATCCTCCTCGGCATCACCTCCGCCCTCAGAACCGGACTCAGTGTCATCCTCTCTACCTGCAGATGTCTCTGATTGAGGATGCGCAGACTCCTCCTCCTCGCTGGACTCCTCCTCTATGAGACAGTACATGAATGTGGTGTGCCAGTGCTCTGCGCCTCCCTCGTCTGCGAGACGAGTCCCCTCTCCCAGCTCCCCGAGAAGGCCTAGATGGCCCGGCCTGTGGCCCAGTATGTAGCGGAGGCATCTAAAAAGGAAGAGGACAATTTGAGTACATTAGCCAGTATGTATATCAGATGTAGATGCAAGAAAACTACATAGAGTGGGTGTATGCAGAGACAGTACATGAATGTGGTGTGTCAGATGTGCTCTACACATACAGTCAATCAATGCAGTGAAATGTTCAAGTTCAGCATGTCATCAGAAGTATGATAAATGCAAAAAAACTAAAGAGTACCGGGACACCGACGATGGACAACTGTGTCTCTCTCCGCAGGACCATGCCCTCGAGTGAGGCCACCAACCCGAGCAACCCCTCAGTATACTCCATGGGAGGCTGCAGATGCAAGTGCAAGTCATCAGTAAATGAATGAATGTCCAAGTATCTGAGTGATAAATCAAAGCTGTAAAGCATACCGGTGGCGAGTCAGGGTCTCTGATGTATGGGTGACCAGACATAGGAGGCTCTATCGGAATGGGGTAAGAAGTCCCATATCGCCATCCTGTCAACTCAGTCGGAATATCTGGCCATCCAGGGTGATGATAAGTCAGGGGAATCAGGGGGACCAGTCCAACCCTGCCTCTCGATGTGCCGGCCCTGCTAGTAGAAGGGACACCTGCAGCCCGAGCTCGACTCGATAATGGCATGCCAGCAGACCTCATCGTAGGAGTACGGACACCTGTCAATGGAGGCATCAAGTATGTATGACGGTAAGTCGCGTACTCCCCCTCCTCCAAATGTAGAAATACGTCGGTACCCAACATGGCGCTGTCGACATCCTGGGGAGTGAGCCCCTCAGTGGATCGCATATCGTCCGGAGGTGCCGCGGGGACACTCTGCCCAGGGAAGCCCATAGTCTGGCGCATGAAGCAGTCCCCCAGAAACCAAGTCCTACCAGCTAGCCCCTCAAACAGGATCCTATACCGAGAAGCGGCCCATCCTCCAGCAAACTGAAATCAGGTATCACCACCCAAGGGCGCCCAGGGCTGCCATGTGATCTGCGGATAACCAATGCATAAGCCGATTAGAAATCGCAAATGTGCAAGATGAATCAAAGATGAAAGCATGAAGAACTGAGAGTTCTGAATTACCTCGATCAGCCGCACTGTATCAAAAAACTACCGTAGGTAGGGCAGGGTCTCCCGAGCTCTCGGCCGGTACTGGCCCTCAAATATGAGCGAGTAAGGAATCATGAGAGGCACCTCCACCTCAAGCTCCGGGGCTAGCGTTGAAAAGTACGCGAAAACCCATAACTGTGGAAAACAGGGCAAAAGCCATCAGAGTACAGAATGCTGAGTGCAGAATGTGAATACAAAATGTACAGAGAATGCAAAATGCTGAGAGCGGAATGCAAAATGCTGAGAGCGGAATGCAAAGTACAGAATGTAAAGTGTGCGGTGTGTGCAATGTATGGATAATGAAAAGTAGAAATGTAAACCAAGAGGGCAGAGAGTACCTCTCAGGCTCTCCAATGCCAACTATGTTCCCCCGTCTGCGGGAGGTCGCACTTATGTAGCAGTAGAAGGTAGCTAAGCCAGTGCCACCCCAGTCATATTGACTGACCTGCAAGAGGTCTACCAAAGCACTCAGCAAATAAAGTCCAATGGTGTCCTCTCTATCGGAGAACAGAGTGGTCCCGAGGAGGAACATCAAAAACCCTCGAGTGTACTGCGCTATCTTCTCGGGAGTCTCGTCTGAAATGTGAGGAAAACCAAGTGTACTGGACTCTACTCAAAGATCTGTCAACCGGTGGGCGAGCTCCCAACAGATAGATCCAAGCAGCCTCCCACTCGCTTATGTCCTCGTTGTAGGGGATCGACCAGCCTCCCATGTCAAGGCCAGTCAGCATGGCAAAATCAAACGGGGTCATAGTCATGTCTCCAGTAGCTGAGAAATGGAAGGAGTTGGTGGTGTCCCACTATCTCTCTACAAGGGCGCCCATCAGGGTCTTGCTCGCTGGATAACGTGATATCCCCGTGCAAAAGAGTCCGAACCCTGCCTGGTCAACCAGACGGCGAACGGCCTCGAGGAGCTCCGCGTACCACTCCCTAGCGATGATCGATCCATATCCTTGTGTAATATGGGAAGATACCTGCATTCAGAATGAACACATGTATTCAATTTCAAAATAAAGTATATGAGCTGTGTGCAAATTAAATCAGATACAATACCATGAGCTATGTGTTGAACATGAAGTATATGGGCTACGTGTTCAGAATTGAAGTGTGTGCTGCATGTTCACAATAAAAAATGGGCTGCATGTTCAGAAATTCAAAAGTTTGGGCTGCGCGTTCGACTTTCAACAAATGTGTGCTGTGTGTTCACATTCGAAAATGGGTTGCTTGTTCAGAAATTCAAAAGTTTGGGCTGCGTGTTCGACTTTCAACAAATGTGTGCTGTGTGTTCACATTCGAAAATGGGCTGCGTGTTCAGAAATTCAAAGTTTAGGCTGCGTGTTCAAATTTCAAAACAGTGGGCTGTGTGTCTATCTCAAAGTTCGAGCTGCGTGTTCAACATCAAAATTTGGGCTGCGTGTTCAGAAATACAACAGTTTGGGTTGCGTGTTCAACTCTCAACTAGTGTGTGCTGTGTGTTCACCTCAAAATTTGGGCTGTATGTTCAAAAAGTCAAGTGTTTGAGCTGTGTGTTCAGGCTTCAAAAACTAAGGGCTGTGTGTTCATCATCAAAGTGTGAGCTGTGTGTTCAACATCAAAGTTTAGGCTGCGTGTTTAAATTTCAAAATAGTGGGCTGTGTGTTCATCTCAAAGTTCGAGCTGTGTGTTCAACATCAAGTGTTTGAGCTGTGTGTTCAGACTTCAAAAATAGTGGGATGCGTGTTTGTAATCAACAAGTTTAGGCTGTGTGTTCAGATTTTAGAAAATAGTGGACTGTGTGTTCACCGTCAAATAGTGGGCTGTGTATTCATCATCAAAGTGTGAGCTGTGTGTTCTGAAATTCGAGTGCTTGAGTTGCGTGTCAACTTAACAAAATACTGTGCTGTGAGCTGTGTGCTAGAATAAGCAGAAGTATGGTGTGTGAACGCATTCAGAATGAGCAAGTAAAAATAACATAGCAAACATGAAATGCACGGAAAATACAGAATACATTGCAGAAAATGTAAAAGTGAAGTACATACCTCTCGTGCCTGATGAGAGAGGCGGGACTCTGGCTCTCGCAGTAATAGATCTACAGGTGCTCGCTCGTCAAAGTCGATAAAGTGGTAGAAAACGGCCCGAGGAAGGATGTGCACCGGAGGGTCATACCTCTCGGGAATAAATGGCCGAACCCTCGAAGGTAAAGACATAATGTATGGCTCACCCCCGGCACCTGGATGACCTCCGCCCTGAGGAAAATGACCTTCCATTTCAAGAAATCTGCAAAAAGGAGCGAAAATGAGCAAAATGAGCCAAAATTGGAAAAAGTCAACAAAAGTCAACTCTCGGGAAATGAAAAAGTCAACAAAAGTCAACTCCCAAGAAAATGTTCCAAATATTGAGAAAAACTCACCTCAAGTGGTGAAAATGGGAAAAGAAGCTTTGAAATCGAATTTTAATCGGTCCAAAGTGAAGAAAACTAAAAGATTTCGTGAAACAACTTTGCGTAGAGAGTTGGAAAACGCGTATAAAGAGCAGATCTAAGGGAAAAAGTGGTCTAGGAAGAAAGGAGCACTGATCTCGGACTTGGAGTTATGAGCAAAAAGTGTTTGGCCATATGTATTTAAAGAAACAAGGTCAAAGGACAAAACTGCCCCTGTTTTTGGCTAGGTGGTCAGTCGACCACCTTTTCTGGTAGGCCGACCACCCCCCTTCACCAAACCTGGTTGGTGGCCTCCTTACCTGGTCAGTGGCCCTCCTAGGTGGTCTCCAATGCCTCTTTGAGCTCCCTGCAAATTTTGGTGGTGATCGGAGTCCCCGGCACTCAAAAAAGTACAAGGAAAGTGCACTTTTCAGCACGAAATCCTTCCGCGGGAACTTCAACTCCAACTTTCGATGCATGTTTCATCGTTACTCGCCGAGAGTGAGGTGTGTCCTTTTTGAATACGTTGTGACCCTTCCGGGAGGTAAACCGGAGGTCGCGATTTGAGTTGTCCTCGTCGAAGCTTGCATTTCTTTGCTCAATGTTTTGTTTTAAACATGCTCGTAAAGTCGCACTTATCTTGCGTTGTCATGCATGCCACTCGCATTGTTATGAATATCGCTTGCATTGTTTTGCACGTTTCACCGGTATTGTTATACCTCCATGCTTAACTTGCGTTGTCATGCGTGCTTCTCTCGCATTGCGATGCACTTTCCCATCGGCACCATGTTTGTCTGCATTCGATGTAGTGTTGAACATGTGTTGCTAACAATGTTGTACCTATTAAGTGTCTCTTTTCTTTTAGGCACGATATTATATGTACGGTTCATTTGAAGTTGGCGCGGCCAGACGAACCGGATAGGTATTGTATTCTCCGCGAGAGACGTAGCGAGAATTGTATAATTCTCTTACATTCTTTTTGCATGAAATATAGTTAGATTTGTGTTCGTCTGCTTAAAACTGTTGCATTTATTGTGTATACTTGCTTTATTACAGCGTGCTTTGCATGATCATAAGTTACGTTCGACTTGGTGCATATCATTTTGCATTTTGCCCCCGCCTGCGGGCATGCCTGCGGGCGCATCTCTTTTTATTTTGCCTGTTTCTCTAAGTCTTCGACCTTGTCAAAAATGGGTCGTCTCTGGGCTTTGACATTCACTCCCGTCAAGCACGACTTCCGAGTTCAGTCAAAAAGGGGCAACTGTAGACCCCATTTTTTGACCGACCTTAAGACTCCAACGTCACCAACTGAGCGCTCGGTGATGTTGCATATTGTGCTCATTCTGAGGTTGCGGAGTCTCGGTTGAGAGCCTTGCCTCTGGACTTCGGGACTCTTTTGTGCTTTGCCTCAGTTTGCGAACCAGGTCCTGTTTTCTCTGTTTTCTCTTCCCGAAGGAAGGGAGAGGTCTCGAAGACCATCTCTCAGTGGCCGTAGGCTACGTTTCGTGGTTGTAGGACACTATTCCGTTTGCGCACTGGGCCAATTTTGAGCCGTCGGTAGTCGCCTCGGTTCGGGACCGCTTAACTTTCTCCGTTTGCTCCGGTTTTTGGCACACACCTTGTTCCTTCTCCCTAGAGGGACACTGTGGCCCGGGAGACCATTTGTGGTCATACGCCAACTCCGGTGCTTAATAGTCAGTTTTCGGGGCCCCCGGCTACGCGTTTTGGCCCCCGAACCCTCGTTTTGCATTGGTGTGGGTTCATTTTTGGCATGGACCCTAGTTTCATTGTTAGGAAGGTGGTAGTAGGGTGAGAGACCACCTT